>CM056376.1:8278762-8283762 GCA_029718625.1 Synaphobranchus kaupii
AAATCATGAGGTGAAAGGCGCTATATAAAAGCGATGCATTAACTTTATTAATGTAACATTTCCCCATTTGCTTATAGGAATGTGTGACCCTCTAAATAACACACATCTCTGACATCACAGTCCTATGGAGTAGCCCACCTGCAGTCACATGTTAGTGTGATACTGCGTTTAACTCACTATATGCACATGCATCTGCTGGCCAATTAAAGGCAGGATAGGAATGGCCAAATTTACATTATTATTATGAATAATAGGGAGGCTAAATGTGCGTAACCACACTTGACTGTCTCTAAAGAGGTGAAAGTGCACGCGGGAAAATAAGCTTATTAATAATGCATCAGACACTTTCGCAAATAACCCAGTAATGGTGCTGAGGGGAAGTAATGGTGTCAGCAGGCCATTATCAGGTCAAAAGCATGTTAATCTTGTGTGAACGTCTTCTTGTGAGTGCACACGCATGTGCAGCTAACAGCTAAGGCTCGAACAGCTAAGGCTGACTGGCAGCTGTCAGTCTCTCTAAAATCAGCCCAGAGCTGGAACAGTTAACTCTTGTCAAGTGTTTTTTTTCCCTTCAGTAGACAGCTACGCCCATGTGCATCTGCTGTGTATCCAAGCTCAGTAATTACTCACCTGACTAGTGCATCGTATAAAAATACTTCGATCACTGGAAAAGATTATGTCCCGATAGAAAAAAAAACTTCCTTTAGAAAGCTTGCTCTTGTTCAGAGGTGATCAATAGCTTGTGTCTAAGGATCTAAGCGTGCACTATTTTTTCTCGCCTTGATTTGTCCAAATTTGATCAGAGCAGAGTCAGCGTGCAGGGAGGTCTTAAAACCTGACACTTTTTCAGTCTCTGAGCACCGCCACAATCGCCCCCGCCCCCCTTCCCACACACACACACACACACACACACCCTCCAAAATCACTATTCCAAAGATCACGTCTCTCTACAAAACTGTCAACGGAAAAAAATCAAAATGACAAATCTCACGCTGAATTCCCTGTGGGGGGAATGCAGATCCTTGGTAATGCATGGTAGGAGAACGCTAAAGGCCACAGGCGTTCATTTCAGCGACTGGGTGGCAATATGGCGCGCGCACGCACGCACACACGCACACACGCATGCACGCACAGGGAAAAATAACGGAGAGAGAGAAAGAGAGCCCATTGATCCCGGCAGATTTCAAGCAGCTTTTAAAGAGCAGCTACTTGCTGAGATACCGCAGGAATTGTTTATCACCGGGAATCTGAATGTCTAATCGAAAGCAGGCCCTGACTTCTGAACCTGCTAGGAGTTAAGACGGGCTTGAGTGTGCCTGTCTGCGTGCGTGTGTTTTTTTTTTGTCCCAAATTCAGACCTATACCATCTCCTGACCTGCCCTTCCACCCAAGATCCACCCCCTCTCCCCCCCTCATACCCCGATGGTAACCGCAAGCCTTCAAGGACATTTTGTGATGTTTTCCTGTTTGGGCAAGCGGCGCGGCTGAAGGAACGGACCCCGAAGGCGAGGCGAGCGGTGAAACCGTGCCTTACTCAAGACAAATGTTCCCTTTTGTTCTGGTTTACTTAATCAATCGGTAACCTTAATAATTAACAGATAAAGCTCGTTTTAATGTTTTCGCTTGCTTTATTTATTTTTTTTGCCCCTCCTGCTCCACAGAACCGTGCGTTCATGCCTGAACCACGTCAGGGACACAAATGAGCAACTGTAAGAGACAAGAACAACAACAACAAAAAAACGCAGACGGAAGAGAACCAAGACGAAAACGTAAACCGTACCAAACGATCGATGTTCTGCAGGGCCTGCAAGTAAGAGTTTCCACTGCCGTTTGCCAAAACGCCGTTAAACGTTATGGGCACATCGGGGTGCAGCGAGCCGGCTGGGCAGGCCGGAGACTAGACGTGACATCTTACACTACGCAGGGCCTGGCTCCGGAGCAAACGGCTTCAAAGGAAAAGCCCGAAAATAAGGGATGGGATGGAGCGCTCTTCCAGGTTAGTACACAGCCAGAGGCATGATCTTTTACAAGAATGAATAAGCATACGCACTGTACCCCCAGACCACTAAAGAACGGGGTGTTTCGGTCAGCGGGACAATAATGCCAGAGATGCAGGGGCTACAAACAGCAGAGCAGATATGTACCGTCTCTCTCTGGCCTAATGCTGGTCTTTAATCAAATTCTCCATTCTTCTTCACCTCGTTTTAAACATTTGAATAGTCTTAATAATAGCACTACTCCTCCACCTCGACAACTCACCCCCGGTATGTACGCACAGTCCATAAGAATTCATTATTAGTAACTGTAGGTGGAAACTGCTCCCAAAAAAAGAAATACTATCCATCTTGCACTCTCAAAAATTTAAATTTTTTTACAGTTACTGTCAGTTGAAATAGCAAAAAGAAATGTGCCTTCATTGGAAATACACTGAAAGCTACTGACCCAGAAATGAACTAGGTAGAACATGATGCACGGGCTGGACTGTGAGTTTGGAAGCTTGAATCACGCTTGCAGTTCCATTAATGATCCAGCATCAATGAGGTAATACTGAAAGGGGAGCAGTGATTGGCGGACAAACAGGCTCAACGTAAACTGATTCTATCAATGTTAATTAATAAAAGCAGTGTTGAATAAGGTGTTAAATTGTGCATTTAATAGCACACAAGTAGTTACTATTGCTTTCATTGAACTATTTGGCTCCCCTCGAAAACTTATTTTTGGTGATGGTTTTGAACCCCTGACATGCTGAAATTAGAGGGCAGGTGACATTTTGATAACATTGCATTTTTTATTTTGTTTAGACATTTTATTTAGTGACAGGAGAAATCCTTGAGAAGATGGAACGTCTTGTTTTTTTGTTTGTTTTAAAGGGGCTTCCTTCAGAATGAGTTTGGAGAGAAAAGGACAGTTGAAGATCAATGAGGAGTGGTCTTTCAGAAGTAATATGTGGTATTGTCTCAGCTACAAGAAGCAACAACAACAAACAACAACGATGAAGTATCCAACCGACACCAAAGGTGAGCATCGACTGCAAAACTCAATCCAAACCAAGAAACTGAAATGCCAAATAAAAATGAAGGCTGGCTCTTTAGGGACATCTCAGAGACAGAAAACACGGGTAGGTACCTTGTGATTTCCCCTTGAATATCTATACAAAAACAGCAGCTAAAGAAAACGCTTTTTAAGACCTAAAGAGTGCGAATCTTTTACAAATGTCGTTGCTGGACTTGGTGTTGGTGCATGGTCCAGTAACCGCTGAAGTTCACTCATTACGCATCGTCTGCAAGAGAACTTTTTAACATCAGCTCTTATACCATTTCAAACTATAAGCGGTTTTCATAGTTATAGCGCTCCGGTCTGCCAAGAGTCTGCTGTGCTTATTTTTATGGTAGTGATTTCCAAAAGCTGCCTTAAAGAGCCAAACCAAAGACACACACACTCACACACACACACACACACACACACACACACACACACACACCACACACACACACACACACGCACACGCACACGCACACGCACACGCACACACACACTCTCTCACACAACTACATACTCCCCCCATTCCTTCCTGCACACACTCAAGCAAGCATGCACACACACACACACACACACACACACACACACACACACACACTTTCTCTTTCTGTATCTCACACACACACACACACACACACTCTCTCACACAACTACACATATACACCTTCTCTTTCCGATACACACAAACATGTACACACATACACTCTCTCTTTCTCTCACTGTCTTTCTCTCACACACATACACAGACCCCCCCCCCCACTCCTTCCCGCACGCACGCACTCAAGCAAGCATGCACACACACACACACACACACACACACACACACAGCTCTCCTCTGTTGTAAATGCAATTTCTACTTTGAAATTCACAAAAAAAAACCTTTAGGCAAAATGATCCTCCTCTGCCTCCAATCCGTAGATGCAGGGCTACTGCCCGGCTCTCTGGTGATAGAACGGTCTCTTGGAATGCTTTCATCAGGGACCCACGCTGTTCCCAATGATCTGTAGCCCTGGATTTAGAGTACGAGCCGCACCAAACCACCTCACTGTTTTCCCCTCCACTTGCGTATTTATCGCGCACGCCAACATCTCTATCCAATGTTGAGAATAAAAGTCATAAATCCGAACACACTCATTTTATAATTAATGAAATATAACAGTACTGGTCCTTCTCATACATCACATCTGTCTGCTGCTTTTGTGAAGCATATGAATTGGTTTATTCATAACAAAAGGTATTTGTGATCAGACTCCATGTAATGCGAAAGAAAGTTATCGCCGTCTAGCAATCCTGAAAACCAGCAGTCTAACATGCTCTATTTTTGCATTGCACTTTTGTTGCATGTGTCTGCTAAAAGAATCGCCATTTTAAAAAGAAAAGCCAATCAGATATTAATTTTCAAATATATTTAAGATCCTTGGAATAGCTACATATTATGAGCGTTCAGATATTTCACACTTGTGGAGAGAAAGCTCAAGTGTATAACCTTAGACAAACAGTTTTGAGAAAAATGTTCAATAATTCAATTTAAAGGTTCTCGAACCCCCCTCCCAAAAAAAAAAACCCATACCACATTCTTCATCCTCTGAAAGCAAGCTTTCCCATTGGCCCCTCAGCACTATAAATACATGGTATTCTGTGACCGGGACCTCTACTGAGACATCAGCATCAAAGAAGAGCCCCTTTCTATGTGGTCCTGATAGGTCACGTTTGGTTGGAATAGATTGTGCGGTTGGGGAAGTCCGTCTTCTCTCCCCACTCCGTTTCTCTTGCATCTCAGTGGGATGACGGACGGGACTCACTCACTGGCTCCAGGGCCGCAGACTGCTCACGGACCCCAAGCTGTGTGTGTGTGTGTGTGTGTATGTGTGTGTGTATGGGGCAGGGGGTGCAACGATCTGTGGGAAAGCCCCACGGCAGGCAGTCGGAACACTTTGATGACCTCAGCGATCCCCAAGATG
>CM056376.1:8288762-8326349 GCA_029718625.1 Synaphobranchus kaupii
CCAGTTTACCTACTGCGGGAGCGGGGACTGACCGTCGGGGCTGACATCAGACAGACGCCCCTGCCCCCGAGGGGGGGGTCGCTCTCCTGACAGGAACCCCCCTCCCTCCCTCCCTCCGCCCGGCAGGGGGCGGAGCGAGGATGGCCCCCGCCTAAATGGATTGGCCCCGCAGCCAGGCCACAAGCTCTCTCCTTTAAAAGAAAAAACTGTCTGCTCTCTACTCTTGCTTGGCTATCGCACTGCTAGCGACGTGTATAGCCCGCGCTTATGCCTTTTTTATTTTTTAGAATAGAAAGCTTTATGGTTCTGATGTTTGTCAGTGTCATGCCCGTAAGGGGCCGTTCTCACAATGCCAAAATGGAACCCCCCCCCCCCTCCCTTTTTTTTTGTTGCAAAAATGCAAATATTAAACTCAAGAACTGTGAGGAAATATGCCAAGGATGCTTTCTTAACATATTTTGAACAGTGGTAGTCTTACTTTGGTGTAATTCATCCAGTGTTTAAAATTTTTTTTAATGGATGTCACAGTGAATAGTAGAATGGTTCACTCAAGTGGAACGTTGTTGCAACATTGCCTAAATGCCCCTGTGACGCTAGCAAGCCGATAAAGACCCCATAAACCGAACCAGGGAAGGAACAAGCTGCCAGTTATGTAGCTCGGAGCATGAAACGAACGGCTAATTAGAGAAAACATTTTTTGTCTGTGAGTGAATTCCAAAACAAACGCTCTGCAGGCCACCAGCTTGGCCAGTGTTTGGACACACGGGCTTGGCAGAGAGAAGCCAGTGGCACACACACACACACACACACACACACGCAAGCAGCGGATGCAAAACCTGTTTGAACTGGACACGCATCAGGACTCAAGCGGTTGCTGGGCACCGCTAACGTGTGGATGTAGTGTGAATCTGTCTTAAGGTTCAGAAGCTTCAGACTGCGGCTGTAGAGTAATGGCACACTGGCACGCCGGAATCTTGGAATCTTCACCACTTAAAAAAGCCCACAAAATTCGAATAACATTTCCTAGTTTCAGGAAATGCGAGGGAAGCAAATCTTTTGAGAGAGACTGCTCGCGAGCCCAAGCCGGTACACAAAGACTAGCAAGAGAAAGGATGAAAAGAACATAATGTTAAAAAAGAGAGTGGGAGAGAGGAAAATGAAACGACAGAAAATGTAATAAATGTAAAAATCATAAGCAAACACGCGGTGCTCCCTCTCCACCTGTGGTGGTGGGCGGAGAGTTAAATCCCATGGCATCTACTTCCAGCTTTATTCACATCTGTCACTCAAAATGCCAGGCATCTGAGACCCCGCCCACTCCAGCATTCTCCACTCCTGGGGGGGCTGGTGGGGATGGGGATGGGGATGGGGTTGGGGTGAAACCGCCAAGCGAAACTTAATTAATTCGGTTTCTGACGTACTTAACATTTTCCACGCTTAATCTTCAAATATAACAGACTTGGAATAGGCGGCTATTTATAAGAGCCAGAAACCAGGCGCACGCACAACCCTTTCTCCCGGCCTTGACCGCGGCTCGCGCAACTTTAACGGTGTGTCGAGAATACGGGTCTGCGACGATCACGGCACGGTTGGCGTTCTGAGGTAATAGTAATAATAACCGAAATATTCACGGGTACGGAGGAAAGACTGCGTCCACAAAGGGTGGGTTTCGAACGGAACCTAGTCGCGCTCGCTCACAAGACATACCGCGGTCCATTTCACAGGGATGCTCGAAGCCATACGTCCTGACTGCAGTCTGATCTACAGCAGCAATAAAGACCCGGGTCATGTGACCAAGTCCTCCCATACTAAAGCATGGGCCTAAAGCCCACCTAACTGCACTGCTGCCTCTACAGAACTGCCCACCTAACTGCACTGCTGCCTCTACAGAACTGCCCACCTAACTGCACTGCTGCCTCTACAGAACTGCCCACCTAACTGCACTGCTGCCTCTACAGAACTGCCCACCTAACTGCACTGCTGCCTCTACAGAACTGCCCACCTAACTGCACTGCTGCCTCTACAGAACTGCCCACCTAACTGCACTGCTGCCTCTACAGAACTGCCCACCTAACTTCACTGCTGCCTCTACAGAACTGCCCACCTAACTGCACTGCTGCCTCTACAGAACTGCCCACCTAACTGCACTGCTGCCTCTACAGAACTGCCCAACTAACTGCACTGCTGCCTCTACAGAACTGCCCACCTAACTGCACTGCTGCCTCTACAGAACTGCCCACCTAACTGCACTGCTGCCTCTACAGAACTGCCCACCTAACTGCACTGCTGCCTCTACAGAACTGCCCACCTAACTGCACTGCTGCCTCTACAGAACTGCTGCAACTACTCAAAAACTTCAAAATTTTTATTAAATGCTTAAATGCTGGATAAAGGGCTACTTGAGTATAAAAGCTCACTTTGTGGTCATTTAAAAAAAATTATGCTTTTATATTTTGCCCCTGTATACAGCGAACACATTTAACACCCTATGGTGTTTAAATGAGACCGCGGTCTCATATAAACACCCTAGGGTGTTAAATGTACACCAGCAGTGTTAGATTTACACAGGAATTTTTGCTGTGTATCCAAGGATGTTACTGTTCATTAATGATACATTACAAAGCAGTCAGGGATCAACCTTTTCTTTAAACTTTAATTTCTGAAAATCACCCACCCTCTTATCCACAACCCCCCCCGCCCCCCATAGAGATAATTTCGCGGCACTGGCAAGCCCTGGAATTTCCCAGGAAGACGCATTGTGGCTGTTTTCTGAGAAACATTAACATCCAACCAGCAGAACTGGAGGTGGTGGTAGTGCTGGGGGGGGTGAAGGAGGCAGACGGGTATCGTAGCCGCTGATGATGAAACGTTTTTTTTAATATTCCGGCGTGCTGCTGCAGGAATGTGGGCTCTCGGTGGTAGAGCGCCGCGCTGTTCCCTGTCCTCACGAAGGCCCTGCCGATCAGCAACACATGCGTTTCTCTCCCATCAGCCCTCCGGCCCCCGCCTCCCCCTGTAAATCTTACAAATATTTCCCCTCGCTTCTTTTTGAAGCTTCCATGGGCCAAGGGACCTCCGGCACAAATCATTTCTGTTAGTGTGTGTGTGTGTGTGTGTGTAAGTACATCCGTGCGCTGTGTCTGTGCGTGCGCATACGTGCGTGTTCGTATTTGCGAGTGTGCGTACGCATGAAAATGTGCGTGTGGATGCGTGGGTGTGTACGTACGTACATCCTTGTGCTGCGCCTCTGTGTGTGCGTGTGTGTGTGTGTGTGCGTGCATACGTGCATGTGTGTGTGTGCGTGTCTGTGTGAGAAGAGGCACGTAGAGGTTGAGAGACGGTGAAACCCTATCTGCAAGGTTTCCACAGAGGGCCAGTTCTCTCGCTGTGATGGCGTGCAACGGTCAGCTGAGACGTAACCAAACAGAGAGGGGTACTCCAGGGCTCTCGCTGTTCCTGGTGTTGTTCTTTCTCTTTATTTAAACCTTTTTCTCGCCCTCCCCGCGACGCGTGGCTGAGATATGCTCAGAGTCCTTGGCGGCCCCGTGGCAGTGTAGCCCATGGCCTGCCCCCGGAAAGGCGTCCCTTTGATGGATGGAGAGCGCACTACATCTTCTGGTTTCTAATAGAAACTGAGCGGTTCCGTTTTACGAAGTGACACCCCGCCTGCCGTCCTTGTTTTTTTGACGAACTGCGGCCCCGGGGTTTAGGAGAGAAGGGGTCAAAATATCTGAGGCCCTCCTTTCATTTACAAGAGTGAAAAAGATAACACTACGCTGGTCACTTGGAGAGAAAAAAAACATGCCCTGGCCTCTTTTAGTGCAGGAAGACTGAGCCTTAAAAATACAACTGGCTAAAAACCCTCTTCAGATTATGTGATCATTTGAAAAAAATTTGTTTAAATGTTTTATATTGTATACACTGCCTGGCCAAAATAAAAGTCGCGTTGCACCCGTCATGCATAGTGCCCACTGTACAAGCCTCTGGAGGCAGTGTTATGATCTGGGGTTGCTTCAATTGGTCAGGTCTAGGCTCAGCAACGTTATGCAGCAATAAAATGAAATCAGCTGAGTACCTGAATGTACTGAATGACCAGGTTATCCCATCAATGGGCATATTCCAGGACGACAATGCCAAGATTCATCGGGCTCAAATTGTGAAAGAGCGGTTCAGGGAGCATGAGGAATCATTTTCACACATGAATTGGCCACCAGAGTCCTGACCTTAACCCCATTGAAAGTCTTTGGGATGTGCTGGAGAAGACTTTACGGAGTGGTTCAACTCTCCCGTTGTCAAGATCTCGGCCAAAAATGAATGCAACTCTGGATGGAAATAAATGTTGTGACGTTGCATAAGGTTGTCGAAACAACGCCACGACGAATGTGCACCGTAATCAAAGCTAAAGGCGGTCCAACTAAATATTAGAGTGCGACTTTTTCTTTTTTGAAAATATACTGTATATTAGATAGGCTTTTCCATGCAGCATATAAAGACCTGTATGGATGAGGTCCTTATTCAGTCTGGGGTCAGATAAAACTAGTAAAATCTAGTAGCACCACTGGAATGTCGGTTCTATAATAGCAGTGGAAAGGTAAAGCTTTTCAATCACCATTAAGGAGGGAGCGGGTAATCTGTGGCGCTCTCGAGACGGGCCTGGAGCCGGCGGCTGGAGGGGCACTGCAGGGAGGAGCCGGCGGCTGGTGGGGCACTGCAGGGAGGAGCCGGGCCTTCCCAACAGGCCCACCTGCCATCTGCCTCGTTGGTTCTGAAGGGAGGGGTGGGGGTGGGGGAGGGGTTAATGAGAGAAAGGACCGGTGGAAGAATTTGCGGTGGCTGGTTAAAGTAATAAGATTTGTTTCAGTGCATCTGATCTCCAGTCTAACAGACTTCCAAAACAGTTGGAGGAGCAAATAATGCCCCCGGGGGGATTACCACGGATGGGGTGGGGGGGGGGGGGGGCACAAAGGAATCCAGGCCCCTGAGGGCTCTCTGGGAGCACACGGAGAGGGGGGCGGGGGCGGGAGCAGGGGGCAGGGGGCAGGGGGAGGTGGGTTATACGGGGTGCTCGTGGAGTCGAATGTTGGCGTTTCTGCAAGAAGCTCTCTATTCATTTAATTCTGGCGCGAGCCCCCACAGCCAATTTCAAGTCAAAAACAAGAAACGAACGGTAACAGAAAAGTTATCCAATAACATTACGGGAATGGCGATGATGTCATGCCTCGTGGTTCCTCTCTCGCCCTGTTGCCCGGTGGTTCGGCACCATTTCACCCCCCACTCCCCCCCGCCCCCCCTGTTTCATTTTACCGATATAATCTTTTTAAAGTGGTCTCGATCGTCCTCCTCCCTTCAGCCGATCTCAAATGATCCATGACAGGGTGCGGTTGCACTTTTTCTGAACTCCCTGAAATTGGCTCTTGTCCACCTTAAGGAAGGTAATCATCTGAAGGCTCAGTATGCAGGGCTCAGTATGCAGGGCTCAGTATGCAGGGCTGAGCCTGCACGAGCAGGGGGTGGGGGGGGGGCGGGGGCGGGGAGGTGGGGGAACGCCTCACACTGCTAATATTTCACACAGTACGTTCACAAATATGTGCGAACGAAACAAAGGAAAAAAAAAACATAAAACATAATTTGATTGCTCAAGCAAAGAGAGCAAAATTCCTTTAATCTTTACTGCGCATATTCTTCGTGCGGGAGAAAAAGCAATTACGCTTTATAATTCAAAAGCAATATAAAACCAGTGAATATCTGAAAGATCATATTGGGAGGTTTTAAAAAAATAAAAAAATAAAAAAAAACTTGACAGCTGAACTTAACTAACCAACCAAAGCCTGCAGCTCACAACCAGCTTGGCCAGTGAGAGGATGCAGCGGGGGCTGTTTTGACCATAAAAATAGAGGGAGGGGGAGCTCATAAGAAAAGTTATGTGCTCGTTGACTGTGGCGAAGGGTTTCGGGGGAAGGGGTGAGGGGGGGCATTATAGAGCCCCATCCGAATCGGCCGCCATTCTTTCTTTTTTCCGTGCTTGACACGAATAAGGGGATTAGGAGTTTGGGTTTCCGTCAGTCCCGCAGCAGGCACAATGCAGCGGAGAGCTTAGTGTCACAGCCCGTGATAAAAGTGCGGATCTCTGTCAGTCAGCTAGTGCGGAAACACTGGTGTTGGGGAACTAATCCCATTATGAGATGAAGAAGGAGAGGAGAGGAGGGAGAGGGTGAGAGAGAGAGGGAGAGAGAGAAAGGGAGAGAGGGGGAAAAGGGAGACTAAAGTGCATTTAATGACATTCGGCCTGTTCATCATCGGCACTCTCTGACGGTGCTTCAGACGGCGTTAAGGGGCGAAAAGCTCTCTACCTTCCCTCTCCCGACTGAAAAAATATAACACGGATATGGGACTCGCCCCAACCTCGTTTGAGCAATATTCCTTAACACAATTAACAAAAGCTAAATTAATTAGCATGGCCGGCCGCTGTGCTGCACGGGACGCCAGCCCTGGTTGCTCAGAGGAGGACGTGTGGCAGGGACAGACAGGAGTGGGGGTGGGGGGTTGGGGGGGGTTCAGAGGGAAAATGGGGCCTGTTTGCGGGACAAACAAAGCGCCGTGCCCACGTTCCCATGCGGCGGTGGAATGTGGGACCCCCGTGCGAGGATGAGCTCGGGGTACACGGCCTCCGGGACGCGGCACTTCCCACGCAGGTGCCACCCTCTTCTTGGGCGACTGCGAAAAGCCGACGGGCTGGAAAAACAAACATTCCTGCGACGCGCTCCCGTACGAGGGCGGGCGGGCGGGACCCCCCACCCCCACCCCGACGCCGGGCACACGCCGTTCCGATCGCACAATATAAACACCCCCTTTAAAAAAAAGAAAGAGAAAATGAGAGAGAAAGAACCCACAGAGGGCACGGAAAGATTTTGCGCGGGAGCCAAGGTGCCACAGGGACTGTACACAGTGAGCTAGCTATGCCCAATTCCGTAGCTCAGTATCACCCTTTTTAACGAGCACGCATCTTTCATCTCCTTTATTTACCTGCTTTACAATAATAAAAAAGCAGGCAGCATGAGTGCCAACCGCTGCAGGACCCAGAGCTACACCCCCCCATTACCCCCCCCCTCACCAGTAGCACCTCTCCTCAACATTCACTCCCCCTCACCTTTTGGAACACGTCTCCTTTTGGGGGCGGACGTCAATAAGGGAATTTAAAATACATGACCGACAGATATCCATTGCAAAAAAAAACAAAAAACATGAATTTTCTTTGGGAATGCCGGCAAAAGGGAGGAGGGGCTACAGGCGGCAGCGGAGTGCGCTGACGTCGCTAAGTTTTTCCTGAGGTAAGGGCGCGAGCTCGCTGGAAACGTGCGGGATCTTAACCACACATCTCGCCATCTCTGGAACTCACACTTTTGTCAGGCCAATCCTTGGCCATTTCTCGGTACTCCGTTTTTACAGCAGTCATTGGATGCTGTCTTTCATCTTCCTGTTCGCTTAAAACCTAATAACCCCACTTAACACTGAAGACTAATTACCCACATTAGCACCCCCCCCCCCCCTCGTTTCATTAACGCTAATAGTTTTTTACAGAATTCTGTCTTTACTTATCTGAAAATACTATTCAAATGCATCAATTCATTTTTCCCAGGGCCATACAGAACTATTCATTTATTATATTATTTGCCAGTAACGATTCATAATGATGTAAAATAATAATAATAGCCTTTCTCCTCGTCCTCATCATCATCATCATCATCACCACCATAAACAGATATCTATAAGAGGAAATCGATGAGAAAGCAGAAGTGGTTTGTCTGCATGTTATCGTCATGATCTGGGGATAGGCAGTGTTTGGGAACGTAATGGGGCAGTGTTAATCCTGGCCTCAGAGTACATCCCTGTGGGCTGTAAGCTGCTGATGAAAACCACACTGTTCAGATCTCCAGGGGTCCTCCTTCACCACACTGACCCCCTGCATTGCCTCCTGACTGGCGAACCACCTGGATCTCAGAGAGAAACCAATAAACCTTCTCAGGCCTTCCTCCAAACCTCCTCTATCCTTCCTCCAAACCATTCCATATTTCCCCCAAACCTCCTCCGGCCTATCTCCAAAGCTCCTGCGTCCTTTCTCTAAACCTCTTCAGGCTTTCCCCCAAACCTCCTCTATCCTTCCTCCAAACCTACTCCATATTTCCTCCAAACCTCTCCATATTTCCCCCAAATCTCCTCCGGCCTATCTCCAAACCTCCTGCATCCTTTCTCCAAACCTCCTCCATCCTTTCTCCAAACCTCCTCCGGCCTGCCTGCAAACCTCCTCCACCATTTCTACAGGAGGCTCTGATGAAGGTTGGCCTCTGAGGGGCCAGCGGTTAACTGTGGCATGACGAACCCCACCTTACCTCCACCTTACCCCCACCTCCCTGCTCCAGTTCCCGCCCATGAGAGGGTCCCTGTGAGTGCTGCTGGGGTTTTCGGTCTAGCATCTAAAATCACTGTTCAGTTATCTCTCTCTCTGTCTCACAGACACAGAGAGGTACATGCACACACACACAAACACACACACACAAACACACACACACAAA
Source organism: Synaphobranchus kaupii (assembly GCA_029718625.1). Classification (NCBI taxonomy): domain Eukaryota; kingdom Metazoa; phylum Chordata; class Actinopteri; order Anguilliformes; family Synaphobranchidae; genus Synaphobranchus; species Synaphobranchus kaupii. The sequence goes on from CM056376.1 coordinate 8,297,333, forward strand.
CACACACACACACACAAACACACACACACACACACACACACACACACACACACACACACACACACACACACACACACACACACACACACACACACACACACACACACACACACACACACACACGCACACACACGCACACACACGCACACACGTATTTGTGCATGGGTCAGCAAAGGTTTTCGGCCGACGGTTGCGGCAGGGGTCCTCGTGAGGATTTTCGGCCCAACTACCTGGCCGCCCGCTCAGCGTAACCCCCAATTGTTTTAACAGAGCCCTCTGTGAAAGCTGAATCTACTCCCCCAGACGTGTGGTGAGCAGGAGGGAGACCCAGTGCTCCTGGTCCACAGTCCACTAATAAGAGGTAGTTTCTGGGCTGGTTAGCCCAGGTTTCTCCCCTGCCGATTCCTCCTCCAGGCTGAGGCTAGTCTGGTTAGCAAGAGGTCGGTCGATGTGGTGTGCAGTGTGTAGAGAGGAGAATGCTATAAGTGTATCCAAATAAAATTAATTGCATAGCGCACGATACAGTGGCCCAGGGACTAGATGCTATGGAACTTGACACGAATATACGCATATATCCCCCCTCTACAAAGGAATTACGAGAAAAATCCTGTTGCTAAGTGCTAGAAAAAAAACATTCCTGCCAAGATGCCTTCTTGAGAACATTTTTGTTAAAATCTCCATGATTACTCCGACCTGGGTTTGTAATTCTTAAGTGCATACTAAAAAAGAATGTGCTTTAATTAAATAAAAAAATTCAAATATAGGGAAAGCATTTTACATATAACTGACATAACCATTACTTCCCTGGAATTAGAAACTGGAGATTTTTTTTTTTTGAAAGGCATAGAAATGCATATACTGTGCCATATTTCATAGCAGTTATGGAAATGTTAAGCACACCAGAAAGGCACTTAGCAAAAAGAATTATCGCTTGTAACCTAAAAGTTTATCAATGTAAGTACGCACATGCTGACTCTTACAACTTTACGGGCCCTGTACATTAAGTTCTGTTTAATAACGGCATGAATTATTGAATAACGCTGCAGAAAAGCTGTGGAGAAATGCATTTATGAACAAATACGGAACACGCGCAGCTGCCATTTTAAAGCTGGCCATACCAAGGCAAGGAAAAATAAAGAAATTACCAGAAGCCTTATGAACAAACCGAACAAACAGAATATTAAAAATCTCTCAAAGTGCCAAAAAAACCAAGTGGTGGAAAAAAAAAATAGGTATGCGTGTCACGATACGACAGATGACTGCATCTGGGCCAGAGCTGGCGATGTTGATATTAAACCTAATACTTCCTTACAGAGGAACAGGGCCAGACCCGGCCAGCCGTCTCCATCCAGCCAGAAGCCATGCAAGCTGAAGCAACATTATCCAGCTTCCAGCTCTCTGAGCTCTGCTTCCTACACGGGGCCCTCGGACTCAGCTCGCTCGCCCCTGGACACGTCTTTTCTGTTTTTCCCCTCGTTTAAAAAAAAAAAAAAAACTCCTCTCACTTTTCAGCCGTCATGTAACAAGTCAATTTTTTGCGTTCGCTTTGTAAAGCCCGATTTTGAACCTTTGAAACTGAAACCCGCGACTAGGAGGTTAAAATGAAGGGAGCGGACAGAGGGTTACGTACAGTATTTGTTTATTCGTTTTGGAGGGGGTTCTTTTGCAAATATTGCAGGGGTTAAAAGTGCTCGCGACGGCCTGGGAAGACTACGCAGTGTGTGTGTGTGTGTGTGTGTGTGTGTGTGAATGCTACTCTGGAGGACACTCACTACAGTGTCTCACATATACACTGCCTACAAAAAAACTAAAAAAATCCTGTCAGCATTAATCTACCCGGGATCCAGTGCACGACTAATTAAAAAACAACACACCGCGAGAGGATGCCCCAACGGTCCTAAAAAAAAAACTCCCATCAGCACAGCTGGGAATCGGCGCACATTTAGGAATACAGGTCCGTTAGCGTGGCCTCCAAGATTGTTCACATCGTGAAGAACTGTGGTCTCAGGCAGTGCATTTTATTTCTGCTGAACTGGCCCACATTCACACATAAAGTAGGAAATGGGAAGGAGGGGTCAAAAAATGCAACTCCCACTCCCTCCTGAAAGGATAGGCTCACTTCCAAACGGCATGTAACTGAGGTCACCATACCGGGCCGGACGCGTGTTTCCACTCGTGTTTTCACAAGACGTCTACCACATGGTCTCTTGGTTGCCATGGCAAGCAAAATCCCCCCCATTTACCTGTTTGCCTTGGTTAACCCAAGATTGGCCATTAAATAATTGTGAAATCTTAAATTCAATAAAGAAAGGTTTTAATATCAAGGAAATCATTTTTCCGACTATCTTCTTTAATATGTGAGAAAGTGCGGAATTTCAACGATGGACAATCTGCACAGAAACGTACATACACACACCCACATATACATACAGTATACTCACACATACTCTGACTCACACACACACCCACACAGCTCTGAATACCCCTTAGAGTACAAGAAGTTTTCAAAAATATTTAGGATACACGAGACCCATATAACACACAGAATCACAGACGTTCATCAATCAGGCCTGCTCCATATCTTTAGACAGCTACCAAAAATAACGAAACCTTTACTCAACAGTAATTATATCCAGCGGCTTACCCTGCTAACAGGAGAATGTCTCGCAGACATTTGTAACATATTGAACCCAACGTCACGTTTCGGCAGCTAATCCTATAATAACATTATTCAGCCGAGTGGCTGGAAAAAAATAGTAATGAAGAGCAGAACTCGGAAGAAAATAAAAATGAAAAAAAAAAAAAAAAAAAAAAATGAAAAAAACAGCAAAAACAAAAAAACAAAGACGCCCCACATCTAAAGGCATCACTGTGAATGGGCGGCGAAGGTGCGAGGGTGAACGTTTTTGTCGATTTGATGATTTAGCTCATAGATAATTACAGGGCACGTCTCGGGTGCTTTTGGAATGTAATTAGGCAGGGCTCCCTTCATGACCGGGAGCATCTCTTTGAGCCCATGGCAGTTTGTGGGCTGGCTAATGCATCCTAAATGAATGTCATAAAAGTCAAAAAGGTGTGAATTACACAACTAAGTATCCCATCGGTGCGAATAAACAAATGCGCACACTAAAAACAACAGCAAAAAGTCAAATACACTTTTTTCCATTTCTTTTGAGAGCAAACACGATCGTACATCGGGCAAAGTGAGCTCATTTAAATACGCGAGTTCGAATGCATGTGCGTAGGTGTGTACGCGTGTGTGTACGCATGTGTAGGCGCGTGCGTGTGTTTGGGGGGTGTGACTGTAAATGAGAATGTGTGTGATTGTGTGTCTGATAATGGCTCGCCGAGAGTGTGACAATAGTGCGATCACACACGATAGGTTGTTTCTGGTAACGGACTTGCAGCCAGTGCACAGACAGGGCGGTGGCAGCAGAGCGGAGAAGGCCGAAGCACACCATGGAGAGGGAGGCAAACACAGAGCCATTACAGCTCTCAACAATTCACCTGCACAAAATTGACATTTCTGTTGGGGGCAGCAATAAATTAGGTAATGTGCACAAAACATAAAGAACCATAAACATGTATAGTTTCAGCGTCAACTGAAATAATGACGGAATTGGTGAAGAACTATAAATCAAATTAATTAATTTGGATGCATTTTGTCTTCTGTTTATATGTGAAAGGCACAAAGACAGGCACATACACACACAGATATATAAATATATCTCTATGACTGAGATCTATGGAATTTACCTCTCAAATATGCTGCCAAATGCAACCACACATGCAATTTCGTGACCAAACACTACTCATTTGAAAGGCTATACCATGCAATGTTCAAAGTGTTAAATTATAGCTTGCCAAAATATTACAGTATTAACATTTTGAGGAAAATAATAAATGAAAAAAAGAAAAGAAAAATCACAGGTGTCCTCTCTTCGATTCACCAACAGTAAGCTTATCTCTTCTACACATCTTACACCAGTATCACTACAACACACACACACACACACACACACACACACACACACACACACACACACACACACACACACACACACACACACACACACACACACACACACACACACACACACACACACACACACACACACACACACACACACACACAGTCTCAACATGAAAAAGCTGGTGAGACACAAGTAAGACTTCCTGAGAAAAAAAAAAAGGATCTCTCCAAAATTGTGGAACTTAACACCCGTTTGCCCAGTGTCAGTGTAAGCTGGCGTCTCCCAGGCGATGGAATTTGTGTCCGTAGCTATGAAATTCACATTGTTACTGCTAACCGCTTACGGTCATGTCAGGGAAGCCGTCTGAATAGCAGACTAAAAAAGCGGTGCAAAGCAATGGATGTTGCTCATTGTTTGTTGGCCGGCATCTCACGGGGAGTTATAATGTCCCGGTGATTGAAGTAGCAATGTTTAAACCCCCGACACAAAAAGCCCTTAAAATGTACTGACAAGCATGGAGAGCACTCATGCCGAGAGAGGAGACATGCGGCCCTCAGCCGGCCCACATACGCCGCGCCCGCAGCCAACGGCGAGATTTAAACTGCACCCTTTACACAACCCCACAGACGGCGTGGAGATTACTGGCCCCGAGATCCATCGCTCTTAATATTGTCATCGTTATTGCTTGCAAAAATTTCACAACAATCAGTGCCTTCACTGAGGGTCCACACTTCTACCACTTGTTGATATCTTACTCTGGTGTTTATATTTCATAGAATGCGCTGGGCACAGCTTATTCAAATGTGGCGGTGGTGGTGGTGGTGTTGGAGGGGGGAGGGGTGTTGGTATACTGTTGCCCATCTTGATAACGGTTGCATTTGGTCTTTTTTAATGGGTGCTGGCATGGGTGTGTCTCCCTGACACCTGGTGAATGGTGTTTTCTCGCCTGTGTCTTCCCAAGGGCCACAGCAATAGGACACTGAGGCTTTCTGTGGCTGGCCAGAAAAATATATATAATTTTCTCTCATCTTCTCAACCTCTTCCTCCATTCGTTCCCTTACTACTGGTATTTGATCTAATAGCAGTCTAGCGTATATCAATTCTGGATGAATTTCTAATAGCAATGCAGAACTTATATATGCAGTGAGAGGACAAATCAATGCACATTTTTTTAGAAGGATATGTGATAGATGAACACCACAAAACATGTACGTGCAGATGAGAAAAGAACACAATAACTGTACTGGTTGCACTTCACACATTAGCACTTGTTCCTGTTTATTATTATTATTATTATTTTATTAAAGATAATTGTAGTAATGAGAATACATGTAAGCAATAGTTAAATAGTACATAAGATGCACAATTTGTATCTTGCAATATTTCCCAATATTATTTAATCTGGGAATAATAATATGAATGATAATAATAAATTGCAAAGCATATATATATATATACATATATATATACACACACACAGTATTACACAGTATAATATATATATATATATATATATATATATATATACACACACAGTATTACACAGTATAATATATATATATATATATATATATATATATATATATATATATATATATATAAATGGGTCATGTGAAAAGGTTGGGCTTGGAACACATTTAAAAATAATAATAATAATAATAATAATAATAATAATAATAATAATAATAATTCCAGACAGCATTCCTGGTCCTCATATTACTGCCTATCTGTTTGAAAATCAATGGGAAATTCCGTTCTTACAAAGTATGCTGCTCTTCAAGAGTGGGGAGCTCCCTTAATCTAAATCTAAATAGCGAAGCAGCTAATGCCTACCTGTTAACTGCACATATGGCATGATTATGACCAATCAAAAACGTTCTTTTACCTTGATATCCTTGACTGTAAAAATAAATTCTTGACAAATGACAAATGTCATTAAAAATACAGGCCTATCTATAAATGTTTTTAAAATAAATGAAACCTATGAATTATTTTCTTATTAAAGACAGCGATTATTATACAACAACGTGATTTGTGACATCCACATTCCATAACATCGTCCTCGAGCGACGCACTTTCATAGTAGGCTATATAACCGGATAAAGTAGTAAGAATTGTCTCCATATCTACAGTGATGTGATATGTAGGAATGCTTTTTCATGTGTATTGGAAACATACTTTGCAAACTGAAGCATTAATAATCTATTTTTCCCGGTAATCATTTAAAACCACGCAGCTTTTTTTATATGCTACTGGGCCTACATTCATGGCATCGTATTTTCTAGTCCTGTATATAAATATCCAAAATCGAAACGCGCACACACACGTACACGTTTAATATAACCTCTCGTACTCGCTAATGTTACTGATGATGTGCTTGAGAAATGAGCAACCACTTTTATATTTTTTACGGACAATAGCTTGCAGCATAGCAGTGGAAAAATGTAAAGGAATTTACAAAACGGTCAGTTTTTGCTTGTGTTTAAGAGGGAGCATCACGTTGCCGACAATTTCCGTCAAAGATTGTATGCCTAGCATCAAGGCATATGCAATATTATGAAAAGACATAGCCTAACATGTTAATTTAAAAACGGTCGAATTTTTAATTACTCGACACCTTAACATGCATTTTTAAAAAGACCTACAGCATACAATTTAGAAATGATTTAGAAAATACAAAAACAACAGCAGAAACTAAAAAAACAAGGATAAAACCCCCGACATATATTTAATAATAATAATAATAATAATAATAATAATAATGTGAACAAAAAATAAGGCCTACTTTTGCGCTTTATACTGGCGCATTGCATTTATTTACAATGCGACCATATGGAAATAATTGTTTCGTGTATAACATAAAAGCATACGGAATAAATAAGAGTAGGCCAAGTTGGCTACTTAAATAACTAACTAATTAACATAACTACATAAATAAATAAATAAATAAATAAATAAATAAATAAATAACCTCAGAATGTTAAACAATGTAGACTGCCTAATGCTTTCCAAGCGAAAATTATTCTGGAGCCGAAAGGAAATCATTATTCGCATGGCATGAAAGCATATATAGCCTAATAAAATAATGGATTAATTAATAAATAAATAAACAAACAAACAAGAATGTTAAGTAGGCTAGGCCTAATATAATGGTATCCATGTGACTTGCATATTGATATGTGGTAGGCCCATTTTATGCTTGTCTTTAAAAACTCCCGCAGATAGTGCTTTGATAAAATCTGTATTATTATTATTATTATTACATGTACCGTGCCGGCTATTCTTGGTGTAATAATTTCACCCTTTGGAATGTGCAATCAAAATGTTATTATGCGCCACAAAACGTTAAATACGTTCTAAAAGCAAAGGCTTTTGATCTAGACATTGAACGGAAATCTTGAAGCGAAATTGGTAATACTGAAAGCATTGGGGTCATGCTACGCCTTTACAAAATTCAAATCAATTCCCAAAACACTGGCTATAGCTAGATTTACTACCAAAATATATGTCTTAATTGCAATGAATAATTTTCTGTCCGTAATTCGCCGGGAATTAAAACTGAAGCTATGACCATACATAAACAATGACTGGCTTCACACAGCATAAGAACAGAGCAAAAAAAAAAAAAAAGACGTTAATAAACATATATCCGTGCCCCTTACTGTTGGTAGTCGTGTTTGCAGTACAGTTTCCTCTCCCGGAAGTAACAGCTGGTGGTGAGCGGTTGTTGACACACGGCGCACTGCAAACACTCCTCGTGCCATGAAGACTCGTTCACTCGCATCAGAAAACGGTCGGATATGGGTCGCTGGCACCCTTCGCATACTGCCTGGTGATGGCACTCCGTCCCTGTAAAGCAGGAAACAAAGTTAATATATTTGAAAAGTATGCCAATAGAAAACAAGGCGCAAACATCGTGTAAATGACAGACGCAACGAAATAGCAATATTTTAGATAAAAGCGCGCACACACAAATATATTCCTTAGCTGAATTCACTCAAAGAAGAGCAGAAATATAAAGGTATGACAAGACCAGAGTGTATATCCAGTATTTCTGTTTTATTCATTGGAAGAGCTCTTGCTTTGTCTTGAAAGAACCACATCTACGCATTATCATGAAATTTAATTTAACGGAAACCAACCGTAAACCTATTCAAACTGCATGACCCGAAACATGAAATGACAGGTCAGGAAGTCAAACAGGTAGGCAACTTTTTTTTTAAAACACCCACAACATTTACGCTATCTTATGCCCTAGGCCTATGTGCATACTCACAAATAGTTGCATGTTAAAGTCCATATTTTAGATTCCGACTATTGATACAAATCATTAAGCCATAGGCTAAGTAGTGTTTTGGGGCAAACGTTTAGATAGGCTTTTGTTATACAACTGCATGACACCGCACTGAAATAAACCCATTTACCTAAAGTATGAAATTCAAATTTTTCAACTTTAATGAAGGATTTTGCTATATACTACTTGCTCAAATGATACCCATATCGTGGGCATATGATCCACTACAGCCGGCAACAGAACTGCCCGAAAGCTGTTCCAGGGATTTAAGGCAACGTGAGCTCGACATTGGCTATAGCTTCTGCACCGTATGAAATTAGGCTATTTAATTTTTGATTGCCACGCTGAAACAACGTGATGCAACAAATTGTTATTTAGCTTACTATCGTGCGAAAAAATAACATGAGATGTATTTCTGAGGCTGTTACACGTTGACTCCGTTAATGTGACGAAAACTTACCGAGCATAACTCCCAATGTAGCCGGTCCCGACCGTAGGGGATGGTCTTCTATTTTAATACCGTCCAACATCTTAGAGTAATCGGAGTGATTTCTCGCGGGAAAGCACCTTTCCAGAGACTCCGGACCTGTTGCAATATCCATAACAATGTTTTGTCAAAGACTTGTCTTCCTCTCAAAAATCTCACTTATTGCACAACACAGAACTGGTGAAAAAGTCTCCACAGACACATAAAAAGTGTTCTTTACAGAAGACTGCTTTCAAACTATGCACTGTGTTAGTCTATACTGGCGCCTTTGTTATTATTATTTTTCAAACGCAAACCCTGAGGTGGCACACTAGGTCGTAATGGAGGAATAAATTAAATAAACACCGTCTCACGCAGTCACCTGTTAATTTGGTTCGATTGCGGCCGTTTCCTTTCGCTGAATACGGATGGTCTAGCTGTCGCGCCACGCTGGGTCACTACTGGTGAATCCTCGCTCGGAATATGTGCTAAAAGGTGAAAAGTAATCAGACACTGCAGTAAATCCAGGAAAGATAAGTGGAGATGTTCCAAAGTGAACTCTTAAATTAATGTGCCATGCAGAGTCCCGCTGCTTGAAGAGTCCGAAACCGAGATTGTGGCGAAGGGATACACCCTCCCCCTTCTCAAGCCGCGTCACTTTTTTTAGACTATTTACTGACATTTGGATGCTATTGGTGCGCAGTGTTCGTGCGCCCTACGGAGTGGAACTAAGCGTTCCGCCTCCAAAATCGTCAACTAGTGCCATGCCATAGACACACGGGAAGAGGACAAAACGATATACCAGTTCGGAAAAACAATAAAACACCCTTAAACACAATACACTATTATTGCAAATTTATACAATAGAATAATTAAAGGCTGATTCCGCATTTGTGAGTTTTTTTTTTTTTTGCCAGAGGAGTACCAAAAAAACAAAACACATGATGACTAATTCCAGGCATAATATGTACGATCAGAATTAAAAAAATATGATATGGCAGCTATGATATAGCTTATACACAGGGTAGGTAGTAGAAAACGAATAGAACTCAAGCAGTGACCTGCTACATTAAGCAGTGTTTTTCGCATGGTAAAACTGAAGCATTCCCGATAAATTAGCAAAAGAATAAAAACGATGAGTACCTACTACCTAGTCAAAAATCGCAATAACATTTTTATTTGCTTTAGTTGAACTGTTATATTTAGTAGTACTCGATCCGCATGCATGCATTTTCTGCTGCAAGAACATTTAGGCTACATATTTAAACGTGTATTTTTTAATTATTATTATTATTACTATTATTATCTAGAACTAGACTATTGTAAATTATTCCAAATTACAAAAATGAGAAATGAAACCCAAATACATTATTCCAAATATAAGGACATGCATTAACATTTGTTATGCTGGCGTGCACATATTTGTGCAATTGACATTTAAATATTTTAATTGTACAGGGTCCATATTATATATGATCACGACATTCCCAATACAACGAAATGCTTTCATTCAATAAAAGCAAGAATCTAATGGCTTGCTTTTTTATTTTATCTTTCGGTCTCTTTGGGAAAAAAGGGGGCTTTGAAATCAGGTATTGGACCATCACGCCGCAAACGTTTGCATGCTCTGTGGCATTGTGTCTGTTACAAAGACTCGGACCTATTGACCCCCTCCGCCACAGCACCTGGCGATGGATGGTGATAACCAAGAGCGTAGCGCGGCCTCGGCAGTAGCCGCTGACGGGAGAGGATGCCAGTCCACCGTCGTAGCCTAGGGCGATATAGAATGCTATCTCTACTTGACTAATAAATCCATCGATAAAACGGTAGATAGTATTGAGCTGAAATTAAATTATTTATCATTCCTCGTCCCTTTCCTTCGCATGGATCCTATATCTACGTTTCTATAAAGTTATTGGAAATTCAGAAGTAACGTCTACCCCCAACACACAACTCCGTTCAAATTCATTTCGGAGATAAAAATCTATAATCTTTTTTTATCAAGTGGCAGGGACGGCTGTGTCTCTATTTTTTTTATTGCCTTTCCCTTTTGTATTTTCCACTTATTTTAATTAAAGTGAAAGAAGGAAAATGTATTAACGTGCTCTCTAAGAACAATACGAAACAAAACGTTTTATATTGGATATTATTTATCTATTTAGGCGATAATCAAATTATCAGTTCTAATAATTTCGATTCTCGTGAAGAAAGTTTCACACAACAGTACAGCAGTTTAAATTGTGATTTTGTTTTGGTTAGTTCAGCTACACACTAGAATGACATATGGCAAAAGTGACAGTCTTGGATTCGTAGATGAAAACTAAAGGTAATCGTGAGGCAATTGTGTTGAACATACATTTGGTTTCTAAGTGCACGATAAAAAGTCAAATGGCCAATGTTATTGGATAAAGTATTTACACCAGTGTGCTAGTTATTTGAACTCATATAAAAAACGCCATGAGATATCACCATGAGAAGGCTTCTATTATCCTTGCCTGTAATTTCTGACAGAGGGCATTGAGTGCGTATATGGGTCTATTGGTCATACGTGCATCGCGCAGCACATACATTTCAAACGGGGCAAATGGGGATGTAGAACGTATCCGCGTGCCTCGTCCAAGCCTATATTAATCGTGAGAATACAAGCGTTCAGCCCGACGTTGAGGGTGCCATAATGAATCTGCCACGACTGGTGTCCCTTTCATCTGTCCAGGCTTTATTAATCGCACGTGTCCTCAGTTGTTGGTGAGATGCGCTGGTCTCACAGCCAGATTTTTTTAAATCCGCGGGAGGCAAAACAAGCACATTTCAGGGGTAATTAAGACATGTTTTTTTTCTTATCTTTAAGAACTTAATTCCTTGGACTTCATGACACGAAATAATAACATGAACTCTAAGAGCACGCGTAAATTAACATACAAACGTAGAATGCATAAATGACTTATAGGCTGAATGCAATATGTACAAGAAAAATAAAAGAATAATAATAATAATGATCATAATAATAATAATAATAATAATAATAATAATAATAATAATAATAATAATCTACAGCAGAAAGTAATAAAATCAAGGAAATAGGAGCATATCATTCATAGGCCTACAGGCCAGAGCTGAAGAAACGTAATTTTCGAGTGTTAATGTAAAGATTAAAAATATCTATCTATCTATGGGTGAGTGAGAGAGAGCGAGAGAGAAAGTGTGTGTGTGAGAGAGATAATTCTCTCGTTTTACGCAGAGAAAAACACATTCAAGGTTCTAGTGTTGGATGCACACACCTCACTAGCTGGTACACAAATGAAAGATGCACCGCGGATGTCTACTTACACTTAAATCATAGTGTACAATATATAATTCTTCACTGACGCCCCCCGTCCCCTACCCCTCCCCAAGGGATTTCATCCAGGGACTCTGTACCTTAGCTATTTCAGAGGTTTCAAGCCGTCGCCAAGTAGGACACCCATTGATTCTTTATACCACCGTCCTACCCTTCACTTCTGAATACATTTTTTCAAGTGGTGCTGTAAATAACTCCAGTGGTTTCAGTTCATTAGACCTTTTCCAGCTGTAAATCGTGGCGCGTTTCCTTTTTCGCTGTCGTTTTTCCGCACCGTCCATATAGCTCAAGCGAGCTTGAAACAGCGCTTATATTTTTTAGCCCTTCCCTGGACCTCTAACAATGAGGGCACCGTTGCTCAGTGCGCTTAGTGATAATGTCGCTCAGATCTCAGTCTGATCAGGCATAAAACCGAGGAAAGGACTTAGGGCCGAAATAGAGGGCCGCCGCTAAAGTCAATTACTCGGATGGGCTATTATTTATCGCTCCGCGTCTAAATCCAACGGATAAAATGTCCACGAAGCAAAATAAATCCTACATCAAACAAAAACCAAACTGTGAACGCGCGGAAAGAGAGGCCTAAGCAAACTATTTTATAAATCGTTTAAGTAGCTTAAATTAATCGAATTGTGGTTGTAATGTTTTAATATATTTAGATATATTTAGGGTGCAACTGTTTCATTGCTTTTGATGTTGACGATACGTTATTTAGAAAATACATTTTAAAAACAAACATTTTTTTGAAGGAGTTGTGATGCGATGTGATACTGCATGCAGTTTATTTTCGTCCATTATATAATTATTTTACAAATTATAGGCGTGAATATGTCTATTGATGACAGCAAATATTTTGACAAAATCTGAAATTATGTTCGCCTAAACCTTGCTCTTACAGAACGATACGACAAATCAAAAGAAGGGAAGTGATCCGGTATAAAACAAGAGACACTACAACCTACGAATAGTATAGCACAATGGAGGGCGTTTACGCAGAGACTGCTTAAGTTTTACAACTACCAATTTCCATACGAGCTCCGCACTGATTCATGACAAAATATACAATAATTTAATGAATTACAGTTGCATCACTTATTTTTTAATGTTTTAAATGAGCTATTTATCGAGTCAACATTTATTAAATAGACTACACCAGCATAAGAAATACCTAGCAAATTAATAATGCTATTGTAAATATAAGAGAAAGAGATAAATAATAGCCTGGTGTCCCAAACGGCCAAATTCATAATTATATTTTAAGACACCTCCCAAGCACGACACACAGGAAAATGGAAACATTGATCACAAATATAACTGCCACATAAAACAAAACTTGAAAACAAAATATAGGCTATATTTTAAAATATTCTAACAGCTGTAAAAAAATAAGTAGCCTATATGTAGCCTATATAGGACACGTATGCAAATGCGTAGGCCACCCTTCAAAACTATGACTATGACATTAGCACTATTCTGGCGCTTGATTTTAAACAAATTAAACAATAATTAAACAATTTCGATAAATTATAATAAACAAAATGGTGCAAATAAACACAATAGTTCTAATCGCAGCAAGTTTACCACGGAAAATCACAAATAAAAGGACATTACTGCGGTAGAAAAATATATACACCGACAAAAAGCATATGAAAACACAACAAATATACAATTATTGTTTACAGAATAAAATAAAGAAATTGTAAGTAGGCTACATGAGCGATCAATTTAAGATTACCTGGTTGTATCCATAAGCCTGCTTGATTTCCTTTGTAGTGCATTTGGGAGGTGCGCGGAGCTGTAGCCTACTGTACCACTTCATGCCTCGCAAAAGCAGAATGTTCTCATGGTTTGTGTATGTCTCCCTCTGGTGTTAATTGGCTGAACTGCAGATTGAAATCGATGTCCGTTTGCATTCATTTATTATATATTTGGTGTGTGCCAGTCCACACCAAACTTGAAGACACAAGTCTTCAAGTTCAGTGAAATAGCTATGCGAACATTTACAGACTCATCCTGACAAAAAATACTTAAGATTCCACATTGTATATTTAATGATGGCAACGTCCTTGGCCTTTTCAAAGATCGGCCAAAGTGATCTTATAGCGAGCAAACAATTCCATTAATTTTATATACTGTAAATTGTCCATATTCACAATGTGATACGCTGTCAAATTCTTACCTGTCGCGCCAGTGAAAAACAAATATTCGCAAACATTCACAATTGTTGTCCATCCTTTCGAATGTAAGCACATCAAGTGATTTACGTATCGGTTAAATTCAACAGAGAACAGCCAACTACAAAAAACCGTTTTTCCTCAGGAGGGAAAATGTAGGCCGCTCAGTTGGCTTGAAATAAAACGTGATAAATATCCCAAAATGTATTCATATTATTGTTCTGCGGGAATGAAACGACGCAATTATGCGTTCGCTTAGTCGCTTTTGTAGGCTATATGAATTCTCGGCAAACGCATATTAAATCAGGGATCAGATCACACTGAAGTCAGTGACTATAGGATTCGTGCCTCCAGTAGGCTATCGGAAACAAATAAAAAGAAACTCTGTTTATAGTTTGGCAACTAGGTCAATGTGAAGTGCAACAAGTCAGTACACCACTACTACTACTCCAAATATAATAATAATAATAATAATAATAATAATAATACGTTTGTATTTTAAGTTTTGTGGGGAAAGGAATTGGTGGTGATATAGTATGGTTGTTGCTGGCGACCAGGGTAGCCTAATTTACCTGGAGCAACTAGTGGATCCAATATTGTAAGAAACCTACTTGGCCTACATCCCATGAGCACTCCATTGCTTTCTGTCAGATTCAAAACAGAAAACATGCTTTAAACAGAAGAACCGACAGAGGCAATAGCCTCTAGACGCTTTGTGGAAGGGTGACTCATGGCACACGAGCGAGCGTCGTTCTAACGACATTATCTAAAAGCCTTACCCGAAAGTGATTTCTGCAAGGCGGTTTGATCTTCTGAAACTGGGGGCGCGGATACGCCTGTGTCGTTTATATGAATTGTAAGCTAGGATGTTCATTGGTTCTCGAAGTGTTTCATAAAAAAGGGCTCGTTACATGCTCATAAAAAGTCTTCGCATCACAATTAAATGCATCACATGTTAATGGTTAGTAATATGGCCAAAACGCTCCACAAAATGAGGAATGAGAGCCACCCTCAGCTGAAAGTGGCGATAAGACGCAGAAAAAAAATACACGAAGGATGAAAGCTACGAACAAAGTCAGCCTATATACAAAATGAAAACTGTATACACTCTTTCACAGAGACAAAATTAATTTGCTATTAGCCACTATTATTTCAATTAACGTAATCCCCGCGCAGCTGTTTCGTGAACGAGCACCAGTGTCATACACAAAAACAACAAAATTGCGCATGTTTATCTAGCCTAATTATTTAAAGTATTATTAAACAAGATTCCAATACGTTCTACAACAAAAACCCTCTGATAAAGAGCAGCAGGTGTGCAGCACGTGCAACCTTGTACAACAAATTAAGGTAATTCTACTCACGGCTACGGCTCCCATCCAGGAATGCGCGTTGCACGCAAGAAAAAGAAAAGAAAACATAGTTATCTCAATGAACATGTAAGAAGTTCGGGCATACCTCCGATTGGTTAAATAAGGCGCAACTGATACATTCAGCAACAAGGCAGCTATGATCTTGGTAAGTATATTAATATTTAAGTCATGCTCATATCGCCTACCATTGTCATGATTTATGAGACAATGTTCATACACAATTATATGTTCCCAACGGTATAAAAAATTAAAAGTGCAACGCATATAAAAGAAAGAGTAAATCTGAAAATGTAGCTAACGTTACATTGTGGGGCAAAATCTTTACCCCACCAATCAGTCTTTAAGAACAACTGAAATCACTGGGCAGTCTATTTATGCATATTTAAGCTATTAGCTCTTTCAATTATTATATGCTAAGACAATTGAGAAAACTGTATTCTCGATATAACAATACAACTTATCTCAAAGCCCACCAACACACACATAACATAAAAATATTAACTGCATAATTATATAAACAATTGAAATAACATTAAGAGACTGAACCATAATCCATATTTTCTTCTCAATTTAGGCTACAACTGAGTAGTCTACAATACTGAAATATTGTGAGTAAATAAAGTTTGATAACATCCGCAATCCTGCTCACGGTTTTTGTTATATTCCTATAGCGTTTTGACCAATAAACCTTTCGCAAAAATCCACACGACAAATAGCATATTGTAGCCTTTTGGCTCTCTATTATAACGAAAGAAACTTGGATATGCATATGGATTTTACTTATAAAGTGCTATAGATAATAGGAAATATTTAAAAGCATGCATAGTTATTCTCAAATAAAAACACATTGTGTATTCTAATGATGTAACAAGTTTAACTGTACAATGCCTTGCCATTTCGAAAGCCACAAATCAGGTTACCGCTGTAACGTCATTCTATAACCTCGACAATGTCTCATTTGTGCCATATTTTAGGTATTATATTATCTTTAAACATGTTATCTTATAGCCCAACGGATGGGCGGTTTAATTAGTCGAGCAAAGTGCGGTCATCCAGTTCGCAAATAGCCTATTCAAAATCTAATTTATTACCAGCATACAATGCCCTTTGTTAATTTAAGTGCCATAAGGATGACTTTAAACCTCCACACTGGACGATTTATTATTACTTAGCCCATCGAAGATCAAAATGAAGCAGAAAAATAGGTGCGAACAGTGTTAGCAAAAAAAAAAAAGGATGAAATAATAAAACAACATAATAAAAACAATAAACAAACTGAAACAATAATATCAAGAGGTTTTAAGATGTGCATATAGCTAAATTCAATCTGAAATGTTTACATTGAAACAAAGATCTTTAAAGTCCAAGTTAATTTAAAGTACACAGAAAAATGATATTAAATAAGTAACAACAACAGTATCAACAGAATACAGAAGAATACAGGTTTTTACGTACAGCATTTCATAAATGACATATTTTTCTTTGCACTGTATCAAGTGAATGACATGGAAAATACTATATGTAAGAACTGTGTAAAACTCAAACTTCATCAGTAGCCTAACTTGTCACCAGCAACTAAAAATTGAAAATGGGGTAACATTTATGACATAGACTTACATTAAATGATGCGCAAATGGCATATTTCAGCTATCGGTTTTTGGAAAAAGAAAACTAAGTCCAGAATAATTTATATTGTATTTGTACTAGGGCAGTGAAGTTAAGTGAATTACACTGCCCCCTAACGGAAGGGACCGGAAACCACAATTAATCTTTTCAAGTTCACGGGATAACAGGCGGCATAACCTTTCCCCCTCTTTTCAGCCAAACAAAAAAGAAAACTAGTGTAATTATTGACAACTATGAAGAATGGCTTACATTTATTATCCATTAATTGACTGACGGTTTAGTTCCTCCTTGCAATAAGAACTACAACATTACACAGTCACTGGACATTATTATCACCGTCAAATCCAAGGTCATTACGACCCCGGAAAACTAGGCCCCTTTCAGAAAGTCATACTATAAGGTTACAATAAGCTCTCTTCAATTCCAGATCTCACCATGTTACTACGGATGGACAAAAAATTAATTAATAAATAAATAAAAAACGATTAGTGTGATGTGGGATTTACCGGGATCTCAAATTGTAACCTCACTCGACTTTTTGTGTGAAATATTATTTTATTCACAGCTGAATCACTTGTCATACTGACTTACATTCAATATAACAACTGGGCATATTGCAATATGTGCAATAGTATTGCAATAATGTATTTGTTATGTTAATGTATTTTAGTATATGAGGCAATTAAATGTATCTCAAACAAATCTTAAATAAAAGCACTAAGAGGTGAATTTGATGAGTGTATAAAACCACAATACTGATGAAATAAAAGTGCAGAATCAAATAATACCTTTTTATCTTAGGTGGAAATTAAGCATAATATATAGAAAAACAAACATTTCTATGTAATAAATGAAATAAAAGGTTGCACACAATTGAATTCATTCCATATAAACAATCTTTTCAAATGGACTGCCTGTGAAAGACCAACTGAAATACCAAACTATTACTCGTCTTCCTCACTGTTGTACGTAAAAACACTCAATTTTATTGCAGTTTATTACAGATTTTCTTTAGTCTTTAGGGAAAGGTAAATGGAAAGTGCAAATTTAAGACTATTTGAGGGTTCCTGCAGTGGTTTTGCATACTGCTAAGCGGTAAGTGTTGGGAAACGAAACTATAAAACTTAACATGTACTTTTGAGTTTTAATGTGTAATGAATGTAGAGTATTCTGGGGGCAGTTGTAACAGGGGTCAATTGTAACACAACTTTTTGTTACAATTGCCCCCAACCCTGAACACATGAAACTAGCTAGCTTGCTGGATAGAATCTCAGCTCTAGCTTGTTTCAGATTGGTGCAATTTTATGGTGTTGCAATTGCCCCCTGTTACAATTGCCTCCAGAAAACTCTAATTAACATATAGGATGGAGTGTTTGGCTCAAATGCTTTGCCTTACAAAGAAACTAGTGGATCGTACTACAAGATATTCTGCCTCTTTCGAGTAAGAGAGGGGCTGACAATACAATTTTAAAAGGCTGATAAAATTATGACAGATTTATTTTTTCTTTGAAGGGATACACTTATTTTTATTGAAAATTGGAACTGGTTTGTGTTCAACAAAGCAGCTCGTGTCCTAAAACAAACAACGACGAGTGCAGAGGGCATATTTAAGCTCACACTTGTGGCTGCACACATTGTTGACTCCAGAGAACAGAATGGATTAGATCTGTCAGGATAATACTCTCTGCTCCAACAGTTTGACAGTAGCTACAGGCGGACTGGAAAAATGTCACACTTTAGGAAAAAAAAAAAAAAAAAGAACCAACCCCCCCACTCCCCCCAAATTCTCCCCTCTTGTCTGGCCTTGTATGACATTATGTTAAGACTTAAACTCTCTCAAATCCTCCCGAAAAAGCAGCCCCCCTTCACAGCAGCGTGTAGTGCGGATATACAGTGAGTTACTGAAGACGTGCTCTTTTATGTTTCTGAAGACGTGCTCTTTTATGTTTAAATTCACTTTGATCTTTTAATGAGTCTACTCCTGACCCTTCCCCCTGCCACGCCACTTCTTTAAAGCTAAGGATAAAAGCCTTCTTGTAGGCCTGATTCCCTCCATGCAAGTAGTTCCTCAAGATATGGCTTAGCTGTAATAAGGCACCATGGACCAGTCAGCAAGGTAGGCCAAGTGACTCATTTTGCAATACGTGTTAACCAAAACAAATGAGCTTATTCACTGTCTTTTCCTCTCACTTCTCAGCTTGTCTTTAACTTGGTGTGCTATTTTTTCATTTGAAAATGTTTATGATACTTTTATTCGCTAATGGCCTAAAACAGCCAGATGCAAAACTAGTTTAAATAAGAAATGCAAAACCTTAAGCTTATCTTAAAAAAAAATTATGTTTTTTCTTTATATCTGAACAATAAACTTCATCAAGTATTTTTCCAGATTATTACCCATTATTTGACATCTACATAATGACTTTAGATATGCAATAAAAAAAAAAAATCACAATTTATTGTTAAGAAATGAAGGAACAGTCTGCAGCAGATGATAAAGTGTCTTCACTGAAGTACTTGTTCAATACCTCGCATTTTACTTAAAAAAAGTATTTTCTCATTTTTAATTCTGAAATGTGTTTTAATTGTATAAACTTATTAATTAAAATCTATATTCAAATCTATATTTTTATACATTAAAAACATATTGATAATGTCTTGAGAATAATAATTATGACATAAAATGTACAGAAAGTAAAAATGTACCTTTTTCTCATTTACATTTTTATGTCATTAAAACTTGATAAATCAACACATAACAAATAGTACACTTTGAGTAAGGGTTGTGTTTGCCATTTTACCCTGTGTAACAGGTACAAACATCCAATATGGAACCTTGTTATATATAGATTGATTTAAAATTCCTATTAAAACAAAGCAACCAAGCTACTGCAAATTGCATGAGAAATACATAGTTTATACTTAAATATATTTTGAAGTCAAATTTCTAAGTAAACTGTTAAATCTACAGTATGTCCCACAATAATACTAATACAACCATTTGTGTATGTGCAAAAGTATGATTATGAACTCATATTTAAAGTGTTGGTCATCAATAATCAATGCCACTTTGCACGTTTAAAAATATGCTGAATGAACAAACATTAATTTTTGAACTTTACATTTTTTTGTAATGTTAAGGGCCATAAGTACAGAAAGTATGTTCTGAGGCGAAGAAAGAAGAATAACAGCAAAAAAGCTGTCTAATGTCCAGTCAAATTCAACAATTTATTTGTAGCCTAGGCTACTTCTAGAAGCTGCACGTCTGAAATTGCTCACTGCAACGCTACTTCACAACTGCGCTGGCTCAGTGGCTCTATCTGCTGGAGAATGTAAGTACTACAGCCGAAGTGGGAACGGTGAAGACAAGCAATTTCGCCAAGTATACAGGCTAATGCGCTTCTTTTAAGGTCAGTCGGAAATAAAATTACGTAAAAACGTATTAGGCGTAGAAAGTAAAAATAACACACTACATCGACATTTTTTTTCAAACGATATCATAAGATATTATATATTTAAATATTACATCCAAGAATAAATAATGAATTGCCATTTATGATTAATACCGAACGCTGTAAAGTTTTGGTCTCTTATTTGAAAAGAGCTGGTAGTCTACAGGCACGGTCTGAGCCTGCTATTCCGTAGTAGTAATGCCATATCAAGGCTATTTTAGCATTGTAGTAGTTAACTTATTTAAATGTTATGCAGTCTGACACTTATTCAAACACTTTTTCACCGACTCGACTGAAATCCGGTATTATTTTAACGTAGCAAACAGCAGATCTTCGTAGCTTTTGCTCTTGTTACGCATATGTAGCTCCATACATGCCAATACTTGCATTTCTTATTCTTATGATACCAGTATACATTCTTAAAGACAGTAACTACATATATCCCATTTAGTCTTGATTTCGTGCGTAACCTTAGAGACGAGTGGATTATCCTCTTCTGTCAAGGTGCATACACGTCCTGTACCTTAAGCCAAAGTTGTTGTTATAATAATAATAGTAATAATAATAGATCTCATACTGCATTACTCATATACATTTTGCATGAGTTTATACGCCGAAACACTTTCTGACAAATGAATGGCACAACAGAGGTATCAAACGAGCCTCAGACCATCACTCTGCTGCCAGATATGCAGTAGATATGGATGGATAACTTGAAGGATTTCTTCTCCTGACTTATTTTTCCATAGAGTTCAATAGGAAAATGAGTCAGGAGAAACAACCCTTAAATTATCCATCCATATCTACTGCATATCTAGCAGCAGAGCGATGGTTTGAGGCTCGTTTGATACCTCAGACCCTTGATGACTTACAGCCATTTAGCCAACCATGTATTCCATACTGTTCCAGCATAATTTACAGCTAAATCTAGTCCCACCCCCCAATTCCCATAGAGATCCATTCAAATACAGAGAGGTTATTATCGCTTGTAAGAGTACCTGGAAATAAAATATTATTTATTCAGTCATGAAAGCATCACCTGTTTACCTGTGGAATGTTCCAAACAGGTGTTTTTTGAACTTCCCAGTCTTTTTTTTTTGCCCCTGTCCCAACTTTTTTGGAACATGTTGCAAGCAGAATTAGCATATATTTACAAAAACCAATAAAGTTGATAAGGCAGAACATTGAATATATTTTCTTTGTACTGTTTTAATTAAATATATGTAGATCATTTACAAATCACTGCTTCCTGCTTTTATGTGCATTTTACATACTGTCCCAACTTTTTTGGAATTGGGGTTTGTATATATGCACTACATAGTTGCTACATAAGGCTTCTCAAGGTCTCCTAAAATGACAACCCTGTGGCTGCAGATCCTTACCACAATAAAATTATGAACAATCAATATTCACCCAACACCCCATGCAGTGACTACTCAACAACACATACATTAGTATGTGGAAGCAATGCTTAAATCATAATGCCATTACATCTTGGAGTCAGAAATATGTATTATGGAAATTTCAGACAAAATATTCTTTATTTTTCATTTTGCTAATGACCTCCCTAGGGACATGTCATTCCTTCATGGACCCCAGTTTAGGAACAGCTAATATATTAAAGGCCCAGAATGCACTGCACTGCACTGTCAACAACTCCAATCCGGTACTCTAGGGTTCGGTGATCTTTTGACCTTACCTGAGCCATGCGAATGGAATGGCTTTGACGTTAATGGGTCACTCGGGGTGTTCTGCGCAAAAGTTTTCTAATTGGCTGCGAGTGAAGAGAGGGCGGAATCATGGGCATGGCATAAGGTGCCGATTGGCTGATCCACTGTTGCATGGAAAGCATCAGCATTTGAAAACAAACCCCCAGATCACCTTTTAAATCATACAAGTGACTCCAGCAAAAGTACAGTGGCTAATTAATAGGAGAGGCAGGTAATTACATAATAGGTTACTCAATCAAGTGGTCCTGGGGTAATTATTGTGTCTAATTAGGCGATGACATAAGAGGCTCGCCTTCGCTTTAGGAAGATTTATGAGTCTCTAAACAAGTGGCGCTCTGTCGCATTTGTGACACTGCGTGGATATCGGAAGCTAAAGGAAGGGTTTCGCCATGGTAACCCGCGTGCGGGCGTGCGCCAACCTGCCGTTCCCTCCGCTGCATGAGACGGACACATCGTCCGTCTCCTGGCAAGTTCACAACCTAACGGAGGCATCGGACCAGGATTTATACAAATAAACCCAAAGACCGGGGGCTACTCATACCAGAAACACATCCCCCACACACAGAGTCGCCATTTATGGTATTTACAAACATGATATGTGAAGGAGGACAATGCATGCGGCTGATGTAATAACCTTTGGGCATGGAGTCTGAGCGGGCGTTACACTTACCTTTCCCCTCAAAAAAAAGATTTGAGAGGAATTGTATCAGGGAACTCACTCCCATCTTTGTTTCTGAAACAAATTAAAAGTCTGAAAATGTTGCCCTGAGAAGATAATGTTGAACCTTTTCGCCACCTACTAAACTTGCATACATCTTCTCTCAACCACCCAGGCTCAGTGAACGCACATACACACAAAGAAAAAAATGACAGGTGGCTATTCACGGCGTACCTGCTACCTTTGGGGGGGGGGGGGGACTTACATCACACAAAGAGGAATGAAAGAAAAACATTAAAACCTTGCAGGCCACAAAGGTAAGTCAGAGAGAGTTTTTATACGGCAAGCAGAGATTGAAATGAATAGCAGGGACTTTGTGAACGAGCCCCGGGGCGGCTTCCTCTCAAACCTGACAATCCTCCGCATCAAAAGGTTGCGCTCGACGTGCCTGAACTACGTCTCGCCCGTCCGCCTCGCCACCTGCGCTTTAGTTCCACCGAACTGTTCACAAATCTGTTCTCCCCTCGCCTGTCAGGTTCAGGTGTTAGCTGTCATTTAATTGGCATTCGTCACCTCTGTGTACCGAGGTGAGCGGGATGCGACGGCTTAGCGCGCGTGAAGGCGCGGCGGAGATAACAAGAGAGATGAGTCATTACCGTCTAAGTTTAGGGAACTCGGGAGATCAACCGTGTGTCATGCCTACGAGGTTTTCGGAAAATGAACCTGCGGCAACCAGAATGTGAGAACAGAACAGTGGCATCCACCCAAACACACACAAACAGAGTTCAAAGGACACGACACCAAGCAGCCACAGTTCAGGCTGTTTGTCATTGACTGTTTTCCCCTGGGGACAGTCAATCAGTTATTTTTCCAGTTGGTTCAGGGTTTTATTATTTTTCCAATTCCCTCTGCAAATTTGACTCTGCCTCATTATTTGAACAAAACCTTTGTTACTGACTGATTTCTGTACAAGTGGCACATTGGGCTAAGTCTGAGACCCTAACACTGGTACATACACAATCACATTGCTGTTTGGATCTGAAGCCTCAGATAAGAATTTCTAAATGTTACACAATACACAGGCATCATTTTACTTAACTGGAGCAAAAAGGCTTATAATTTAACACTTATAAATTGTTATAAATTGTTATAAGTGTGAAACCAGTTAGAACCAGTCTCCATGAAAAGAGAAAAGGCAGTATGGACACAGTCTAAGGCAGTTTGCTGCACGCGTGGCAATGCTAGGAATGCAAGAGGGCTTCAACAACAGGGCCATTTTTGCTGGGTTTAAAGGAAGGTTGCATTCCATAAGTCAATGACGTTACGCACACCACCGATACTGCCGTCAAACGTCTCCCTGCTTGGCAAATGACCCTTGGTTTGATTTCTGTCACATGGGAGAGTTCTTCATGACCGGGGCAGAAATCTGTCAGCACAGATGGACCAATCCTGAGATACACCACCAAAATTGGTGCACTATACGATTTGGTTATGGGCCAACAACAACAAATTGTTTACTGCCCCTCACTCACCATGATGGCAGGTAAACTTTGGTTTGGGAGTTGTGTGAGATTAGCATACCCAGGGTATCCTGAGGTTTATGGAATACTAGAACATTATAAAAGTGGAGTAAGGGCTGCTGGGTGGCTCATTTGGGTAAGGCACTACGTGGCGGTGCATGGATGAGCCCCTCGGACAGAATCCGGACCGTGCCAGTACCGACTGTGGCTGACAGCTCAATAGGGCCATGCGCAATTGCGTCACCCAGGGCATGGGAGGGTTCAGTCGGTTAGAGGTCCGCGTTTAATCGCTGCTCAGAGACCCCCTGATCGGTCGATCGGCCGTCCCGTGGACTGCACGTCAAGGCCGCGTACGAAAAGCGCCTTCCTCCGACACCACAAGCTTGTCTATAGGTGTGAAAGGAGAAGGAGGAGGAGAACTTCGGTCGTCTACACTCTCCAGAGTCGGCGGTGCAGTTCGCGCATGAACGAGGCAGATAATTGGACATTCCAAATTATGGTGGGCACTCAATTTATATTAAAAAAATAAAAGTGGAAGAAGTCGCATGGAAAAAAAACTACACAGCTCTCCCTGTTAGCCCTGAACCGCTCTGCTACCGTGGTTACGGCTAAAAGTTCTCAGCCGTGATGAGATTTATGATGCACGTTTCGTCCCTCTTCATTTGGTTCGTCTCCGACATGATTTATACGTCCCCTGCCAAGTCCAAGTGCAACAACAACAAAAAAAGAACACAGATTGTCTAGCAGGGGGGCTTGCAGTATGATTTTAGGAGATGTGCCATTTACAACAGGCACGCAGTATTGTGTTCTCGTGCGGGGAGACATAAATCTGCTATGTGTTCTCAAAATTACACGGGCCCCTCCTGTGGCTAGAACTCGGGAAAGAAATTCGGAATCGTTTTTGGAAACTGTGAGCTAGCTGTGCCATAATATTATGTAGCTTGAAAATGACTGTGTAACTATGATAAGCAGCGCACAGCGGATAATCTAGTTTTCAGATGCTTTGTGGGGTAAAAGTCTAAAAGCTTTACATCAGTGGGGATGTGACATCCACATGCTGTGGGTGACAGAAAAGGATGTGGATCATAGCCACTACAGGGCATTATGAAGTCTTCATGGCTTGGTCACATCCACACATACTCCCCCTTTAACCGTGAATTATTGTAATGCAGAATTCCATGACAAATATTGATGTGAATAGCACATAATAAATACAGTACTCAGAAGTGAAAATGTATCCTATAGTGGCACAACATGTATTTCACAAACTATAAAGGTTTGACTTAAATTTCTGGGAGTTAAAACTTTTAGACTCTGATTGAGATCAAAACAAATGTGGAGAAATGACAAAAAGGGGAAAAAATAACAAAGCCTAAATATAGTTAAATGTCAGTTATACAACATTATATCCTCCTGTGATCCGGGAATTTGGTCTTATTCTCAAGAACCATATATTTTACTATGCTGAAACCTACAGAACAAAGGACATTCAATAAAAATGAAATAATTTCACTGCAACATGTTTTTCTCATCCAAGACAAAAATTAAAGTACTTTATTTTTCTGCCGGGTCTCAGGAGGATATTGGAGGGTTATTCGTTTTTAAAACCAAAATTATGATTAGAAGCACAGATGCATAGAAGAGATGGCCCTCAAGATCATAAATTAGTGCAAGTCAACATTGACAAGTGTGAGGCTTTAAACAATTAATACACACTTGTGTTTTCTCACTGTGCAACGGCGAAATGACCCTCCGAAAGTGCAGATACAACTGAAAACTTTCACCGTTGTTTGCATCTACACACACACACACACACACACACACACACACTGATGCAGTATAATCTGAAATACCATTAATGGGGGTGAAAAAATACCTTAGTCACAATCTGTATTTGACCAGTGTTTGGCTCCATATCAAAAGTGCAGCTCAATTATAAACTTTATTTAACTTTTTCTAAATTAGAAATGATTAACACGATAAATTAGAAAAGGTTTCAATGCTCAGAAATGTCCTTTAACGTGGAAGCCACAGTATAAGAGCTGGTTCTCCCCGTGTGAAAAAGGAAGACATCGCTCACACACATGCATCATGTCTGGTGGGACATGATAATAATTGAACTACACTACCGGTCAAAAGTTTTAGTAGTTTTTGTCCCAAGATAGCTTGATTTTACTTCTCTCATTGGAAAATGGAAAGAATTTGTTCACCCGTTTATTCAGCTAAATATGAGGTCATTATCCTGTGAAGTAAAATATATTTTTTTAACTTCTGACAATTCACTTTTTACCTTGTGCCATTTGAGGTTATTCACAAAAGTAAAACTGATTATATTACACTAAAAACAGAGTACCAAAAATACGAGTAAATAGCTTTTGACCGTTTTTTTGAGTAATTGTAGTTTCGTAGGCTACATTTATCTTTAGGGTAAGTTGGCTGTAGTTAAATTACTTTCAGTGTGAAGTAATTGGAAGTTTGTACAACTACACATTCAGGGTAGTTTCCCCAACACTACACAGTATAAGAAAAAGCCAGAACTCTGCCGTTCACATCGCAGGAGCACACTTTATACGGAACTAACCAACCCACCAGATGTTTCTCAGCTGGGTGTATCTGGGAATGAAGATCTATGCGGCGTCTGTCAAGAACCAGCATTCCCGATCTGTGCCGAACATTAGACAGAGCCAGGCCGAAGACCTTCTGCATCCCTTATTTCTGCAAACATCTGTCAACCCTCAGGCCTGCACATAACCCCCTAAGAACAGTCCAAGACCCCTTATCCTCAAAGAACTGACGGGATGTCTACTACCCATAGTGGACATGTAATCAAAAAGAGAGAAAATAATTAACGTGAACAGAACTGTTCAGCAAAAGGAGCACGTAAAGGTTCAAGGTGAACACCGATATCTCCAGTCCCATTTTATGAAACCCTGGTATCTACACGCGGTGATAAAATTGGGCATGTTTAAATGCCCAGGAATTCTCAATGATTTATCTTTTCATAGAAAATATTCTGGAATTGAAACATGAAAACAAGTCCTTGTTCACAGTTCGAATTCACAGCCAGAATTGTTTATGCAAACATCTTCCTGATTAAGTCCTGCACTCTTGATGCAGGCCACTTTAACTAAAGTCTACCTTTTACAGTGCTCCATAAATACATTAGCAGCACATAATGTACAGGTGAAATTATAGCTTAAGCCTACAGAGTGTTCAGTGTCTCTGTTGTACAACTTACATAACAAATTGTAGCTTAATTATTCTGTAATTAGCTGACTCACGCAGGTGTCATTGCTACCTACAACCCCAGTTTGAACTCATTGGTTTATGTACCTGGACAATTTTCTCTATTGAGCAATCTGGGTGTTTCTGATGAATTATCGTTTTTCCCCTGTGGTGATTTATACAACTTTACTAGCCAACCCTTCCAGGCTCTCCCTTAGTCACCCACTTTTTTAAATGTTTTTTTTTTTCTTTTTATAACCACCAAAGAAGCTCTCTTATGAACTGCGATATGCGTGTTATCAGCCCTCGCTGTCAGCCTGTATCCTGTTCAGATAAAGCGCGTGATTTATGGCGCTGTCGACCAAAGGGTTTTCACAGCCGTCGCAGGCTGCTGCGGCATGCATCGCTGCCTCCATGCGACTCGCACCTGCGCTGCTGAAGCCTGTATACCCGGTATCATCGCCGCACTCCCTGCCACGTAAACATATAAATCACTCATCTGTGTCTCTTTATTTTTAAAGATATCTAATAAATTATCATTGTTGTCTGTGGTTGGTTGAATTTTTTTTTTGATGTTAAGATGCTGTTAAAAAGTTAACCGTTTTGTATCCATTTGATGGAAAGGTGAGAATGAGTGTGTATGTGTAAAGGGGAGGGAGAGACAGACAGACAGACAGAGAAAGAGAGATTTTTATGGCACCTGTATTAGGGTGCATCAAAATACACATTTCTAGCATATTGATCTGTCTGGGTGCTAAAAGTCTTCCATTTCATGTTGTTACAACACATGCAAAATATTTTTGCAATACGTGGTGATCTAGAGGAGCAACGGGACATCAGCTTTTACGGCTAAAGGGGGTAACCAGCACCCATTGAAGGCAGCAGTGACAGTGTTCTCTCTAGACACTAGTGGGAGACTTTCTGCTCTGACTAGTTCTGACCGGTTTTGTCTCAGTCTGTTCATTGAGGAGCTAACGTTATTTCTCTCGTGTTCCAACAAGTTGTGCGTGAATGCAAAATGCAAGTACTCTATTCTGAATATTGATGTCTCTAAACTGTGCTAATGTTTATTGAGAGTAGCGCTGTACTTGTTGAATTTATAAATCTACATTTTCACCGACGTTAGGTCTATTTATTAGCTCAGCTAGCTACTCTGGTAGTACGGTAGCTAGCTACTCAAGTGTCCATCGTCTT
>CM056376.1:8326849-8350876 GCA_029718625.1 Synaphobranchus kaupii
TTAACAATGCAAATACGTATTTATAGAACAAACTAAAATACTATAACTTACATTTCATCACAATGTTTTAGAGAGAGAGAGAGAGAGAGTGTGTGTGTGTGTTGTATGTGTGTGTTTGTGTGTTGTAGGTGTGTGTGTGTGTGTTGTAGGTGTGTGTGTGTGTGTGTGTGTGTTGTATGTGTGTGTGTGTGTGTGTTGTAGGTGTGTGTGTGTGTGTGTGTGTGTGTTGTATGTGTGTGTGTGTGCGTGTGTTGTATGTGTGTTGTGTGTGTGTGTTGTATGTGTGTGTGTGCGTGTGTTGTATGTGTGTTGTGTGTGTGTGTTGTATGTGTGTGTGTGTTGTATGTGTGTTGTGTGTGTGTGTTGTATGTGTGCGTGTGTTGTATGTGTGTTGTGTGTGTGTGTGTGTGTTGTATGTGTGTGTGTGTGTGTTGTGTGTGTGTTGTATGTGTGTTGTGTGTGTGTGTGTGTTGTATGTGTGTGTGTGTGTGTGTGTGTTTGTTGTAGGTGTGTGTGTGTGTGTGTTGTATGTGTGTGTGTGTGTGTTGTATGTGTGTTGTATGTGTATGTGTGTTGTATGTGTGTGTGTGTGCGTGTGTTGTATGTGTGTTGTATGTGTGTGTGTTGTATGTGTATGTGTGTGTGTGTGTTGTATGTGTATGTGTGTGTGTGTGTTGTATGTGTGTGTGTTGTATGTGTGTTGTGTGTGTGTGTTGTATGTGTGTGTGTGCGCGTGTGTGTGTGTGTGTCAGTGAGAAAGAAAGAGACCTGGCCTTTGTCAGGAAGGTCTACTCCAGAAGGCATGACCATGAAGCCTAATGAATGCACTAATGGTTTTTAGTGGCCCTCATAGGAGAAGGAACACAAAGTACAGGTATTATTGGGGCTGGGGCAGACAGCAGGGCTTTGACCCTGCAGCTCAAACACTGACTGAAGGAGACCACTAACCTCACCTCTGCCCACACAATGGCACTTGCACACTACAGTAATTACTCTCAGAACCTGTCAAAATATAATTGCCTTAAAATTACGTATAACGATATTTTAGAAAACCGAAAGGGAAAAAATGCTTTGGTTTTCTGGCACAATGTGATAGGAACAGTTGGCCAGGCTATGTGAAATTGATCCAAAAAAAAAAGGTTCTGCTTCAACAGTTTTCTGTACAGCAAGGGTGCTCACAAAAATAAAAAAAATAATGGTTATAGTTACGTTTAAAAGGTAAAAAAAAAATATATATATATAAAATATATTACTCAGCCAGACTGTGAAATTCGGCATGCCTCAGAATGCATTACGGTTACTTAACATTACCAAATATCATACATAGTATCACAAATTCAACAAATTCATCCTCAGATTCCTTTCAAATCCTCTGCAAAAAAAAAAAAAAAAAAAATGAAGAAAAGCTCCTGGGTTTGTTTACAAATGACAGGAAAAGCAGCTCTGAAATCCCTCTCTGAACCTGCCTGCGTTCTCCCTGTGGACCACTTTCAGCATAATAAACATCTTAACGGGGCAGGGCTCCCCCGGGGGCTGCTGGGAATTCCTGCGGACGGCCATCGAGAGGGAGCCGGGTCTTTATTGCCTGCAGGTGGCTCTGTTAAAAGGCAGTGGGCTGGCCGTAAACGTCCAATAAAAGGCAGGTCGCACCTCTGAGGGTGTACGGGGTCATGGCACCTGTCTGAGCCAAGGGCCTCCTTCTCCTGACTGACCCCGTCCTTCTCCCCTTCTTCCGCACACCCCAAGTTTCCACCCGCCTCTCAGACTCTGTGGCCCTGTTATTCAAATCACTGTCCTCGTGGGTTGGGAAATGCTGGTTTTCCGCCCTCCCTTTATCTGGGAGTCATGTGTGAAGACAGGCTGGCCAATCGGTAGCATTAATTGTTCAGTTCATTACCTGTGAGAAAGAAAACCAGGGCCGGATTTGGATTCAAGGGCCATGCTACATGGATTCGGCTTCACAAACTCCATCCCTTTTCACGCAGCAGACACCGATTACGTTGGAATCATGGGATACCTGGTCCAGTTTCGGACGGGAGTCCACAGTGATGCCAGACTATATGTTTAGAAATCACAATATTGTTATATTTCATATTTCTCAGAAAACTGCAAACCATTTCAAAAATTGTAAAAGCTATAGATGGGAAATTATGCAACTGCAATTATGCACATTAAATACAGCCATGTACCGTTTTATAATTTCCTGGAAACCTCAAAGCTAAGAAGAGCTACAGAAATTTTGGTAAAAAACTATATGATTTTCTACAGAAATATTGTGAAATCAATTTTTTTTTCCACTTTAACTACTCAGCATGGCTGGTTTTTCATGTGTTTCAACACTTAGGTGTGCTTCCTTTATACAAGTGATTGGGTTCACTGAAGAGTCCACACACCTGGTGTCAAAGGCATATAGGTTATTGAACTAGGTTATTGAAATGTGCGTAACCCTGCAGACAACTCCTGAATGTAAGGCCAGGGAAACCTTACACTATTTAATTTAAACTGCTTTTTTTCCTGCACTGAAACCATAGCATCCAAACATACAATTCTTCAACTGCACAAAGCCCAGTTTAATAAATAATGCACCCAACAACATCCAGAATACACCAGTTTAAACTTAAATCTGTCTTCATTTACTATGTGCCATTACCCAGTTCAAGCCTATAGCAGGTTTACAAACGTGTGGCACATGTTCAATGCTAGGCCCTTAGTTCCTCTGTCCGTTCAAACAGCCCAAACAACCTCCACGGGAGAGGGTAATTAGGAGGCAGGCTCCGTATGTGTCTGGAAAAGAGCCGTTAAGACCTTTGATCTCGCTCGGAAAGAGCTAATGAATCTCCGCGCTCCGACCACTTAACGTCCAGCCTGCCCGGCGGACGGACGGGTGGACGGACGGAGGAACGGGCGGGCGGGGGGTGAAGGGGGGCGGGGGGTGAAGGGGGGCGGCGGTCTCTTCTGCTGCGACGTATCAGAGGAAATAGATCACCTCGCGCCTCGCCCCATCGCCGGCCAATTAGGCTAATCCGACTCAGATGGACCAGGCTCTCTTGGACGAGACAGCGGGGGATGAAGGCAACAGGCCCGCTCCGCGCTTTGATATAACTCACTGCACAATTTGCCAAAGTCGGGCAACGTGGTTTTGATATCCACCCCCCCGAGTCCAGTTTGAGCTTGTTAAGAAAGGGGCGGAGACAAAGACCACACGGTCAACTCCACACTTTCCCTGCTGGGACCAATGGGGAAAGAGCATGAGAAAGCTATTTCTATCAGTCTTTAAAATCAGCACCAACAAAATCTAATCCACCCCTGGGCAACAGAAGAGATGAGAGAAAAGAGACAATGACTTATATGAAGAAAACACACAGGGAGCCCCGTTTATTTCCAGAGGAATAAACATTCTCCTGGAAATACAGACATCTCTGCCCATAAACGATGTGCAACAGATCACAGCAATGGAAAGAGAACGCTGGCTGTCAAGGTGAAGGATTCTAACTCTCAAATCAATTTAAAAATAGCAATACGCAGAGCAGCTCAAGCCAGTCCAATACGCAGAGCAGCTCAAGCCAGTCCTTGCCTGAGCCGGCGGTAAATTCCAAGCTTCATAACTGAGTCTGACTGAAGAAGACAACCAGAACCTTGTTAAAACAAAACAAAAAAAAAAAACTCTAAAATCGTTATTCAAATAGTACCGCAAAATAATCCTGCAAAGTGCACCTTTAATTTGTGTGTGTGTGTAGCGTAGGATGCTTGGTTTATTGGCTGGTTTGTACTCTGTATAGTGTAACACTGTTTAAAATGTATCTAATTTCGGATCTTATTCAATTTCTTTACATGATTTGAAGAAATAGTTTGGTAAAACTGAACACCTCCTTGATAGCTTTATAACTCATTCATAAGCAATGCACAGCACCTTCGTAAGCACTGTATAGATATTCATAAATAGGATGCATTTATTTGCTTGGCCGAAGGGCCATGCAGGGTGACTGGACAGTTTACATTTCTCACAGTTTGCCCATCAGGATGCTCTTCTGAAGCAAGTCAGGTCGAGCCCTTGACTGAAGCATACAACAGCGGTGTCAATGATTTTTAGAACCCCTCGTGCTAATGGTTGGCATGCCGTCCTCAGCAGGCGGGCTTAGCGTGCGCAGGAGAACGGGAGGGCCGATCGAGCGATGTCCGCCCTGCCTCCGCACCTGGCCAATCGGGAAGCATCGACACCATGGATCTGTTCCAAGGTGTTGGGTACGAAGTTCAGTACTTTATTGCCAATTCAAATCAAAGTTGTGGGGAAATACATGTCCCCTTTTCCATTTCTCGCATGCCTCTTTGCGGTTATTAATAATTTATGAATATCTATATAGTACTCGAAGGTGCTGTGCATTGCTTATGAACGAGTTATAAAGCTATTAAGGAGGTGTTCAGTGTTACCAAACTATTTCTTCAAATCATGTAAAGAAATTGAATAAGATCCAAAATTAGATACATTTTAAGCTTAGTGTTACACTATACACAGTACAAACCAGGACAGCCAATAAACCAAGCATCCTACGCTACGCTACGCGCACACACACACACACACACACACACACACACACACACACACACACACACACACACACACACACACACACACACACACACACACACACACACACACACACACACACACACACACACACACACACACACAAATTAAAGGTGCATTTTGCAGGATTTTTAGCCTGTCTGCGGTCCTGTG
This sequence comes from Synaphobranchus kaupii, assembly GCA_029718625.1. Lineage (NCBI taxonomy): Eukaryota > Metazoa > Chordata > Actinopteri > Anguilliformes > Synaphobranchidae > Synaphobranchus > Synaphobranchus kaupii. The sequence continues at coordinate 8,331,588 of CM056376.1, forward strand.
TTTACAATCAAATAAGTCTCCTCCTCCTTCCTAAACCCCGCCCAGTCACCTCCGTTGAGGACACGCTTGAGGCACTGCAGCAAGCAAAATGTCAACCGAAGATAAAAAGAAAATAACATTTTTAACATGCATTGTTATCAGGACCGTCTGGGAGATATGCGAGGCCCGGTGCGAAGTAGGCATTGCGAGGCCTTTTTATGCACTATGCACGCACGTCTTTTTTTCACAGGCACAAAATGCGCATGCTATATGCCCGTTAGTTTCAAGTCTTTTCGTTGCGCATGGTGCGCCTTCCACTGTTGTGACGTAGCCTACCATACGCTGCACACAATCCTAGTCCTGCTAGGTCTACAATTGACTTTTAATAATTATTATTATCATATGTGTAACATGTAAAACTTAAAGCAAAAAAAACAAAAAACTGCTTGACGCGAGGCCCTCTAAAGCGCGAGGCCCGGTGCGACCGCACCCTTTGCCACCCCCTAGCGGCGGCCCTGATTGTTATATAACAGTAGTTAGGCAGTGTTATAACAAGGAAATAAACACTTATGAAATAGTTTTGAAGTTCTCTGCCGTCACAGACAAACGCAGTTGTATTTGGGGATTCTATTGTTGCAACCTTAAATGTCGCCAGTGGTTTTAAGGATTTTAACACGTAGGCCTACTGTTTTCCTGGTTTCCTATGATTTTATTTCATTATATAACTGTATCAAGCCTATTTGCAAGCTTGTGATCTCAGGCCCACTTCCTGTTTTAAACTGTGGCAGTGAGAAATTCAGCCAGGGCACTGAAAAAAAATTCAGTGCCTGACTGAAAAAATGGTGCACTTGTACAGTATTTAGCTAACGTTATTCAGAACATTAATTTAGAACTGGTGTGAAAAGACTGAATGGTGTGTGGAATAAGTAACATTAGCAGACCATATCTTGTCTATCGTGCACCTGTAAGTGCCTGGCTTTGAAAGTAGGGCAGGGTATGCACAGAAAAGCAGCCAAAATAAAGGCTTTCTCTTTTCTGGTGTTACAATGTGGGCTCTGAACATGGTTATTATTTTTATATCAGAGAACAGGGGGAAAAGTGAAACCATCCGGGGTGGGAAGACCCGCGGTTTGTGTTGGTGCCGTGGCTCTGACTGCAGGGTGACCCGCAACTCAACTGTCATCCACATCCCCCCATACACACTCAAAAACACACACACACACACACACACACACACACACACACACACACGCGCACACACACACACGCAGCAGATTGGTGGCCCTGAGGACCACAGGAAGAGCCTCGCTTTGACCCTCAAACTCTCACCTCATCTGCTTCATTAACAGACAACCTTACGACGGTTAAGCCCTGAAATCAACCACTTCCACTCGAACGAAAAGCGTCCAGTTTTTGCACCTTCCACTGGAAAAAAATCACTTGCCACTGTACCGTTGTAGTGGTGAATTATCAAACTGATTTTGAAAAGAGCTTCCCACCCTGATATAACACACATTAACTTTTGAACCGTAGCTAAGCTGTACCACTTCCTAACCTTACCCAGATGACTCTCTGCACCAGTCAGTCTGATAAATCAAACTCCTAAGCCAGTGTTCCTCCCTCGCCCCCAGTGATGTACCAGGCGCACACAAGCGACACTGACATAACCAGATCCACTACGGATTTCATTCTGGTACTGGAAAATTACATCAGGTGAAGAAGGGGGACAGAATAGTACCATAGAAAAAAAAAGTACGAAAAGTAACTAAAAAGGTACAAAAGCTCGTCACTGGGGTGGTACCCTATAAGTACATAAAAATGTACCACTACTAGCCAGCAATACATAATTAACTTTTTTTCTTGAAAAGGTACTTGTTAGTACTCAAATAGAACATTATTGTACTTTCAGGGTATGTGTTCAGGGTAATGTGTTCCTTAAAAAAACATACACCTCCACTGAACCTTTATCGGTATTGCTAATTTCCCTGTAATTAGTTTCAGTTCTTTTTATATGCCGCAGACAACTTGCAAATGATTCTATTTTGATTGAGTTCATTACACATTATGTGCGACTACATGGAACTTCGCGAAACGCCGTTTAGAAAGACACATTACGAGTTTATGAGCGAATTTAAATTTATGATGGGAAAAGAAGAGACGCTCCGACGTGGCTGGTGTCAGCGCCGTACACCGGCTTCCCCTTTAATCGATCTCCATTACATTACGTGCTCAACAGAGTCTTACACGAGGCGACTTTACGTTTCGCACATTATCCAGTCTCTTACAGGGGCGAGCGCGGGGATTTATTGCTGCTATTCAGGTTAAGCGCTTCCCTGGAGGCTAACAGAGCGACGGTGCACCTTTGGGTCGGGGAGCGTCGTTCTGTTCAGTCCTCCTCCCGTCTCCAGACATCGGGCCTGGACCGGGCCCCGAGGCTCCCAAACCTGCCTGCTCCGCCTCGCGCCCCCGTTTGAGTTACCTCTCTTTCTCCCGGGCTGTCGCAGGGCTTCAAACTCAGTGTGAAGGGTTCCCTCTGATACCGCTGTGACTGTAACCGGCGTGCCTGCCTGCCTGCCTGCCTGCCTGCCTTTCTCCTGCAGGCGAGAGGGAGGAGATGGGAGGGTGTAACCTGTGTGCGTATGTGTGAGAGAGAGGAACAGGGAGGTGTAACCTGTTTTTTGTGTGCATGTGTGTTAGTGGGTGAAGCTGGGACAGGTCCACCCCTGTCAGTCCCTGACTGTCAAAGTGTCCCAGAGAGGCTTGTGTTACGCGCTGAGTGAAATGCCTTTGGGCTGCCACTGTGCATCAAAGGCGCGCTGCACACAACAACTCGCCTTCCACAACGAACAAATGTGACATCTGTGGATTATAAACACAATGTATCAGTCAGCAGCATTCCTAAAACTCCCTCCTGTATCGGAGAAGCTGAATGGCACTGGCTTTGAGAAAGCAGTCACCTGCAAGCAAGCATCACTCCATAAAACAAGACAAAACAGCCACACGTTTTTATTGAACTTGTATCAATACAGTAAAAATCACACTACTAAATGTCCCTTTTTAAAAAATAAATGACAAACTTTTAAATAAATAGAAAAATAAAATGTGAAAAAAACTTACACAATAGCAATGAACGGTTTTACAATACGTAGTTCTGCAGAACTGTGCAGAACTTAATACTCGTGTGTTTGATGCTCTTGTTTGTTCAAAGTGATTGCACCGTATGAGCGAACGGGCATGGACACCGCCACCGTTTCCTCTTGCACGTCTGTAAAAGGAAGGTTGTGTCCGAATCAGAGCCCTATCTACTGCGTCCTGTGTACTAGCATACTGTGTACTGCCTACTGCATACTGTTTAGTGACATGCAGTATGCGGGAAATATCGTCAATACTATTATTAGTGGAAAAACCGTAAATAAGTATATCATCCGGGGATTTAAAGCACTGTAAATTTAGAGAACATTTCACCTACTTAACTTTCTCATCAAGTGTACTCAACTAGCATACTCAGTAGTATAGAAGGGCGTTGATTCGGACACAGCCAGAGGCTTTTGAGGTGGAAACGCACATTCTGATTCACAGGCTGACGGACGATTGCGCATGTAGGCGTTTCGTGTCCTACGCCCTTTCTCCACCCCCACAGCGAGCCGTGGAGGCGGCAATGACACAGCGGCGGGTGATGCAGAACTTGGTGACGCTGGACATAAACGGCAGTTAGCCTGTCCTGTGTGCTAATGAGAACATATTCAAATTTTCAAAAGATTCTGTGGCAGCCTACCTTATTTATTTTCTCTTTAGCCTCGTTTCTCTTAAATGCAGTGTACATTGGCTGATGTTGAACAAGGCACTGTTGTAGGGGAGGCTGTCGTTGTTTTCTGAGGAATCTGATCAACTTTTAAATCAATGTCCAAATAGAAATTAACAGAAGCCAACATTTAATTAACTGATATATCACTGCAAGGGACAGGACCAGAGTTAGTCTGGTTCTAATGTAAAGTAAACATGATCACTAGAAAATACATGTGTAGTGGTAACAGATCTGGCATTCAAACATAGACACTCCACATAGACAAACTACTTGAAACTACTTGTGAGCAAAACATGCTATCCAATCCAATTAAACCTCCCCTCCACTCCTAAAACATAAGCTAAATACCAAACTTGGATACAAAACCTCTATGAAGAATTCGGCAACACGGGGCAATCCATACCATCTTCTCCACACCAATACTCTCCAATCAAAGCCATCTCCCTGAATACTGAAACTCCAAGTGGTTTGGATGTTGGAAAGGTTTTGCCGAGGAATTTTCAGCGTGGAAAAATAGGAAAAAAAATTCTAATTGACCCAAGTTAATAGAGATTGACGTAGCCGTCAAATCGACTTTGATCAAAACCCCTCCCGACTCAACCTCCAGACGTCAACATGAAGGTACAGCTGCCAATTTCAGCACAAAAAAAGAAAGAACAAACAAACAAGGGGGGGGGTGGGGTTTAAAAGATGCGGAGTGGAGGAGGACCTGTTTTTCTTTTATCCATGTAAAATGAGTCTGCTTTACATTACCACAGCAGCGCCAAGTATGAGAGAGTGCCAGGTTCCCACTGGAAGGCACTGTGGCAGAACTCGCGTGCGTTTTACGGTTAAACTTGTGTGTTTTACGGTTAAACTCATGCGTTTTACGGTTAAAGTTTGGAGTGCTTTTTCTCTCGTCTTTCTCCCCACTAAAACTATCGCTGTTACTGAAAGACATGAGGCCGTTCACACGCCGTCATTTGGTTAGAAGACTGATAGTCCTGCCCCCGGAAAGAAAGAAACTCTCATAAATAAATAAAAACCTTAAAATAAAAACAAGGAAATATAATTAGTGATTCCTTCTCCTAGCCCCAGAAAAAAAAAAAAAACTTGCTAGCAGAGCAAGCACCACAGTTGAAAGGTGGAATATAAACACATATAAACACGTGGCAATAAAGACTGTTCAACACAGACTGATTAAGCCTTTGCACTATAATATTGATTCTGAGAAGCTGTCTTTTTCTGTTTTAAAAAAAAAAAAAAGTATTTTCCAACTCTCTGCCCTGACATGAAGGCCCAATCAGAGCCAGGGAGCGCAGAAATTCTCTCAAACTCACACACTACAAATCTCAGAGTGAGTGACATGCTGGCGTTAAGGGTACTGAAAGGTTACCCCCTGCCCTGAATTACAGTGCACAGTACACACATATACAATAAAACATGCAGTTCTGTACAATGAAAAAACCTAGGACTGAATTCCTCTTTCCTCAAATACTTACGGTTCTATGATACCTCTGTTCCTCTAAATAGGAGTTAATTACACCCTCATAATCCAAACGTATGCAAGGTACGTTCAAGAAAAATCACAAACCCTCATATAATAACAAGCTTAGCAGCAAGGAGAACAACTGTAGAAAGAGCCTGTATGATATCCATTTAGAATAACACTGCATTCCAGAAACAGTCCATAAACACACAACTTACGGATAGCAGCATTAAGAGTGACAACTATGAAAAGTAACGTCACAAAAAAGATGAATTGAGAAATGATTCGGCTGAATTGAGACCTGGATCCAATCTAACTGGAAGTCACCTGGCCCTTAACTTCACACACCAAGGAAGTGGAACATTCTGTAAGATAGGGAAACATTTACATTTTGAAGTCCCTGAAATGAACAGAAAAACATTTTGTGTAAAGGAACATAGTCACATTTGCTTAAATCCGTCATAAAGTTAAGGACAAAGTGCATTGCGGTTAGACTGAATTAGGCCACAATTCAAGCTACCGCGACAAAAATGACTGTGAGGCTCAAACATGACAGTTCCTTACAGCTTTTTTTCCCTTTAAAACGGCAAAAAAAATGCCACAAAATCAAAAAAAACAACTAAATTTGACTGCACTTTAACACTAATCATACTCACATCTCAAAATGTAAAGACAATAGAGATTAATTAAATTACTACATCCTATATATCTGTCTATCATGGGTACTGGCAGAGCTCCAGAATTCTTCAGGACTCAACATAAGTGCACTCTCTGAGGTTTGAAGTGAGAATGCACTTCATTTTACATTTATAAAAACGGCAGTGTGCCCTATATATACACAAGTGTACTGAATTGCAAAATGTTCCAAACTGTGAGAGGTGCCATTTGTGGCAAACTTGGGAGGTGGGGGGAGAGCAAATATTCAAAATGTACACAAGATTTCATAAAAAAACGCCAAAGAAAGAAAAAGTAAGGGTCTACTTGAAGTTATAGTACCCAAAATACAATGGATTTGGCAACTATAAAGGTAGTTGGACCAAACTAATTATCTTCGATTTCAATAAAATAATGTTCATTTTTACATGAGCAGAAAACGTATGGCTTTGTTCACATGTATTTCTTTAGGCTAATACAAACTGCAACTTCAAATGGCAGCTGGCGCTCCTGTGTTTGTTCTCTCTCAAACACACGCATGCACGCACACACGCACACACGTTATGGTAAATAAGTCACTTACTTAGTGGCATTTCATATGATGCTATGTGTTGCAGTAACATGCAGCTGCAGGTATACCAACACGAGAGTGTCTAGAAATTAGTTTTTCACGGATGAAGAACGCACTTTTGCCTCGTAACTTTGTTCCGACAGGTATACCCTTACCTGTTTGCTGTATGCTGGGACTTAACTTGGCGTGTTTTTTTTTTTCTAGAGGGAGTATCTGCATGCATTTTAAAAACAATTAAATACCCTCATGGCAAATACGAAAGCAAAAGACTGTACAAATTGCATGTTCTATGACCATAGCCTAAGACACTTCTGTGGACTGACATCCGCGTGCACTCTTGTGACCTCTGAACTCAAGAGTGTCATGCCGACAATAACAATTGGCTCATGGGTGCTATACACGACGGTGGGCAGCATCCTTCTCAAATTTTCCACTGCCCTGGCAACGGATTAAGTCAAGAGAGCGAAATTTAGCAATCTCTCCAGGAAGGGGGAGTACGTGCCCAGGGGTAAGGAGAACGGGGGACAGAGTAAGCTGTTGTAATGACTCAAAAGAAAACAATACAAACAATAAAATAATATCGGATGCCTGCCTCGAGACCTTCAGCAGGTACGAAGGCGCAGAGAGCCGGTTTCCCAGACCGCGCTGAATGGCGGATGCTACGCTAGCTGGCGGGCCTCTTCACTTCCTGTCGTGACCCTGGCCAGGAAGTTCCCTTTAGCACGGCGGAAGCAGGCAGGTCAGTCTGACCGAGGTGGCGCTAATGTGTGAACTGGGAGGAGTAAGTGTCGTTTAAAAAAAAGGTACTGAAATAATAAGTGCATTGTTAAAAAAATAAATATATACAATAATACCCACATTCTCAAAGCTAAAAAGCATTATTAATTCCTGAACACCCACTGGAAATAAACATATCTTGGACAATTTGCTTAAATACATAATGCCCCCGCAAAATTAGCCAAAGAGAAAGAGAGAGCCGCGTTTCCTTAGTGCAGTGATGTTGGTTAGCCTCACTTGGACTTACTTGCTACCACTAAAAACGGGTGCATGACAAGGGCTGATGCGTTTCAGGATTTCGTGCCAACTTCTGCTCTTAATTATTTCATTAGGTCAATCATATCTTGATCTCACAAGGTAATTGGTTGAAACAAAAACCAGGATGCAGATTAACCCTCCAGGACCGGAGTCGTGCAAGTAAGCACTTCACAAATGGCTAAACTGTGAGCTTCACATGCCCTCAGTAGAGTAATACACCTAAACAATGCTGGATTTCACTGGCAAGATGACGGGGAGGGGGAAATAAACACGGTTTCTGTCAGGGTTTCCATGTGACGTGTCTGTGTGTGGAGTGGACCTTATGCTATGAGACACACTTCACACAAAGGGCTCCCCTCTCTTCAAACCCAGCGGGAGCCCCGCAGGCCGGCAGCGCACTTCCCCTCTGAGAGACTCCCAACCGCGCGCGGGAATGGGGAGGTCAGCAGTGTCTCTACGGGCGATTCGTTTCCACAGCGACGGAGCCGAGATTGACCGGGCTAAGGGCAAAATTCGGAGGTATGTCAGGCGAGTCAATCACATGCCAAAAAGCCAATCGTTACTATAATCTGAATGCATTCTAGCGATCTCACCCTGGTGTTGGGAGTGGTTTTACCTAGTCATTAAAAAAAAAACTGGCACTGTAGCTTGCTCATGGCCAGGCTGGCAAAGACACGCACTTATAGTGCAGCGCTGAGCCCTTTAACCCACACATTGCTAGTTCCAGCGTGGGCTCTGGAGTATCTGTGGCAGTGAACTCTGTTTATGTTGTCCAGGGCTCCTCGGGTCACTGCTGCGCTGGTGACTCCCAGCTTTCAGGCGCACGAGTGCTGTGCTGCTCCTCTGAACCCCGCCGGCGCGGGAGCGGGAAATGGGGGGGGGGGGGGGGGCGGGGGCTGTGGCTGTCGGAGGAGCGCGTGCGTCATGCTCGCCGCTTCCCGCAATGGGAACGGGAGACACAGCGTTCCGGTATCAGGGATTCCAAAATTCCGGCCGATAAAAATCATTCAAAACATAACAAAACTGGGAAGCTATTTGTCACTGCACTCCCACAAGAGGAGGGACCCGGTTTGGTTGCGTTTACTTGACACTTATTGCTCTCGGAGAGAAACACTCCCTCTCTTTTTCACATTCCCTCTTTTTTCTCTCCAACATTCTTTCGCGACAAACTAAATAAAAAAAAAAAAAAGATTTAAAAAAAATAATAATACCGACCATGAACGATAGGACGGTTACATTTAGAGTTAATTTTGCTCGTTCCTACATGGTGAGTATGGAAGTAGTGTGCAGATGGGCTCGTGTGAATGACAGGGATGGCCGCTCCTCTTGCCCGAGTCTCAGTTCCTGCCTTCATTTCCCAGCATCCCCTCTGGCCACCCCTCTCCCCCTGACCGCTCTTGACCTCAGGACTCAGAGCTCGGCTGGCTCCTGGTGGGGCTGGGGGGCAGGCGGGCGGCGGCACTGTGCTCCGTGCGGAAGCTGTACTCGTACTGCGAGAGAACGCGAGAGGGAGAGAGAGATATAGAAAAAGAGAGAGAGAGAGAGCAGGAGAGAGAAAGAGAGAGCAGGAGAGAGAGAGAGGGGATGAGAGAGAAAGAGGGAGAGAGGGATAGAAGAGACGGGGAGAGAGAGAGAGAGAGAGAGAGAGAGGGAGAGGGAGAGACAGAGAACAATACATTAAAAGGCGTTCTCTTTCAGATATAGAACATTTGGGTACTTCCCTCTACAAAGAGCAGTGGAAGCAAAGCCCAGTGCATAAATTAGCACTGAGCTTTAGGAAACGCTGCTACTTCCCAAGATCTCATGAAAATCTATCTTGGCCCTTTGGTTAGAGAATAATTACAGCTTATCAGCCACAGAGGGGCATGATCTCATTTATGTACACCTGACGGCATTGTTCTGCCACAAAATAATGTGCCCCTGAGGGGTGAGCTGACTCCTGGTTTGGGGGTGGGAGGTGACTCCTGGTTGGGGAAGTGGGGTGGGGAGCGGGAGGTGCTTAATGTAAGCAAACACTGTCCCCTTGTGGACTCGCATGGTAATTGTTAACAGCCTGTGCAAACACACCGAACACACAAATGGAGCTTGCCGTCTCCAGACATCCGACCAGGAACAATCCATTCTCATTAAAAATAACCACAACTTTCAGCAAGCCTTTCTGACATCTGGGTTTCAACCGTCTTTCTCACCAACAAATGAACAACAGAGCGAGGTTTTTGCATCTTATTGAACACATCTCAACCATTTAACAGAAAAACACACAAATAAACAAAAATGCAGTGTTACATATTTCCTGGCTTTTGAAAAAAACGGGGCCTGTAGCAAGTTTTAACGCTGAGATTTTTTCTAGTTGCGGTGCTCCATCCGTGTGCAATTGGTTTAGTCAAACAATAAATAACTAAAGTGACAGTAATCAAAGTCATTCAACAACACACAGAGAAGATGAAAATCCAAAATGAGCTGTTTACCATTAGTTCAGAGATTCGCTGAGAAATGTCAACTGGGTGAAAGGCTGTATCCGGCAGCATCGGATTTACGATTTACGAACATGGTTAAAAAAAAAAAAGATAATACATGTGGATAGAACAGAGTTAACTATTAAACGCTCCCAAACATGTTTAATAGTGCAAATATTGTTTAGCTATTGATAGCTATGCAATATGAATACCTTTGTTTTCACCATTAAAATTGTTTGGGAGCATTTCATACATCTATTCCATGCTCTTGGCACCTGTGAACATTTGACTTTTTTTTTTTAGATGTGCGCAGAGAGCGCACGCCACCTTTCTTTAAAAAATGTGTTCTCTAGTACAAGTGGTTTGAGTATTGAGGGGGAAAAAAAACTAGGCTATTCCTGGGGGGAAAAATAAAAAATAAATTAACGCAGCCACCATATTTATTTATATCCATTTTTTGTCTCGTTCATTTGTCATCTGATTCCAACCCTGACAGATTGCCGAGATGCAACATAAGCAAAAAAAGGCCCACCACTTCAAGTATATTCCTCTTGAACTACGTCACAACCGCACTTTCACAAAAGGTCGGCGCCCGCAATACGCAACAGGGCCACTAGGTGATGCTGCAAGATCACAAAAAAAAAATCCCAAATCCAGTTGGACATCAGCATCCCGGGCTGCAGAAATAGGGAAATCTCTCCCTCCCTCTTCTATGTACACACCTTCTCTCATCTACCTGAAGGGAACAGCAAGTTATACAAACGTGTCACATGCCACCAGCCAGTTAGTTGTAATAAAAGTCTGTCTGGGCGATGGGCAAGAGGAAAAAAAAAAAATTAAATAAAGGAATAAGTGTGGGGGAATGATGGATTGGGGGGAACGGGGTGTTATCGGGGAGAGCATGTATCACTGTCTGCCAGTTTTACACACTGGCTGACAGGACAGTGACACCTGAGAGCGTGAGCGGCCGGCTCCAGGATGAGCAAGACTTCATTTCCTGTCTCCTCTCGCTCGCTGGGAAAAAAAAAAAAAAAAGTGACATGTTGTCTTCATTAATTCCACCTCCATTTGAATCTCCCTCTAACACGCGCGCGCACACACATACACAAATGCACACACATACACACTCTACAGCATATGTGCAGATACACACTCGCAAGTGCATGCATGCACATACACACGTACATACACACGCGCGTGCGCGCACACACACACACACACACACACACACACACACACAAACCATTAGCCAGCCGCCAACAACAACATTTTTCAGCAGTGCGAACTACATAAAGACGTCAGCTCAAATCGCTTACTAATTAACACTTAAAAAGACACAAATTAGATATGCGTGGCTAAAAGCAATTATAATCTCCACAAGTTTCTCGAGTCATTTGGGAAATGAAAAGAATGCCTAATTGCTGGAACCAACATCTTCTAAGAAAAAAAAAAATCTTAAGTGATGCCTGTTAGGAAATGCTCTTATCTACAACACTGTATGTGATTACAGCACAGTTTTCCCCAATTACATATGCATATGTTTAATGCCACAAAATGCATTCCCTTAATGAATGTGTTTTTAATAGAATTAAAAATCTGTCAATTACCGTGTGCTGCAAGTTCCTGCTCCTTCAGCAAGGAGAGGATTGCTCTGCAGATTAACACTGACCTCTACTGGACAAGAGTCACTCCCTCACTGAGGGAAACACTTATTTACTTCAGCTACATCTGACCAGGCATCAAGGAGAATCATCTCTGACTCTGACAGGTGTACAAAGTTTGGTAAAAAAATATAAAATAGCACAGATGTTTTCAAGCCTGGGTCATTGTTCAATTGACTACAGAGAGCAACAAGCTTGGCTTACTAATGCTTTTAATTCATTACAAATTAGAATTTGTAAAATTTAAATGAGGCTTTAGTTAACACCACCAGGTGTAATAAAATTTTACAGTGGGAGATGCACAAACATAACTAAAGTGTAGAACATCTGTAAGTGAAAATATGTATTTCTCCACAGCCATTGCAGTAGAATTGTTATCAAAATGAATGCTATTAAGTACTGATCAGTCTTATTTTATATTAAAACAAAGGATGGCAAACATGATTAAAAGGCTGTCCGTTGGCTACATCCTGATTAGCTGACTTAAAAAATATGGTGACAAACAACTGCAGTGCCTCGATGCATTCCTGTGGGAATTGTTTTTTTCTTCAATCCTAAAATACAAATGAAAAATTACAAATATCATCAACTACCTTTTCACCGGCTACTAGAGTAAAAATAGCGGGAAGGTACATAATAAGAAAGATCCTGCAAGATAACAATATTTTTTTGCATGTTTCCACAGGCAAACTAATTATCAAACGGTGCTGTGACTTCATCCCCATCCGCGAGGCCACCGCATTAATCTTCTGCTGTCGTCCAGTTCACTAAATCTCGCGCATTACTGTATCTAGCATTTACTTCATCATTTACGGCAGAGCTGTAATTAATGAGTCCGTGCGCCCCTCTGCGGCCCGCGCTACGTCCTGCTGCTAATCACGGTCTTCTGCGAAAAATGTATTGCTGCGGAAGGGACCGCTATTCTGGCCTCGTCACTCGGCCAAAATGGTCACAAGCACGGATTAACTGCATTGCGTTCAAACTCCGAGACGGTCCGCGCCGTACAGGGCAATTCGAAGTGATAAAAAAAGAAAAGGTTTTCCCAAGTCTTTAAATACAATGTGACAGCAACTTCAGCCGCGATGTCAGAAAGACACCGCGTTTGACGCTGGAGCGTTTGTTGCGCGAAGGATCTCAAACTCAGCCGCACCTGTTCACTTCCAATGTCCTGTCACGCGCGACAGTTGTGATGCAAACCTACAACGCTAATGAGACAGAGGTCTTCCACTCGTCATATTCCATTAATCTGCATATTTACGTCCGAGTAAGAGACATACGGACAGAATTTACAAAAAAAACTATTGCCTGTGGGGCAACATAATTTCCATACAGACAAATACAGTGAAAGGATGTACAAATCGCAAAAAGAAAAAAAGTCATAATGACCCAGCTCGGTAACTCATAACTACACAAGTAACAACACATGATAACAACAATAATGGAAAATGAAAAACACATATTTAAAAAGCAAATTTTCTTTGCAGTACAATTATACCACTTAATAAAAGGTACACCCAATAAATATGTGAAAGGGGGTCAGAAGTTGGGCCACACTTCCTTATGAATCCTTCCCCATCACTGAGCAGACTGTGAGGGTCTTCAGTCGTTCAAGCATGAGTCTCATGCAGTTAGACTAATTTCACTCATATTGTCAGGTGGATACTGCTACTAGTTTTCACAGCTTTGGGAAGATTGCCATAAGCATTCCGATGCCTTGTGCACTCCTTCCCAAATCACCTCTTCTTCCGTGTGGATTTTTACATTTTGATTCAGATCTAATCTGCTTGCTTGGCTTTTATATAATCCAGTATTTACCAGCTCATGGTCTCAGTTATTTTCCCAGTTATATTAAAATATGTGCACATGGCTGGCTCTCAGTGTTACATACTCCCCGTCCCCACCCGCCAGATACTTATCTTTATATTTGTGATTTTTTTTTTTGTGGTATTCTCCTTGTGTATTAAAACATGTACAAAAATAATTCATAATGAAATTTGCCTGCTGCTATGAGGGCATAGCCAGTGAAAACGTCTACCAGTTGACTTTCCACATTCAGACTCAGGCATTTGAAGAGCGAGCAGACTGCCTTGGACCAATAGTACTTTACGTCTCTGCTGGATGTCATGGTTTAGACACACGCGCGGCGTCTCTGGTTGTCACTGGTTTTCAACTTCCAGAATAATGTAGTTCACCCCCCGTGCCACCATAGGAGTTTGGCGGGTGGGGACGGGTAGGGTGACACAGACCGCGGCATGTTCCAGAAGCTGTCACTCAACTGTGGAATGTAAACACCTTATACAGCGTGTAAAACAGCCCTTTCTGCATTTCCAATGGCTTCTCACTGAAGACCATGCTCTGTCACATATAGGCTATTCGCAAATACAGAATTAAGCAGTGGTCCCCCAACCCTGTTCCTGGAGATCTACCTTCCTGTAGGTTTTCTGTTCAACCCTAATTTGGCACGCCTGATTCTACTAATTAGCAGCTCAACAAGATCTCGAGCTGTTGAATAAGGTGTGCTTTGTTAGGGTTGGAGTGAAACCCTACAGGAGGGTAGATCTCGAGCTGTTGAATAAGGTGTGCTTTGTTAGGGTTGGAGTGAAACCCTACAGGAGGGTAGATCTCCAGGAACAGGGCTTGGGATCACTTGAATAAAGGCTTCAGAGGGACAGTGGCAATAGAATCAAAGAGGCCCTTATGCCATGGATATTAAAATCTGGAATCCAAATCCAGCACTGGTTTTCTTTCTCCCAGGTAATTAACAGAACAATTAAGAGCTACTGATTGGCCAGACTGTCTTCACACCTGACTCCCAGGCAAAGGGAGGGTGGAAAACCAGCATTTCTTGGATCTCAAGGACCATGATTTGAATACCAGGGCGTTACGCTGTTCAGCCCAGGGTATCAGAAACGTGCGCTACGCTTACTTTACACAGTGATTCAGCTGAGCTCTCAACTGCAGCAAACACACGCTGTTTGTTCTGGCTTTTTAATGGCTGCCCAGGCATCATTGAGTCAGATAAATATTACATTTCCAGATTTTAAATCTTTAAAAATACCAAAAATATCTCTCTCGTTGGTAGCGCGAGACTGAAAAGGAAAGGAATTCCTTCACAAATGAACATATAACTTAAATTGAGATTTCATGCTTCCACGATGCTGCATTCCTGAAAATAGTACTTCTTAGCCGAGCGGCTGATTAAAGCCTTATTCAGAAATATGACATTCATTTACACTAACAAAGACGCATGTAATCTTTCCCTCCCGATGCTGCCGGAGGTTCCTCTGGACGGGTTAATGCTGAATCGTGCGATTGGGTGGATTAGCCTTTTCGGGGAGAGGTTTAGACCCAACGCTTCTGCGACTGACAAAAAAAAGAGACGAAAAAATCAACCCCCGTCCCCGTTTAAGAGGAAACAAGAGGCCCTTTGTGGAACGGCTGTGAATGTGTTCTGGTAGACAGAGGCTTTCCTGGGCCTGACTCGAGCTTAATTCAATCTGGGCTTATTGGTGCCGAGCCTGCCGTCCCGCACGTCCCGCACTTAATTACAACCCCCACCCCGAAAACAATCTCTCCCCTGCTTTTTTAGAGTGGACGGCATCAAGCGCGGCCTCCCCCCTTACTCACTTCCTTCTCGATCTCCGCCAGTGATTTGATGGTGATGCCCATTAACTCCACCTGCTGCATCTAGAATCAAAAAGGAGTGGGGTGGGGATAGGTGGGGATGGGTGGGGTGGGGTGGGGTGGGCGGGTGTAGGAGAGAAAAAGAAAAGAGTGGAGTGGTTAGATGCATGGTTGAACGAGCGTTTTGGAAATATTTAATCTTCTGTTTCTGCATCGATATGGATGGGGCCACGGTGACGAGACACGTGTGAGCCTCGTGGTCACGTCCATCACGCCGGTCTCCAGTCTCCCCTGAGCAGACGGTGCGGGGGGCTGGAGCACCCTCAAACTCAGGGGGTTCCCCAAATTTTTCTAGTAGCCAGCCAGGTGAAAAAAAAGTAGCCAGCTAGGGGTGTTGGTGACGGGGATACAAATTGTTCCAAATGACATCATTCTTACAAAATGAATGAGCAAACCTTTAATATGTCTAAAAGTAGCCAGCCAAACAGAGGTGTGTAGTCGGCCGAAGCTGGTGTTTGGGGAATGCCTTGCTCAAACTAATGCCTCGCTTGGGAGCGTGAGACACGGCAGTGGCAAGCAGGACTTTGTTAAATTTTCCCAAACGAAAGAAGGGCATGCCGGAATTCAGCATACTTTTTATGCTTCGATCAAACATGCAGTGGAAGGGCGTCTCGGTGGCGCAGCTTGGAGAGCACCATCCACACGCTCATTGCGAGCCGTGACGTCGGCGGTTCCAATCCGGCCGTGCGACCTTTGTCATACGTCACTTCCTCTCTCGCTCCCATTCTTCCTGTCTCTCTACACTGTTCTGTCCAGTAAAGCTGAACAGCCGTGGAGAGAAACATGCAGTGGAGAGAAGGCCGCAGACACACCCAGTCACTGTAGGTAAAGGTAGGGGCACAGGAAGGACACAGGGGGGGCGCAGGGAGGGCACAGGGGGGGCGCAGGGGGGGCGCAGGGAGGGCACAGGGAGGGCACAGGGGGGGCACAGGGGGGGCGCAGGGAGGGCACAGGGGGGGGCGCAGGGGGGGGCGCAGGGAGGGCACAGGGGGGGGCACAGGGAGGGCACAGGGAGGGCATGCAGGGTTGGCCCTAACTGGAGAGAAAGGGGTAAAGGGGGAACAGGCAGGCCGGGCGTTTCCCGAGGTTGTACGCAGAAACGATCGGAGGAGGGAAACTCACGTCAGCGCACGCGCAGGCAAATTTCTCAGAGATGGTGAATGGCACGCCGTCCATGGCTGGGGAAAAAAACACAAGAGACAAGAGGAAAAGCAGCCTGGAATTAGCAGAGGGTCGCGCAAAAGCTTTCAGGCAGTGAGCAAAATATTGCATTTATTATTTTACCCCCACAAGTAAACCTGTCATTCCGCCAATCGCCTCATATCAGGCAATGAGAGACTGGCTATCCCCTTTTTAATATTGCTGAAAATTACAGATTCAAACAGCGGAACAGCCAAAACCAGAGCACCCCCCCAACCTCAACCCACACACACACACACACACACACACACACACAACACCACCCGCACACAACACACACACGCACACACACACACACACACACAAAAAACATGATGAAAGCCTTTTTTTTTTTTTTTACTGTATTTGAGTGCTGCTACCACCCCCCCCCCCTCCTTCCTTTCCCACTCTTTCCCATGTTAATTATTCTTGATTATTCCAGATCCCGTCTTGTCAGTAAGGCGTTCAACTCCGAAACAAAGACACACTTACAGACACAAAGACGGGAGAGGACTGGAGACAAAACATTCGCCGGATATCAATTTGCATGAAAATAAGCCACTCTGTTCGGCGGGATTGAAATGAGGCCTTGCCAAGAGCACGGCGGTATAATTAGCATTCTCCCAAACAAACGAGCTTCAACAGAGCTATAATTAAGCAGCCCTGTAATTAAGTGCATGCCCTTTATCATAATGATCATGGTTAAAAATGGTGTGATGGGCGCTGGTGGGTTATTAATGGCGTAACCCCCCAAACTGAACGGGGCCGGCGCCGGGGATCGGGGCGCGCCCGGCTGTCAGGCGTGAGTGCGCCCCTTTGTTTATAAAATACATTAAAAAGTAAATTAACGAAGGGTGATGGGGAGCACAATGGGCCTTGTTCACGGGGGCCGGTGGGGGGGGGGGGTGGGGGGCTGGCGGCGGCGGACGCGTTTCCGATACCCGGGATTAACTGCCGCGTGCGTTACCTCGCTCTCGGCAGGGCGGCGGATGTCAAGATCGCAGCTTTTTTGCGCCGGAGTCCTTTTACCCACAATCCATCAGCCTGCGTTGGCAATGGAACAGGAAGTCGCGAATGCAACAGGGGAGGCCCTCCGCGAGCCAGAATCCCGGATCCGGCCGCTAAACGACGGCCCAGGAGCGCGCGCGGACGTCGGGGAAACGTCTCGAACGCCGCTTCGCTTCCCGCCGCGGGTCGGGGTCGGATCCGAGCACCGCCCCGTCTTTGTTCCGCCTCGAGAGACGAGGGGAGTGGGCGAGAAACGCTTTACGATAATAAGCGTCCCTCTCCGCAAAATACACCGCGATACGTCTTTTATAAAAGAGATTCTAGTTTACGCTCCCCTCATCCCCGGGCCAAATTACCGCACAGCTTGCAGACAGAGCAAGGGAGAGAGAGAGAGAGAGAGAGAGAGATAGAGAGAGGGGGGAGAAGCTGATCTCTTTTTACCCCGTCTTCAATCTGAGGCTTGAGAAACTGGCACGAGGCGCCGGGCAGACGGATGAACTGCAGCGACGGCAGCAATCAACCTCGCGGCAAACCAGGAGGCGCTTAAGAGCGGGAGACCCCGCCGATCGGCGTGCCGCCCCATCCGTCTACGCCTTCCCGCCGAAAAGCCCTCCTCTCGCCCGTTTGAAAGCCATTCTGGAGACTGGGGGCCCGGTCGTACACGCATCACCACCCCTTCAGAGAAAGACCGTTTAGCGCCGCCGTGAACGGGACGGCCATCTAAAGCAGCGGGGCGCCGCCATTGGGCGGCCGCGACGGCTTGTCTGGGCCCATAAAAGCCGGCGAATAAACACGCGTTGAGATGTCGCGGGGAACGCGGACGTGGCGCGGGGGGGGGCGGGAGGGGGGCGTGACGGAGACGCGCGCCCGAATCGATATTCGCCGGCGGGAGTATTGTGCGCGCGGGCTTTTGACAGATCTCTCGGTGACGGACAGACGAGCCTGCGGTTGAAGGCTGGGCCGCCCTCCTTACTGTTCAAGGATTGTGCTCTAAATCAGATCTCAGCTCCAGCCTTTTTCTGACGATTTTGAAAGCGAGCTTCTTGCCTGCGGGGAGGCGGGCCAGGTGGCGCATACGCTTGAGAGAGGACCGAGGTGTCAGGTAGTGGTCACGTTAAATAAACTTTGCATGCAATGAAAGCACAGCGCTGAACCCTAGCCCCCCCCCCCCCCCCCCCCCCGCTGCCACCGCACCCTGAGACATGGAGCTCTATTAATCGTGTCGTTGAAGAACGCCCGCCACACGACGGCGAAACGGTTTAGCAGAAAATGAACCGCGAAGCTCGAGGAAAGGATTTGATGATGCCGGTAAGGACCGTAGCGTAGCGTTAGCGGGAGGCGTCCGTTGGCCTGAAACCTGCTTCTGAATGATGGAGGCGTAAAGAACGGAGTCAGCAGCGGTGGCGTGGATCATTTCCTTATTAATGGCGACGTCAGGCGGGATGAAAAATGCGCGCATTGTCATCTTTAGCCCCCGGGTGTAGACGAATGGCTGTTTCAGGCCTGGGAGGGCTAGCGCCAACGCAGCGCTGAGCGCTAATCCCTCACACTTCTATTGTTGGACACACTGTCACTGAGGAGTTCTACACTCAGGATCGCACCATACACACACAACACACACACACTCACACACACACACACACACTCACATACACACACACACACTCACATACACACACGCACGGGCACACACACTCATTTACTCATTCATATACTCTCAGGAATTCACACGGATTAATTAATTCACAAACACACAGACACACACTCAGAATAATGCACTGAGACTGAC
>CM056376.1:8356376-8396578 GCA_029718625.1 Synaphobranchus kaupii
GGCGCTAATTTACCTTCAGGTTGTTTTTTGTGGAGTTTCGCTGGCCCGCGTTTCCGCGTGCTCGGCGGCCCGGCTGCGGCTGACGGCGGTATCGACGCGGCGCAGACTTGGGGTATAAATAGAGCGGCCCCTCTCTGGACGGAGTGGAAAAGCACTGGCAGAGGACCGACACTGAATTTGCGGGCGCCGGATGGGGCGCAACAGACGGTGCAATTACACAAATCCCCTCTTAATTAGCAGTTCTGGGGGCACGCTAACCCGCGATGACGCGGCGGGTGGGGGTGGGGGTGGGGGCGGGGGCGGGGGCGGGGGGGATGGGGCGAATAAAAGAACGAAGAGACCCCTACAACCCGCGAACTAAACACAGGAATGAGAGAGAGCTGTGGGGCACCCTGGCCAGGTAACGCTGGCCCGTACAGGGGTCATACCGAACCAAGCGCAAGCCCGTACAGCGGCGCAGGTCATACCGAACAGAGTCCAAAGGGAAGCCAAAAAGGAGCCGGGACGACGCCCAGCGCTCCCCGGTCCGCTCGCTCCCGCGGACGGTGGGCGTGGCGAGCGGGTTCCTGGCGGTGGCGGCGGGTGATATTAAGTTTTCCCGTGTTCACGGTAGCGGGCAATGCGAAGTGGCACCTCACGTGGTGAATAATGGGCCGTGCCAGGGCTGAAGCGGGAGGGATGACAGCCAGAGAGGGCCTCCTTGGCAGCCGCTAACCCGGCCTCTGCCTCATTCATCATCCCCCCTTAAACCCATCCACCAATGCCGCGCCGCCATTTGTCATTAATTATGCTAATCAGCGCACCATTACTCTCCCGGTCACACCGCCGCTGGTTATTAGTTCGTTAAGGCGGGTTCAGACGCGCCATGGAATGTTGTGTGTGTGTGTGTGTGTGTGTGTGGGCGTGTATGTATTTGTGAGCATGTATGTGTGCGCGTCAGAGTGCTTTCTAGGAAGTGAGTCTGTGTTTGTCTGAATGTGATAGTGAGTGTGTGTTTTTGTGTGATAGTGTGTGTGCTTGTTTGTGCTTGTCTAAGTGTGATAGTGTGTGTGTGTGTTGTGTGATACTGCGTGTGTGTGTGATAGTGTGTGTGCATGCGTGTGTGTGCTTGTTTGTGCGTGTCTAAGTGTGATAGTGTGTGTTAGTGTTGTGTGATAGTGCGTGTACGTGCGTGTACGTGTGTGATAGTGTGTGTGTGTGTGTGTGTGTGTGTGCATTTTTGAGAGAGGGAGGTACAACGGAGGTACACGTGTGTGAAAAGGTAAATACCTGTTAATTGGACGTTACCATCAGAGAAGAGCGTTTTCCAGGCACCCCAACATTTTATGGGGGCAGAGGGCTCACTGGCTTTAAAACAAGTGACTATGAGGGCATCAGAGGGCCTGTGTACAAATGCCACTATCACAGGGTAGGAAAATGCACTGTCAACCTACAGTGGCGGTGTGCCCAATTAGTCTTCCCTCACTGACCCACCTGATACGTAGTCTGATACTTTTACTGGAAGGGGGACTGCACTGAAAATGCGCACGTGTACGAGCTCGTGGCGACTCCACTGCGCATACGCACGCACGGACGGACGCATGCCTGCACGGACGCGCTGACGCATGGCCGCGCTCGCAGCGATGCGGCACGTCCAACCCTGATAGCGCCGCGCCGCGTTCGGGAAGGCCCAGATGCCCTTTTACGAAACGACTTCATTTTAGCGGGGCCTCGTCGTGCTTTTAAATCACACTACGTATTAGGGGCTCATTAATAACCAACTTAACAAGTGAACAGACCCATTAAAACATCTTTAAGGGATATTTGACCATAAATCTCCTTAAACTATATTTAATGACTGGATTTCTGGAAATATTTTTATCAAGTTCTAATTAGATGTGAGATAACAAACCCCCGCTGTACATGTGTGGGTCGCGGGGGTTTCTGACAGACTCTGTGATTGGTGTGACACTGTCAGAGCCCGGAGCATAATGGATATGTGGTTTAATTTTGGGGTAGAACGCCACAGGAATAAAGGGAAATTACTCATTTCCGAAGGTCCAGGACCCTCGCCCAGGGCATGAAGTAAACTTTTTCACCCACTGGCCAGAGTGGCTTGTGGATTCTAAAAATCACCAGCCTTTTTCAACCGCCACATTACCCTTTACAATATAACAAAACCTGGTTGGTTACCTGCCAAACTGGCTGCTAGAGTGGAAATCTTACCAGCGTTTGGCTGGTGGTGGGTGTTAATTTCACAAGCTGACCCTCGTCATTCAAAACAGTATGGGAGAAGGCTGAGGTTCTGTTAGACTAGACAGATATGGGGCGTTCGAGGGGGGGGGGGGGGGGGGGGCTGATAAGAGAGCTTTCAAAGGCCTCATTGTCTGGCACAGATACGTTTAAGTCCCAAAATGAATGACTTAAAATAGTAACAAAATAAAAATCACGTAACTTCTTTAGCGCTGCTACTCGGTTTGTTCAAAGACAGGAGCCGGCTCGTTTCAAGCCTAGCTAGCTGGCGTGGTAATAAAAAGCTGAAAATAAAAAAGGCTCAGAAAGCTGCCCTCGGTGTGTATTTTTAGTCAATGGCTGACAGCTAAGCAAAGTCATGCGATATTACATTTCAGCAAGGTTTTACGGTTCAAAAAGCGAACCGAAAAACGTAGCGCAAAGAATTCAAACAGAAAGAGAAGAATCAAGAATTGTTCAACCAGACTTACTTTCAGCATAACCTCATTTTTTATCACTTTTCACAGGAAATAATAATGGACAATAACCTCATCGTAAGTGGCTCCAAAGCCAGGAGAATTATAAGGGTGTTATATATTCACATTTAATATCGGAGAATTTCCTGTACAACTAAATGCCTGTGTGACCTTCTACTGCTATATCTCTCTGGGTTCCATAACCTGGCTTCAGAAATAAATCATTAAAGAGTTTTAGGACAGGAGCCCGTATGTGGCCTTTCATGGCTCTTCGCAAAGCCTGGAAACCTTGGCTCCATTTCAGACGTTTGGAAAAAATTTTATAGCTGAGAAATTGCCTGGTTTAAATCTTGTACATTCTAAAAGTAAAACAATGCTGTAAATCTGTAATATGCCTTTCTCCTGGTCTCTTCAACCCCCTCCCTCCCAAATCAAAAATCCATGCAAGATTCATTAAGGTCAATTTAGCTGGTACTAGGGAGAATCAAGGTGAACTTTTAAGTGGCTCCTGATTCAGGCTGGTGGGGGGAGGGGGTGGGGCATTGTGGTCTTTGGAGTTTTTAATCAGCGGCCACTCTTCCGAGCTCAACATTTCTGAGGAGTTGGGTGTCACTAGCCGGAGGTTGGGGTTTCTAATCCCTCAGCTTAAGGTATTGTGTTATTGTAAAATATGGCCGCCCCTGTACAAATGGTGATGGGACCGGACCCCAGGGAGCGCGGGGGTTGTATTCGAGATTAGAGAGGCTTCCCTGATCCCCGGGGTCTGGCCTCTGCTGCACCACGGCAGGACGATAAGATGGAAGTTTTGTTTGAAACCCAGTGGGAAGATCTTTAATGAAAAAAAAAAAAAATGAAAATTTTTTTTTTTTTTTTTCTCCTCTCTATATTAGTCAAAAAAAAAAAAATGGCGGGGTTGAGGGGAGAAAAGAAAGAGGCGGAAAAAGAAAGTAATTCTGCATAATCAGTGGGCGCCATCTGGAACAATTAACCGAATTCCACAGAACTCCGAGGATCAGTCATATTGGCTTATTACAGATCCAGAATTACACAAGTCATAAATCCTTGAAAAAATGAAGCATACCCTTGCCTGTCATCACTATTTTAACTTCAAATACCGAGGACTGCTTGATAAGGCTGAAAAGAGGAGATTAATATATGCAAATTACATCGAGCATTTAAAAGCCCCCCAACAACTGTCTCAGTTTTCCTGTCTCTTATTATAGGGTTTATGTTTTATTCATACACAGACTCACCTGTCACTTCATAAGCTATAATATTATGGGGGTATTATTAAACAGCGGAAAGCGGCGGTTTAATTGGAAAGCTCCATTGCATTTTCCAATTATTTGGAGCAAATTAAAAGCAGATGCACACACTTTAATAAGAATCCTAATATCGGTCCCGGGAAATCAAAAATCATTGTCACCGTGCTGCCGTGATATTTTGCAAACTGAAGTTAATTTTGAATCCCTCTTTTTTCCATTCTCCTTTTTCAAAGGATGAACTGTCTCTCTTGTCTGTTAATTGCACTTCTTTTAATAGATATGAAAATAATTGAGCTCCATATTAGGTAAAATCAGAGGCAATCTCGGGCTTCTTTTGATTAACGCGATAGATATGCTAATGCGTTAACTTTTTAACAGGTTCTCTTTATTACGACGGTGCTTTCCAGAACATTCTTCACAATGGCAGGGAAGCAGGGGATGTATTTAATAAAGCTGGGGCGTGCCATGGGACTGTACCTGTCCATGTAAATACCACCCGTGCCCAGTGACAGAAGCCCCGCCCCTCTGACCTACCATGTGATCTCTACAGTGCAATATTAACTCTGTCCACATCTAGAAAGACCTCAGTAGCACAAAGCAGTTCCCACGACAACGTCTCCCGTTTTACCTCACTTTCACGTGCCCCGTTAAAATCCTCTGTACATGGTAATTAAAATATCAATTAAGAGCACAAAAAATATCATGGAAGTGAAGTTTTAAAGACCCAATAAAACAGGCTCTTTAAGTTTTATGTCTCATTCAATGTTTGTAGCAAGCAGACGGTAAAAAAAAAAAAAAAAGTCTCAAAATATATTTTTTTTTCTTAAATTACCATCAAATATTCCAAAATTTTTCTTTGAATGTTTGCCAGAAATATTAACTTTTTTTTTTTTTATATTCGAAACAGGAATCGAGCATACCAGAGATTACTGTGGAACGGCAAATCGGCGCCGATGATATCGGGCGTACATCAAAGAGTTACAGGTGAATATAAAGGACTGGCTTCAGCTCTGGTAATATAAGCAGAGACTGTCAAGTGCATGAAGGTTGCAGAATCAATGTGAATTAGTTTTTAATATTCTGGTAATAAATGTCACGGCGCCCCCACACTCCACATCTATACGTGCGGTGGGCGAGATGACAGATTTTCCGCGGGAACGCCGCTCGTTTCTCCACTCCTGCACATTCTCTCTCTCTCTCTTTCTCTCTCTCTCCCTCTCTCTCCCCCTCTCCTTTTTTTTGGTTGCGTTTTTGTTTTGTTTGGAAGTGACGGAAGGTTTAATCAAGAAAGCAGGCAATTCATCAATCCTAAAGGAGCTGCCTGTACGGGCCTGACAGAGCGCACATGGTTCTATAGCGACTCAAACCCGGCCAGCTGTCAGCACTCCGCACCGCACGCCGCACAATTAACGCAAACCCACTGTACCGTCTGCCGCGACCTCACCCATCCCGCGCCACGGCTGAGCAGGGGGGGGCTTAGGGAGGCGGCAGGCTCTGCCCCCTGAAACACTCTGCCCACCCACCTAGTCTGGGTTTTAAAGCGCGACCTCAGAACTAATCTTTAACAGCGCGGACATCGCATCACTGGGGGCGGGGCGGGGCGGGGTGGGGTGGGGGGAACAAGAACGGCACAAAGTGTCTGATATCTGTCCGATTTAATCAGCTCTGTGATCAGCAATTAATGAATATTATCGTGATCAACTTAGTACTAATTAGGCTTGATTGGGAGAATTTTCTATATGCCACAATGATTTTTCAGAGACATTAGGGGGAGGAGAATGAGAGAGAGCGTGTGCGTATGCGTGCGCGCGCGTGTGTGTGGGTGGGTTTGAGATTGAGTTATTGTCCTAATTCTTGTCAATATTCTACGTCTTAGGAGTAATAGCAATCCTCCCCTCACAGTTTAAGCGATGAAATCACATACACTGTTTTACATATTTGCTTGGTTGCTGTCCTTTGTCACCTTTGGTTTGGCAACAGTCTTATGTAATGACAATTTAGCACTGACCTGAAATTGAGAGAGAGAGAAAGGGGGGGGGGGGGGGAAAGAGACACACCAAGGGCCGGAATTACTAAAGGATTGCGACTTAAAAGTCGGAACATCTACATCTGATTTACTAAACGGTTGCAATGGGTAAAAATCGCTATTAGGATGTAATTTGCGGGGGTAAAGTCACTCTGCGACTTTCCTTTTGATGCATAGTTAAATGTGTTCATGCATATGTATACCTGGAGTGAAAGCACTAAAACAGGGTGGAGATTATGTAAATTAGGCCAATTATGTATTCCGTCTGATTGACTAAAACAGGCATTAATAGCGACTCTCCTCTTTGCGTGAGAATTTTTAGATCTCCTGAAAGCAGGCGTAATTTGTCTGCGCTGATATAGCCTATAGCTCACACAGAGGACGCAGAAGGGTGTCGGGCTGTAGGACGAATGAATCCTCTAATGCATAGCACTCGAAAGGAGACAGGATTTAAAACACATTTCACACATGTTTCTACTAATCACTTCTCACTTTCAGATATAGTAATATGACATTATATTTGTTTTACTGAAAGGACGCAAGACTTCTATTGAAGTCATCAGCTAGGAGTTAAAAAATAGTATAAAAACGCAGTTCTGAATTTAAACAATTGTTGTGCCTATATGGGTTCAGTAGGGCTTAGGCTACAGTATAATGAATTGTAAATACAGTCACCTTCCGACGCTCTGTGGTCTTCTTCCGTCACAAGTTCACCTGTGTCTATTCCTCCAACTCCCACGACTTGCTCATTTAGCATACCTTCAACCTTTTGTTCTATCGGTGTTAATAGGATATTCTTTCTTTAGTTGGACCACCACCTGTGTCATTTTCCCGCATAATGTTGTAGGAAAGTTTTCACTTTACAACTTTACATCCTCTACTGTTCATAAATTTATTTTGTATTTCGTTATTTTTTATTGTTGCATATGCTGTAAAACAGTATTGTCTACCTCGTTAATTTAAGTTTTATTCTTCTTGTGCTTATATCGCGACTTGTGCACGGTTTCCCTGTATCCATTTATTAGCGCATTGTTATAGATGTCTCCTACCGCATATTTATAGGTGTCTCCTACCGCATATTTATAAAGTGTCTCCTACCGCATATTTATAGGTGTCTCCTACCGCATATTTATAGGTGTCTCCTACTGCATATTTATAGGTGTCTCCTACCGCATATTTATAGGTGTCTCCTACCGCATATTTATAGGTGTCTCCTACCGCATATTTATAGGTGTCTCCTACCGCATATTTATAGGTGTCTCCTACTGCATATTTATAGGTGTCTCCTACTGCATATTTATAGGTGTCTCCTACTGCATATTTATAGGTGTCTCCTACCGCATATTTATAAAGTGTCTCCTACCGCATATTTATAGGTGTCTCCTACCGCCTATTTATAGATGTCTCCTACCGCCTATTTATAGATGTCTCCTACCGCATATTTATAGGTGTCTCCTACCGCATATTTATAGGTGTCTCCTACCGCATATTTATAGGTGTCTCCTACTGCATATTTATAGGTGTCTCCTACCGCATATTTATAGGTGTCTCCTACTGCATATTTATAGGTGTCTCCTACCGCCTATTTATAGATGTCTCCTACCGCATATTTATAGGTGTCTCCTACCGCATATTTATAGGTGTCTCCTACTGCATATTTATAGGTGTCTCCTACCGCATATTTATAGGCGTCTCCTACTGCATATTTATAGGTGTCTCCTACCGCCTATTTATAGATGTCTCCTACCGCATATTTATAGGTGTCTCCTACTGCATATTTATAGGTGTCTCCTACTGCATATTTATAGGTGTCTCCTACTGCATATTTATAGGTGTCTCCTACCGCATATTTATAGTGTCTCCTACCGCATATTTATAGGTGTCTCCTACCGCATATTTATAGGTGTCTCCTACCGCATATTTATAGGTGTATATCATACATAGGATGCAATTTATAGGATTTATAGGATGCAATATCAGTCGCGACTTTCTTCTGTGCTGAAAAAAGTACCAAGGAAAACTTGGAATTTTCTTCTGGAAAACTGCACAGGTTTACCCCAAATTTTTAAATCTTCTTGAGGGGTAGATATTTTAGCGCCTCGCAGGGAAAAGGAATGTGTGGGATCCGGACGGAAGAATGCATCTCTCCCTTCAACTGCCTGAGAGACAGTGGGTGACATTTTATTTAGATATAATATGTATTATACTTATCATGATTATTGTTATAAGTATTACCATTACATTATTATTAGTTCTGCTGGTGGGCTGTGGCTATGGAAATGACAGGATGAATACCGGAAATTTTATGTAAATGAAAATGCGTTTGACTAGTTAATTTCTTCTTTCCGTTACTACCTTTACTGTTGTTGTATGTCCGTACGTACGTGTATAGTTCATATCTGCACTTTTTGTATTTCGTTGACAATTGGTTACGCGTCGTCGCCGCAGGTGTACGTGTTGCGCATCACGCCAACACAACTTTTTGCAAATTATTTTAATTAAAACGTAAGGGATGAAGAGAGGGTGAGTATTTTATCGAGATGGGAGACCGGGGCGTACTGATTTTTGACCCTCTCTTTTGATCTCTGCGGTCAGAGATCTGGCCCTTTCATTTACACCCAACTTAAAATCCCAGCACACTCATGCAAGTACTAAAGACCTTCATTTAATGGGCGGATCTTTATTTAAATAGGTGATTTAATAGATTGTGCCCTTGACCAACATACTTGACGAGTCACTTCAAAAACTATTTGGCTGCATGATTGCATAATATGCAAAATTGCAAGATAAAATATGTATAATATGCTAATTGTAAGGCAGGGGTTTCTGTCGTTTTTTTTTAAATTCCCTCCGAGAAACACTTTTCAGAGCTCTGTGGCAATTGTAAAAACGCGGCGTGACAAATTACGTTTCGACTGATTGATGGACCAGCATGCACGTCACCTAGCGGGTGTCAAGCAAATAAATACCCTATTAAAAAAAAATTTAAAAAGGAAAAAAAATATATATCCTAGTACACCTGATAAAGCACTGCCCGTTATCAACACCTAGTACATAAAACAAATAAAACATGGAAAGGATTTGAGGGTATGCAGTATGAAAATAAATAATCAGATTATTTTTTTATCTGATTATTCCCACCTTTGGAATGCTCTCCCTGACCATCTGAGGGCAGTACAGACTCTGGGCCCCTCCAAACCAGACTGGAAGACTGATGTATACAGGAGAGCTTTTTGTTAGAAGTGTCTCCGTTTTTCTTCATGTTTGTTAGTACATATGCCCCCTAGTAGAATCTGCATCTTTCTGTCGTGTTTGTCCCCGTCTCCGCTTTTATATTTTATTTTTAATGCACTCGTGTTCAGTAGCACTTTGAGATAGTTTCACAATGAAAAGCGCCTTTTAAATAAAATGCATCATTATTGTTATTATTGCTATTATTATTATTATTACTACAGTTTCTATGCAAATCTGGAGCCTTCAGGTCCTGTGCGGTGGACGGGAGGCGACGGCTTAGCGGACGGGCGTGTGGAGGGGGGAGGAGTCGCTCTGCGACGTCCTCTCTCCTGAACAAGCACGCTCCTCGCCACATGGTGTCTCTCTCCAGCCGCTCTTCCCGCACGGCTCGTCTGGAAACGGCCTGCAGCGGAGAGCGCCGCGGCAGTCGCTACAGTCGCCTGTACGTGACGCGTTTCGGAGCCAAACAAGGGGCTCAAAACTGCTAATGCAAAAACAAGCAAAACGCCGTTTGTACAACTGCAGACGACGCATCCCTGCTCTGCTCGGACGTACGCTGGGTCCCCATGCAGAACTCCTACAGGATTCTGCGCTAGATTTGCCCGATAAATCCATAATCCACCTTCCGCCAGTCAATACGAGATGGATGACGCACGTCTTTATGCACCTAAAGGGATATCTGATGTATACCTCAATGGAAGCTACATAGCCATCAATTCCACCATTCGCATTTTAACGTTGAAAGAACGTAAGGAACACGGTGGTGGGGGGGGTGTTACTTGAGGTGGCGTACGAGCTGCAGTTTAAAGGTGGTGAATGGAGGGGGGGAGGCAGGCTTTACCCGAGATGGCGTACAGGTTGGAGTTCTGGTGCTCGAAGTCGGGCCTGGTGCTGTTCTTTCGGCTGAAGCTGGCCGGCAGAGTCATGGATATGTTCCTGGAAAACAAACACGCGGTACAGACACATTCACGTGTGAGTGTGTGGGAGAGTAAGAGAGAAAGATAGAGTCACACAGTATGTGGCTGTGCGTCTGTATGCATGTGCGCATACTTATACATAAGAGGACGCAACGGCTTGCGATTACAACAGCGCTGCATTGCTGGGTGGGTCACAAGGTTATATCCCTGGGGTAGTTTGGAAATAATAATAAAATATATGTATAAATGAAAGGGGGGAAGTCTGTGCTGACTACAGCGTATAATATTCAACCCCCACTCCTCAACCCCACAGCGGCACTTCTCTAAAAAGGTCATAATCACAGTAGCTCTGGGCTAGCATGGCAGGTGTGTAAGAAAGCCTGGTGAATGGATTTAAGCAAATCTTTAATGAATGTTCATTTGGGCCCATGTGACCCTGTACTGTTCTTATCCGTTCAGAGGTGAAGTCACCCGGTGAGCTGAAAGGGCATTAGGCGACATTTAGAACAGGAGCTATTTGATGACACAGAGCAGCTTGTAATGAAAAGTTATACACACCACACCACAGATACATACATAACATATCACACAGACACACACACACACACACACACACACACACACACACACCTGTCTAATGGGCAACTGTTCCCCCCCAATCTACCTAAAAAAATACACCTCCGCTCTAGGAATAGGTAGAGCACTATGCTGAAAAGATTATGATTTAAAGATAAAAAAAAGTTTTTGTCATTTTTATTACAAACTATTTAAAGCACCTTCTAAATTCAGTTTCATAAAATACAAACAGCCAAACAGGTTTTTTTTAGCTGCTTTCTGCTTAAAAACACAAGGAAATTGCCCGAGCGACCGGCCTCGGCCGACAGCCCGTGTGCGGAAGCGGCGGAGAGCGTAACGCCAGCGTTTATGATTCTGCAGACCCGGCCCTAGAAGCCCGGTCAAATAAAAGCCGGGCTGCGCGGCCGTTAATCGATGTTCAACAAAAAGGCCACGCTTACGCCTCTTCCTCCGACTCCTTGTGACCGCGCTCACGCTCGCCAAATCACCTCCTCGACCTTGGGTGTGCATGTTGCTGTGAAATGACTACAGTATTGCACGGACGGTTAAACCGGCTGTCCTGGATTCCCGTCTCCTGACAGACACGCCGTTGTGACCCTCCTAAGGCGGCGGCTAACTGTAACCTGCACATCTGCCTCAACAAACGGCGTATTATTATTAGCGTTTATGTAAACTCCTTATGTTCCTCATGTCTTATTCCTATTCCTACTTGGTTAGTATGACTACGTATCCATAGCAACTCACAGAACATACAGTTTCACATTATCCATTTACACAGAAGGGCATTTAATAGAGGGCAAAGTACCTGCATTGTAACCGGCGGGTTTTTAGTTCAAATTGTGGGTTGCCCGTTACTGCTCGACAGCGAGCATTGTTCCTTCAACCTTTCTTAAGGGTAAAACTGACCACAACCAAATCATGCCGTTTCAATGTATTTTATTTGACCCAGCTTTGTGCAGCTTTGTTTAAAAGAAATGAACACACGCACACGCACATGGACTTACGTGGCAGCGTGCATGCACACGAATGCACACACACACACACACACACACACACACACACACACACACACACACACACACACACACACACACACACACACACACACACACACACACACACACACACACACACACACAGACAGACAGTACTTTGTGAACCGTGATTTAGACAGAGAGCACAGCTGTTCTGCATCTCACAACACACATCAATTGCACTATGGTGAATTAAACTCAGTGATTCCCCAACACTAATCAATACACCCACTGCAGGCAAGGGGAGATTTTTCAACTTCAAGGAGTGCAGCAAAAAGCGCGCATTAGTCACGCTCCGAAGATGAGATCGTCCGCAGCGTTATCTTCAAACTACATCTTCGACACGTAAAACAGTTCAAAAAGAAAGGCTGTATCAACCGCTAAGTTGAAGCTACCGTCGGAAGGAGCCGACGAGATTGCGTTGCGTTTCCGAGACGGGTTATATTTTTAAACCCCGAGTTCCTAAGTGCCACGGGTTTCAATATTCAGAGAATGTATTCATCCTCCGAGGCTGTGGAGGGGTCAGGTCAGATAACCCTGAAAAATAAGCTCTGGGAGAAGGGCGGGGGAGGGAAAGATTTGATACCTAATCCTCCGTTCTGCTAGAGACCAAGACCATATAATACTCACAATGCAATCATGTACCTCGGCAGAAGTCCTAAATAAAAAAAAGAAAGAAAAATATTGCTATAACTTGCTAATATTGCTATCTGTTTTTGCATTTCCAAGGAAGTGTACAGTTTCTGAATTAGTTGCATTTCCCTCTTATCTTCCTGTCATTTTTAATTAAATAAATAAATGGGATAATTTCTATCAACATCAATAAAACAAGCCGTCTGACAGGTTGTGGTATTTATGAGGTGAAGCCTGAAACTCAGATTTATTTTCCTTGATAGGGTCGACTTTTTCCCCCGTTCATTTACATCAGCATTTGGCCGTGTTAAATCTGGGCCAGTGGTGAATTTTTAAAAGGTTGGCATCAATCTTGTGGAACCGATTGCCACGTTTAATGAAGACTTCCGTTCCATTGCAAAGGTTGACTCCAACACAGAAAGAAAAAAAAAAGTGAGGGACCCGACTCTCCTCACGGACGAGACATTTCGCAAACACCGATAAACTGGGGAGAGATAGTTTGGATGCGCGTTCTGGGAAATCGGTCCGCAGTATTTCGCTTTTTGAATAGCGGAGGGTGCAAAAATGCTCTGATAAAGGTCCATAAAGACACTCACCTGTAGGACAAACAGGGTGTGAAATTAACACCCGCCAACAGCCAAACGCTGGTAAAACTTGGATTGTGGCTGGTAAGATGTTTACTCTAGCAGCCACTCTGCCCGGTAACCAACCAGGTTGTGTTATATTGTAAAAGGCAATGTGGCTGGTAAAATGTTGAAAATGGCTGGTGATTTTTTGAATCCACAAGCTACTCTGGCCATTGGGCGAAAAACTTAATTTCATACCCTAAGGACAAAGCTTTTAGAAAAGGAGACAGGAAAGGGCTTTCTTCCCTAACATTTCGATCGGGTTACCCGCGAGGCTGCGGCGCTGTGGAATAAGAAATGTTGGAGCAACTGACGTGAAATTGTGATCGGTCACGATTTCACCTGCGAGTCGTTTCGGAGGAGGAGAAGTCCCGAGGCCGCGGGCAGGTATGAAATCGCCCTGAGGCCCGGGCCCTCCGTGACCGACACCCCTAAAGCGGAACGCTCGACACTTGTGAAGGCGTCGCACCTTGACGGTTCGACTCTGCTCCGCCACGCGTCGCGCCCGGTAACCCGCTCTGACGGCGTCGCCCGTCGGAGACGCCGACGGGAGGCCGCCTTGTCACACGACAAAAACATCGCGCCGACGCGGTGAAGGAGCCCTCCGCCGGCGTTGTGGCGCGGACACGACCCTCTCGCAACACCGACCGCGGGAGTGACGGAGACCGAACGGAGCGCAGGTGCCGCTTCGCAAAACTTTCCTCCGGGAAACACAAAGAAAACGAGCGGGATCCAAATCCGGAGGTTTATGAACATCTTTTAGGTCCACTGGCTGAGGTAGCATATGGCAAATCAATTACCGGTCTAATTCTTAAAACAAAAACATGGCAAGTGTATTGCTACGTAATCAACAGCAGCGGTTCGGTTCAGATTATGTTGGCCACTAGAGTTTTGAATACAATTAATCATCATTCTAGGCAACGAGAAGCCATATTGACACTTATTTCTAATTTGAATATTTAATTACAGTGTAGTTCCTCATTAGATTATGGTGAAACTGGGATCACAGCCTGCAAGATTTAAACAATTACAACTTTTAACTCCTGAGCCACTGGTACATTCAAATATACCACACACGCACACTCACACACACACATACACACACACACACACACACACACACACGCTCGCAGATGCCGGCGCGCGCACACACATCGAATCAGATTGTTGGACTGTGTACAAAAATCAACAAAAGCGAGTTGATGGGAATCATCTATTCTTGCACCTGCTTCCTCCAAGTCTTTTGTTCACAGGAAAGCAAAAGGAATTCTATTGTGCGGTCTAAATAAACAAGCATCTTGCTTCCAAAATACGCTCGGAAGCCAAATGGTACACCGAAAACCACATAGGAATGAAAAAACCGTCCTCACAAACAAATGTAAAAACCCTCGACAAAACAAACAAAAAACCGCAGAGAGAGCACTGACCTCAAAAATAAATATTTAGAAAAATACTGGAAAACTGACCAACTACATTACATTACATTAGTCATTTAGCAGACGCTTTTATCCAAAGCGACATACAATAAGTGCATACAGAAACGTCATCGAAGTAACTACAGAGCAGATAAGACAAAGCACATCCTTCCCATAACGTAGCAGCAACTACTGACAATGCGACAACATGGACATAGTATGCAAAAGAATAACATTATTATACCCCACCGGACTGGGGGAGAAGCGGGGGGGACGGACGGACGGACGACGACATGGTTCTCTAAAGAGAGAGAGCTGTGGCTATGCCCTCCAGGAGGGGTGGGGGGGGGGGGCTTGGACAGGCCTGCTCTGCCCCCCTCCCACGACTGTTCCACGTACGCGTGCCAGCTTCAAGCAGAGGCCCAGGAAGGCACAGGACCCAGTGCCAGGAACGCATTAAGACCAGGCCCGGGAGCAGGCGGCTGGGCCTGGCCTAAGGCACGGCGTGCGCTAATCGCACCGATAATCATTTGCTGCTTAAATTACTTTGTAAAACTTTTCCTAAGTCAATTTTTAACAGCTACAGAAATTAAACAGACACTCAAATGTTCCTAAAGTGCATTTTTAAAGGAAGAATTTGGTCTATTGAGATTACGCTTACAGTGCTGTTCAGAGATGCTTTTTATGTTTATGTATTGAGCATTTTTGCCAGGGGGCAATGTGGTAGCTTGTAAGCGCTTGCATATTAAATAGAGTCAATGCCTGCATTTCAATTAGGCTACATCATTTCCTGCACTCGCCACAGCACATAAAACCGTTTACTGATTACAGGACATTGTACACAATACAATATTACGTGCACATTGTTTCAAACACAAGTGGACTTTTTCCCAACTGTCTCAACATTTAAGAGCGCTATCTTACAAAACCGGGCATTGCACACGTTGTCTTCTGGGTCTGCATTATTGTCTGCAGATAATAAAAACGCAATTTTCTCATTTTCTATTCTATTAGTTTCATTTCTTTATGAACGGAAGCTGCAAACCCCTGTTGTACGCCTAAAAGTTGCAAATAGCTGTTGAGCAGAGAGGCAGTAGTTAAGGGGGCAGTAGACTTTGATTTCACACACACTATCGTTCGCCTCTTCAATAACAGCTCAACTCAGCACTCAGAACTATAATATGGTGCGTATTCCTGTACTTATGTTTTGTTCCATTATTATTATTGTTATTGTTTGCAATGTACAATCCCTTATCCACACAGCTTACATTTGTATACGCTAGCCATACATACAGCAGGATGTATACTGAATCACTTTAGCAAAGACGGCTACAACACCGATGTCCCGCCTGCAAACTGTGAGTCAAAAGCTCAGTTTCCTAACTATTACGCTACACTGCTGTCTATCATACAAGCTTAAAAAGCTGCCCGCCTTAGCTTAGCTGCTTGCCATGCCCTCAAAGACAGGTTTTAACGCATTGGAGTAGACCGTTCTCAGGATGCACGCATTCGAGTCGCCTCCCCCTCCCCGAGACCCAGAGTTTGTCGTCACCGAAGGGGGTCAGTCGTTCCCGGCGAGACGGGGCTCAAGAGAGAGACGAACGGAAACGACAGGGCAGTCAAAGCCGCGCCGGGCAGCCGCCGGGAATGCCGTCCAGCCCTTAATGAAAAGGGAAGGAACGTCGAGGCCTTCCGGCTCTCTCCGAGCGCTGAACTTCCTTGGACTTTTTCCCCTACGTCAGCCAGGGCTGAGCAGCGACGGGAAAACTTCGAGTTTCATTTTTCTCCCCTTCCCCCAATCAATTTATATTCTCCGGCCTTCACCTGACAAAAACTTTGTAAATCACGCTGTCCGAAATTAGAAATCGTAAAAAACGGGTACAGGTTAACGGTGGGTAGGACCAACATGTTTATTGTTCTGTCTTTTGATAAAAAAAACAAAAAAACAGTTCCACTGTTATATACAGGGCCATCATTCCCAGAGAAATTTCAAAAACCTTGATTCCAGAATTGGGGAGGAGGGGGTGAATGGGATGAAATAATATCACAGAGCTAATTTATGCCATCGGTCTCTTTGGAGGTCAGATATTAGCCTCACGAATGACAGTTTTATCAGGGAAACAAACGACAAACTTGGCTGAGGGCAGGGGGCCGACTCTGGCAGTCGCCTGCGGTATGTACAGAAAGAATTAGTGTGCTCCATTATCTAGTACTAAACCCTGCGGTATGTGCAGAAAGAATTACAGTGTCCTCCATTATCTAGTACTAAACCCTGCGGTATGTACAGAAAGAATTACAGTGTCCTCCATTATCTAGTACTAAACCCTGCGGTATGTACAGAAAGAATTACAGTATCCTCCATTATCTAGTACTAAAGCCTGCGGTATGTACAGAAAGAATTACAGTGTCCTCCATTATCTAGTACTAAAGCCTGCGGTATGTACAGAAAGAATTACAGTATCCTCCATTATCTAGTACTAAACCCTGCGGTATGTACAGAAAGAATTACAGTGTCCTCCATTATCTAGTACTAAACCCTGTGGTATGTACAGAAAGAATTACAGTGTCCTCCATTATCTAGTACTAAACCCTGCGGTATGTACAGAAATAATTACAGTATCCTCCATTATCTAGTACTAAACCCTGCGGTATGTACAGAAAGAATTACAGTATCCTCCATTATCTAGTACTAAACCCTGTGGTATGTACAGAAAGAATTACAGTGTCCTCCATTATCTAGTACTAAAGCCTGCGGTATGTACAGAAAGAATTACAGTGTCCTCCATTATCTAGTACTAAACCCTGCGGTATGTACAGAAAGAATTACAGTGTCCTCCATTATCTAGTACTAAACCCTGTGGTATGTACAGAAAGAATTACAGTGTCCTCCATTATCTAGTACTAAACCCTGCGGTATGTACAGAAATAATTACAGTATCCTCCATTATCTAGTACTAAACCCTGTGGTATGTACAGAAAGAATTACAGTGTCCTCCATTATCTAGTACTAAACCCTGCTGTGTGTACGGATTTACAGTGTGCTCCATTATCCAGTCCTAAACCCTGCTGTGTGTACAGTATTACAGTGTGTTCCATTATCCAGTGCATAGCAGTAGGGGCAATATAGTGGCCTGGTTACATTACAAGTTAACATTTAAAGGCGTACTGAATTTTGCTAGAACATAATGTTGTATAGCTACCTGGCCCCGATATGAGTTGTAATATTCAAGCTCACCTTCATGACTTGCTCCAGTGGTCAGCAACTGGCCAACGAAGAATTACTTTTTTTCTCTCTCCATTCACTCCCATTGCATGTCGAAAGAGATCTCAAAAGCACACTTTCAGCACATAAACAAATGCAAACAACACGGATCAAAATCACGACATCCGGAACCGTATGTTTTGAAAAGATAAAAAGCTCCATTCATAATATTTGACACTTTTTCCAAAAAAAAGGTTTGGAAGAAGAGCCGGTCGTTAGCTTATTAACTTCCTTGTTTCGTTCTTGCGCCCGCAATGGTCTCACTCACTTCCTGAAGCGTGCGTAAGTAAACAAACCGAGCAGCAAAGAAGCTAGCAACAGTTGCTAGTTCTCAGAAAATAGTTCTTCAAAATCAAATCAATCAAAAATTGGTTCAAAAGTTTCAAACGTACGGTTCCGGATGTCCTGATTTTGTATATCGGCATAATCCGCATTGTTTGCATTCGTTTATGTGCTGAAAGTGTGCTTTTGAGACATGCTATGGGAGTGATTGGACACAGAAAAAAAGTAATTCTTCGTTGGCCGGTTTCTGACCACTGGAGCAAGTCATGAAGGTGACCTTGAATATTACGACTCATATCGGGGCCAGGTAGCTATACAACATTATGTTCTAACAAAGTTCAGTATGCCTTAACCCCATGTAATATCGGGCAGTATAATAGTAACCCTGATTAACTAATTTGGTGTCTTAGCGGTGGTCTGCACCAATAGCAAAATACTAATGGGAATACAGTATATGAACATGTCTGTGATCACATGCATTATCTTCAGTGAACACATTAAATTTTTTCTTCCACAAATCACAGAGTGCCTCTCAAGTTATAACCCCCCCCCCCCAACCAAGCTTGAGGTCAATTCCTTTTCAATGACATCAA
Organism: Synaphobranchus kaupii; assembly: GCA_029718625.1. Classification (NCBI taxonomy): domain Eukaryota; kingdom Metazoa; phylum Chordata; class Actinopteri; order Anguilliformes; family Synaphobranchidae; genus Synaphobranchus; species Synaphobranchus kaupii. The sequence continues at coordinate 8,374,927 of CM056376.1, forward strand.
TTCAGGAAAATAACTGAAATTCAATGAAAGAACTGAACAAAATCTCCATAGAATATTTAAACTGAATTGACCCAACCCTAACCCACAAACCTGTGACATCACAATCTGATCATAAATTTAACTGCAGGTTAACTGCCAATTGTTTTATGTGGGCTATGTTTTAAGGAGGGGACAAATGCATGATGGGAAAACGTGATACCGTTTAGTGACCAGCTGATCAAAGAGAAGTACTCCGAGATGCGCGAGGACACTATCCTCAAGCGACCTTTCAGGCGGAAAAGGGGATTTTGGCGATGAGAGTCTACCTGGCTTCCTGCACCCACGTGCCTGCTCGGTTGGTGGATGGGAACGTATCCTCTAGCAACGAGGCATGAATTTGAATGTTAAAAAACAGGCCTCCAGCCTTTGATCTCAGCAGGGTATATATATATATATATATATATATATATATATATATATATATATATAAAGACAATCTTTTTTTCAACCCCAATGCCTCACCAACTTGAAAGTGGGCTTCAAAAGCCATGGCTTACAGGCAACGGTCGGCGGGGGTACTGAGCATAGGCTCTCCATACTGTTCTAAAACATCAAACGTCACCTGCCCGTCCGTTACACCCCCCCCCAGCGCAATCAGAGCGGGCCGGCTCGCGCTCCGCACCGACACACCGCCCTTCGTTATCTTCTCATCTAGTTTCGCGGTGAACCCGGCGGGCGATTAGAAGACCGATAAGCGCGTGCGTCTTAACGCGGAAGAAGGAGGCAGCTCACGGGCAACCGCTAACGTGGCTTCTCCCTCCTCTCTCCTGCAAGCCTCAAATTCGGTCTTTAAAAGACAGTATCACTGGGACGCGCTCCGTTCTCGCCAAACAGGCCTACGGATAAGCTCAGACCTCGCAGCTGACAGCGAGCGCACCCCCGCTCCTTTCCACCCCTCTTGGCCGCCTCCCTCTTTTCTACAAAGAATCCAGCATTGTTTATTTACAATTTGCTGTAGAAATCCCCAGCACTTCCACCCTGTGAATAATGGAGATTGTATGGTTTGGGTCTGGAGCTGGTACAAAGCCCTGGCCTGTGTGCCTCCCTCTGGGCATGCCCGGAGGGGAGGGGAGGGGAGGGGAGGTGGCTCTTGTGCGGTTGAAGAGGGGGGTAACAATGTGGCGGAGAGCCCTGGTTCCTCTGCCGCTGTCTCTCTCTCTCTCTCTCTCTCTCTCTCTCTCTCTCAGGGCAGCTCCTCTCCCCATCTGTCTGAGCGCCACGGCTCCTGTCGCCACGGCGATGGAGCGGGTGGGTTCGGGCCTCCGGGGAGGCAGCGGGAACAGCAGGAGTTTAGCCCTGATTGAACCCGCGCTGCCATCTCCCAGGGCCTTCCCATGGCCGCCTGGCTTTCTCCGCTGCGCCTTAACAGCTGCACACTACTGTCGCCGGGCTACTGGGGGGGGGGGGGTGCTTTCCTAACATGTCCCATCATGCATCAGTCCTCAGGTGATTACATTACTTGTCATGGACCAGGGAAATGCAGTTGAAAGAAACATTTTTTTCCCCTATAAAAGTGTCAAAGCATCAAATAGACCTCACAAAGATGGTTAAATACGAGTGAACTAATTGCTTCACAGGGAAGTGAATGCACTGAAAGAGATCTGAGAGACGTTTGGCCGGACAGGCGGGCGAGGGCGTGGGACGTACTTGGGCAGGGCAGGCGTGCGCGTGGGGGTCGTGGAGGTGAGGTGAGCGCCTGGCGTGGGGGTGTCCGATTCCGGGACGGTCTGATTCTGGGAGGGCTCTTCCGACTGCGGGACCTTTCCCATTCTGTACCAGATCCCCATGCTGTTCATTTCCCTGCAGGAAAAAAAAACACACACACACACACACACATACCATCATGACCCACGCCGCTCCCTACAAGAGGGAAAGTGTTTGTTTGAATGCGCCAAATGTGTATGACCCAACTGTGTAACGGTCACCGCGTGTGCTTGTGCAAACACCTTCCCTGGAGCAACATTACAAATGTACCCTTACCTCAAATTTTGAATAACTTATATGCCACTCTTCTGTATGCATTAGCTTTAGTATTAGCATTAGCTGCTATGTGCGTGCAACTAAAACATTTCCCAGGGAAGGCGCTATAAAATGACTGTTGACCTTTCCCTTAAAGCTTAAAAAGGCATTTCAAGCTGAAATGAATGTTAGAATTAGACGTACACCGTTAACCCATTTGAGCAATCACGCAGCCCTTTGGCGACCCTTGAGCCAGCTCTGATTTTCACCCAGACGGAAGTGAGGTGTGGGTGCTTATCAGCAAAGTAAATTTACATTTAATTAAAGACGTTTTAAAAAGTCAGTTTAATGACGTGCTAAAGCAACGCGTCTGTGAGTTTCCTGTGTGTTCTCAGCGAGGTGAGGCAATCACGGAGACCCTCAGGTTCTATTAGCACAAACCATCATAGAAATAATGGGGCCATTTTAAAATGGCAGAGTTGCTTTAAAAAATGAAATTTAAGAGGTATGGGTCAAGGAGTAGAACAGAATTTTATATGCAAATAATTTTTAAAGAGAATTTATAAAACTAAACCCTTCGTGAAGATCTCCATGAAGCTAGCTGAGATGTGCACAAATCATTTCCATCATAAAACATACCCAAGCACCACTGTGTTCTCTGCACTTGAAACTATTTTAAATTGAAACTCGGCCTCAGGATTCAAAACTGTGGTATTTATCTCTGGATTGGACAACCTTTTTAAGTGTGAGCTCGGCTTAAGATCTACGTATCAAAACAAGACACTTCTTTATGTAAATTTTTTTGAGCGAGCGGGATTTCTTCAACCTCGTTACAAATTGAGAAATGGAGTGGAAGGATATCAGTCGCTCACCCTATAAAGGTGTACTGCGGCGGGGCCTGCTTGGACCGGGCCATGATTCGGACGTCGCAGATGGCCGCCTCGGTGGAGTCTCGCGGGATGAACTTTATGCACAGCCTCCTCTTCCTGAAAGCCGCCTCCTCTGTTAGGGGGGAGGGGCCAAGACACACCAATCAAGGAGATTCAAGGAGCCACAAGCTCACACGGTTTTATCAGTACCAGGCCTTCAATCTGCAGCATTAACCCAACATGACTTCAACCGCAGTTATCACTTTCTACGTAGTATAGAATGTCCTGGCCCAAATATTAACAGAGGATAAAAACATTCCATTAAAATACAAAAAAAATTTATATTAGCCAGTTGTGACCCTATTAGTTGCCAAAATATTTTTTTTTCCCCTCGCAGGAAATGGGTGGAACATCACTGCTGTGCCATGCCTTGCACAATTTACCGGTCCTCACGATCACGCTTAGCATGGCAGCGCGTCCGTGTCGTGGCGTCATGTGAAACCGCTGACTGCTGTAAGAGACATCAGCGCTCTGCCGAGCAGAGGCCTTCAAACAGGGAGACTTCCAGGGCTCACGCTCAACAGCGCTGTCCATTTATACCGCTGGGATTATGTGCAGTGTGCTGGGGGCAGGCAGGTTAAACACCAGGCTCAGGGGCACAGCAGTGGCTCCACACTGGGGATTTAAATGTGTAACCTTCTGGGGAAAGGTCTAGTTCCTCAACCGTAATGCCACACACCTGCCCACAGCAGCATATCCATACTGAATAACACACCTGAACACGTTCTCACCAAATATCAAGGAGTGACCTTCCTTAACCACCACACCACTAGATCTATAGGTAAAAATATATACATATATATATATATATATATATATATATAAAAACTAAACTAAATAAATTAATAATAATAATAATTTAGCAATGCATGAAATATAATGCAATATTTTTCAAATATAGTATTTTATAGTACAGTAGTTTCCTGTATTTTAGTGGTTTACTTTTGTGAGCAACCGCTCGCAAGGATTACTGTACTGACAGTTTGACATCACATGCTAAAAATGGTTAAATATATACTTAACCAGGAAAGATTTCAAACTTCTACCATGCATGACTTGAAAACCTTTCCTTTTTTAAAATGGGTTCCTTGTCACACAGATTTTATAACCCTTGCCAACAAGTGCTACCTCAATTTCATAATAATGAGCACAATAACCTCTCTTCTCACCCTGTGCTCACACAGACACGCGCACACACAGACACACACACACACACACACACACACACACAAACACACAAAAAGGCAAAAAAAAGAATAATAATGTTGAAAGCGAAGACAGAGGTGGTGGTGGTGAGGGGAGAATACAGAGCACTCAGGGAATGCATTTCATTAATATTAGATAACCACCAACATCCACTCATACTCTTCTCAATAAATACATAAATAAATAAGCTCCTTCATAAAGAAGAGCGCCTCTCCAGCTCTGATAAACAATGACTCATGATTCCCTGCTCTTCTCCCTCCAGGGCAACATGTTTATTTCATTCCCACAGACTCCCATAAATTAAGCCAACCTGTACCCATAAAATATTCACCATCCCCGGCAAAGCTGTCCCGAGGGAGGCAGAGGGGGAAGCTGGTCAAAATATAGTCAAAACCTGACTGGGGAAGGGAGGGAAACTAAACAAAACCAAGTTAAAAATTTAAAAAAAAAAGAGTACAGGGTGCGGGTTTTGGAGGGAAAGGTGTGCTTACGCGTGTCCACCGTTTCGTGGATGGGGATGAAGCCGACGGGCAAGGTGTCCTTCATGTCGATTAGCCTCATGTCCACGAGCACGTTTCCTAAATGGCTCTGGAGGAGGATAAAGAGATGGCAAAGCATGCACGGTTTGTTAGCGACCTACCCCGACTTTTCCGCTAAAGCTAACGTAACGGAGGAAGCTACCTTCACATGGGCCAGAGGAGCACTTCCTGAGCTTGTGTCGTTTTTAGTTGGCTAATAAAATCCAAATAACACAGAGCACAGGGAAACAACAAAAAAATAAAGACATAAATGTTGGAACTGAAATGAGCTGGCATTTATTAAAACGTTGCAACAGCTCTCGCAGAGAACGGCTGGCAGATGTTCTGAGCTCTGTGATGAAATGAGAACTAAACGATTAAATTCCTCAAGAAACTCTATTAAAAAAGAAGAAGCTCTTGCAATAGTCTGTGCTGTAATGTACAATCCTGCAGACCCTGTGCACTCCCGAGCGGAACTAGTTAAAATCATTTAGCTCACATTTTCAAACGTGACTTTCCCAAGCCTCTACTCATCCACTATTCCCGCCTTCATTTCGCAGCGTAATAAAATAATAATCAATAATAAATTGCAGTAACACACGGTGGCCTAAGAGAGGGAGCTGTGGTTGCCTAGCCACGACACGACGCGTCAGGAAAAAAATCTGGATTCCAATGGCGTCTTTCGAGAGCTCCTCAGCAGTCATTACTACCAAAGCCATTGTTTATTCATAGTTTTTATTTCCGACTTAAGGCAGAACATGTATGAATGTTATTACTATGCATGAAACCTCTTTTTTTTTTTAATAAACAAAACAAAAATATTTCCCATCAGGACCTGACAAAAAGGGCCATCTACCTCCAACCCAGACTATGATAAATCACGCAGAGTTTGCTTCCCCACCACGTAATTCCGGGGGCTAATTTTGCAGGATCTGTTTTTGTCATAGATAATTACTGCGGGGGCTATATTGACTGGCAGACAAAATAGCTTTTGTTGATGGTACTGTCATGTTTTATCTGTGTCAAATTCTTGAAAACAGTATGGACACCCATTTTAAAATGATATGGAGGCACGGGAGAAACGGTATTGGTGTGATACATACTAAAACTCCCGCCTGGACAGAGTTCCCAAAAAAGGGCTTCCACTAAAGGTGAAGAGCAATTGAAGGGTCTGTCCCACCATAACAAAAGATCACTTCTCCATTTAATAAATTCCCTACCACTCACTCTCAACCACAAATTCCATACAGTCTTCAATAGAATTTTTCCCCTTTACGAGTTTATAAGGGTCTATAGAAGTACCACAAACACTCCCCATTTATTAAAAGGGTGTTCCTCTTCCCCCGCTCCTGACAATCTAGAAAGATTTAATTTCCTCCCCTTGAACCTTGAAGTTGAAAGGGTCAAAATGACAACAGATATCAGTAGGAGAATCAAACTCTTCTGCCCCACGGCGTCCGGTATAAACGGGCAGAGAGGTGCTTTCCCAAACACTATGAGGTGGATCTGAGCTACTGCAACATGATCTGTGTAATAACCGAGGATGAGGCACAATCTGTAATTCTAGAAGGATTTTGGGGTCAAAATGTGAAAAGCGCCGAAAGATTCCTGATAGCACTGCACGTATGTACGGCGTGATAAGATATTCACAAATAAAAAAACATTTTTTAGTTAGGTACATACACAACTATCTTCAATACATAAGTAACAACATTCATTTATAAAGTAAAGAGTTTCCAATATTTAACCAAATGTAGTGCCATTACCCACAAAAAGAATATGTTTAACCTTTAAGCCAGGTACTGTATATTTAAACAGCTATATGGGCTAACCTGCACATTTTAAATGCCAGGCGTAAGCATATGTGGCTAAAGAAACTACAAGCAACGCATAGGCATTAAACATCAACACAGCGACAGGAGTTTTCTACAGTGTTTTATTTAGTCATCTGGGAAATAAGCCAGACAATGTTCACAAAAACACCAGAAAAGTGAAAAAAAAAAAAGTTTTAAAAACGCAAGCGCAAGCTGCTGAACAGGTGCCCGCTTTTACAGCCAACTCCTTCCTCAAAGCTGGCAACAGATAACTACCGCAAAAAACCTGTGAGAAGATGGGAGTTCACCGATCGGAAAGAGCTTTGTCAAAAACAAACATGCATTAGCATCGCATCCGTATTTGCCTGGCTCTGGTACGATTACAGCGATAGCTTTAACCTCCCAAACTTTGCAACAAACTGTCTGTAAAAGGGAAGCAAAAGGGAGAAAGTTAAACGGGGCTTTTTTAGCGTTCTGTTCGCTAAAAACATGCTCCCGTTCCTCCTGCGCTCTAATGAGCACTTGTGAGCACGGCGCGAGAAGGCGGCTGGGGCGGCAAGCGCCGCGGCTAAACTACCCCGTCTCGCTCGCAGGGAACCGCCATCTGCATCCACGCCACTGCGAGCGATGCGAACGAACCGCTGCCCTTCAGCTTCTAAGCTCCGAGAGGGTTAAATCGCTTTCCGGAGAGGCAACTAAGCCGATGAAAGCCGAGGGAAGGTGTGAATTCTGGAGCAGATGTAGCACTGACAACCGTGTTATAAACTGAATTCAACTTTCCAGCGTGCTTGTCATGCCTGTTAGCCGATGCGAGCTATTTTTATCCTCCTACTCAGGGCTTTAAGACAAACCATTTACTACCCCACGATTCAATATTGCTGCATAGTCAGCTGGCCAGAAAGCAACCGTCGAGGGCAAAGTACAGAGAGCCATGAAAACCGGCTCTGTAATATTTCCTACAATAGCCGCCACATAAAGGCCACAAATTCATACTGATACATCATATTCAGCAAAATATATGGGCCTATAGGTGAATATGTGTGTGTGTGAGCACGTGTGAGCGCATTCCTGTGTGTATGTGCATGAGTGCATGCGGGTTTTTATGTATGCTTGCATGTCACTTAAATGTGTTTGTGTGATTTTTGAGCTAGCTGGTGCATACAGACACAGTGCATGTGAGCGTGTATGTCTCTGCTTGTGCACGCGTGCGTGTGCATGTGTGTGTGTGTGTGTGTGTATACCGTTAGGTGGATTGTCTATTGTTCTGAACAGGTAATGAAATCAAAACAGCATCATTATCAGGTATCAGCTACCTCCCACTGATGTGAAGTGAGTATTCAAAGCAGAATGAACTCACAGAGGACTCCTTACCATTTATTAAAAAAAGACACCCCGTTTTCCACCATATTGTGCTAAATGTTTGATGTGTCAATTCTCATAATGCAGGATTTTCATGTTTTAAAATTCAGTGGGTTTTTTTTTTTTTTTTTTTGGATATTTTTTTTTTGATGTGCACATCATCTTTGAAGAACGACTGGGCGGTATCCGAATTGTCTGCAGGGAAAAGGTTAATTGAATAAAATAAAACTGAGGAAATTAAAGCGGATTGCTACTCCATGAATAATCATAATGTATATTCTCTGGTGAGTGAAAAAAAACAAAAAACAAACAACAACAATTTTATATTAGGGATGTGCATTTCGGTTCCCATATCAGACATACAAGTAAAATGCCTTTGGTTCAAATTAGTCACCAAATAATCCAAAGTTTGAATTTTAATTTTAAAAAATAATACTAATAATACTTGTATGCACCACTGAGGACAGAGGCTTGAGTAGAAGCCCCAAGGAGCCCACGGAAGGAGGAAGAAAAACCATAGCAACAACCGGACAAACTGGGGAGGGGGGGGGGGAGTGGCGGGGAGGTGGGGGGTGTTAGGAGGCGGGAAGGGAAAACGTATACATTTCAACTTACATTTTCTTTAGCGAAGGCTCTGGTGAAGCAGAGATAGCGCGTGACCTTGGATTTGAATAAAGCGTCCTTCCACAGGTCTGCGTCGACGCCATCTGTTGTTTGTGAAACCTGGGTTTTAAAAAAAAAAAACAAGGAGGAAAGAACGTGCGTGAGGGGAGGTGAAGTTAATGTATGTACGGCGCCATCGCTCCACGCTCCTTCTCCCTCTTCCCCCTACGCTCACCTTAATTACCGCTCGCCTTGCGTCCTCCCCTCCGTCTCATTAGTGCCCTGCGCGGGTAAGAACCAAGCCCCCGAATCCGAAAAGGCGACTAAAAATACCGTCCCGAGGGACACGGGTGATTAAAGACAACCTGACAAAGATCCGGCGCAACACGGAAAATGAAACTTTATCGTTCTCTTAAAAGGGGGTGATTGGGAAAGGGGGGGAGGGGGGGGGAGATGCTGACTAACTACGAAGGAAAGTTTGGTTGGACGAGGAAAGTGGGGGATAGAACATTTTGACGCGCTTTATGCGCAGGTTCAAACTGTGGGGTGACGGTGCCCCTCCCCTCCCAATCAAATTTAAGAATCCCAGTGATCATTTCTCCAGTTTTGTTTAGTTTATTAATTTATTTATTGCTGTTGTCTATAAAGGACCAAAAAGAGGAAACACCAGCTTCCATGGACCGTTGATAAAACCAAACGGCATTCAGCGGGAAACAGCTGTTTATTTTGCCGGAATAACCTTGGTTTATACAAATCCTACCTTCCAGCAAGAGCCCTCACCTATGACCTTTCCCAGAATGCCTTCAGTTTCGCTAGTGTACTGCAAAACCTTGAGGCCTATAAAGAGATCACTGGAGCACACCCCACTCTTAGCGCCGTGGGCAAGAGAGGCAGATTTTAATGGTGGACAACCCTGATTCTGCAAGAGAGCTTTCGGGTTTTCATTGGATCATAGCTTGAGCACGATTCGATATTAGCTTGAATATTCAAAGCCTGAAGTGGGAAATGACAGTTCAAGTCACTCCCAAGCCGCTTGTGCAATGACGTTATGTTTCAAAAGGCTGTACATATGAACAGAATAATTTTATAGTTCATTGACAATTATAAACATAAATATCAGTTTTAATATTGCGCCTGTACTTCTTTCTCTGGTACTTCTTTCTACATATGCACAACCTCTGGAGGCACAACGTTGCTGTACGTGCTGCTCTAGTCGCTTGAAGCATTTTCTTGCTGTAGACCGCAAAACCCCAAATGCACTATACTCTCCATTGTAAAGCCGGCAATACGTCAGAAAATATCTAAAATATTTACAATTCTCGAAAGAATTCTCTAAACATGCAGGGCTCTGAATGTCTGGGCCAATCGAAAGCATACACTAAAACTGAAATAACATAAAAAATAATAAAAAAACAGAAAGTGAACTATCCTTTAAATTCATTCAAATTGCTTTTTGTTTTTAATGCAGCGTTCAGAAATATAGAGTACATTTGTGAAGTCAAAAGCAAGTTTGTGATGTTATTTTCTTGACAAAATAGTTGTCCAATTTCTTTCACATTTCTTATTTTAGGAAGTGCAAAATGCTGTGCAATTTTTTTTTTATATAGTACAATACAATGCTCAGCAAATACGATTGGAAAAAGATTTAATACTTTCGTAACATAATTTCATCACAAATAGTACGGATATATACAGTATACTCATGTATATTCCAGAATATCAGTACTTACCCAAGTTACCTAAAGGTATTTGACTGCTTGTAGCCCAGAGGACTAGCACATGGATTTATGATTTCTCCAGCCCATCCACCCATCAATAACACAAAACCAATGTTATTCGTGAACAGCGATTATGATCGGTTGAAGTATGGATTACACGGGGGTAAAGGTCGTTCTTTAGAACAAACGCATGCGGCTAGCCCCCAGGTAGGGAACGTACAGCACGCATGGAGATCGATTCTGACGAGGCTTCTCCTTTAACTGGTCTCGGGGTTACAGCCGCTTCTGATATTCTAGATGGCAACTAAACATTCGGTGAGTCTACTAAATTACGGTGCAGATCAATCTTGCGTGGTTGGAACACGGCGCATCGTTAGCTCGTGCCAGATGTGTAGACTTATGCAAATGCTGAGTGTGGGAGACACCCCCAATCACAACAGAGCCGTCCGTGGGAGCGGATCGGCGGGGCCCGCTGGAAATGGCGCCCGACAGCTAATCCCAGGATATTAGAATACGGGGGTAAAATTAGAGTACTGCACCATTACTCAAGCACATAAGAATCCAGCTCAGATCCTGCTAGTTGTCTGGGACAAGGCAGTATAACACAGAGGTAGCAGCACCACCCCTGGATGGATGCATACATTACCGAGCTTGCCCACACGCATCAGTCTCCGGCTGCACGCCGGCGTCCCCCCCCCCCCTCAGCGTTAAAACCCACGCCGTCGGGGCGAAAACGCCGTCGCCGTAAGGCTGGAGGGTTGGGAGGGAGCGGCAGGGTGGTTGCAGAGTCACCGAAAAATCGTAGAGAGTTAATTAATCGAGGGGAATTAAAAGGGCTTCTTTTAAAAACGAAAAAGGAAAAAAAAAAAAAGCGAGGCGCCTTAATGAGGTTCATTGAGACGAGGAGCTCGTAGATCTCAGCTCCCGTGCGTTATTACAAACCCTGACAATGGTGATGAACGAGCCCACCGGATAGGCCTTGGGTGACTTGGGCGAGAAAAACAAGGGACAGCAACGGGGGGATGAAGGGGGGGGGGGTGTCTCGGAAAACCAGAACGAGAGAGAGGGGAAGAGAGCAGAGCAGAGGGGAAGAGAAAGAGAGAGCGGAGGAGGGGGGAGGAGAGGAGAGGAGGATAAGGTGTAAGGAGGGAAGGGGAGTAAAGAGAGGAGAGTAAGGGGAGCAAAGTAAGAGAGGAGACGAGAGGCAAAGAAAGGAAAGAGAGAGTGGGCGCCTAGCGCCAGCTATGTGACGGGTCCCAGGAGGAGCCTATACATCACCAGCACCCCTCCCCCCTACCCCCAGCCCCCCCTCCTTACAAGACAAGCCGTCTCTGCCACTTTTTCCAGGTCAGTACCCAGCGCATCCTGTCAGAGTAAACAAAGGGAAGGTGGTGTGAATGCCAAAGTCAAGAAGGGGAGTAATGAGGGCAGTGCGCGCTCCGAGGGGCCACCTCAGGCGTCATCCTGCCAGGCCGCGGGCGGCAGGCGGGACGCGCCCGGCATGCCAAACGCAGGGGCGGCGCCAGGGAGAGAGAGAGGGAGGGAGGGAGGGATGGGCGGGGAGGCCGGAGGGAGAGAGAGATAGACGAGGAAGTTGAGACGAACGCCGCCGCGTTCACCTGCGTCCAACTTCGACCGGCAGAGCTCGACAGTTGAGACTGAGATTGCGCGCACTCGCTGAACATTATTAAGGAAACGTGCGCCTGTGTCATGCTAACATGCTTCTCACATGAAAACTCGCACTCTTGCCCAAGAGGGTAACAGCAGTTCATTGGGCCAGAGCAATTACTAGATGAATTGGAATGGATGAGCCAGGGCTTGGTTCACATTAAAATCCTGTACTAAATGAAAGGGTTTTCTTCAGGTGTGAGGGCAGCCCTTACAACTGGCTCAAGGACAAGCCAAGGTTGCATCAAACAGAAGGATAATGGAAGACAACGTAGTGAATATTAAAACTTTATGATGAAGCAAAGTCTTGAGACCACAGTAATAATTATAAGTTGATGTATGATAAACAAGCATTGCGTACAGTAATTTAGCTATACATCAAGTGGGTCGTGCTGCCTGAAATCCAATTTGATACGACCCTTCTCAAGAGTTTTGTGAAAGCTGGTGTGTATATTGGTCCTCTCTAAGTGAACGCTGGTGCACAATTTCAGGATTTTTTTATCTTCAATCTTTTTTTTTTTAGATATGCTTAAAATTATCATTTGCCTGTATATCCAGGTTTAATATGGACTAAATTTTGATGGAAAACCCAATTACTTCATTTATATGATTACAGAAGAGTGACTCATGAATCAGTATGTTCATTTAATGCACACCTCTACCAGGAAAATAAATAATAAAACTTTTAAAAATATAACCAACTTGACAGTTGAACAGTAAATCAATTTAATATACAGGGGATAATTTCTACAAAAGACCTGAAAGGAGTCGATACGGAAATGGTAGAGACGACAAGAGAAGAAAGCTCAAGACAAAAGGCACCCACAAGAGAGCTGGCCTCTGGAGGCTACAGATTAGCCTGCAAAGAAGGTGGAACGCAACACACATAATCCATCGTTGCCATCAAGACAATCACCCAGGAACAATTGAACCACCTCTCATTATTAGGAAGAGTCTCCATCAGCAGCCCAGTGAGTGATCAGTGTTAACACCCTCCCACCCACCCACCACACACGCGCATACGCACGCGACGCACATACCCAGTGCTACAACCAGACTGGCACGACCTGGAGCCCATGCTGACCGCCACAGTACCGCTTGGGTACTTTACCCACAATCACAGTGGCAGCACATAACATAGCATAATGCTACGTAACATCACGGACTCTGTCCAAGCAAACTAATACTTAGTTAGGTCTATGAACCAAAGAAAATAAACACTCTGACATTAAATACTTGCAAGTATACCCACTTCTGTATTAGTATTTGAAGACCTTGTTCATGTCGTTAACAAGGCAATATACAATTTGTTTTCCACCATATCAGCAGCTATGGGAAAATGACTAATTATATACAGACATGTTTATGAGTCTCCTTGTGACTTTCCGTTACTGTTGGTACCTTGTCTGTTTACGCGCCTGCGTGGGAAACTCTAAATTTGTAACTAATGTGCAGGCGAAATAGAGCTGAGCAGGGAAGAACATATAGTTTCTCTGATGGAATAAGTTAGCTGGCTGAATTTATTAGATGTCTTCAATCACAAACTGAAAAAAATTGCTTGCTAAACTTTAGTTAGCCAGCTACCCTGACAACAAACATTAGTTTGTTGGACACATTCATATTTGCCGGATTGACGGCTTCAGATTCCACTGCGGAGACGGCGATGGCCACCATTGGGGTTGACTGGCGTACCCGCGTACACATTACGGTCTTCGATCACACTGCCGCGTCAGTCGGTGATGTCAGAGGCGCTCTAAGTCGCATGTTTTTCATGTTGTTGCTAGCTAGCTAACTAAACATTAGCGCGAGTAAGTTTAATGCGCAATCTCACAAAAGTGAACTTTTCAGTTGTTTTCCTGTTCAGAAATATTTTATATCAAAATAAAAATATAATTTTCTGAATTTATACAAGTAAACATCTTTTTCTTATGGCTTAATGAACACTTTAAAAGTACAAAAAATGTGACTGGACAGGGTCGCGCCTTTCCATAGAAAACCCCAATGCCGGGAAGATTGTTCTGGAAAAAAAGATGTTGTTAAACATTAAACGGCTTGGATATTTGTGAGACATACACAGCTACAGGTACAAGTAGCTTAAAAAAACAAATTAAAAAAAACAACCAATCAAGCATTTTTTAAATGCTGATGAAATCAAAACAAAAGTCAAACCAAATAGCTTTCACTATCTTGAATTTTCTTTACATCAAAAAAATAAAGCACTTCTAAGGTTTGCAAAGGGCCCATTAGATCCACGTGAGCACAACGGAAAGCGTTCCAAACCTGAATGAAGCGATCCCGGCCGCTTCCAGCTGGACGTCAGTAAAGAGTAGAGGGGTTATGGTGTGCTGTACGGGCTCAGGCCCCACAGTCTCTCCACACTTTAGAGCAAAAATTTGTTGGGCTCTCTGCCCAGGTGCGGACCCCAGCGCCTCGTCCAAACAAAACAGAATGACCCCTCCCGCCGTTCTGTAAAGAGCCGCCCGTCTGGATCTGGAACATCACCGGACTTTCCGTGAATGGTGGGCGGGAGAGGGAGGGGGGGCTTCTTCATGATGAGATACAAAAGAGGGTTATTTCGTCCCCTTTAGGCTAAATCGCTCCCTATGATTAGAGTATCCACAGTATGGATTTCTGTAGTTTAGAGCAGGGGGGTTTTTAACCTTTTCTGATCCAGGGACCCCTACCCAGGCTCAACGGCATCCAGGGGACCCCCACCCAGGCTCAACGGCATCCAGGGGATCCCCGTAACAATTAAAAAGGGTTATATTTCAAAAAAAGGTTTAATATTTTTGAAATATTTTCCCAAATCAATCATTGCATATCAAGCCTTACCAGGGACCCCTACAGTACCATCAAGGACCCCCAGAGGTTCGCGGATCCCCCCGCAGAAAACCCAGGGTTTAGAGTCATCTGAGGTTGTATAGGAGGGCTACGGCTGAGGGTGACAGCCAATTAAGACCGAGGGTAGATCCTGCGTCGCACCGCACTCATTCGAATGAAGTTTATGGTAATGCCTTCTAGGGAGTCGTGTGTAACACGCTCAGCCAAATTAAGGTGACGTGCCGATTCCCCCCCGCGCGGGTCTGACTGTTGCCGTCGAGAGAGGGCCCGGAAGCGTTTGATGTCGAGTCCCCGTGGAACCGCGTTTGATCGGGGCCCCACTGTTGCGCCGGGTAAAACAGCCGCAGACGTTTACCGAGGAAGGGAAGACGAGACCGTGTAGAAGAGCAAGTTAATCAGCTGCATTTCAACCACAGCAACGGTTCAGAGGAAGGGAAGACGAGACCGTGTAGAAGAGCAAGTTAATCAGCTGCATTTCAACCACAGCAACGGTTCGGAAAAAGGAAAAAAAAAAAAAATGAAGAGTGCTTTATCTGGGAACAAACTTACTGGAGAACTTTTAACCAACCGAACGGGTTAACTGAAGGCAAGCGGAAGTCCTCCTACGCCCATTAATCCCGGGCTGTCACCTGATGCCTTGGCGTATCGAAAAACACAATGAAGGGGCTTCCATCTCTCTCTGTGACAGCCCACAATCGAGGAGGAGGGAAGAGGTGTTCTTCAGTCCGATGATTCGCTCAAGCGATCAAAGGGAAGAACATTCCAGCAATTAAACCACGCAACGCTAATAAACCGGAGTGGTGCTCCGCTGGAGGACTTGTGACCAAAAAAGTCTCAAACTCTGATCCTACACACATGTAAATACGCTGAGTTTTGCTTGTACGGTTCCTTATAGCAGCCACGCGTACTCTCCTGCACTATGATTTGTTTCCCAGTGTAGGGCTTGATATGTAAAAACTGAGGTAAAAATATCTGTCAAGCTGCACAAATAAAGAAAAAAAAATCAACACCCATGTCAGGAAGGCCATGTCACAGTCACAGCCCTGTCTCGGTGTGCGCGCGCGCTATGAGAACGCCTTCAGGATCCCGCGCGTTTCACCCGTGTCACGAACACGGCTTCAATCAATCACCCTCGGCGACTAGCAGTAGGGCTGGAAAGTGCCGATTGTTCAGTGCGCATCAAACGCGTTTTTGTTGAGCGGAGGGGGAGAAAGACGGAGAGTCTGAGCGCGGCTCTCCGAGCCTGCGGTAGCCGAGCCTCGCGGTACGCCGGGAAATCTCAACGCCAGCCGGCGGCGCTTCATCAAAATGCCAAACCGCCTCCCTCCGGAGACCTGGAGGAGCGAGGGGAGGAGGCAGGAAGAGAGAGAGGAAGGGGGGGAAATGAAGAAGAGAGGAAAAGAGCGGGGTATGGCGGGGAGAAGAGGAAGAGAGGGAGGGAGGGAAATAGCGAGAGGGGCCCTGGAGCCCACTCCAGGCTGTGTCGCCGTGTTTGCTTTGTGCTTTCCAAAATCCACAGGCCGCATCACACCCCCCCCGCTCCCCCTTGCCTCCCCCCTTTCCTTCCCCCCTCCGTCCCCTAGAGGCCTTTAACTCTGCTGTCCTACTTCTCAGTTCTTACGGTTCTCTTCGTTCCAGAGCCAAAAGACTGGCTACCGCTCCTCCCTGCCAACAAAGTGTTAAACCAGTAAAGGGGCCGGGAGCCTTCTCCTGACTGAGACTGGGATCCAGCCAGAGGTTTGTTTACCCCGCTACCTGGAGGAAGACCTGCAATGACTGACACTTCAGGGCCCAGGACAGGCCAAAGGTAGTGACATCATTTGGGATGGTCCTCCCTCCAGCAACCACTAAATCTTTAGCTGCTTCTCCAACTTGGAAGTCACAATGGAACCTATTTAATGCAGTGTGACAACATGGTATTCACCCCCCCCCCCCCCCCCCCCCCCCCCCCCCCAACTGCAACCTCAAAGATTTATCTCTTAGTTTTACCAGGTACATAAAATAGAAAATGCATGAATATGTTAATCACACGAAAAGCTCAAAACTGTATTTGGTTTCTTTGCTTTCGGGGAAAAATTATACATATTTTTAATTTTACAACAGAGATTAATTTCTGGGACTTCTCCCGTATACAGAACTGTCACATTAATGAAAACTTAAGTGAATATGCTCCATTATTATTCCCATGGTTGCATTAATATTGTAAAAACATATTTTCTAGAAAACAAATATTGTGAACTACTGTCCCTGTCATGTCACTGAAATCACTGATGTTTCAAAAACTACGTTCATATTGTGCTCAAATACGGCGAAAATAAGACCTACAGTGTTCTTAACTACTAATATGTGAATGGACATTGGGAATTCTGAAATGTTTGATGTTAGTTCATCTAATTTTGATAGGACAGGTGGTGGTTGAGTTTGTGTACAACCAGAGTTGGGGGGGGGGGGGGGGGGGCTCACCTCATGCTCAAGAGAACACTGAATGTATTTAAAAGCAACATCAAACATACAGTGGGGGAAAAAACAACAGCAATACAGATAGCATTTCCCTGTACCTATTCAAACCCTCTGGTAGGCAATTTAAATAGTTGTTTAACTTCGTCTAGCTAATTGATCGATCTGTGTTGCCATGGTTTGTTCAGGGTTCAATATGTGCCACACACCTACAGTTAAAGTTGGAAATTTACATACACTTAGGTTGAAGTCATTAAGACTCATTTTTAACCACTCCACAGATTTCATGTTCGCAAACTATAGTGTTGGCAAGTCAGTTAGGACATCTACTTTGTGCAAGACACAAGTAATTTTTCCAACAATTGTTTACAGACAGATTATTTCACTTTCAATTCACTATATCACAATTCCAGTGGGTCAGAAGTTTACATACACTAAGTTGACTGTGCCTTTAAACTGCTTGGGAAATTCCAGAAAATGATGTCATGGCTTTAGAAACTTCTGATAGGCTAATTGACATTATTTGAGTCAACTGAAGGTGTACCCGTGGATGTATTTTAAGGCCTACCTTCAAACTCAGTGCCTCTTTGCTTGACATCATAGGAAAATCAAAAGAAATCAGCCAAGACCTCAGAAAGAAAATTGTGGATTCCATAAGTCTGGTTCATCCTTGGGAGCAATTTCCAAATGCCTGAAGGTACCACGTTCGTCTGTACAAACAATAGTATGCAAGTATTAACACCATGGGACCACGCAGCCGTCATACCTTCAGGAAGGAGACGCGTTCTGTCCTCCTAGAGATGAACGTGCTTTGGTGCGAAAAGTGTGAATCAATCCCAGAACAACAGCAAAGGACCTTGTGAAGATGCTGGAGGGAACAGGTACAAAAGTATCTATATCCTCAGTAAAACGAGTCCTATATCGACATAACCTGAAAGGCTGCTCAGCAAAAGAAGCCACTATTCCAAAACCGCCATAAAAAAGCCAGACTACAGTTTGCAACTGCACATGGGGACAAAGATCTTACCTTTTGGAGAAATTTCCTCTGGTCTGATGAAACAAAAATTTAACTGTTTGGCCATAATGACCATTGTTATGTTTGGAGGAAAAAGGGTGAGGCTTGCAAGCCGAAGAACACCATCCTAACCGTGAAGCACGGGGGTGGCAGCATCATGTTGTGGGGGTGCTTTGCTGCAAGAGGGACTGGTGCACTTCATAAAATAGATGGCATCATGAGGAAAAAAAACTGTGGATATATTGAAGCAACATCTCAAGACATCAGCCAGGAAGTTAAAGCTTGTTGCAAATGGCTTTTCCAAATGGACAATGACCCAAAGCATACTTCCAAAGTTGTGGCAAAATGGCTTAAGGACAACAAAGTCAAGGTATTGGAGTGGCCATCACAAAGTCCTGACCTCAGTCCAATCGAAAATTTGTGGGCAGAACTGAAAAGGCGTGTGCGAGCAAGGAAGCTTACAAACCTGATTCAGTTACACCAGTTCTGTCAGGAGGAATGGGCCAAAATTACAGCAACTTATTGTGAGAAGCTTGTGGAAGGCTACCCGAAACGTTTGACCCAAGTTAACCAATTTAAAGGCAATGCTACCAAATACTAACAGAGTGTATGTAAACTTCTGACCCACTGGGAATGTGATGAAAGAAATAAAAGCTGAAATAAATAATTCTCTCAACTATTACTTCACATTTCACATTCTTAAAATAAAGTCATGATCCTAACTGACCTAAGACAGGGAATGTTTACTAGGATTAAATGTCAGGAATTGTGAAAAACTGAGTTTAAATGGATTTGGCTAAGGTGTATGTAAACTTTCGACTTCAACTGTACATTCCTTGTCCATCAGCATAGTTCTAAATGGCAACAAAGACACCAGAGCACCATGTTATTATAGACAAGGCCGTTAGAATCACTTTTATCATTAATACATTTTTTAAAATATAAATACAATCCCTAGCATTAAGAGTTCCATTACAATCCAATCTGTTGGATCAGATATAAGGGAGATTCTCCAGCAGAGCCATTTTATTTTTTAAAGTAACAATGTGTCAGATTCCCTCAGAGTGTGTGGCCTGCCAAAGCAATGTTAGGGGAAACACTTAATAGCATTTATCTTTTACAAGTGGAGAGTGTGATTTGTTTCCATTTAATGCTCACCTTTTTGCATCAATGACATTAAGGAGCTTGATGAGGCGTAACTGCTCATTCTGTTTCTGGGCTCATATACTGTATATGCAATAGACTGGTCAAGAGGTTCTACTGCACTAGTGAGGAAAGAGTGAGACTTCATGAATACCAAAATGAGTAAAGCTATTGTTTTTTTGCGACTTGCGGGTTTGAACAAGTCCGAGTTTTGGAATGGAGAGAAAACACTCGCAACCTAGTGAACAGTAGGGCTGAATGCCGCTCACCACTTCGTAGCCGGTCGGCGCCCTGTTCCGAGACGCCACCACCCCCACTCCTGTGATGGGGTCCATGGGCAGCTCCAGGAGGGCATCGTTTAAATCCCGCACCTCTGGCATCTCGGACGGGCTCTGGAACACAGTGAACATACAGTCAGAGAGCCCCACCAAAAAGCCCCCAGCGCCCCAGTGGAATGTCCCCTGGCAGTGACAGGACAATGTGTGCGTGTGTGTGTGGGGGGGGGGTGTTGTTTGAAGGATGAGTTCAACCAGGGTCACTGAGGACAAGACGAGGGGGTTTGCAAAGATTCCTCCTGGGTCTTCAGTTGATGAACGACGGCACAAAAGTCTGGCTAATGGTGGTGTGGAAGCAGTTTGGAGAGCTTGAAAAACAATTGCGCCGCAAGGCTCATTTGTACACTGCGTAAGCTGTGGCGATGGAGACAATAACAATGCTGAGGATCTAATCAGCCAAGCAATTAATTACTGAGAGCCATTTTCCCTCTTAAAGAGGAGCAAACAAACTGGGACTAAATGCCTATTCTTTTGCTCGTGCCTGAAAAAATATTAATAAATAAAATTCAATCCTAATGAAAAATTAAATGATCCCAGAATTACACTCTTCACTGGGAGGGGGGGGGGGGGGGGGGGTTCCTTGAAGAATAAAAATTTAAAAAAAGCAAAGCTGAGATGGCTGAATGGAGTTGGGTGTCATAGGCCTTATGTCATGTAGACCTATGGCACACATGGATGACAAGCCTACAGCACTGTGTCAATGGCATAGACGTTGACACATTTGGTTTGATTTAAATCGGTCGAGTCGCCTACTGAACAGCATCAGCAAAGACTTACTCTCTGGTTAACGGCAATCAAACCACGTACCTCAGACACACTGAATCTGCGCCACAGGACATAGCGTTTTGAGTTCTGAGGTGACTCAGACGGGGGGGGGGGCGACGACTCTTATCTCTGAAGGCGGATGTCAGTGTGACTTCTCTGATTTACAGATATGTGTTAATACCAGGCTGTATAATGCTCTCTTTATTAAATCATTCTACCTGACACTTTTTTTTTTTTACTTTAACATTTCTTGAGAAGTTGTAAAGATGTGCGAGAGCGCTTCAGTCCCCCCCCACTGTGGCTCTCTGACATGAATACGGCTGGGATGTCCTGAAGACGTCTTTCAGGCGGGCAGACTAAAGAGGGCGGCGGAGGGCCCAGACGCAACAGGGCCTTACCCCCCCCACCTCCTCGGCATCTCTACCACCCTCTCTCGTCACCAGCTGCCATGGACCTGTGCCACGCCGGCTGGGATTCTAAACACAGTGACACGAGAACGGCTTTATTTAATAACACAAGCATCAGGATGTCAGCGGACTCCATCTCCATAGACACGCGCATGTCCTGCACCTACACGAAACAAAGAATAAGGAGCTTACACCTAATACAGACAGTGACCGGGCGGCTGGAATTCCTGCAAGGGAACAAGGTCGGTGTCAACCCTCAGCTTTGCATGACAAACTTAAAACATGCGCTGTATAGTCAAGACTGAATATATAGGCTACATATGCTTTGCATCAAACAGACGTAACTTTCTGAGGGACTACAAACCGGTGATGTACAGCAGGTAGGTATAACTGCACACCTTTGGAGGGCAAGGCCCACAAATCTTAACGTGTTTTTAGCTACTTTGATGTTCAGCATCTGAGGTGTCTTTTTAAAAAAAACAAAAAAAACAAACAAAAAAAAACAGTTAATTATGGTGATTAATTCTGAAGCAACAGCACACTTTATAAAGCCACTGTCATAGTGCATATACCAGGGGTAATTAAGTTTATGAGTAATGAATACTGAGGGAGATCACAGCAACCTGTTGAAAGAAAAAATACACCAACATGGCCATATTTAAAGCATGTGGACTACGCAACAGAATGTGTCTATCTCACCTCAGCAAAGCACACAAGAAGGCCTCTGGTATAGGCTATATGAAGCACTTGCGTTTAATATGTTGAGGCCATGTGTGTGCTTGACAAAATGTACAATGCCCATGCTATTGGCAGCACAACACTTGGCCAGGTGACATCGTCTGTTTCAGCCTCAGTGCATGCAGAAATCTAGAATAG
>CM056376.1:8397078-8501505 GCA_029718625.1 Synaphobranchus kaupii
ACTCTGCCCAGTTGCATGGGCTCTTCCTCAGAGACACCAGACCCGCCCTGGATCCAGCAGGAAGGGTGCGAGCGAGTGTGTTGATGTTGATGCTGATGACCGGAGTTCCCCCCTCGCTCACGGGACCGGATACGGAGTCGGTTGTCAATAGCGATGGCCAGGCTAATAAGGCAATTGAGTGACGTTGATTCCTCACGGGTGGCAAGTTTGGTCCTTTAATTCTTCGCTAACGGCCTGGCGGAAAGCCCCCTGAAGGGCTGTGTCATTCCATCCGGACTCCGCTGCGAGGGTACGGAATTGTATTGCCATTTCCGCGACACTGCGGCTTCCTTGACGGACCCGAAGTAGGCGTTGTGTTGCGTCCCGCCCACAGGTAGGGTGATCGAACACTCGCCGCATCTCAGCAGTGAAGGCGGCGAAGTTGATGCAGAGCGCGGCTTGGCTGTCCCAAATGGATGTAGCCCACTCCAGGGCACCACCTCCCAAACTGCTCATAATGAAGGCGATCTTACATGGGTCGGAGGCGAAGGAGGAGGGCTGCATCCGGAATACAATGTCGCATTTCATCAAAAATTCGCGACACTTTCCCAATTCCCCGCGGTATAATTCTGGGTGTTGAACGCGGGGCTCACGGAGAGAAGTGGGCACAGAAGGATCCACCGGCGGGTCCGGCGCGGGCGGTGTAGGGCCCACAGGAATACGCGGAAGCGGCTGGTGAAGAGCTAGCTGTGCTACTTGCTCCGTGATGACCCTCAGCACCTCCAGCACGTCATCCAAACGTCGGCCCTGTTGGTCGCTGACCGCAGTTTGGCAGGAGAAGGCGTGCGAATTTGCTCTAGGTCGGCTGGGTCCATGATTTTTGGCCAGTTCGTTCTGTTACGAACCAGAGAACGGGACGAACCCAAGTGCAACGACCAGGAGACAGATTCACAAAGAGGGTGTTTAATAAATTAAGTGTTGGGGTAGTCCCAACACTGTACAAGAGGGAAAAAAACACGATATCACACAGGAACAGTATGTAGCCCGGGACGGCTGCTCCAAGCCGGAGCTGGACTGGCAGGCCTGGAATGTTTCGTTCCCAAACCGGAACTGGACTGGACAGGAACTGGACCGGAGGTCCACACCGGAATCTGGGTCTGGAACAGTTTTGTTCCAAACCGGAACTGGACTGGACTGGAACTGGACCGGAAGGTCCACACTGGAACACGGGTCTGGAAGCGATTTGTTCCAAACCGGGAACTGGACCTGGACTGGAACTGGACCGGGAGGTCCACACTGGAACTGGGGTCTGGAACGGATTTTGTTCCAACCGGAACTGGACTGGACTGAACTGGACTGACTGGAACTGGACCGGGAGGTCCACACTAGAACAAGGGGTCTGGAACGGATTCGTTCCAAAGCCGAACTGGATGGACTGGAACTGGACCGGGAGGTCCACACTGGAACAATGGTCTGGAACGGATTTGTTCCAAACCGGAACTGGACTGGAGGCTAGGTGCGAGACTCACACCTGGACTGAATTGCTGGGGAGCGGCTCACTACGGCAGGACAGGAACTGGACCGGATTGACTGCACCGGTACAGAACAAAAACAAAAGGTAGGGTTAGTGCAAGGGAAGGCACGGGGATGACCGGGAGGTTCTCACGGAGGTGCAGGGTTTGAGAGGGAGGTGGTTGGTGAAGCACGGCAGAGATGGGTTGTGTGGCGTAGCTGCGGTAGGTCCGGAAGGAGCTGTCTCCAGAGCTCCAGGAGCGCGTGCCGAAGAACTCGTTGGCTTCTTCGGTCGGACAGGAACAACTGGAGGGTAGCCAGGGTAGCAAGCTCTCCCGGAGCCTACACGCAGTGGAGGGTGGAGGTACCGCAACACACACAACGATAACGGGGGGAAACGAACACTGCCACGGGTGAATGGGAGCTGGGTTAGATGGAGGAGAAGGGAAAAGGTTAGCTGCATGCACGACAAGAATTGACGGGGTGGTTAACTACCAGACTGTAGTTAGGAGCCGAACCCAAGCTTGCAGGGGATAATATTCCCCGACCAAGCGAGTAGTTCTCTTTAACACGACCAGGAAAACAACGAACATGAACACCGGATGACGAACGTTAACGAACTGGCGCCGACTGCAGCCAGCCGAAGGACTAAATAGTGAGGTTAATAATAGAACTAAACAAGGGACAGGTGTGGAAAATCAGCAGGAGTGATTACAAGACACCAGGTGAGGGAATGCATGCAACGAGGGGGGACGGAGTGAAAAGGCGGAAGTGAGACAACCAAACGAACAAGACAGGGAAGGAAACGCCCAGACCGCAGCAGCGGGGAAAACACGGACAAAAGGATCCAACATGACACGGAGGGAAAACAGGAAAATACAGAAAACGAACAGGAAGGGAGCGGAACATTACAGTACCGGCTACTTCATCACCACCTTAGATTTGCCTCTTTGTCAAGGAATCAGTCAGTCAGGCGAGGGCTGGGAGTCGGTTAGTTACAGCTCTCTTTGTCAGAGTTTGTCAAATCGGTGAAGGGGACTGGATTGAGAGGAGGACAGGGAAAGAGAGAGAGAGAGATCAAAAGGGTGGGGGCTTGTGCACTGAGCCTACACTTGACTTTTCCTTCAAAAGTGGGTCCTGAAAGACATGCCCATCAGTCCCCAAGCAAAGGAATTAAACATTGGGCTTGGTGTGCATTGTCACCCCTCACCTCAGCCGCCTCAGCCGGGAGAGACGTGGCCATAGGGAGAGCTAGAGATAGAGGCCGAGGCCCATCAAGCCAAATTAGCGCGGACGAGCTGTTACCCTGTTAGCGTCTTCAGGTCTGGAGGCGAGGGGAGGGGCCTGCGCTCCCATTCTGAGGAAATGACATATCGCCACTGTGCTATCTCTCACTCTCTCTTCTCAGCTTTCTTTTTCTCTTTCTCCGTCACCACCTGCCTTACATTCGCTCCTACGCTCTGCGAAGCACCTCCAAGCCCCTACTTTTCTCCCTCGCCGCACTCTCTCCATTTGTCTCTCCTCTATCGGTTTTCAAAGATTATCTGTGTATTTTTACCCTGCTTTCTCTCTCGCTCTCCGTGCCTCTCTCTATCCCCCCTCTCTGTCCCTCCCTCCCTCCCTCCCTTTCTCTGTTTTCCACCCAGCGCACCCTTATTCGCTGGTGGCCCACCTATCGATTTTCTTTCCAGAAAATAACTTGTATGTCAAAAGAAAAAAGGGGGAAAAAAGGAAGGCAGAATGCGCCTGATGTTACTCGCTCTCTGGTTTGGTGTATGAAACACCGGCTGTATTTACTGCCCACAATAAATGAATATATAGACCGCCTAATGTCTGTGAATGTCTTTTCTCATAGTTCACAATCTTATTCCGTGATTCACAATCCATCTATTGTAAATCACTGAGGGGGGGGGGGGGGGGGGGGGGGGGTTATTTATACTCGGGTCCTTCATTAAAAGGGATCTCAACGGAGAATCCAGATATTTATCAGAGACCTCGTTCCCCGGCGCACAATCCTCAAACCCCCTTTTAATTCAGCAACGAAAAGGGAAGAAATATGAACGGCAAGAACCAGGAATATTAGCAGGCCCTCATTAACGGAACACAGAGGCTGTTCCGGAAGGTTAATCGCCTTGCGTCCCCAGGCAATAGGGAGAAAGAGCGGTGGCAGGAGGAGAGGGTGGAGAAATCCGCTCCCCCCCCCCCCCCCCCAATCCCACCCCCCTCCCCCCTCCCCCCCGGATCGGGGTCTTGGTTTTTGGGTCAGAGGGTAACGCCGACACCATCCGCCCTGGCGCGTAATGACGGAACGCTCCGTACAGCTTCCATTTCTCAGGTCCCAAGTGCTCAAGGCCTGTGCCTACATGGCTGTGACATAAACCTTCAGTTACACTCAACATTGTCTTCCTGACAGCCCTATAGCCAAGAGGACTGAAACATATGCAGTGGTACATGAACAAATATGCCCCGCATATCTTTACTGTTTTTACATATACAGCATATATATATTAGTATTTATGTGGAAATGCCACACTCAACCTGACACAGCATGTAATATGGATAGCACTGCGGATTAAGGATTACAAATGACTCTCATAAATACTTGATTACTTTGAGGATATTAAGAGAGAAGAGAAAGTGTCATTAACCTGGTACTAACTAACCTTGAGTCAATTCATGTTAATGACAAAACGGCACTGTAGCAAATTTAGCAACGCCGCAAATGTGAAGGAAATGAAACGCTTTTAATAGTTTGGATTTTCACGAGTTGAGGACAAAGGAATTTGATATGCACGTGCTCTCTAAAAGCACGTGAAGTTCACATTTCGAACATTCTCTGTATCGGCGCATCATCTGTAAGTGGACATGTGGTCCTATAAATTGTCGCAAAGCCTTTGCGAAGAGAGCATTTTCTTTTTTCTTTTGCTTTCTCCTAATAAGGATCTTTCCTTCTGCATCTCCCTGTTAGTCAGATCTCAGACGTCTTGCGGGGCCGGACAGCACGCCTTTGCAAATAGCTTTTCATGAACAGGTCGGGTTACACACACACTGTGCTCAAGCAAATCTGCAATTGATTAACAATATATTGTCTGAGAGGAGAGGCCGCTGCATCGCTCCGTTTATTCCCCTCCATGTAAATAGGGAAGTAAGGCTGGCAGAGGCTTTGAAGGGTTTTGTTTAAAGTAAAGATTAATATTTAATTCTGTTCCTAGCACAAGCTCGGGGCCTTGACAGGCTGTGAATATTTTTGCAATAATTAGGAATATGAAGTACAATTTTCAAGGCACGCTACTTATACAGAAGAAACACACAAATACACGCACAAGCACTAACATACGCACACACACACACACACGCACAAGCACTAACATACACCAAAATGCACACACACATAAGATACTGAATGCACTGTTACACAGACGCACAAACAATGCACTGTTACACAGACACACAAATACACGCACAAGCACTAACATAGTGACACACACATACAAACACCAAAATACACATACACATAAGGTACTGAATGCACTGTTACACAGACACACACGCACACACAAAGATCCACGCACACACACATACCCCCCCCCCCCCCACACACACACACACACGTTCCCCAAAAATGCACACACACACACCCACACTCACATACACCTCCGCGTGCGCACATGGAAGAGCACATGCACGCCCACGCTCACACACAATAGGACATACATGCAGATATGCGTGCACAGAAACTTACACATACGCCCATCTTTAAACGTGAGCAGTGAGAGCTGTCCTCCTTCCTGTGCTGTTCTATAATCACAGTGGACAGAGGGGGTTCCAGGCTGCAAGCAATTCAGACAGACCCTGCGAGTCCCAGAAACCAAGCACTAACTAAAAACACTAACGACAAAATCTTTCACCATGAGTCCCGCTTTGAAATAAAGGAAGCCTCATTTTTCATTATTAATTTGCTTCATTTTTTGTTAGTTTCAAATTTACAGTATGGGTTCACAGAAACATTAACAGTGTATTACTAGACCTAGACCATGACATTGAAACGTTGAGTTATTGCCAACATACTCAGTTGTATTTTTAAATGGCCATACAGATTATTTTCTCAATTGAAACACTTAAAATAAAGCACATAAAAAAATGCTTGTGTTGGTTTTAGTTGAGAACTATTCGTGAGGTATGGAAGAAGAGGACTATGCTAAGTGTTACACGTGAAGATGATAAACAAAATATCTGTCCTCGGGAGTCGGGATACGTTTTATTTGGACTGTGCTCTGTCCCAGCACGTTCTCACTGCTGAGGGGCTGGGGGGGTCTCGATGGAGTTCATTTAAGGTTAAAATCCTGAAGAAATGCGCTTCTGAAGCAGAGCACACTGATTCAGTAATGAAAGTCATTTGTTTTAGCAAGTGCCTCTTACCCAGGAATAACATAAAATAAGATAAATAAATACACAAAATAAGGGGGTTATCGGGTTGTAACGGGAAGACAGAGACTCCTTGGGTGTTAATTTTTACAGTAATTGCTGCCACCCCTCCATCTCCGTTAATTACCTCCGCTAGGACACACGCTATCCCCTGGGCTTTTCACCAAAAAGCAATAAACAACATTGTCTCTGGCTGACACACCAACTGGCAAATTACTGCGGGAGAGGGATGGAGAGAAACCCAGCAATTAAATAGAAAAGTCCATTTGTTGTTGTCACTGGTTAGATGATGAGGTTTACAGGTTAAATCTGACCACCACCACCACCACCACCACCCCCACAACACACAAACACACACAATCCAATGCTCATTAAGACTCCTGTCTTCTACATCTGCGTTACTTTTTATGGGCGGGGTTATGTGTAAGAGAGACAGCAAGAAAAAAAGAGTGAAAGCATATCAGATATTTATTTAGTTGTTAATTCATTCATGATGGGTGGAGCAAACACTATTTGCAACAGATCAATATTAAATAATATCAATACATCTCATCAGTATTGGATTGGTATTACTAACAATGCAACGAAGTCACATCCCATGTTTTTTTCAGGGTTGGGTTGGCAGTCCACTATTCGCCTGGCCTTTTGCTTGACTTTTGCCATCATGCAGTTTAGGGCACTGCCAAACATGGATAGTAACAGTAACGCGCTACATTACAAGAACACCGTTACATGTAGCCTACTTAAGTAGATTCTGGAGGGATTTGTATTTTTCTGAATATGTAGGCTACTATAAACGATAGGCCTACTTTTACTTTAATTTACTCCGTTGCATTTTCCGGTTATCATCTGTGTCTGGCCCACACACAGAACTATTCTGTGGGCCCACAGCACAGATAAGGCTTTGCATTTAGCTCAATAGTGCAGTGTGCACACGCTGTCTGGAGCCTGTCGATTTGTAGTACAGGTGCAACATATGAGCTCGCGTGTACGAATCCGTAGGAATTAAGAGATTATATCTATAAAAGAATCACGTAGGACTTATTTGCAATGAGACGCAATTTACAGTGAATACCCAATGTAATTTATAGGGTCGCAGCTGAAACGACCCTGGTACCATTCCAAAATTCTGTTAGTCTGCACTACTGTCAATTTCAGGATACAAAGTTCGGTAAGTAGGTCTACCACCTATAATTTGTAAACAATTTTACTTCCGAGTAAACATTAAGTCAGCTTGTTAGCTGTCTATGTCAATAAACAATATTCTTGTGGAAACTATGTATGCTAACGTAAATTAGATACCTAGCTTTCAACTCGCTAGCAAACATTAGCAAGTATGCTATCAGTGCGAAGAACGAAAAATATGCTTGCTTGCACTCTAGATTAATTGTGGTCCGAGTAAAACGAAGCGATTTTAGATACTCTAACAACTTTATTAACGTTTAGTTTTTGCATGATATCAATAGTAAACTTTACATATGTCGTTGTATTTCACCAAGCGAGATAGCCTAGATGCCTTTCTTATGCTGCAGAGGTGGGGAGAAATGCGTGAGGTAGTGTGTGTAGTTTTAGCTTCGTTTTAGCTTCGTTTTAGCTTCTGAGCACATAGGCGTGGATATGCCACACACTTCACTTTGCAGTTAAAGGGTTCTATGTGCCTATTTATAGCCTAAGTAAGATGCACTTTGAATAGGTAGGCCACTTTCCCCCCTCTTAATTTTTAGCACTTGCTCCTTTTACTTGAATAGCAGTTTTTGAGTAGGCTACTCTACCAAGAACATGCCTACTTCTCAGCGCACTATATTGAGGTCAGTTGGTCATTTAAATTGTATATTATTAATCAATGGGTAGTCAGCTGGCCCAGTCTTTAAGAACCAGTCATTGAACAAAGTCATTCATACTTTCTTGAGCATGTACTGTCAGTTAAGCATAACTATTAAGCATAACTAACATGGTCAAATATGTTTTTCCCGGTTCCAACATGGTCAGTGGTTGCTGCCCTCATGAAACATAATCGCATATGTCTAAATTGAAGGCGCACATTAGCATTCTCAATATCAACTAACTCATTTGGCCTCATCACATTATTCATCTCAAATAGCGTTCCTAATCTGCCTTGGCTTTCGATACTCAGGAGTCAAGAGGTTTCTTGAGATTCTTGGAAGATGGAGCAGATTGCATCTGGAATATAGAGATGATAAATGAACAGAAACGGTCTACGGTACAGTCACTGCTCGCAGCGAACGCGCGTATTCAGAGAGCGGGGGTGTGGCGAGTGTTTGGCGCGGTTGACGAAAACTTGCATCTGCACTTAAACGCTGTAAAGACGTGGCTTAAATTCTGAGATGAAAAATGATGAGGCGAAGGCTTCTTCTTCCCTTGTTGGCACAGGAAGATGGGAGTGATGGGCCAATCAGAGTGAGCAATAAGCTTTCCTCTGAATAAGTAAAGAGACAGTGTTAGTAAGATATTTATGTTCACTCTGAGCACTCATGAATCAGAGGGAACGATGAAGGAATGCTGTATTCCTTATGGGAGAGAGAGAGAGTGCGGGAGAGAGAGACTTTTGATTTTGTTTTTATTAAACACACAAAACTCAATAGATGCATAACCCCAACCTTTACCAGGCCTCTATCCATCCTAAAACAGCCAGCCGCGCCCTAAGGTGCTTAAAAAGTCATAGGCCCCTAGGCCTTAAAGTCCAAAAAAGTGTATCTGTAGACCACAACCCTGAAGCTTTCGTCTCCATGTGACCCATGTAAATTTGGCCTGGTCATGCAGAAGATGCCGTACTGCGCCCCTACTTTAATCTCACAAATAAATATTTTTCAACAAGCGCGTTTCCACATTTTACAATCAACCAACAGGTGCTGCACCATTTCCAGACACGAAAAGAAAGGACACATATTTGTTTCGCCCACTCTGGGATCAGCCTGGGCCAGAGATGTGGTGGAAGCCGGCTTTTTACGCAGTATCCTGAGCTATCCTCCATTGTACTGCTGGGTATCGGTAAGCTTATAAAGCGTGCTCCCCCTGTTTCAAAACGGTTTCAAAATCAGATAAAGTCAAGTCTCAGAGGGGACGAGACAAAAAGAAGAAGTTGGGAACGGTGACTAAATCGTGTACCCTCGTATTATTTACCTCCTGCCAACTTGGGAGCAGACTCATCTCTGATTGGCCTTTGACAGTCCTTTTGAGAGGACACATTCCACAGAAGGTGTCAAAACCCGCAATACTGTCGACTCACAAAGTGCCATCTTCACTCACGTCTGTCACATGGCACGGCGCCCTCATACGGCATCGCGTCAGGGAAGGGAGGATGTGACGGGTGAACTGAGGAGGACGGATGGAAGTGCTGACCTGTCGCGAACATCGTTCTCCTCTGCCTCGGAACCCGCACCCTCCCGAAAAATCCGCTTCAGTCCTGGAGCCAACAGACATCCAAATAGGTCCGCAGGTATGCCGGGACGGTCTGGACCCCTAATGTGGAAAACTATTTCAGTTTTTCCTCACTCGATTTGGCACTGATTGATACAAATTTACACGTGCCTAACAAAACCCTAACACAGCCGTTAGCACATCAACAGTGACTGTTTATTAGCAAAACAGTCCACTGCAAAATGCAGTATTGTTTTACCTCCAATGAACCCCTTTTAAAAATCAAATATTGCAATTACACACACTTGTCATTTTCTGATTAGCTCATGTTTTCATCATTTCACTAAACTAGTGTAAATGCAATATCTGTAGACTGTAGCAGAGTATTTAGCAATTGATTTTCTTACACTTTTCCCTTTGTAGAATTTATTTGTAATTTTTTATTGCATTACACATTTTTATTCACTTACCTACCATGCGTATTTATGTAAAATATGTATTTTTTTCCTGTTGATTCCAGTGATACTCCAAATGGTACTGCGTGTATCACAGAAGATTTTACGTATCCAATCACAGTTCGGTTAAAAAGAA
Organism: Synaphobranchus kaupii; assembly: GCA_029718625.1. Classification (NCBI taxonomy): domain Eukaryota; kingdom Metazoa; phylum Chordata; class Actinopteri; order Anguilliformes; family Synaphobranchidae; genus Synaphobranchus; species Synaphobranchus kaupii. Next base: position 8,406,964 of record CM056376.1, read on the forward strand.
TCAACAACAAAAATAATTTCAGAATTTCACATTGACCTATCATCTCTCGCCATGCATATTTAAAAACCCTGCATGCCCGCTGGATCCATCCTTGGCTCACAACAACTGTGATGTCCTTTCAGGCCTCGCCCATGGCTTGCCGTCTTGCCCTGCTGTAAGGGTTGCGGTTGTACACCATCCGTCTACAGGATAAAAACAAATATTAAAGAGTTTTAGTGGATGAACAGTGCCCACCACAATTATTGGCAACCCTGGAAAATATGAACAAAAAAGGCCTATTAAAAATGTTTTTGTCGTTTATCAGCATGACCTTACACTCAAAATATGAGAAACATCTAATATTTAATTTAAGTAAAAGTATTAAAAAATATATTCTTCATAAAAGATATATGTATTTTCTCAAAAAAGCGTGTCACAATTATTGGCAATGCTAGAAATAGTTGCAAACAAAACCTAATTGAAGTACATTCCCATTCATATTTAACTTTTTTCAAGCACACTTCTTTAAGAATGATTATGTGGTCATTCTCGACTTCATGTTTCACTGGGGTATAAATACGAGGTGACACACAGGCCGAAACCCCTTAGTCATCCATCAACATGGGGAAGATCGTAGAACACACAAAGTAATTGAGACAAAAGGTTGTTGACCTTCATAAACCAGGCTATGGCTATAGAAAAATATCTTCATGTCTGAAACTACCTATTTCCACCATTAGGACAATAACTAGAAGTTTACAGCAACTGGAGCTGTGATAAACTTGCCTGTAAGAGGATGCAAGTGTAGTTATCCCCCACACACAGTGAGGAGGGTGGTTCGAGGGGCAATCATTTCTCCAAGGATCACAGTTTGACAATTGCAGAAGTTGGTTGTATCCTGTATCCACCATGTCTCCAAAAGTACAGTTAGACACCACCTCTATGCCAACAAGCTATTTAGAAGGCTTGCCAGAAGAAAGTCTCTGCTGTCAACATACCACTAATGTCAGTGCCTGGAGTTTGCTAAATGTTACCGGACTTTAGATTGAAACCGGGCGCTATGGTCAGACGAGACAAAAATTTAGATTTTTTTGGTTTTCCTCCAAACTTGTTTAGGATTTGGCATCGTGGACTCCACCAAATAGCTGGAGATTGTAGACCAAACTCCAAGGTTGCCTCTGCCAGGAAGGCTATAAGTAGGTTGTGGTTGGATCCAGCAGAAAATTATCCAAAGCATACCTCAAAATCTACACAAAAATGGTTCACTTAACACAGAATCAAGGTTTTGCAATGGCCATCCCATTCCCCTGACCTGAACCCCATTGAAGAGTTGTGGGGTGACCTGAAGATGACAGTACGCAAGCTAGGACTCTGGAGCGATTCAGTATGGAGGAATGGTCTCAAATACTTTGCTCTGCTGTTCTCCAACCTCATCGAACATTACAGGAGAATCTCAGTGTAGAAGACATTTGATAAACAATAAACTGAATTTAATCCTGTATCTTTTGCTCATATTAATTGAAGTTGCCAATAATTATGGTGGGCACTATATCAATGGTTTCGGGCATGCCGTATCCAGCACTGTGCCAAATTTACTGAGAAAAAGCATTACGTTGTTTAAAAGTATTATCCACAGGTTTTAAGACAACAAATGACATACATTTTATATATAGGAGCAGAGGAGTACTGGAGAGGAGTTGGGTGGAGCTGGTGCTGACAGGGAAGATGTGAGTATCCAGGGAAGAAACCTGCATGTCATAAAGATTTGAGTGTCCTCTGCTTCACGGCGGTACGAGAGCCACAAGAGTTAATGGGGGGAGGTGAGTGTTGATATCAAAAGCAGTCTCAATGCGCAACTGACTTGCACTGATTAACCAAGCATTTAAATCAGTGATTTCAATCGACTCCGCTCAAGCATAGTTTTTGAAAAATGTGTTTGGCACGTCTGAATAAAGGTGGGAGAGAGGCGGAGGGGAGGGGAGTGGATGAAGGGAGGGTGGGAGAGAGAGCTAGAGAGAGAGAGAGAGAGAGGGAGGAGGAGGAGGAGAGAGAGTGCGAGAGAGCAAGGCAGAGTGGAAAATAAGTGAAATGTAAATCAAAGGCAGCGATATTTTGATAAAGTAATCGTGGCTCCAGGAACACGCTCTAGACCCCCCGATGTCAGCCCCTTTAGTGATTCTGCCGAGCTCTCGTGGACACGCCGGCATCAGATTTACAAATTGAAAATCATTAATAATTCTAACCAGGATGTGATAAATCTGAAATCACTCTCGATGAACCTGGACACACTTTCATAAATCAAAAAGATTACTTGGGAATTTTTAAAAATCTGACGTCAAAGTGTCAAGCTTACTAATGGTTTTTGTAGATCCCTTACAGTGATATATCATTTATCTGAGATACATTTGAAATATGTCAGAGAGGCAATATGCAAGATTTCTAATACCAGGAATGTGCTTTTTTTTCTGTGTCCAAACACCAGAAGAAGATGAGAGAGTAGAAAGTATGTGTGTCTTACACATTAATGAGGAAACTTTGATTTCAGATGCTTAATGGTCGACTCACGTGCAGGGCAGAAGAAAAATGAGAATTCCACATTTTAAAAATACATAAAACTTCATACAACCTCACTACATTCCTGCTGTTTTTCTAATAATATATCTCCACTAAATTTTTCATATTTTGTTGAAGTAATGAAAAATGGAATATAGTACTATGCAAAGTGATTTCATTAGTTATATTTTGCCATTTCTGTTCACAAATGTTGTTAGGCTAGATACAGTGCTCACCAGAATTATTGGCAACCTCAATTAATATGAGCAAAAAAGTGCTGGATTAGATTCAGTTTATTATATATTTTAATTGTGATACCATTGATCGGAGGAAAAGACAAATCGAAAATGCTGATTTTTTTATTTTGAAGAAGATGTGTGTCACAATTATTGGCATCCCTGTATTTAGTACTTTGTGCACCCCCCTTTGACAAGAGTCTTCTCCTGTAATGTTTGATGGAGAACTTAGCAATGGATTTGACACCATTCGTCCATACAGAATCTCTCCAGAGTCCTTGGTCCTCGTCTGTGGATCGTCTTCTTCAGCTAAACCCACATGTTTTCAATGAGGTTCACGTCAGGGGATTGGGATGGCCATTGCAAAACCTTGATTCTGTGGTCAGTGAACCTTTTTTTGATTTTGAGATATTCTTTGGATCCAACTTACAACCCATTTTTAGGCTCCTGCAAGAGGAAGCCAGATTCTGGTGTAAAATCTCCTGATTATTTGAGTACATGATGCCATGTATCCTAACAAGTTTCCCAGGGCCTTTGGAGGAAAAACAGCCCAATAACCTCACAGATCCCCTCATAGTAGTAATAAGGCTTTTTCCTGCATAAATATGCCTCTCTAATCACACCAAACCAATCTTTGGTTTTTATTGGTTTGTTTATTATTTTGTTATTTATTTATGGTATTATCTCATCTGACCATAGCACCCAGTCCCAGTCTAAATTTCAGTAACATTTAGTGCTTATGTTTGTGGTATGGTGACAGCAGAGGGTTTCTTCTGTGCGAGGGGAAAACTACACTTGCATCCTCTTCTAGGCAGGTTCATCACTGCTCCAGTTGGTTTTAATTTCTTAATTATTGACATAATAGTATAAATTGGTAGTCTCAGACATTAAGCTATTTTTCTATAGCCATTGCCTGATTTATGAAGGTCAATGTCTCATTTAATTTGTGTCTTCTTTGATCTTCCTCATGTTGATGGATGACTACGGGGTTTTGGTCTGTGTGTCACCTCATGTTTATCCCCCAGTGAAACAGGAAGTTCATAATGACCAAACAATAGTTCCTAAAGACTCAACTAGGTTATGTTCATAACTATTTCTAGCGATTGCCAATAATTGTGACACACGATTTTATGAGAAAATATAATCTTTTATGAAGATTTTTTTTATTTCTTTGAATAATTTTACCTAAGTTAATGATCAGATTTTTCTCATATTTTGAGTGTAAGGTCATGCTGTTGAATAATATTTTTTTATGGCTATTTTTGCTTTTATTGTCTATAGGGTTTCCAATAATTCTGGTGGGCACTGTATTACGGGGATTTACAATTCCTTCACGATTCTCTTGAAGAATCACGTAAAGGGTGTATGTTTTTCAATCAACGTTTGGCCTTTATTGTAGCCATTGTCAAGCAAACCGCAAACGTGCTTTGCTATCGGAGAGGAATATAATTGATATGCTGCTAAGTTATCTTTTGCAGATCAAAGAGTCGTGTTTTCTGGTCCTCGGGACAAGGTGCCCTTGTTCTCTGGTCTGGGAAAAAAAAGGCCTTGTTTATTATTGATTTAATCATCTGCGCAACAGATAGATATGCTACCAGGATTTTTTTCCCCCCTGAAGCAACTGACCAATCGGAGCGCCGGACATGCATTCACACTTGGGCTTTTGACTAATGGAGTCAGGTCACCTTTGACCCTGCGTATATTGTTTTGTAGGCGCTTTCCACGCTACACGCCAGCGTACATGTTTACATCATTTCCCCTGTTTTTTTCTTTCCCTGGATATTGACCTTGGACTTGGATGCCTGGTAATAAAACCCCTCTGTAACAGTAAAGCATTCTGACTTGGGACGAACGGGCGGTTTCCAACGTGGCCCCCGCAGTGTCGGTTCTTCGACCGGAACGCGGGGTTGAGTGCGGGCTTTTTTTTTCTTTTTTCTGCGCGGCACAAAGAACGCGGGGTTGAGTGCGGCACAAAGAACGCGGGGGCCCGTCTGTGTTTCTCAGCAAAATGGGGGGGAAAAAGGCCGAGGCGTCGCTACACCTTAAAGGGCCCATTGGGTGTGATTTACATCTATAATTCAGGCCTGCCCTGCAAGAGCAGGAGCGGGAATGGTGGAGGAGGGGAGGAGGGGAGGAGGGGGGGGGGGTGAAAGGGGGCTGCTGTCTGCTGTGGTTCGAGTGCGGTTTTTCCCGTATGGTGCTGGCTGCCTGGAACTCATCATGCACCACCGGGGGGGTCCCCCACCCAAAAGAAAAACAAAAAAAAATCAATCAATCAGAATGACTCACGTCAATCAAATATTCCGAAAATATTTGATTGGCACATAAGAAAATGAACAGTCCATGCGAAATTAAACAAGATGTGATTGGTTGAGATTTAACCAACAACTCCTCATATATGAATATCTCCTAATCTGCATAATAATAATAATAATTGAGATTAACAATAGATCACCGTGCTTTGAAGGTTTTGGAAATAGGGGATACAGTTTTGGATGTTTATAGTTGCACTGCATTCCTAATACATCTCGTCATTATCAACAATTAGCATCTTTCTACCTCTTTAGTCACTTCAAAATAAGAGACAGTGTATTATATTTTGTACCAGCAAATGACAATACTGTTTAATTGACCACTGGTGACCGTATAGTTTGCTCCTGGGGATCGTTTTCATTCTGGAACATTCCACGTTGGAGAGATGTTTGTTTTGACTGACAAGGCCTGAAATGATCCTGCAATCAAATGCAAGCATATGGAAATAGATTAGAGAAAAGGGGGGGGAAAAAAACGATTACTCCATTATCCATGTGGTGCCCTTTTAAACAGGAACTCAGTGAGTAACTGAAATCTGTTTGCTGACACATTTCTTTAAAAAAAAAAAACCTCCATGCCATGTGATTTTTCGAAAGACGCTCATATCTCTGTGATCCCAGACTTATTCAGAAGGCTTCCACAGGGCTGGTCGGATAGATTTTCTTTATTCCGTAAATCTGTTTGCTAGGCCTAAGGACCTCTGTTGTGTTGGGGGGGGAGGGAGGGAGGTATTGACCGTGGAAGGAGCTGGGAACCTCTGTAATCTAAATGTCATTCAACGAGAGGCATCTCCCTCAAACTTACTGCTTTCATCCAAGTGTGGGCCCAAAAGAATCAATTACCCTCTCTCTTTCTCCATTTTTGTTCCTCCCTACCTCCCACCCCCCCTCTCTCTTCCTCCATACCTCCCACTCCCTTCTCTCTCCCTCGTGCTCTCTTTCTCCCTCTCTCTCTCTCTGTCTCCCTCGCTTTCTCTCTTGCTCACATGCACCAGTTGCTTATCTGCAGTGATTATAGTCATTACACAGCAGCCATGTCTACAGTCTGATTTTCCTCCCCGGATTCGTAAGGATACATTCCCAGCTGTCTGCGTGAGCCAGATACCGGCTTTAAGCAAGGAAGAGCCGTACATGTAATCTTTTTGGATTTTCTCTCTCTCCCTGCCTCCTGTGAAGTAAACAATATTTTAAATTGGGGCTCGTCATTCATTTGAAGACCTCTGCCTTTACACGTAAAGAGATGCAGACCTGATAAATACTCCCGATTTATTTTAACTGTTAGGATCTAGACTCTCCGTGTAGTTTCTCCGTGTAGTTTTTTCTTTCCTTACAGCATTGAGCTTTGTCTTACTATAGTGGTGAAAGGCCTGCTCATTCAAGAGTTTGGCTTTGAAATCCTGGTGCCATACGTCAGACGTAGGTGGTCCTGAAGTGTGTCCCCCAGAGTGGAAATTAAACTTGACTTGGCTTCTGCATGATGCAAAGTCTAAAGGTGTCTGTGGTGGCTCATTTTATTCTACTGAGCTACTGGTTTAAAGAGGACGGTATTTTATTTTATTTTTAATCACACACGGTAGCAAAGCTTCGTACCGCCTCTGCCAGTTGCATTTATTTATTTAAATTTTGAAACATGAAAACCTCTTTTCTCGTTCATTTTCACCTCATACTCTGCTTTTTGTTTATGCATTTGTTTGGAAAGGGGCGGAGTTTAAAGCAGCAACTCAAGGAAGTATATTCTTTTCCGGTGGCATCAAAAGAGTTGCTTTTTGGTGTTTGAAGACAAATGTTGTTTGAAGTGCTTTCTGAAGAACGCCGGAGACGTGCCGTGAGTTCCCCGCAGATTATCTGCTATAGGTGCATATCGCACGAAGGCCTGTCAGATATTAGAGAGCATAATGAACTATTCTCATTCAAACAGAAGGGGTCTAAGCTCAAACCAGGATGGCTTGATAAAAATTAATTAAGTCGATATGTGTCGTACACACAGTTCTTATCGCACTAATTAATTAGCATAGTTATTACTCATCAATACATCCTCATAATCAATAGTCATCAGTAAGCGCCATTAAAATTTATGAGGGTGCACTTGTACCTTTTGATTAAATTCATGTTGAGCTTCTTCTTTTTTTTCCTTCTCAGAAATCGTCTGAATTTTTGACGCTATGTTGACTTGCGACAAAATCCTTGAATACTCTACCCCTCCCTGAATGCGATACATCAAGTAGCAATGTCCTCGGTCCCATGAATTTTAGCCGCAGATCATCTCTCCACTTAATGTTAGATTTACAGCAAATTCCAAACTTGGGTGATTCAGACCATAATTACCGGATGGAAACCCACTTTTCTTCTTTATTATCAAAGAGGCAACATGTGAGCTGAACCACCTCACCAAAGTCGAGAAGTCAAGGCTTTGCTTTGCTTACATTCATCTGGTGTATCTCTAGTTTCAGGAGCCCGACATTTCCAGGGTCTTCGGGGGTTTCCAAGAAAACCGGCCTTACATGCTTTCATGTCTCCGTTTAATGCGTTTTAGGTACCTACTGTATTGTTCACACCGAGTGTCCCTGTTCGGTGTTACAGTTGGACCAAATGCGTCCCTCTCTCCCCTTCTCTCAGTGTTTGAGAACCTCCTGTGTGTCCGCATGGCATGCTCTTTAATGGTAACATTAATTTTACTGAATGAAAGTATTAAGCATACCACCAGAAGGTATAGGGAGTTATATATTTAGACCCTTTAATCCCTCCAACCACTAACTATTATTGTACATGGGTTGGCAGTCTATAGTCAAGCCTGTAAAATCTTTCAGGAAGGATCATTAAGGATATTTCATTATCTCCATATTGCCAAGGTCAGGTTGTCCATATTTCCACTTTACGGCGGCTGGGGGAATATGCCGCGACTGTAGTATAATAGACCAGAAAATGTCCACACCAGGAATGATGGGAAATCAATATCGGGGCCCAGCTCATCAATATAAACCCCATTTTCACAAGCAGGAAGAAGGCGCAGAAGGGAGAGAAAGAAAAAAAAGAGAAGAGGAAAGGTAAAACGAATTAAATCAAAAGAGAGGGAAGAAATATAATAAAATAGAGTTGCAGCGTTCATAATATGCTTTGTATTGCACAGTTTGCTGCGGGCTAGTTCTCATGGACGGCGTAAAGCGGTTTGGGTTGATTTTGGTTTAATCGGCCGCCGCTAGATTGAACAGTCTGTAAGCGTTGTATTTGGGCCGCCGCACACGTGTGTAACTGTGTTAAACCGAGGAGAAACATGGTACAGGCCGCGTGGTGACAGAGAGGAGCCGCTCTCTCGATCGTTACTGGAGATTCATCCTTCAGCAGGAGAGCTGCTGTTGCTTTGTCTCGCCGCCGTTGCCGGAAACTCGGAGAACGAAGGCTACTCTAGTTAGAGAATGTGACAATTGGCGGTGCGTACGGTGATGCTAATGGCGGCTGATATTACAGTACAGGAATGCAGAGTTCCCCCTTGTGAAGTAAGACTATGGGTGAGACTATGGGCTCTATCTTGGCGATCTTGGCGCTTGGTCTAAGCGCATGGCGTAAAGTTAATTTAGGGCGTGTCCAAGTCCACTTTTGCTATTTTAACGGCGTGTTTTTTGGGCGCTAAGCACGGTGCAACGTCCAAATGGGCTGAACCTAGTCTCTTCATTAATTATAGTTGTGTCTTGGGCGTGACATGCAATAACCCAATCAAAATGTCATATCCCATTCCCTTTAAAAGCCTGCTTTTCCACCTTGGCGGATTGCTTGATGACGAAACAGACATGCTCGTGCGTGTTTAGTGCGATCAAGGAATAGGCAAAATTGTATGAACAATATTATTCGGACTAACCATTAGCCTATGAGTTCCCGGTAATTCCCGACAGGGCTGTTATTTGACAAAATATATGCGGTTAAATTTCGTTAAAAGGACCTGCAACAGCTGAGAATAAGCTATCAATGGCTACAGTCTCGCCTTAGAAAACGCCAAATTAGCCTGCTTGTTCAACGAATTTCGTTTGATTATGCAATGAAAGTGTTGCAATGAGGCAGTTCTCGTGGAGTTCTCGAAGTTCAAGCTTCATCTAAAGTTCATTAGGCTACCTGCATAATAATATTGATTAATAACATTAATACCGTTATTTTGCCTTAATGATGACACTAAATACAATAAAGCTGTCAGGTTGGCAACCCATATGTCCACGCATATTTCCCCTTGTTTTATAATGTCCTGTTTATGGAAATGTGACCAACCTGTTTTACTCGTAGCGTAATGCTTTAAAACAATCCACTTTCCCAGGAAGACCGTGAAACGTGCGACTTACAGCAGGGGAAACAGAGAACATGCAGCGCACATGCAGATAATGGAATTAAAATTAATTGTGTAACGTGCTGCAAATTTGTTTTCGTTTCTAGATGCTTAGTTCTCTTTAAAATCTTTTTGTTCAGTTATGGAATAACAGGTGAAATCAGCTGGGTTTTAATAAGCTGAGAGTATGGAAACCTGGTTTCTAAGGTACTAAGGTTCAAATTCAGTTAACATGGTGACATTTATCTCCGTTGTTTAACCGTAAGCTATGGAAAAAACCTTATGCACAGCGAATCCGCTGTAGCTTAGGCTAGCCTATTTGAAAAAACAATAAATGCAATATTCACTGGACAAGGTTTTGAACTTTTTTTCAGTCAAAACCATTCTATTTACTTACTTGCTGTAGGCCTAGAGAGCTGTATTGTAATGACATCTGAAGCGCATGTTCAGAACTCAAATATCCGTCTATTGTAGTGCGCGAGTTTTCCATTGAATGACAATTCACGCATTAGGCTTGATATAGGTGTTATCAGCAAATGGAAAGCCATTTTTATGCATTTTTTTATATAGCCTACACAATAATAATATTTCACATTGTAATATTGATATTTTTAGTCATGCTTGTGCGCGCCCCTGTGTGTAACAGACAGGGAGGGTGTACGCGCGTTGTGCACATGTAGACGCACTTATATGCGCCGTTAAAATAACATGTAAACAACTGCGACATGACTTAAGACCAGGTTTGTGATGGTTCTAGCGCAAGCGCTTTCTGCTGGCTCAAGATAGCAATACACCAGAAAAAATCCTGGCCACTCCTCATCTTAAGACCAACACGCCCAGTTCACTTGTAATGGGCGCAAGAATACATGGTAGTTAATGACGTGAACGCAAGGCGTTATAAACCATGTGCCGGGTGTAAGATAGCAAAGACACTTGCGTTTGGGTTAGCGCCGGGTGTAAGATATCTTTAATAAATTGAAAATTATGACTCTGGTGATGATGATGATTTATCTATTTATATATAAATAACGATATATAATTATAAATAATGATTTTATCTGTTATTTATTTGAAATTTTTTTACTTTTATTTCAAATTTTAACTTCTACTTAATCTCTGGGGCAGGGGGCTGCTTGGTTGAGGTTTGGAAACATTGGGCAGAATCATGATCACATGATTCACAACCTTTTTTGCGTGTGGCTGAAGAAATAAGCCCTCCGTGCCGCTAAAACTTGTACAATAACCACCAGCCCCCCCCCCCCCAAAAAGTATTTTCTAAAAGCTTTTAGTAAAAGCTTTTTTTGTAGCCCTGCTTGATAATCTACAGAGCTCTTAAACTGTGTGAGTAAGGGAATGGGAGGGGGAACAGCCTGAGGTTGTTTGAGCAGCCAGCGCTAGCCTGGGGCGCTGTTTGTCTATGCGGCTGCCTTTCCCGCCAAAATGAAAATAAAATGCTACAAATCTATTGTCAAAGACACAGGCTTTTCCGGTAAGTTTAAGCATTATGCCGATCTGCAGCAGGGATCCCTTTAAAGTGGAGCTTTAAAATGGCTGCCTATCTCCTATTTCCCACAGTTTTACATCTCCTCGCAAATGACATCTATATAAATATTCTTAATAGCGCTAACATAATGTTAAATATGACTTTATCGGGCGCAGTTGTAGGGCTCCCTGATTTACAGGCCGTGGAGATCGCAGGCAAGGGTTAAACATATACTTTCAATTTAGCTTTTTTCTCGCACTGGTCTTTTTATATAAAGACGAATAAGAAAAAATTCTCCATGCAATGTGATTTTTCAAAATTCTACTATGCAATAGTGCTTATTTTTTTATTATTAACTCTCCAGACTCCCTCTGGCCATTTTACAGGTGCAGACCACTGAGTTAGGTATGGCTTGGGTTTATAAAGCTTGTTGGGGGTGTGCGTGTGCGTGTGTGCGTGTGTGCGAGCGTGCGTGCGTGCGTGCGTGTGTGTGGGGGGGGGTTATGTTTCAATTAAATATGTATCCTTCTCACTAACTGGTGTTGATATCATAAATTACCCCCACCCCCACCCCCAGCCCCCTGCCAACTTTTTTTTTTTTTTTCCCCTCATGAAGTCCTTATTAACATCCTCTAGTGCATGTTAATGGCTTATTGACCAAATATGGTATAATGAGACCCAGGGAGCAGGGGCCAGTGGTGATCTATGGCAGCGAAACTCTGCCTGCACAGAAATGGTGACCTATTTTTAATATGGAAGCGCTGGTGGAGGAAATGGCGCCGGCGTTCATGTTTCAGTGCTTTGCAGGAGCCCTGCGGTGACCGGCGCACATGCAAAAACGCCATCCAAAAAAAAAGAAGAAAAAAAGAACAACTCATTCTGCTTCAAGAGAAGGCTATTGTGCACTGTGTACACACACACACACACACACACACACACACAGACGCACGCATGCACACAGTGTGTACACGTACATACGAGCGTACACGTGCTCACCCACACACATACACATACCGTTTGTTTGCATACAACAGACCTACACTGCTGTGCATCTTCAGTAGAGCTTATTACAAATTTAATGTATACAATAATTTTAAAAGTATGCAGTAAATACAAACTGTTCTTGTCTGAACCTGCCTATGCTAATGTGACTATGTCGAATACACTGTCTTTCACTGAATTCAAAAAATACTGTAACCTGTTACTCTGTACCCTGAGCTCATGTACAGTTGTGAAGCTCAAATATAATTAGTTACACAAAACAAATATATATTTTAAAAGGTCTTGGAGTCCTCTGCTTTGCTCGTATTTCCACGTTCATCTTGCCACAAAACCCTCAACTGGCATAAAGAGCGCATTCAGAAAATAAGCCAAAACAGCAGCAAAAATGTGCCTGTCTTTAGAGATAACCTTGAGGATGCGCGGGATTTAGCATTCCGCACAACCGCTGGCCCTGGCATCCTAAAGCGCACATTATACCCCTCCCTTACATGCTGAAACATTAATACATTTCTTTTTAAATGAAAGTGCTGCTCACATTTTTCTTTCAGAGGAGCCGGGATGGTAAAGGCTCTGTCAGCACACGTTACAGGGAGAAGGGGGTTTGAAGGCCTTGGAACCATTTACATTTCCGCATGGAAGAGGGAAATCGTGCGTGCGTGCGTGCGTGCGTGCGTGCGTTGCGTGCGTGCGTGCGTGCGTGCGTGCCCTGCGTGCGTGCCTTGCCTGCGTGGTGTGCGTGCGTGCGTGCGTATGCTTGCGTATGCTTCTTGGAAATATATAGCCTATATATCATTTATCATTCATCTTCTTATGTTCTCCATTATTAGTGTGCCTGGAACAGGTGCTTGGCACCATATAACCCCCTCCATTCAGAGTAAGAGAGGTGACACCAAGAGGAATAGGTATTGTTTTAACCTTGGGCAAGATTTTAACAAGCCCCCCCCCCCCCCACCATCCCAATCTTGTAGCAGCACAACTTCCCGTGTCTTCCCAGTTCTTATTCTACTCTGCAGGTGGCTCTGCCACTGTGAAGAGATTCAGCTCCATCGCACGGTACCAACGGGCCACAGAGCAGAACCGTGATCAGGTAAAGGGACTTCAGCAGAGGGCTATAGGTTCTAGTCCTAGTAGGACCACTCTGGTGGTGCTATTACGCAGGGCGCTGTCGGTGGCTGTGTTAAATGGATTACGCAAATATGTTGCGTGTGAAAATGGAAGCGGTGCGTGTTGGCTTTGATAAGGGCGTCTGCAAAGCAAAGTGGATGTGGCAAACAGCTATTCTGGCAAGGAGAAGCTCCTAAACTGCTTCATCTTGTGTGACTGATGCTTACATTCGGAGGATTTACTTGCAGAAAATTGTGAATCTAAACTCAATATGTGAGGTCCCTACAACACCCCTCCCCATTCACCCACAAACTCACGCACACGCAAGTATAATCACAGATGAGTGCCAACAAGCACGCGCACACAATCACAGACTTGCAGAAATACTCAGACATACATGAACATGCAGCCGTTTAGGCCTTTTGTGATACATTTCCAACACTTTCTCCACAGATACGTATGTAGGTGATGCTCCTTTGCTAGTAGGTAGTGTTGTGTTTGTGTGTGGCTGCTTCTCTGCGTGCAATTATTTTGTATGTGTGCGCACGCAAGTGTGTTATTGTGTCTGCAAGTGTGTGCATATTTTGAGCACGTGTACATAAGTGAATAAGCACACACACACACACACACACACACACGTGCGTGTATGCACGCACATGTGTGTGTGTAAACACATTTGTACGCGTGCTCATGCACACGTGTGCAAACTCGCATGCGTGCGTCTTATGTTTATGAACTCGCATGCGAGTGCGTGTAAGTGTGTCAGTGCACATGTTTGTGGGTGTGTGTGTGTGTGCTTGTGATTAACGCCTTTGCGGTGGTGAGGGGGGCATGTTGGCGCTGGCGGGGGACAGTAGCTCATGGCAGAGTAAGGCCCTCGGTCGGGCCGATGTGCAGCATCAGCAGCAGGACAGGGGCCAGACGCTGGATTTATAGCGCCAGTGAGCGGAAATGACCCGCTTCTGTCATTGGGCGTGCGCCCCATCACGAGAGGCCCTAAACTATATTGGCATGGCCCTGACAGACATGTTTGTCATCCAGTCAATTTAGAAGATACCGAGCAAGCAGTATTATTCTTTTGACAAGCTCCAGTTCTCCCTCTCTCCCTCCTCTCTCTCGCTCTCTCTCTCTCTCTTTCTTTCTCTCCCTCTCTCACTCTCTGTCTTTCAAAGAACATTAAAAGAGACAGCGAACGCTGTTTGTATCTTATTGATATTGTTACATTGGCCGTGTACCTGGGGTATTAATACCGTGTTTGTCACAAGAAAACAGCGATATTCTCTTCTTTTGACAAACACGCAATAATCAACGCCTACAGCAGCAAACGTCTCACGTTTCGCTTTAATAATTCTTCATCTTATTAGTCAACCGATTCATTTCCAGGTCCGCCCTTAAACAAGATGGCTTTTTACAAAGGAAACCCGTATTTATTGCAGTACAAACTTCCTTTCTCATGTTAAGTGTGATTCGGATTGTGGAATCTCGGTATCCAACAGCACAACAGTCTCTATCACTGGCACTGCTCTCTCCTTATAAGAACAGTGACACCTACTGGCAGCACTGAAACCCCCCCACATTGCATGTGTACCAAGACAAAAGATTAACTAAATAACCTTCATTATTTATGCAAAAATACCAAATGACGTGCAAAAGGGAAATAAGAATACTAATGTGTTTGTAAGTTATTTTCCAGTTAACATCGACGTAATATGGCATGCACTTAAGAGGAAAAAAAAAAAACTATTTAAAAATATAAAAGTGCGTATATTATTCTTGTGTCTGTCTGGGCATTTTATTTATAATAACTACTGTTAGACAACCTACATGTGTAACAATTAACTTGAACTTGAATGCCTTGTTTTAAAAGCTCAATGCTGAGAGGTGTATGTCATTAGTAAATCACCCAATGCTTAAAAACAGTAGAATTCAACAAAGGTTCAGTGTTTTGAACACATTCCGTAATCACCGTCTCAAATGAAGTGTCTCTGTTAATAATCTGTTTTGAATGGTATCCAGTAACTCCATCACTTAGTGCATTGTCTCGTCTGAATCTCTCTCTGCGGTCTGTATTTCATGAGGTTGGTCGCCCAATCCAGTGGAAATAATGTTGTTTCACTAGTGAAAAACACGCTCTTGAGAGAACACTTCACATATCTCATTATTGAATCACAAACTCATATGTTTCCCCTTTGTCACACCACGTAACTATGATCGCCTTTAATTATCACCATTTACTGGAAACTCGCAATTAATCTGATTACACTTTGCATTTAAATATTCATCTTAATTATAACCCAATTAAAATATATTAAGACACATTAAAAGGCAGGCATTAAAATCAATTTATGGCGATGTCTATTTCCACACAAAAAAAAAAAGATGTTTGAGTGAACTAATACTGGGGGCAGGAGGAATATGTTCCAATTGACCTACAATGTGCGAATCCCCTTCTAAATGAGAAATTATCTGAATAATTAAGTGCCGCATATAACATATCATTACAGTCATGCATGATTAAAAAAAAACATTTAAAATGGACCACTTTGTGTTTTCTGAACAAAATCTGTTACAGCATAAACTGTCTATCTCCAAAAATCTAAGGATTGTCATTAGAAGCTGCAGATTTTTGCACTTCCACAAAAACAATATTAAAAAAATGGAGGAATTGAAGGATAATCCTATTTCCATTATTAAATATTAAAATGTGTGCTTTATTTTTGTTTTGAGATCAGCAATAACCCCGCATGAACTGGCGTTTTTTCATTATAAATTTGTGACTATTGTGCGTTTATATTTGATTGATGTACGATTGATATTATTTGCCCATTTATACCACGCCTTGCCACAGTGTAATTTAAACATTTAATCATTCTCACCCACTCATTAAACAGAACCTATTGTTCCATTATCCCCCCCCCCCCCCCATTTCAAAGCCAATACAAGCCATGCATAGACCACTTTGCACTGCCACAGCGATGAATATTTTATAGAAATGCAAAGATTTCTTCCCTCCCAATGTGTAATCAAATGCAAAACAATACTGCCGGCATGTTAAAGCAGAGATATAGAGACACATCCATGAGGGAAATCCATTTTTGTCCGCCCTTGCATTCACTAATGAATCAATGGCTCTCTCTGGAGAGTGGCTTTTAAAAATACATAATGCCCCTCCTGAATCGAAAAAATCCAGTTTTATTTTGATCTCCGGAGCAACAAATGCATTTGGAAGGCTCTACATGCATTAAAAGATTTGCAGGCACCGGGAGTGAACACAGTAATGCGTGATACCCCTGTGATGGCGGTGTGGAAGGCTGTCTGTGCCTTTATGGACGTGTGTCACAAAGGAAGAAGACAAGGTCAAAGCGTTGGACGAGACACGGTGCTCCGGGACTGCATTATCTGCATGTATTTACACAGCCTACGGGAGTAATGCAACTAATTTCACATAAAATGTACAAAGTGCTTCCTTCCTTGCATTGAGTGAGGATTTATCGATGTTGCCGCATCAGCCCGGTTTAAGAAACGGAGTAATCTATGGAAAAAAAGGGGCATGTGTGGGTGAAGACCTGCTTTTATTTTGAGGGGGGTGGGGGTGCTTAGAAGCAAATCCGATTCAATTGCTGTCATCTGAAAGGAAGTAATTTACTTTGTAATATAGAATCAGATTCATCATGGAAAACTGCATTTTTATTTTTTTTGTCCCTGCAATGTTCCTTAAGATGACTTGGCAGTTTTGATTGAATTCCAGGATAAGAGGCCCAGATTTAATCCAAACACTACGGGGTAAATAATTGAAGGGGCTATAATTATGTATAAAGTTGCGTAAATCCCGTCCACAAAGCGAATGACAAGGCACTTTTAGTGATTTGAATCTTGGCCCTGTCTTATTCTCTTCCTAATGTGACTGTTTGTTTGGGGCGAAGGGGATGCTGTGGAGAAAGAATTCAAATGGGAATCTTGTTCCAGGGAAAGTAAGAATGATGGTTGAGACGTGCGCTCAGTAACTTTCGCTAGCAGAGACAGACGCGCCTCAGCGGTGCAGAGGGATGGGACATTGTTTCGGGCGGAGCGGTGAGGCATTAGAGCATTAAAAGCATGCTGTTTATTTATTTATTTTATTTGATAAGAGCGGGTGTTTTACTGTACACGCTGACTATATATTTGCATACGCTTTTTCTCCCCCTCTGGGCCTTTATTCCCACTGAAAAGTTTTCTCGACGAAAAGTTCCGCGGAAACTAGCCCGTTGGCCACCCCCTTCCTGAGATTAAAACAGAGTGACAAACCACCCCCCTGTGCGCCCCCCCCCCCCCTGTTCCTCTTAAACTCTGACTACCCCACCGGACGTCCCACAGACAGCCCATACATATTTCATGCAGTCCCTTCCCCTCTACCGTAAGACCGTAGTTTTACATTCTTGTCCGACCACAATGCGGTTAACATTATGTATTCAAGTGAAGCATGAACTTTTTTCCCTGGTATAATAACGCGTCCCAGTTTTGCAGTTGATCATGTAAAGAAAAGATTTAGAAACGCATGTAAATGATACTAATTGCAATGGAACTTAAGGACAGGGCGGGATAATTTACGCTATATTAATAATTGCAAATTAAGAAACTATAACTGTATGATCATTATTGTGCTTATTAAATAGGTGACCTGAATGTGCTTACCTTTACAACAGCAGATATGCATAACAAAATGTGCTTTATTAGCTTTGCGTTGAGCTATTAAAACTAAGAGCTTTACAGTGCACATGGATGCCCTCTCGTAAATGCAAAGAAAAATACGATCCGTTTTAGATTTTTTTTTTTGTAAAGTTAGCCTTTAATATGTATTAAATTACTTTATTCAGACTCTGCAGAGTAGGCAATTATGATGTTAAATTTCAGTCTCTGATTTATTTGCTTAATTTTAATATCTCTTGGGACATTTGTCTGTTTTTTGCAGCCAAAGTCGTGTTATTGGTTATACTTGGAGGCTTGAGCTTATGGTTTCTGTCACGTTTAAAATGCTGTAATGCTGAGCTGTTTTAATTAGTGTGTGTTTACTTTATTGTGATTATTGCTCCTTATTGCCTAGTTCAGTTCATATGACCCTGAGAAGGTTACATCTTCTTGGTAGTGATTTAAATGAGTTTACATCTTCCCTCTAAAGACCATGTAATAGCCATTTAGGATGTTAAAGCTAATGAAACTATAGTGTAACCAATGCACAGTGTGCATGTTTTGAGGTTAACATTAAGAGAATGCCAAGGGTTTGTAGATTTTTTTCCTCCCATAAATCTATGAAATTTCATATAGTTTCATCAAGTGCATTGCATTTGCAGTTTACAACATATGAAATGTTGAAAAAGTTAATATTTGTGAAAAATGCATGAGCTAAAGCAACAGAACAAGACAGTTTGTTCTAGAACAAAAGCCCTACATCGAGCTCGAACGAATTTCATTTTCACATTTTGTCGTCACTTAATATATCATACAACACTAAAAAAATGTACGCACATGCACACAGACACACACACACACACACACACACACACACAATGGCACCGGAATTGGTCGGTTGTGTCTCACATCCAAGTGTAAACATAACGCTTTGGTACTAAACAAATGTTCTTACGGGAAAATACATAAAAAAATAAAGTTCTAGGCAATGAATGCTGCGGCCTATTTCTGAGACAAATGCATTTCGGTAGACAGTTATATAACACTCAATTCCATGGGATTACTTAAGGTTAAAGCAATTCACTCCAGGTAAGATGTGTGAGTTTTTGCATTTCGTCTCCCAGAACTTTCCTTTGTGGAATTAGGGTCAGCGTTTGGGTTCTAATAACTTACCCGTCAGATTCGCCCCCGAGACAGCACTGCGGAGTTGTGATATTTTTTTCCCCCCCGTGTGTGCGCGCGATGGAGAAAACAAGATTGCCGCACGGTATGCACAATATATCAGACTCGCACTATTGGCACCTAAATGGCTACGAGGGGCTTGTGGAATATTGTTTGCGCATTGTAGAGTGCTCTGACCTTTGCCATGTCATCAAGAGACCGCGGCAATCTATGGCTTGAGCACGGCGCGCGGGCCGTCGCATCGGACCGTCAGGGCGCCGGATTAGCATGTGTTCAGTATCAAACCACTTCTCACGCCGGCCCTGAATGACTTGCGAGCTTTCAGGGAATCGGCGGGGGCATGCTTCATTAGGATCCTGAGACCTGGCAGTGTGCAAATGGGGAAAAATAGTGATGATAATAAAGGACAAACGGCGGTGGGGTGGAGTGGACCCCGGTGTGGGGATTTATGGTGTTGTCTGGTCATTATTAACAGAGCCCCGGTTGTGTGGCTAGCTCTCTCCCTCCTGATGAAATGCCACTGGACTCTGGGTTAGGTTCTGTAAATGGGTAACCTGACCCATCTCTCTCTCTCTCGCTCTACCCCCCGTCTCTCTCACTCTACCGCACTCTCCCTCCCTCTCTCTCGCTCTACCTCTCTCTCCCTTCCTTTCTCTCACTCTCTCTCTCTGTCTCTCCCTCTCAGTCACTGTCTCTCTCTCCCTCACGCTCTGTGGTGGGATCAAAGGAGCTTTTCTCTCGTCTCCGTGAGACTGAACATACTCGCTGGTAGTTAGGCACTTTTACAGAGTTTTTTTTTTGGCGAGTTTACAAAGTTCTTTTTATGGGAGTACTTTTGGATTCTGAAAAAAAACAACTTTATTAACGCTTGATCTGAAAGACACAATTAACAGTGTAACAGTATCTGCCCTTCTAGGTTGAGCCCACCCCCATGGCCACTCTAGACAGGACAGAAGGCAGAGCAGATTAGCAGCTGCACCCTTTCTGAGGTAAAGCTAAAAAAAAAAAAAACATAGGTAGGGGGTGGAGAAGGGAACAGGAAGTACTGCAAACATGTATTTTCTGTCAAATATTAGCAGATATATTTGAATCTAAGAATATTTACTGTATATATTTTGATTGTTATTCCCAAACACTGAGTAATAAATTGTTCACCGCAAAAAAATGAATAAATAGAAAAATGCAAGCTGACAGGAATATGTATTTATTATTGCTGACTAGCAACCCTGGCTGAACTAGCTTCCTACTGTTGGTGGAAGTAAGAATGTGTTTTTTAATGGTTAACTGAAAAACAATGACAAAGTGATAAGAAAAAATACTGAAACAAAAAACAATGAACTGTCTGAAAAAGATATGCTCATGGTGGCAAGTACTTGCAAATGGATTGAATGTTTTAGAAAATGTATTCTTACATTTTGATCCTATTTAACCAATAAGCAAATTTTAGTGAAAATCACACCCCTAGGATGAGAATGGATGTTATGGGAAATACCCGCTTTCTGATTTTGCAAATTGAGTTAATGTGAGCATCATGTCAATAAAATTAATTTCCTCGCCTACATTATAGGCCCCACATTTCTGAGATAAGCACTGTAACTACTAGCATTCCCTTATGGAAAGTACTTTCTCATGGTCTCAAAATATCACAACAGCTCAAACTTAAAATATTGGCAAAATATTAAATATAAAAGTTTGTGGGAGTGTCTTGTGAAATTGTGTTATCACATCGTATCAACAGGAATGGCTTCAGGACAGGACCACTTCCTGGTACCATCAGTTCTCAAATTAAAAATACATTTTGAAAAACTGTAGTAAAACCACCACTTTTGTGGTTTGCCAGCATTCAGTAAACTGTTGTTCTCCCCATGTTGCCCTCAGAATTGAACAAATGTTGACATTGGAGATAATAAAATATCTTTATTTTTTTCTTCTCAACTACAATTTAGTGATTTCAGGAATCAACTAAATTCATTTTAGAGGTCAAACAAAAAAATGCGTTTTATTGAAAGTCAAAATAAAGCCACACTGGCCTAGACTCAGTCAACATTTGTCTTAAACTTTCACTCGGTAAATACAAGACTGCCGAGTTGATTTCGGTGACCTCTGAACATGGTGATCGCTAAAAACAAACCCTAGTATTACTTACGAGGCTAAATTAAGTGTAAATGTTGATTGAATCCAAGTCCATATGTGTCCTTTTCCATTTCTAAAGTATAATAACATAATAAAGCAAGTGGAATCTTTGCTTCATTTTGCCATGGTTGAGATGTCTAAGACCTTGTGATGTTTTGATAAATTGTACATGTAGGCAGTCGCATCAACTAGTCTTTTTTTTGACACACCCAGGTCTTGCGGTGTTTATTTAGTCAGTTATTCATGACACCGTGCAAGCTTGGCTGTGCGCAGGTTTACTCCCACCATCCTCCTCAGCCCTCATTTATGTGTCACAGACTTCTATTCCAGTTACGCTCTTGTGTTCTGCATTTTGAAACACACTGCAGGCATTTTTATTGTTCTGGGGATACAGGCAGTATTTAAAAATGCAATTATATGCTTATTACTGTAACTGCAAGGCCAGGAAACCGTGCTGTCATGCATACACCAGGAAGGAAGAGGGATTATTTATGCCGTGTCTCTCCTGCAGACGTGAGGCTGATGGCTGAAGTTCATTAATGTATTGTGTTAGACCTTTACTGTTTGGGGGGGGTGGGGGGGGAGTTATGGCCTGATAGAAATTGATTTAAGGGCCATCTAATGATTAATAGGATCACGTCGCTTTGCAAAAGAATGTTCAACGGACATTTTGCGTTTACACTAAAACAACCGTTGTGGTACCTCAGCTTGTTTGGATATGTGTCACACCGTTGGGACGGGCTACAGTTTGTGACACCAGAAACCGCAGTGTATAGGTATAGGTATAGGTGTAGGTACAGAAAATTAGAATTGCTGGCAGGTTGAAGAGAGCCTGGTGAGCCTCATGTGAGAGGATGAATCCACAGATAAGCAGTGATCTATACTCGGCTAAAGCTGTTAGTATAGCTACCATGGGGGTCTAAGGTGGAGAGAGAAACAGGTAGAAAATGCATCTGAGATAGTAAATGATTCGTTTTATTGCAAAATATATGTGTATGTGTGTTTGTGAACACGCACACTGTACATACATATTATACATATACATTTTAAAGTTTACTAAACAAAGAACTGTTCAGTTTGGAATCCAAAGAAATAGCGGACTTTTGTTTCGACAATTAACTCATCAAAAAAGCTTAATGCAATTATTAAACTTATAATTTGTAAGTAATTAATGTAATAATAAATGGAATCCCTTTAAGGTACAGTATTAGTTATCAGTAAAAGATTAATGTATTACTCCTGAACTTAATGCAGTTTTTCTCATTAGAGAATTGTGCTTCAAACCTGCTTGTATGTGAATTCTCCCTCAGTTATACACAAGCTATTAAATTGATGAATTAACAATTAAGTGGGAACAGCTCAAGATTCCCCACTTGCTTGCCTTTTTTAAAAATGCAAATATAATCACTGGGAATTTAACTTTGGAATTTTCAGCGTAATATATTGTAGGGTACAATAGTTTGTTAGTTCACTGATTCCACGCTTTACCTTTTCCTCCTGAAATAAAAGAACATAATTAACAGAACTCTCCTGTGACCATGGGGTTTTATTATGGCTGTATGCGGTTCACAATGTTTTGAAAGCTCACAGGCCCCCAGCTCTCTGGTCCAATCACAAACCGGCAGAGTCTGTTCCAGAGAATCTCAGTGGTCATCATGATGTATGCGCTGAGCATGCCGGGCCATTGGTTTGATATGACCACTTAACTGCCAGACTTTATAGCTCCACCCTCATCTGTGATGAGGTCCCTCAAAACCAATCATAATGTCATAATTCACCCTTGTAATGACCATGACAGGATATAGGCATTATCTCTGTATGATATCTTCTGGATACATTTCAAGTGCAGAAGTATGCGCTGTTGTAGTGCAGTACATGATCCAAAAATAAATTGTACTGTCTGTCCATCTGAATTAATAGTTTAATATGTACAGAAATTATGTGTTCCACAAATGAGGAATGTTGCTTTTGACGAGAGATAACATGTCATTGGAAAAATAATCACCGGAAGGGAAGCTTTAGACTTAATTTTATTATGTTATAACTGCTTAGTTTCAGGCTTGTTAATATTTTACCAAGAAATAACCGATAAATAGTGAAAAACATGATTGCGCCAGCACATATCATAATGACACGACTTGCAACGCCCCCGAATTGGTACTATGGGAGGCGAGTAATGACTTTACAAACTGGCGAGTAGCCTTTATGTTCTTTATTATTTTAAACGTTTTCCTCCGCCGTTTTGATCATTTTATTCAATGTGCAGTGGAAGTGGCTGAAGTAGCAAATGGCGAGCACCGAACCCTTGAACCATAAAGATATATTTGCACAATTCATTCTTTATTCAGTCCCCCGACCTTAGGGCAATTAATGTAAATGATTTTTTTTCTTTTGCTCACAATAAATGAGCGAGCCTATTGTCATTTCCTAATGGCCAGTACAAGCCGGCAGTAATGAAGAGGACCGGGCACGCTGGTTATTTTCCTTAAGCTCTTGACTCATATTAAAAAAAGAGATCCCAGGCAGGCACATCATTACCAAGCGAGGCCTAGAGGACTGTTTCCAGGTCATTAGTCTGCGTGGTTGGCCTTCCTGGTTCTACGGGGCGGAGGGGTTATGTGTGATAAGTTGTGCATTCATTCGGCTGCGGAGCCCCAGGTGTTAATGAGAGGGGCTTGTTTTCCTCCTTCCACTTGTTCCGTTATCACTGGGTCTGTCCTCAGCGCTAGCACAAAGGCCCCGCTCTTTCATTGAAAGTGTGTACGGATACCTTGCCTTAATGAAATAATGCTAACGGTAACAATGCTACGACTACTGCTGCTCCACCTACTAGTAATAGTATTTCTGCTAGCATTATTGCTAGTTCTAATGCTACTAGAACTGCTACTGTGACTAATACTACATTAGTACTACTGTGACTTTGATGAGGTACTACTGCCACAGTGCTAGAACTGCTACATGAACTATAATTGCAGTACTATTGCTGCTGCGACTACTACTGCTACAAAGTCACTGCCTCTACTGCTACCGTTATAGTGCTATATTACATTTGTATGGGAATTTTAAGCTAACCAGGGAGGACATTCAAATTGCTAGCGAAGGCTGTATTTGGTAAGGACTAAATTGCAGTTGGCTGTAGACAGAGAAAGGGTGTTTCAGATAAGGCAGACCAATGAGACTTATAAGACGTCAACAATGTGGTCTGTCCTGGTCTGTGCAGTCATAGTTCAAGACATAAGGTCCAAGGAAAAGGAGTGTTAGCAGTCTGTCTTCTCCATAAACAAAAGAAAGAAAAAGCAGACAAACAAAAATTGTTGTTTTCCATACATACTGGCTTTGCGCAGAGTCACTTAAAACTGCAGTGGCCCGCAGAGTGCATTTAGTCAAATGAAAAAATGATCACACACTGCTATGTGTATATCAGGTTAAACACCTTCAGAACCGTGCTAAATCTCAGATTTACAGATGCAGCACAAACATCATATAGGATATGAGACGTGGGAAATTCAGAACACTTGTGGCATGGATGCCTTCGTTGGCGTTTGCTGAAGGTGCAGTGCTTCCTGTGGAAGGGGATTAGGCTGTACCAGTGCAGGCTCCTCCCCCCGGCTCCCCTGTTCTCGTTACGGCGGGGAGCGGAGACGAGCCGCCTTCTGTTTTTTTTTCTTCCTCTGGGGCGCCAGTCTGTTGGCCCTGCAGGCCCCATTAGCCCCAGACGGACCCGGCGCGCACATCAGGAAGCGGAGACCCCGCGCAAACAAGCGATCGGGGGGTCTGAGGCGAGCTCGCCGCATCCCCTGGTCTGCGCAGCGTTGCCGTGGCGCCGTGATGAGCGATGACACGTGAAGTATGACATCATGCCGGTGGGTGGCCTGTCAGAGCCCTGCACCAGTGAGGTCACCGGTCTCCTAATGACCTCCTCAGGGTGCACAGCGGCAGTTCCTCTCTTTCTTTCTCTCTCTCTCTCTCCCTCTCTCTTTTTCTCTCCTCTCTCACTCTCTCTCTCTCTCTATCCATCTTGCTCTCTGAGGCCCCTGTTCCTCTCTCTCTGAACGCTTGGCTGGCCTCTCCACTCATTGTCCTTAATCAAGTGTTGGGGGCAGGAGAGTGGAGGGAGCCAGCTCATTAGTGCCCAGTGGGCATGCACTTTTCATGCATTAAAAGCAGATGAAGCAGTCTGAAGCGGG
Source organism: Synaphobranchus kaupii (assembly GCA_029718625.1). Classification (NCBI taxonomy): domain Eukaryota; kingdom Metazoa; phylum Chordata; class Actinopteri; order Anguilliformes; family Synaphobranchidae; genus Synaphobranchus; species Synaphobranchus kaupii. The sequence continues at coordinate 8,432,109 of CM056376.1, forward strand.
CCCGTTCCACACGTGGAGTTCAGCTCCGAGCCACGGCCACGTTCAGGGCAGCCGGGAGTCACTGACGCACACGTGGGCCCCTCAGTGATGCTAGATATTTAGCATTTACTCTCCTTCCCGTCTGCTTCAGCATAGCCTCTCTCTCTCTGAGCCATCATGCTGTGTTTTACTCTGTCTGCGAACGTCCTCACTGCAAAAACCAAACTATTGCCACTGAGGTGAGAAAGTTTGACTCATTTCCAGATTTGCCAATGGAGTAAAAACAATTCACTTGTCAAGAAAACAGTAACTAACTAAACAAGCTAATATTTTTTACTTGAGAGAAAAAAAACTAAACATTTTAAGAGTACAAGACTAAAACACTTGTTAAGGCAGACATTTTCTGCAGTGCTGTTCCACGTTCCTGAACAGAGCGACAATGTTTCATATTCCAGAATGGTGTTTTTTTAAATTTTATTTCTCATTATTATAATTTTTTATGTAAACTTTATTTTACCAGGCAGGCCAATTAAGATCTAAATCTTATTTGCAATGACGGCCTGGCGTTCCTGCTTCTTGCACGTACATTTGCGAACACGTGGCAGCTGTGCGTAACACTGCATCTCCCGATGCGACGTCGTTCCCCACGTCCTGAAGGCGGCAGTTAACAGGCTCAGAAAAGTTCAAAACAGGCCAACCGGGGGCTTAGGGGACTTCCAGAGGTGACAGGGACGTCTCCTTGGCATGTGCGTGGCCAGGAGGAGACGGGGCGTGGCCACCACGCCCCTGAGTCTCATCTTCTTCCTGCTCCATTGGGAGGTGCTGGGTGCGGGGAGGGGGAGGGGGGGGGGGGGGGGCGGTCGGGGGAACAGCCTTCGCACACTCATGGCTGCTCCTCGCAGGCGGGGCGAGGGTGGCGCGAATCAGACTGGCCCGTGTACTTCTTTAATATTTAACACAGGTTATTAGGCAGAGCAAAGATTTGACCCCCAGAGCGGTTCCGCAGAGCGCATGAATAACTAATGGCGGCTGATTATGTTAATGGGGGTACGCAGGCTCGGAAGGCGCGCACATCCGAGCCCATCATTACCCCTCGCGACGGCGGCCATCTTGGAGACTCTCCTCCTCCCCGCGTGCCAGATCATGTACTCCACGCACTCCTGAGCGGCTCCCGCTATCCGCATTAGCTCCGACGGAGGAGAGCGGAGGCAGGGCATACGTCAACCCGCGGCCTCGTCCCAAACACGCAGGAAACGGAGAGAACAGGGAGGAAGAGAGAAGATATTCTGAAGGAGACCGGAATCTTCCACTGAATAGGCTTCAGCACGGTCGCATTGAGGTGTATTGACTTGCACGGTAATGAGATATGATTTTGGATCGTACTGTTTTTAACATATAGAAATTTGCGGGCTGCGATTACTTATTCACTGTGCATGACTGTTAAGTAGATGTACATGAAATTAAAAAAATAACAAATGTGTTTATTACATCTGTGAGGTGTTGCCGGTTTTATTCCACGTCTTAAGTTACGAGGTTGTCTCCCTGGAAGGACACTTCTGAGGTACAGGGCTTTATTTATTTATTAATGTTATCTTCTCCACCCCCCCCCCCCCCCCCACCACCTCCCCCACCCGAAACAGGCCGGTCCTCCCTGCAAAGACGACAGCACTGATTTTAAAAGCTTATTGCTGCATCACAGAGCGTGTAAATGTCTTCTATTCTTTCTTTTTTTTCTCTCTCTCTCTCTCTCTCTCTTTCTTTTTTTCCGTTTTGACCCAGAGATAAAAGCGTGCTCTTGGAAAACCCATCTGGCGCGAGAATAGGCCGGTCCCCGCATTCCATCCCCATCGCCAGAGTTCCCTGCCCTCCTCCATAAAGAATTCCAACGAGACAATTTTGCGCGGCACAAGGCAGTCTGACAGCGAGCGTTATTAAGGCTCAGGGTGCTGACCGCTCTCAAAGTTATTAAAGTGCTGCGAGATTGTGTCTGTGATAGCCCCGCTGGCCGCGATGTCCTTCACACACAGGTACATTACGGTGGGGGACGTGGTCAAAAGAGAGAGAGTGAGAGGGAGGGAGGGAGGGAGGGAGGGAGAGAAGGAGCGAGGGAGGGAGGGGGAGCGCTACCACACAAGGGCCCTCTGTGAAGACTGGGAGCGGTGTCGTCGGCATCTTTATCAACACTAATAGTGTCGCTGATTGAGGAAATAAGAGTGGGAAAGCGTTACGAGGAAGCGTTCACATCCAGGACCAGCCTCTTTGGATTAGCGCTGATATCGCAATGCCGTCAACACCAAAGCCAAGAGGGAGGATCCGCTAAGACCCATCGCATTGCATCCTGGTGATGTCCATGTCGACATCTTGGAAATTCTGCTGATGTAAAATAATTTAAATGTTATTATAATACGGCTTTTTGAAATGAATTTTATTACATTACATCCTTTTGGCAGACACATCCATTTTATCCAAAGCAACGTAGAATAAGTGTACCGAAGGTCATTGGAAAAATTACAAACAGGCCAGACAAAATACAGTTCTATCTTAAAGTATCAGCTATCCATAGTCATGAACATCACGTCTAGCTCACTCAGTAAGCTATGGGCTATGGCTAATAAAACAAGTGCAAGCTAAAGCCTTCCTTTCTGAGGTTTGAATGAGGTTTTCTTTATGTTAGTAGAGGAACTTCTGTAGTGGATCCTCAAATCTGGGAAAAAAAGGCCCACTGGTGGTCTGATATCCGCTGCACCTGCTGACAGTAGGCCCGACTCCAGCAGGGAGTTTTTCCTCTCAGCGACGAACACTGAAGCGACTCGTTTGCACATTCTTTTCTTTGATTGTAGCTCATGGAGGGGTCGATAGCTCAAGCCGGCGTGGGACTGCCTCGGAACAGAAAGAGCCTCGCCTCATTCGGCTCTCGGGACTTCCGCCAAAACCGTTCGAGCCGTTTGTTTGCTCGCACCGGCGACCCGTGCTGCAGTTAAAACACGCGCAGTGTGAAGTCGTCCTCCTGAATGCCAATATTTGACGTGGCTCCGTATTGATGAACTTCACAAGGAGACGTCACAGGGAAAGTAATGCATTGCCATTTTGCTACAACGTTACTGTAGTAGGTGACTGGCCCTTTGGGGTAACAGTTTATTTTACAGCAATGTACTGAGCAGCCAAATGACTAGGAAGCTACCAGGTGACACTACCTACGCGGCAGGTGCTATTACCTGTACAGGCATTATTATACAATAATAACCAGCCTCGAATCATCATGTAGCCATTGGGTTCAGCTAAAAAATAGTTGTAATTTTTATTCACTGATTTCATATAGTAACTACCAGTTAAACATGTTTTCCTTATATAGGTCTATATTAAATGCTAATATTATATGTAGGATTAGCGGCATGGCCAATCCCACAGTGCATTCTGGGTACCACTTTTCCATACTCACTTCTCAATAAACTGAGATGGGTCACATGCAGGGAAGTAAAATAAAGAGAATGCACATATTTATTAAAAATGTTAATTGCTTAAATATTTCCGGACAGCCATCTGTACGCACTCTGAAGGCACATATGGAGACTGGGTTGGAAAAAAAATAAAATAAATACCGGTTGCAGCAGAATTATTATCCAAGTGTCCAATCATTGCTTATGTATGACAGAGGGAATGCCACATACTGATGTGAGGGAGTGGGAAGATTGCGGAGGGAAATTGAGATTTTCTCACCTGTGAAAAACAGCACATTGCTTTTCTATCACACGTGCGCACACTGTCTAAATTGCCGGGCAAGGGGACGCGCGATACATCGCTTTGGCTTCAGCAGGGCTGGTTGTTAGGCAGCTGTTTCTCAATAACCCTTTAGGAGCCGATGCTTCTGACTTGACTGTCATTTGTGCCGTCAGTGTGAGGATGAGTGAATCGGTGAATGGGATGGCCCTGGCGCTCCTTGATTCGGCCGTGTTATTTAAAGGCAATTGGAGGACTACGAGGCGCGCCGAGGCTGATGGCGTAGCGGGATGATAGGTAAATGGAAGATGTGCTAATGGTTCCATTCTCTAGGTTTTTTATTTTTTATTTTTTTTTTTTGAGTGGGGATCGTTGGGCCCACTCCATCAATCTGCTGTTCTCGCCCCCTCAATCTGTTTCAGCTCCAGCCTGACGTGACAGCGCAGGGGGGTGGGGGTGGGGGGCAGCCTTCTATTCATCATCAGAACCTGGAAATAACGGGGGACACCTACAGTTTGTCATAGTAGATTAGTCTGCGGCCTGTAACCACTGTCCTTAATAGAGTCTCCACCGTTTCTACAGAGACGTTCCCCAGACCACCGCTGTAGCCCCTCCGGGAGTGTGGGGGGGGTGGGGGGGTGGGGAGGGGGGGATGCGGGGATGCGTATGGGTGCGAGGGTGTGCACGCTTGCAGAGAGACCACTCTCCTCTCATAATTGCATGGCCCAGGTGGAACCGTTGGCTCAGGTAGAGCACTGATGAGATTGTGCAGTGCAGGTATAGAGTTCAGGTACACAAGCCACTTTTCTCAGATTCAGCTGATGCTGGTAATATATCGGAGTGTTTTTCTTCCCTCTGGGGAGTTTTTTTTTTATCTCACTGTTCTTTTGGAGGCTCTGGCTTTCAGAATCAAAACTCTACTTATAACTTAATAGCTGTTATTATACTGTATTAAAATAGAGATGGCTCGTTCGGTTAAGGCACCACGCTGTGGTGCACGGATGAGCCGCACGGCCTCGGATCGAACCGGGACCACGCCAGCACAGAAGCGGGACCACGCCAGCGCAGAACCGGGACCAGGCCAGCGCAGACTGTGGCCGGTAGCTCCACAGGGCAATGCACAATTGCCCGCCTGTTTCGCCCAGGACATGGGAGGGTTCAGTTCATTTCATCCCTCTTTGGGGCGAGCATAGCTGCGTTCTGCGACATTAAAAGAAGCAGCTGAAGGACTGTACGTGTTTCGGAGGGGAACTGCAGGTGTCCCAGCCCTCCCGAATTAGCTTGTTGGTTCCCGCGTGGAACGCGGCTGCGGTTGCAGACAATTGGGCATTCCAGATTGGGGAGTTAATTGGATATATACAGCCCCAGGTTGGGTGGCAAATTAAATAAAATACATAATATATTAAAGGGATAGTTCACCCATTTAGAAAAATTTTATATTGAATTGGAACAATGCTAATATTTAGCATCTTGTCATTGGATTTAATTTCCCCCCGGCTAACTTTTGTTTAAATAACCGCCTAAATCCACTCAAATAAGGTTTAACAACAGCTTTTCAAGTGTCGTTGTTGGAAACGAAAATGCGCAAATGATTTCCGAGTGCACAATGACGATACTTTTGCTCAAACTACTGTTTATGATTATGTTGTTTCAGCCTAGCTCTGTTTAGATTTAAGTTATGAACATCCAGTAAGAGAACCGGTAACTTTTTGTATCACTCCGCGCTAGAACGTTGTGGCAAGCTTGTTGTGTTTATGAAGTGAAACGCCCCCCTCCCATGTGAGCCACCTATAGCACACTGCTGCACAAAGTAGGTCTACCGTTCCCGAAAAGTGTTTTGCAACTTTTCAAAACATTTTTGACTGGCAATTTTTCCATACGCTATTTCAGCATTTAAAGTTTATACTACATGCCAGCAAACTAAACTTTGTTTATTTAACAATTTCAGTGGATTTAGGCGGTTATTTAAACAAAAGTTAGCCGGGGGGCAATTAAATCCAATGGCAAAATCCAATCGTTAGCATTGTTCCAATTCAGGTTTAGCCAATTTTAGCTACAACGCCGATACCAGGACAGCATCACTACAGCCTTACATACTATTTTGGGGGAAGTAAAATAATATTACATTTGTCTAAATGGGTGAACTATCCCTTTAAAATAATATGATTTAGAGCCTATCACAGAGATCACATTCCTGGGTTCAAAATGTATTTCCAAAAACTTTAAGATTAACTGGGCCCTACACTACAATACGTTGTCACCTGGATTTAATCTTAGGCAATTTTTATAAGTAATATTAATGTAAAATTACACTGGCTTTTTTATTTAAATTTTTTTTTGATTGACTAGCCCTTAAAATGACTTGGCAGTTTCTTATTGAATCTAGCTGCATGCCATTGCAAAATCCAGCATTCAGTCCACAACTAAATATTTGACTTCTGATTTATGTCGCAGGGTTGTACAGGAAAGGATTTTTTTTTAAAGTATAGGTTTTGGTGTGTGAAAACCTGTGCTACACGTTAACATGAATGTAAAACATTAATTCACAACATTTTTTTCCTGACTTGTATTGGTTGCAGTGTAATGGACAATTGAATGGATCGTGCAAATGGCTCACCATACATAGGCTATTTCTAGAAAGGAAAAAAAATAAGAACAGAATTTGTGCTAGCATAAAATCATTATATTCGAACACTGCACTGTATTCCCGTCAAGTCCTGTAGAGGTATCCCCGGAGCTGCACTGTACGCCTGGATTCATTGGTTAAAATCAATGGATTCTAATCCATAATATTTCTTAATTGGTGATTAGCAGTTACTTTGTGGATCACAGGTCCTGGCTGTTAAATTAGCCTCAGTCTTTAATAAGAGCTTGAGCACCTTGGCGCAGGGGTGTAATGGGCAGTGGAGGGGTAGGCCCAGATTGGAACGGCTCCACTCTCCCGGTCCCCTTGACCTTGACTGGAGCTATATGGCTTTTTAAAAGCCGCACGTCCAGCAGTGAACCATGGGTAATAGGTGTGCTTATTTGGCCTCCGTGCTGATGTCGGAAATACCCCGTGCCCCTTATTATTCGCTATGCTGCTCCTGGACTGAGTGGAACCTGCTTGAATTTCTGTGTTTTACAGTAGGTCCCATATATAGGCACCTAAAGGACCTCTTTAGGTCGGCTATAGGTCCCCAGTACGGAGGGTGTAGCAGACACCACCTTAGCGTTGTGCACTGCGGCCTTTCAATGTGTGTTTTGCCTTTGCAGTTGATTTGCCTTCTTTTTTAATACTATTTTGAAAAATAAAATAATGACGAGGGGTTCATGGGAGGTGGGATACGATTGGCTTCCTCCGGTCTTTGGTAGGGTGTGTTTAACTCAGCCAGGGTTCCACGGGTTACTATTTTTCAATACCGTGACTGTTGAAATTTAAAACCGTTTTTATTTTTTTATCAACACAAATGATCAAGTTGACCACTGATTTGTTGACCAGTCGTTCTGGTCAGCGGTTCTTGGTTAATATCAAGTTTTTGCTGCACTCTCAGAAATAAAGGTACAGTGGAGGTACATTTTTCTTCTTTAAGGAACAATTTTCCCAAATGTACCCTGAAAGTACAATAATGTTCTAGTACGTTTTCAAGCAAAAAAGGTACAAATTAATTATTAATTGCTGTCTAGGGGTACAATTTTATGTATCTATAGGGTACCACCCCAGTGAAAAGCATTTGTGCCTTTTTAGGTACTTGTCATACCCTTTTTCTGAGAGTTTGTTAACCAATAGGCCAATATTACTTTATAAGATCTGAATAAGCATATGTGAACCTAGTGGGAAGTTGATATTAATTGATAATTTGATAATTTCGTAAAACATTTTTGTCAAAAAAGCCAAATCCGTCGAGTGTAGAAACCTGCTGTTTCTAATGTGATTTTGTCAGTTGAAGCTCCACTTGCCCTAATACAGGTTTGAGGCTTTGGCTCAGTAAATGAGGATTGTATAGAGGGCTGACAAGACTGAAAGTGCAGATCTTTGTTTTCTGATTGGTTCTCAAATGGGTGGCTGAAATAATGCTCTGCATTATAAGAGCCCAATCTCAAAGCTTCTCCTAAAATCCCCCAAAAAAACATCTTTTAGAGCTTTTTGAATGTGCTGGCAAGAGGCAGCGATAGGTTTGATTGGCAGCCATTGGCTTTATGTGCATGTGTGTGTGTGTGTGTGTGTGTGTGTGTACAGGAATACAGTCAAGACACATCACTAAGAGCGCTGCTCCAGTTTCCATCAAACGAAACGCAGCTGAACAAAAACAGGAACCAAGCGAGGAAGACGATGGCAACCTCAGGGAAAAAAAACAAAACAAAAAAAAAAAACGCACATTTGCTTATCTCCGCCGCCCGCGCCGGTTTTCGACCGCGAGACCGGGCTCCCCTTTTGGCACCAGCGGCAGGCTCCTTTCTCAAAAAAAAAAAAAAAAAAAAAGGCACCATTGTGCCGTTCTTCTTCCTCCGTCCGTCCCTCCAGGTCCCTTCTTTTATCCTCTCCCACCCCATCCACGCCCACCCCCCCCCCCCCCCCTTCCCTCTCCCGTTTACCTGGGAGTCCTGTGGGGTGAGGTTTAGCTGAAAAGCCCAGTCGAAGGCAGTCTTGACCCTGGTGCTCCCCTCATTGTGCAGTGCGGCAGCGTAATGAGGCCCTGTGTGGATATTGATATGACAGAACAAAAGGCCAAGGTGCAGTAAGGACAGCGATCCACACGTTTCACACCATTTGTTTTTCACACCGAATCCATCACATTAATGGGTCACCTTTCAGTGACAGCTCATGATTACCTGCTTACCCATGGAGAGAAAGGGAGAGAGAGAGGGAAGAGAAAGAGGGAGAGGGGGATAGATAGGGAAAAAGGAGAGAGACGGAGAGAGAGCGAGAGAGAGAGAGTGAGATTGTAGGTGTGAGGGTAAAGGGTGAGCGGGGGTGGGGGGGCTGAGGAGGAGGAGGAGTAGGAGGAGGAGTGGGGGCAGGGAGGGGTTGGAGGATGAGGGTTCTGGAGCCGTTTCTTTTTTTTATTCTTTCATGAAGATTGGCTGCAGTCCTGTCACCATCCCCGCCGAGTGAATTTATGACAGGTCAGCTCTCCGCGCAGTCACCTGATGGATGGAGAACATCCAAGTTTATTTGGGGCAGAGTGAAGCGGTGGCGCCAGTCCTCATGGCACCCGAGGCCTTTTTAAGGACCCATCAAACTGCCGAAAGAGTGCCTGTTAACTACTCTGGAGAGGGATATCCAGCAATCAGTGCAGTAGCTTCACCTTAAAAAAAGATATTCTCACCCTTAGGTCTGGTTGCGAGGATAACGGAAAATAATTTCAGAATTCAGATGTGTGTTTTGTTTGTGAAAGCACTGGGTGTGCAGTAGCGATTATTCATTGTGAGTAATTTTCAATCTTTATTTTGATTGCAGTGCAGATTTTATTTTATTTTTTTTATCGTTAATTAATTTTTTTTTTTGCTACTTCAAGTGACTGCTGGGCATTAAACCTCGGAAAAGATTTTAGTTGACTGAGGACTTAGAATTTCCTCTCTTTTTTTGTGAACACATTTTTATTCCAGATTATTATTGTATATTTATTATTTATTGTCTCCAGAATTCCCAATAATATTCATAAGCCCGTCTCATCGCATCAACGTCCTCCACGAATTTTGGAGAGCACAGGCAAGCATGCGCTCTGCTCCAAAGCACAGAGCCTGCCCACCACGCAATCCCGGTCCATTAGCCGAGTCCAGTTTCGTCCTGGTCACCAACGCCACATCGTCCAACGTCCGGTGTCCATCTGCAGAGGCTGTGTGATGACTCCTCCACTGCCAGGAGGAGGAGGAGGAGGAGATGTTGTTTAGCCAATCCAGAGTATGAGTCAGGAATATCAGGTTATGATGGCTTTTTGAGCATTAATGACTGCAGCTTATCCAGCTCACAGGGATGCTTTGAGTGAGGCTGACTCACTCTGTCGGTAATTTCCCTCTCTGCCGCCTCCCTGTTCCACAATCCAGTCCTTGCTTTGTTCTGGATAATTCAGCTTCTCTCAAACAGGAAGAATGCTGGTACACATGCGGTACTGCATGCGCTATGCACAGGCACGGCGCATTACCGTGGTACATACTGTAGGTGCAGCACATAATGCTACGCCCGGCTACTACATACAGCTGCTGCCTTTAGCTACTGCGTATGGGCACTATGCGTTAACTTATGCTTATGCCGAGCTCGCACTACACCACTTTTGCCCCGATTCTGACGTCAAAGTTTTCAGTCTTATGATAATCTTAAAAAGTCTTGGTTCCGTCGGCTGGAACGGTCTTTTGTTGTGAGATGGTCAAAGACGCGATTATTTCCGTCGCGAACCAGTCTGGACCTTGTCGGGAGAGCCCACGATCTTTTCAAACTGGTTTGATTTTGTCGGGAGTCCTGGCTGACCTGCAGTGACGCATCGTTCTACTAGAATGTCATCAGCCAATGAACGAGCGCAGAACAAACGCAACGAAAAATGGTTTGGAATGATCCATACTTCCGTAGCCTTGGCAACTCTGTGTGGAAATTCGACCTCTTGATTTAGTCCTGTATAAGTCGTGTAGAAATTGTGTGATGTGCGACCCCCGAGTAATTCTCTGTCTTCCTAAAATCAGCTAGTGTGTGCTGTATCGCGCAGCGATTTTTAAAAGACGTTAGATGTGAGCTGCTCTCCTCGGACGGGATTTTGTAAAGATTTAAAAGTCGTGTAGGCCTAGTGTGAGCTTGGCTTTAGCTGCTGCATACCTAGCGCATATATGCTGCATATCTAGCCATTGTATATAGTGTAGCTGTTGTGCAAATCTGCTATAGATTGATGCTGTGTTAAATAGTATGCCTTATAATATGTTATAATTAAAGAACTATACTAATTTTCTGTGTTGGGGACATTTTCTATCATACTGCAGTCAGCCTCTTACTGTTGGCTTTAGAATAGTCTCACTATAGTTGAACAAATTACGTTTCTAAACAGATATCCAACAGGAACCACGGCAAACTGATGGGACTTGGCATTGTTTTGAAACCTTGAGTTTCAAGCTGGGAGGTTGCTGTTCCTCCAGAGGATTTCTTAAGCCATCCCATCATCAGGCTTGTTTTAAGGAAGAAGTCACTGGTGAAATTATGGAGATGCTTTTGGCCTGATGTGTTTCTTATCGTTTTTCTTCTTTAAGCCAGTTGACATGAAAGGGTTGCGGTGATCATGGTTACTCTGCCATTGGTTTCACATTTGCCTTTTTTCTCTCAACTTTTCCTGAATCCATATTGCTGCAGTCAAGATCGTATGACATTTCTGCTGAGTCTGTATATGTGACATGTTTGTCCTGGGTGGACAACAGAAAAAAAAAACCCTAAACTACGATAAAATGAGCATTTTCATCAAATACATTCCAGATTCTGGTCAATTAAGGCAGTGTTCTTCAACCACTGAACGTCTTCATCGTGAATAGTGATGATATCATGAGCTTTTTAATGACAATAAATAAAGGAGCCATCCACTTGCCCATGTATGAGTCTTAGCTCAGCATTCCAGGTGGGGGACCAGCGAAATGACAGCGGGGAGAGAGAGATGGCTTTGTCCCCAAATTAAAAGTCACAATGTCATCTCCCTCTCTAATTGCCTGGAACCATTACTGGACACTGCAGAAAATGTGTCGGCATTTGCACTTATTTCCCCATCTGTTGAAGAAAAAAAGATCGTTCTTCTGGGACCTTGTCCCAGGCAGGCCCGCCCCCCTATCTCCTGCCGCCGCCGTCCCCCGCTGCCGTCGTCTGAGGAAGGCAGGAAGTGGAAGCGCAAAGCAGCGCGCCTTTGCGACGGCGGAGATCCAGCGCGCGGGGTTAAAAATACATAACCGACAGGCCGAGCGAGGCTTTTTTTTAAAATGCGGAATTACCGCAAACCGCGATTGATATTCGTAAATTTATATTGTGTTTGGGAGGGTGGGGGGGAAGGCGGTTGGGGGGGCTGGTGTAAATCAGAAGGGGGAAAAAATTGCTGACAAGTTTTGCCATTAAAAGATAATTGTAATCAAGGTGCGGGACGAGAAATGAAAAGATGATGGCAGATAGATGGACAGCTAGGAAAGATGGATGGTTTTAATTTGCACCAATTAAATTGAAGTTCATCGGATCATCTTCCTCTATCTTCATGAATACTTTATTTTCTGGCCGCTACAAAGCCATTAAAAAGAGTGATTGGAGCCCAAGACTTACTATACCATATTTTACGCCGTACCATCATTAAAGAATTTGAGCTGCACTTTCATCCTGTTTATAATGAGTTTTGTTGAGGGAGACGCAACGCAAGCGCGGCTGAAGCGTTTAAACGGGCCCGGCGCCGCGCGGAGAGGAAACACCTAAAACTCGCCGTGTTCGGGGGAAGACCTCGTGGTACGTTACTGTGCGCCAATTCCCTTTCCCGGTCGCCGGAGTCTTCTCGGTGAGACAGGGATGGAAAACTGTCAAAAGCACAACTGAAGTGTGCCTCAGAGCAGGCTATGTTTTCCTTATCATAAACCAAATGTGCAATTATCCATTTTCCACTTCAACTAAGGCAAACACACATTTTATACACTATGTGGAAAAAATGTATATATATATATATATATATATATATATCCTTGCAGGGAGTAATATTTATACGCAGTCGCATTAAAAGTACACGTCCGCTGTAATTTATTTTTATTTTTAATTTATGTGTTCATGAATATAAAAAAACAGGTTATATTGACCTGCCATTATTTCATTCAATCACACGCTTGTGCCTAGATTTTTATGACACCTAGCATGCTTATAACTAATAACTGTTTCTCCTTCAGTGATCATGCGGTATACTGTGGGCATAAATTTGAATAGCCCTGGCTGCCCGTTGTCTGTTAAGCAACACGGAAAAATGGAACATGCTTTAAGGCGCCTTGACTTTTTCCAGGGTAAAATGTTAATCCAGCTTTAGCAAGGTTACACGGTCAAGGTTGCCAAATTACAGCGGGCACTAATCAGCCGGGCCTCGCAGCTAGTCTGCTGCAGAAACAAACACTGTGGAATCGTTGCCCAAAGCTCCCTTCCGCATCACACCCCCCACACCCCCACACCCCACCCCCCCCCCCCCCTTATTTCCCAGACACATTCCCGCGCACAAAAACATGATTTACTGCATCAATTTGCATCTGCCAATACCCAATACCCTTTTCTTAAATACTCCGATTTCTGGTCTGTAGCACAGTAGAGGTTTTTACTCTCCAACAGTTTCCCTGAAACGCGCATTAAGCCATGTGAACCGAAGCCGTATTGTAATCAGACACAATAAACATCAACATGACTATTGACCTTTGGAGATCCCACGCATCACCATTGCCATTAACTTTATATGCAGCAGATTGTTCATCAAGAGTATTTTTTTAAAAAGGGACAAAAAATACATTTGCACAGAATAACATTATCTTGCATTAAGTGAAATTAAGCGTGCTAATGTGTTATTTTCTTCATTTTGAATAAACGTTTTGCCATTTTGGAGCAAACAGAAAACAAAACTAACATGTTTGTCTAAATTTTGCATTCTTGCTTCAAGGTCTGTGATGCATAAAACAATTCTGAATGTCTCAGGGCCAGTAACATACAGTATATGAGTGCCATGTTTTCTCCAATGTTCTGTATTTATGTACTTGTGTTAGAATATACTTTTATATGATTATGCATATACTTTGCATATTACATATGCTTTACCTGCAACTTACCTGTAACTTTCAGGGAAGATCTTTTTTAATATTTTTTCACCATGTTCGAATGCCCCCTAGTATTAAAATTGGTAACACAAATTTTGCTGTTGCTTAGGAAGGACAAATGATAAAGCAGATTGCAGGTATATTTAGTCTTTGAAAATGAAGTATACTGCTGAACCATAGAAATAATAATGTGCCTATATGCAGTGAAGGGAGGGATTATCATTTAGAGTATAATTTTGCACACAAATAAGTGACAAACAGAAAAGTGGACGCATTCCATAGATGATCAAAGATACCATAAGTAAACCAGTAAGCAAAACGCGAGCAGCCCATTTGATTTAGTCCCAACTGACTCTGTTTGTAGTGTTAAACACTGCGCTATGGCAGCTCGCCACAGTGCTACAGTACTGTGCAGGTCATGGAGATGGACCTATGGCCACAGTCCACAAATCCTTCTCGTCCCAATGTGAGGAGGTGAGAAAACGCCCCGCGTGATTTTGAGCAATTGCAGTTCGCCTCGCGGACACGATGCAAAGTCGCCATGTCGTGGGTTAATGTTTATTCCGGGTTTGAGTGGGGAACGTTTAAGAGGCAGCCAAGACAAGATCACAGCAGTGACGAGACATTCCTTTTTGTTGCAGCTATTCTAATATGTATCATTGTTGATCTTTTGCTATTGCTATTTCGTGTTACACCATAGTTAACTATGAAGAACGGAGACAGAAAGGACCATACTGCACCTCTGACAGCAGTGACCTTTTAACACTTACCTAAGCTTACCTATGCATCACTGGCATGTCTTCAATCAGGAATTAACTTCTTTTTTTTTTACCAAGTCTTTGGTTGTAAGACTAAATAACTAAATAGTGACATAGTAGCCCTCCTGCTCTCTTGATTGGTTGAGTCGGTTCCAACCAACTCATCAAAACTACTTTTGGCGAAACTGACCGATTGGTTGTCCAGGCCAATCTTTTTGCAAAATGATCTGTCAGTTGCCAGTGTGGAAGGATGGCGGTGGCCGAGTCATGCTATCCACAGACAACGACATGCTTTCAAGAATATACAGATTTAACTGTAGTTAAGGCCTCAGACGAATCTCACGGCTTGTTTCAGAGCCAGTTAATCCCTCAGAACGAGCACCCAGGTGGAAGTCAAGGAGATATGGGGGAAGGGGGGCTTAAGCTTTAAAAAAAAAAAACTGGAAAAAAAAAAAAAACGAAAAAATATAACAAATGGAGGCAGAGGCCGTGTTTGTGCCTCCTTATCCTCTCTGTAGCAGAGTTGTTAATTAGGTAGACCTTGAATTTGATTATTTGCATGTCTGAACAAGGGCTAGGGTATTAGCACTCCCCGAGGACGGCCTGTAATAACCTCTTCAGTGGCTCTGGGGGTCCCAGCGGAGTGGGGCGGTGCGGAAGGCGGGCCAGGGGTAGGGAGGGAGAAGAAACGCAGAAACCATTTCATCCAATTAGCTGTGGATTAGAGCGCTCCTCTCTCCCTCCGAATCCTATTTGCTTTGATAAGGTGCACTCCTGAAGGGGACCGCTGAGGAGGCCCTGTTCCAGAGGCAGGGGGTAAAGCTTCATTCGCCGCCCAAATTAAAATGCGGCACCTTTATCCACCACCCCCCTCAAAATGCCCCCCTCCCCCCTCCTCCTAACCCAGCTTCTTGTACAGACTTTAAAAATGGAGCCGTTTGGGATATTTCCCAACACCGAACGGTTATAAATGTTTTTCTGTTAATAGCTCACAGAGGTGAAGCATCATCAAACACCCCTGAAGACGGGTATCTACTCGCATGGATCTTCTGCTCGACTCTTGCGGGTTAACGTAGAATTTCGGCAGAACAGTACTGTTTCGTTCGGCTGGTTTTGTTCTTCGAATCTGATAGAACCTTAGAAGAAAAGAGAAGAACACTTATATATACAGACAGACTGTAAAGTAAATGTTAAATTAGCAGCAAAATACCCTTGGCTGCACCTAGAGGCTTCACAGGGCTTACTCATTCTTTTTTATCTATGCTTCAAAGTGAGCCCAAATGGGAATCGAGGGCGTAAGATCTTCTCCTCATAAACGACATGCAAGTTGATGTCTTACGGTGTTCCTTTAAACCCAGAAACCACTGTAGCGCGTTCCCCTTACGAGAGAATCGCACCATGGAGATTGGGGAGGGGCGATTCTGTTCGCTTTAAGAAGCACGTCATGCACTGGTATGTGTGATATGGTGTGGTGGGGGTGTGGGCGCAGATATATATTTTCAAACCCCTCCCCCCATTCCCGACGCCATACAAATGGTGTTTAAGCTCCCCCGCACCCAGGGTTTAATTAAGTCCCTCTAATCGTGTTCCAATCAGAGGTTTGGACCTGACGGGACGGGACTCTTGATGTGCGTTTCTGTCAGTCTTAATTGGATAATTGATTGCCAATTTTAACCCGGCCACACGCTGCATACAGAGTAAAGCGCCTGGCACCGGGGCTCCTCCAGGATTCATTTTGCATCCGGATAGAAGATCCAGCTCCGATGGGCCGGCTGTCCAGGGACAACTGCCGTCTTCTCAGGAAGGGAGAAACCGCCGGCTTCCCATCAGCCCCAGACCGCAGGGGCGCACGGCGCTATACGAACGACTGCCGGATGGCAGACGCACCTTTTCAGTATTTTTGGGTGCTATTTAACCCATCCTGTAACTTTCAGTCAATTTTTTTTTCCCCCCCACTGTTGCTGCTTCTCAAAACCCTTCTTATGAGTGTCGCTTAAAAAATGCGAAAAAGTACGGTGGAACAACGGTGACCTACAGACCCGTTACACATTCTAGCTCCCAGATGGAAAAGCGAGAGGCATTTGGCACACAAAGGGTTATGACGAGCGCACACGCCGGCTACAAGCTTGCACGCCACTTGCAATTACCCGAGAAGATTACTAAAGCGCTTGTAATGCTGTAATGCATTTCCCGTGTCCGTGTGTTTACCTCCAGAGAAGGCGCTCGGTCGCTGCTTGATAGAAGCCAGACACTGGAAGTCTACATATAGTCAGCCAGTGGCAAGCCTGGAAACAAGCCACACCCACCACCCCACCTTTCTTATTGCCGCGGCCACATATTTCTTCGGGGTACTGGAAATATTAATGTCCGTATTTTTAGTGCGCTGTAAACTTTTGGGGTTTCCGAGTGGCTCATCTCGCTAAGAGTCTGGATACGCCCAGTGGACTCGTATCAAATCCTGATCACGCCGGAGCCAACCGGGGTGGGCGACTCCAAGGGACGATACATACAGAACAGCCTGAGAACGGGGGATTCGTCACCTTACGCACCGGCTGCGCGCATGAAGTGCAGTCGCAATAAATGCGCAACTCGGCTCGCTGGTTGTGAAGGATGAGAAGCTGCGACGGACGACTACTACACCCCTCTTAGGAGAGGACATGCGGCGCTGAGACGGGCTCGAAAGTGCGACCGGGCTTCAAAACTGGGGTTAAAAAAATCTGAGAAGAGTCACCCCCTCACATTTCCACTTTTACTTGTCTGACTTGTACCGGTATCATCAACCGTGCCAATTTAGCAAACGACTTTCCATTCAGCTACTGCATAACACGTTTTTATAGATGCATAAAATCCATTTTATATTTATTTGCGCTTCACAGGGGTGTTTAAGGTTCATCGAGGTTAGGGCAGTGCGCTCTTTGAACAGCGGTGTATAATTTCCTTTTGATTAAATTCGCTCGCGTGTTCTGGTTGTGAGTAAAGGTTTGAAAATCTCCTTCGCCCTTCATATTTCAGCACGAGCGTATGCATCCGTGTTCCAGCCGACGGCGGCTGCTTAAAAAATGGAGACTTTTTCCAAATGATCTTTTTATTATTTGCTCTATAAACGACTCTGGCCATCCATCAAATGTTTTGTCAGAAATTTATTTAGAGAGAAAACTGTCACCATCGAAAGCAAATTTGGATGAGCGAAATCAATGGCGAGAATTGAAATGAGAAAATAAATGCAAAGCGAGTCGTTATGGCGACGTGGCCCGCCGTGCTGGTCCGCCGATGGCGGAAGAGGGCCGATCAATTCGCTCATCTATAATCAATTAATATTCCAGATTGATTAATAAATTGCTACTCATTTATCATGCGAGGCATTGTCCATGTTGAGATAATGTTTGATCTCCCTGGCATTCATGCTGCTTCGTGGCCAAACAAACAAGGCCTCCCTCGTCCAGCCGCCGGGGGTATTGATCTCAAAGTTTGCACAGCGCGGCGCGCGTGCTTTAAGATTGAGATATTCAGTCAATTTACTGCGTAAAGGAGGCCGAACCCCGTCCCGTTGACATTTCCGGATTCGCCGGGAAGAGTTATTTTCGAAGGAAATGGCGGTGCGTCCTTGAGCCTGAGTTCTGATTTATATTGCATTATGCATGTACCGTACCGCTAAGGTCTGAAGGCCCTAAAAAAATGTGTGGGGAAAAAAAACGTCTCCCTATTGGGAAGGCCCACGCATTTACAATAACGCACAGATGTGTATGTACTATCAGGAGGCGTGTAAGGATCAGCGGATGCGCGAGAGGGAAAGTGGTAGAGGTTGGTGCATATGTATGTGTCAGATGCACTCTGGCAGTAGCGGGCCCCCGCTCTGATTTCTCCTGGAACGCGTTGTTTCCCCGGGGACGTTACTCAACGGCGCACCTTGGGTTCTGGAGCTCAGATAGATCTGCAGGTACACAGCGTCCCATCTGCTGCGTCAAACGCAAGCATATACATTCACACACACGCACGCACGCACATGTACACACACGGACACACACACACGGACACACACACACACGCATACACACACGCACATACACATACACACGCACGCACAATGTGCACACACACGGACACACACACACACACACACACGGACACGCACACACACACACACATGTACACACTCACCCAGAAACACACATTCACACTTATACACACATGCGCACACACACACGCACACACAATGTCACATACTGTATACATGATGGTCATATCAGCACTCAGATTTTTTCACACCACTCATATTTTGCTCCAACCTCAACTCAGTTTTGTTCTAGGGAAACAACGACGGCGAGGGTTTGAGGCACAAGCCATTACAGTTTCTCATAGTTATTCCTGTATGTCATATAATGTTTTTTGTTGTTGCATTGGCAGCTGTGAGTGATGCAGAAACATAATCTATTCTGTATTGTTTGTGTACAGAAGACTTAAGGGAAGGTACTACGGGTACTGTAGACATTCGGAGAAACCAGTTTTTGCTGGGTTTACTTACAAATTGTCATGCCTACCTTCAACCTGTGTGTGTGCATGCGTGCGTGCCTGCGTGCGTGCCTGCGTGCGTGCCTGCGTGCGAGCGCTTTACTAATACATGTATGCATGTAATTCAAAAGAGATTTAAACTTCATACCACATATAACGTTACATATTTTTTTTATAACTAAATCTTTAATACGCAGCTGTTCATGTGGATAGAGAGAGGGATCTTACCACAGGGCCTTAGATAAACAGATCCTCCAATCAGACATCGTCCTGCTTTCACCAAAGGTGGTCAAATGGTCATGTGACTGAACTCATTGTCATGGCCAACAAACATCCTGTAAAAAGGAAAAAAATAGGAGTCAAAATGGTATACAGTGGTGCTCGAAAGTATACATACCCCTTCACTTTTTGCACACTTTATTGTGTTGCCCTTTTTTCCCATCAATCTACACTCAATAAACCATAATGACAAAGTGAAAACATGTTTTTAGAAATTTGTAATTTGTAAATGCATTAAAAATCAAAAACTGAAATCTCATGTACAGAAGTATTCATACCCTTTGCGTTAATGTATTTTTACAGTATCATATTTCATATTTGGTCGCATATCCTTTGCATGCTGTTACTTCCTGAAGTCTGTGACATCAAACGAGTCTCGATATCTTATTTTCAGGTGCTGTTACAAGCGATACTATAACCTCTCTGCATTTGAATGGATCTCTATGGGAATTGGGGGGTGAGACTAGATTCAGCTGTGAATTACATCCACATCTACTCCATATCTGGCAACATAGTGATGGTTTGGGGCTCGTTCGATAGCTCAGACCCTTGATAACCTGCAGCCATTTAGCCAGCCATGTGTTCCATACTGTACCAGTGTAATTTACAGCTGAATCTAGTCTCACCCCCAAATTCCCATAGAGATCCATTCAAATGCAGAGAGGTTATAGTATCGCTTGTAACAGTACCTGAAAATAAGATTTCGAGAGTCTTGTTGTTGATGGGTCACAGACTTCAGGAAGTAACAGCATGCAAAGGATATGCGACCAAATATGAATAATGATACATTAAAAATACATTAACGCAAAGGGTATGAATACTTATGTACAAGAGAGATTTCAGTTTTTGATTTTTAATGCATTTGCCAAAAATTTCTAAAAACATTTTTTCACTTTGTCATTATGGGTTATTGAGTGTAGATTGATGGGCAAAAATGTCAATTTTATCCATTTAAAATGAAATCTACAACACAATAAAGTGTGCAAAAAATTAAGGGGTATGTATACTTTCGAGCACCACTGTAAATCTGAAGCTTTTTTTGTCTTTTTCTTGTTTTTTTTTTGTATTATGATATATAATATATGATAATATATATATGATATACTTTTTAAAAAAAAATTTAATATTGAGAATGTATGTATATTATAACATAAAGAATAAGGAATTCTCGTGGTTATGGACGACCTCACTGGTGTATAGTCTCAGCAGGTTTCATTAGTAAATGTGCCAGGCTGGAATGGGGTGGGGGCTGGGGGGGGGGGGGGGGGGGGGTGGTGGTTTGGCAGCCATTTGTGCTGGACTGAAGTTTCTTTGGAGTCTCCTTGAGACAAGTGACCAGCGCAGGCCGAAGTGAAGGCCTTATCAGTCACCGCACAATGGAGCCACCCTGTGACTTATATCAGGCATGGAGGCAGGCTGGGGCACGGCTGCATTGAGGACCATCTGGGTGACAATAAACATGTCCCCGCGCCGTTTCCTCCATCATTCAAGCCAAGATAGCAGATCTGAACCTTAACTATAGCTCACTATCGCCCGCATCTCCGCGTGACCTGTTAGAGAGATGGAGGTGACGCTCAAGGATATCTCTCCACCAGCCAGGCCGAGTGCAGCGGGGTTATTACACCCGTCCTGTGGAGCAGATGTGTGTGTGTGTACGTGTGTGTGTGTGTGTGTGTGTACATGTGTGTGCGTGTACTTGTGTGTGTACGTGTGTGTGTGTGTGTGTGTGTGTGTGTGTGTACGTGTGTACGTGTGTATGTGTGTGTGTGTGTGTGTGTACGTGTGTACGTGTGTGTGTGTGTGTGTGTACATGTTTTGGATCTGGGTGAGCTTTCTGCCACGTTTCAATACGTCCGCTAATTATTATTTGAGCTCAAGCACCACACAGATGTTTTGTTTTATAATTCTTTGATTATAAGTGTAATATGGAGTTTGTACTAGTCATTCACAAGCCCTATATGCACAACACATAAACAATGCATATGTACAGTATACACCACAGCCTCAATGCCATTTATCAAGTATTATGTTGCCCATACTGAGCGTCTCTCTGTACACCATGTCCACTTTCACACAAGGACAGAATATCTATTTTTTTCTTTTTAGGGAAAACAAGTAAAGGAACCCTTGCTGTCATAGACAGGGATCAAGGATGGATTATATATATGTGAGTAAAAAAAAAAAAGATTGCTTGGTTTTAAAGGTGAGAAGTTCAACTAGCGCAGCACACGGTTTGATTATTTCAGATCAATTTGAGATTTACAGTGATAAAGCACACGCGGGGCATGCACGGGGCGAGACGCCGGTCGATAGCTGTGTGTCTCTATGGATATATCGCTTTCTTTTCTCCGGAAGATGACAGTTTCACTTAATCCAGAGGTGACATGTCGATGCACACCGCTCATGTTCAATGAAGATCAACAATTAAGGATTTGGCGATAAAGCAGCCAATCTATCAGAAGGCTGAATCTTACTATGACTTCAATCAAAAAAAAAAATCCCTCTTCAGAGAATATCACATCCTGTAATTTTGATGCGTACGAACATGACTCCCAGGGACCAAGAACAGATTGGACCCTTAAAACGACGTTGTTACGGGATGACCGGCAAACCCCGTAACGTGATTTGTTGAAATGATGGACCCCTTTTTGGGTAATCGTTGAGGTTTCCCTCGTAAATGTTTAATCTTCTTCTTTTGTGTGGTGTAATTTAAACACATGGTAGGACGAACCCAATAAAATGGCCTCCTAATCATTTCAGCGGGGTATGCATAAGCCATTTTAGATTAATGTCCAGTTATTAATACTTAATAAGTGATTTATAACTGCATTACACATATTGCATTATCAATGCATTGTCATGTAGGAATCATAGCAATTTTTTTTATGAATAAGGAGGCCAGGGTGCCAAGACACAGAAACTCCAACAGTGTGTGTAGTTGAGTTGGAAGTACATACAATAACTATAGAGTCTATTGAAAATGTGCGTTAAAATTTTTCAATGCGGAAACGCTGGCCTCTTTCGAAATGTCACGTTTACCAATATTTCATAATGTCGAACGAAAAAAAAATCCACTTTGTATTTTTAGGCGAAGTATAATGCTGTTATTAATGCTTTACTACGCCTTAATAAGTGCATCACAATCAAAAGTGTTACCTGGCTGTACTTACGGAGTGGAGAGGTGGAGAAGAGTTACCGGTCCCTCCGGAATGGCTGATATTATCCCCAGGAGCTTTAATATGGGCCCTTTATTATGACAGCAGCCCAGCGACAGGGCCCTGTCTCCCATCTGCATTACACACATTAGTGTTGGGGTTCATTCAGGGACTGCCAGAGACCTTGTCAGCACAGAGCAGACAATTGGATTGTTTTCTGGGCCGAAATGAAAGGAAACCCTGTTAGTAACGGCTAGGCGGAGGGGATGAATTCACCTGGTTTCTGCCCCAAGTTTGGTGCTCCGGCTGTTGAGCGCGCTCCGTTATTGCAGCGCCGGGCTGAAAACCGCCTCAGGAAAATCTGAAGCTGTTTAGTTAAAGCCGAGTCTGTAATTAGCGGCCTACTGTATTTGCTTGAGTACAACTCTCGGAGGGAAAGACAATAGGACTGCGAAAGTTTGGGCACCAGAATATCGGTGAAGAAGCGGGGGGGGGAATGAAAATAGGCTACACTTTGTTTGTCGTGCTAATATAGGAATGATTAAAGAGGATATGAAAAGCAAATGAACCAAGCTAACCACATAAGGCAAAATGGGGGGGAGGAGGGGCGGGCGGGGGGTGGGGGCAACAACGCACCAAACGCCAAGCCATTGGACGGCGAGTGAAAAGTGAGGCGCAAACAACGGCGTTTAATTCAATTTCATAAAGGCCTTTATGTCGCGTGACAGTAGTTCACATGCAATCACCGTAAGAGGGGAGACGTGAGCGCTGTGACCCCCCCCCCCGTGGGGCGTGAGGCGAAAACACTTCTCGGCGACACGTCCGCTGCATTCCTTCATTAATCCCTCCAGCTGCATTCATTAAGGCCCGTTTCCTCCTTCGTTATTTTTTTTTACCCCCATTTTTTCCCCTTTCTCACCCCTAACACACGAGCACCGGGCTCCGCGCTCTGGAAAGAAAAGAGGGAAAAAAACACACCGGCTGAAGTGGCACGTCACGACTCCTCCAGAAACGGGTATTGAAGGGGTACATGGGGGGGGGATAAATACGAGTGATTCACCGGTGCACCGAGTGACAGATTGGCGGTGGAAATTGCGCCGGGTGAGCCGTTATCTAGATGGGCCAGTTAGTAGCTTTTTGAGGGTCCCCCCCTCCCTCCCCGTCTGGGGCGGAGGCGGGTGGCGGGAGCCTGGCCTTTACGGTCCCGCGCTGCGCTGACCACAGCCCATTAACTCAGAGAGACTCCGCAGGGGCGCCCGAGCAAGGAGAGGGCCGTGACCCGCCACTGACCATCTTATTACTTTAACACATTATGTCTCCCACTGCGATCTTTTTATTTAAGTGACTTCAGCTAAAGGCATCATCGCAGGCCAAGCCAGGGACAGACAGAGAGGCGGGCCTGGGATGGGTTTAGGGTGGAGGGGGGGGGGGGTTGATTTATTGGAAACGTCTGCTGGATGTGGGGTGCGGGGGGGGGGGGGCTACGAGGAATATATCCCTGGATCGACAGCGAAAAGACTAAAGACGGAAAACAGTTAGTGATATCCTCCTTACCGAAAGAGTGAATGAAGGACTGGAGAGACGGAGTTAGGAAAAGTGAGAGAGTGCTTATGTGCAAAAAACGCGCGTTTGATTAAAAGAAGAAAAAAAAAAGAAGAGGCCGAACCGACCGTTACGGCTCCTCCGAGGATTCGGGTTCCCACCGCAGGGCGGTCGCTGCCGGTCCCGGGGCCGGTCCCGGCCTTTTCCGAGGACCGGCTGACAAAGAACTGAAAAGTACGGTCAGGTCACTGATTTATTTCACCGCCAGGTCACTGTTTTTACGGCCGGGCGCCGCTACGGCTTGTCTCAGATATTACTGTCCTCAGGAGGTGTATCCAGAGACTCAATGCACAGCGTTCCCTGACAGACCTCACAGCTGCTGAAATGTACGCTTCGCCTTGTTCTGTGTATCGATTCCCCGCACCGACGTCGACCGACGTCCTCCTGTGTGAGGAAATACTGTACGGCGTCGTAGCGAGACGCCGGCGAAGAAAACCGCCCGCGGCTGCCTCTCGCTCAGAAATAACGCCGAACTTCGACGTTTCCTTTTAACGGCAGATGCAGTTTAACTAAACACTTACAATATTTTCACAAAGTGCAGATTTTTTTGTAAATGCCATTCGAGCATGAAATCTTGTGCTCTGGAGGATAATTATGTCCTGGGTGCTGTGTGTGGAAATTCCATGATGGAGGTTTGGCCGTTCTCTTAGTGAAAGGAACTAAAAATTAAAATTCAAATCAAGTCACAAGTCGACAAAATTGTACGAGGTAGATCTAGTGCATTTTGTCCAAAGTTTTTAAAATTCTGCCAATATGTCACATGTTTGGAGTCACGTGTTGTTGGTGTCTCTAGCTGCCTGACAGTATATTAAAGGCCTTTAGTTTTAGTGCTGGTCAGATTCTATAAGGCCCAGTAAGGCCCAGGGGTGAAGGCCAATGTCACGGACATTTCACTACAATCACTGATTTATTGCCCAGTCTTTAGGTTAAAAAAAAAAATACAGACAATTCCAGATTTTTTTTTCTTCCTGCTTCCAGGGGCCTTGGCTCCTCCAACATCACAAGCCACTTTATTCACACCATGGATTAGTGATTTCTAACATATTTTTGTGCCCTGAGGTAATTGCATTGGACTGCCCATTTGACAAAAGAAGAATGAGGGAAAAAAACATTGAAACACAGGCGCACGTGTCAGAAAATAAAAATTATTGTTCAAAAAAGTGGAAGTAACCAATTAGATTACGACTGTTGCCACAATCTGTTACAAAAAGATAAACACAGACCCTTTTCATTAACCTAATGAAGACAGAGAGTGCTGAAGAGCTCTTAAGTCAATTAACGATATTTAAAAAAACAGGCGGCGCAGCCCCAAGGTAAATTAGTATGCGGAGAACGAGGGGGACCCAGGTTCAAGCAAATTGTGCGTGCAAGCCTCTGGTTCAAGCCGTTTGATTCTCCCATAACACAGCCCCCCGCTTCCTCCCCCTGTACCCAACCCCCCCCCCCCCCCCCCCACCTCCTCCCTCCCCCAACTCCCTCCTCGAGTGGAGTTTCATTAACGATAATTAACTGCTTGCTTTCCCTTGCTCCTCTAGCAGTTGTACGGAAGACGGCAGTACCTGAGAAGGGTTGTACGGTTCAAAACTAGGCTCGCGCCGCCACCGCACACCGCTCAGTCTGACAAACAGAGAAAGAAAAAGAGCGTTTTTACCATAAGTGTCACCGTTTCGTGCACCGCGCCAGATTTAGCCGCAGCTAATTTTCATAAGCGGTCCCGGGGCACCGTCTTCGCAAGTCTCGACTTGTTGTCTCAGTGTGGGGGTTCATCTGATAGGTTTGCCC
Source organism: Synaphobranchus kaupii (assembly GCA_029718625.1). Taxonomy (NCBI): domain Eukaryota; kingdom Metazoa; phylum Chordata; class Actinopteri; order Anguilliformes; family Synaphobranchidae; genus Synaphobranchus; species Synaphobranchus kaupii. The sequence continues at coordinate 8,457,652 of CM056376.1, forward strand.
ACATCTCTGAGAGCCTGTGTGAGTTTGTCGCTCCAGATTTTCCTCTGCACTAATCAGACACTGCCCCCTATCCTGTGCAAGCAGCAACTAGCCGCTCTGCCGTCGGAGAGCACCGACATGCCTTCTGCCCTCAAACCTTAAGTGCAAACCTTAATGCACCCCTGTGTATTAGCCTGTGTATTAGCCTGTGTATTAGCCTGTGTATTAGCCTGTGTATTAGCCCAATGCATAATTCCACTGAAAATGAAGTAATGGGCAACGCAAGGTAAAATGATGCATTCATCCAAACTAACATATCAGGGGCCTCTCTAACAGGTGCAGGGGTTCAAGGAGATGTCAGTTTATAAACAAATATAGTAGTTTAATTATTCACATTTAAAAATGGAAACAAACACGCGCAAACAAACACGCGTAGGCGCAAGTAGACGCGCGCACAAATTTTGACACAGATCCCGCACATCGCATTCATCAAACTAACATATCAGAGCCCCTCTTAACAGGTGCAGGGGTTCAAGGAGATGTCATCTTACACGCAATTATAGTAGTTACATTTTTTACCTTTTAAAAATGGAAACGAAGCACGCACACACAAAGACAGACGCGCGTGCAAATTCAGACAAAGATCCCTGCTTTCTCCCCCTCCCCACCTCTCTTTCTCTGTTTCCCCTCTCTCCCACACTCTCTCTTTTCTTTCAATAAACTTATTTGGAGTCCTCCTGGGTTTTAAATCTCTCTTGCCGGCCAAACAATGAGGACTGAAAAGATTGCGGTTCATTTCGACCTGAGCCTGGATGGAGGCCTCATTTACTGGCTGCTGGCAACTCAATCAGCTTGCCTCTCACTGATGAGTGAGTGACTAGTTTCAGACCGCCAGTCAATATGTGTCCGCCGTGATAGAATGGCAGCATGCTCTCTCTCCGTTCCCTCGCCCCGATGTTGTGCCTCCTTTTTTTTTTTCATTTTGTCTAATCAATGTTATTTTAAAAAAAAACACTGACACACACACACACACACACTCACACACTCACGAGCGCACATACACCGTTTTCCTCTCCTCCAGGCATTAACAGTTGGCTTTCTTGATACAAAAGGTCTAATTTAGGCCATTTAAAAAAAAAAAAAAAACCTAAACGAGGCTTCATATCACGTGCTTCCTGTCATGGTTATGGTTTTCAGTCCTCCAAATACCTAGGTTTCCTTATGTTTTTCAGTCCTCCAAATACCTAGGTTTCCTTATGTTTTTCAGTCCTCCAAATACCTAGGTATTTGTTCTAATTTTTTTCCTTTCGATTGATCTGCGTGACATATTCACGCTGTTAAAGTATGTGATATACCAAATATGGATCTACAGTCTTGCATGTGCTCCCCGTGCCAAAGATATGCATCAGACTGTCCTGGAATTCGGTTGAGCTTGTGTCAAAGGGGAGGTTCATACACTAATGGAGGCCTACCTCTGGGACAGGATGTTTTGTGCGTTGTTGTGGAGCCCGCCCAGGCCGTACATGCCCTCCCTGGCTTCCTCTGGAGGTTTCGGTGCAGCTTGAAGTCCGTACCTGAGGGAGGCCCCTCTATCTGGGGTCTTGTGCAACCTTTTGCCCGTGTGTCCCACGCATCACAGGATACACACAGCCCTATTTATCTGTGGTGCGTTGAGCTCATCTCATCTGCATCGCGGCTATACCTGCACGGGGGCGTTTTAAAGGCAGAGAGAGACCTACTGCTAGCACACAATCAACTGTTTTGCCTTTACTGTTGCGTGCAATGTATTTACCAAACAAGACAGTACCCTAAATCATAGATAATGAAATCCGGCCCTCGAATCCAAGTACGGCCTTCGTTTTCTTTTCTCCCAGGAAAGAAACGGAATAATTAGCGCTATTGATTGGCCAGACTGTCTTCACACCTGACTCCCAGGTAAAGAGAAGGTGGAAAAGCAGCAGTTATCAGCCCTCGAGGACCGTGTTTTGAGCAATGGTGCCCTAAATCGTACATTCCAGAATACCTATGCTAGGATAAAAAAATTTAGATTTTCTGTCAAAATAATAGTAGCTGTACAACTTGAGTGTAACATTTGTTTGTTTTTCCTAATGTCTGTGTGTGTGTGTGTGTGTGTGTACGTGTGTTTGTGCGTGCGTGCGTATGTGTGTGTAGCGTTGTTTGTGTTGTGCTTCTCCTTCTCTGCACTGGCCTATTAAAAAGGCAGTCCTCTCAGGCCGGCTCACCAGGCCTGATGAGTCGGGCTCAGCGTCCCTTGTGTCCTCTATTTCACACACCCCACTGAACATGCTCCGCAGTCTGCCGACCCTTGACCCCGGCTGTCAGGGTGATGGGTACTGTTATCTAGAAGTAGTTATTTCACATAGATGGTCCTTTGTTCCTTCTGCCTTTTATTGAAAATATAAAGCTATACCAATTACTAATATAAATAGGCTGGAGCTCTTTAAAGGTGGTTTGTGTGTGAGGAGATTATTATATATATTTTTTTTCTAAATAAGATGTGGAGACCCAGTGTTTTTGAGGTGGTAGAGGCAACAGAGTAATTAGCCGAAGGAGACCGATGCATTTCACGCCATGAGGAGCGATATTGTGGTTCGTTACTAAAACCGCCGATAAATAACGGCGCAAAAAGTATCTGCCAGTTCCGAGATGGGCTAATGTAAATATGCGGCTGTAGATCTCTCCCAGTGAAAATTTTGCATTGTAATATACAGTGCAAGACCCCTGTAATGCCTGCACGCGAAATTTCAAAACGCGTTGAGGTACGAGCTGTCGGATCCTCATAAAAATTATGTTACTTATTTATTGCAAAGGCATATGCATGAAACACAAACTCTATAAGACTGCTCCAGTGCTGAGAAAAAGGCAGCTAACTGCCTAATAAATCAGGCTTGCAGTCCAAAGGTCAGAGCAAAACATTAGACTTGTCTCCAGAACAGTGAAATTTGTAGAGAAGGCCTAGTGACTCACTCCCTTTTTCTGGGATCAGTGAAATTTATAAGTTGCTGAACAAGTAATAAAGGCCATTAAAAATGTAGCTGGAATTTATGTGCGGCGGAGGTGGAAATTATATAATTAGGGGCTCAAATAATTTTTCAGTCGGATTCTTCTCCACAGACCTTTAAGTTTAATTGGGTGCTAACGGCGCCAAGGAACCAATGATGACGACAGACATGTAAAATAAATCAAGGGGAAAAGTCAGAGGTCAAAATCATACATGAGGAGGACATATGTAAAAAAAAATAATAATAAAAAAAAGACAGGTAGTCAAGATCTCGTATTTCCCCCCTTTTTTCTTTATTTAACTTTGTTTTAAAAAGGCAGCACATACAATGATCTACCTTTATTCCAGTGGAGTAAGTAGGTTTCATGGATATTTCAATAGAGCCATGAAGATAAATAATTGTTTTACTATACACAAAATATGGTATAAATTAAATTATTATCACAGAGATTTTCTTTATTCTTTTGAAGCATGTCATGGAACTTCATGGTTTACTGCATTGTGCACCGCACATTACATTTTACATGTATATAACATGAAATAAACGCATTTTTACTTATTACACATGTATTTATTTGAAAAGGCAGTAAACTTCTGAACAAGTAGGTGGAAAACAGTTCATACATACAAGCTGTTAACATTATTTAGCATGTAAAAACATGTTAGAAAATAACTGAAATACAATTACATTTTTTCTGCTCACCCAGTTTCAGAAGTGGGTAAACTTAAGGATACACTAATGTTCATATTTTAAAAAAAATGCATATGAAAATGTTGATTTAAAAAAAAAAAAAAAGTAATTTAATTCCAAATTATGCAATAAACAGTTTGTTATATATTCGGTACATATGTTATACTATGCATTAACACTCGTAGACTTGTATTATAAGCTATTCTAATATCAGGTCACAAGCTAGCAATTAACTATAACCATTCAAAACACAAATTCTATTCAGGGTGAGAGGAGAACAACACTGTAAGTTTCTGGAAATAAAAATTCTCAGAAATCTTGTTATATCTAACATTATAATTTCATAGTGTTAAAAGGTACTTTTAAACCGAAATTCTCACTCCAGAATAGAATTACGTACCTGTACGCCTAACGTATAAACTGGTTGAAATCTGAGTCATATTTACTGTGTAAAACTGGTGTATTTTTACATTCACATTTATTTCAGTGAAATGTGTGGCAGCAGCTAATCTTTTGACTTTTCTGCCTTGCTAAGTTTGCTTGGTCAAACGCATAATAGCAAAAATGGAAAGTTCTGGAAAGATAGGAGGGGACTTTACTCGATTGGCCCGTTTAAAAGTGGGTCAGTATCTTCCAGGGGTGGTCGCTGGCTTTTGGTCCCTCAACAAGATAGAGAGCACCTCTACCTCAGCACCTGCTCCAGACCTTTCCAGACCCCCCCCCCCCCCCCCCCCACACACACACACACACACATTTCCGAGGTCATTACTTTACACTTTGTATGCGATTACTTTCACCCGTATGGGCCGATACATCACAGCACAGTCTACAGAGACCACAGACCTTCTGCTTCTCCCATGTTCACGTTCGTCTGAAACCCTGAGAGGAACAGGAAAGGGGATGGTACTAACTGCTCAGGTATTATTTGATATAAACTCATCAGCCCAGCTGCACTCTGAAGCACACAGGTTCAAAAATATTACAAAGAATTATTATGCATTAGATACCTCTATATGGGTCAGGAAAGAAAAGACAAATAGTTATTGATACCTAATCAATCAAATTTCCTTGTCTTCTGGAAGCATTTTCTGGCTGCTCTTTCCTGCCAGTCTCCTTTAATAATTGTAGCAGCGAGCGCATTCAGAAGAGATTTTCAATTTATTTCTAATCAAGCTTTATCTAATATTCTCCCGACAGGCAATTAAAAATTCAAACTCCAGTGAAAAGCCATTGCTCACTTTTTACTTTCTCCCAGTGTTCATTTAAAGATGTTATTTCATTAAAAGCGCTTGTTGATGAGTTCGGGGTAATTTGCGAGCACATTTAATTACCATAGCCTGCATCCTCTCAACTGCAAGTGTTGATACGGAGCGCATTTTTATTTTATTTTTTTTATTTTACCTTTAATATGCACGTCAGGATAAAAAAATCAAAAAATGTGCATCCTAACAGTTCAGCAATTCCGAGTGATTTTATAACTTGCCTTATTAAGGCAAACGGTAACTGAAAATGCATTCATGTAAAGCAGGACCTAAAATATATACACGCAGCTCTTCCTGTACCTAAATGACAGCATTTTATCCTCAGAAACCACATTGTGTGTGATTGTGTTCTTTTGAATGCCAGTACAGAGATGGCTGTTAGCACAAATTAGCACAGGGCAGAAACACTGATAATTGCGAGTTTGATATGTCAGCGATGCATTTGCATCTGTCCCTATCCAATAAAACATAAATACATAAATAAAAAGCTAACAAAGAGATAGGGAAGTGCCACACCAAGGCGAGCAGCGAATGTGGACAAACGGTTCCGGGAAGCCTTGCTCTCGCACTTTCGCCTGGCGTCCGGCTTTATCGAGGTGAAGAGGAGCGCGGTCGAGGGGTGCATTGTGGGAGCGCGGGAGCGCAGGGGGGGGAAAGGGGGGGGGGGGGGGGGCGGCCGGGTTCTTTACGAGACCTGCGTTCGTCTCTATCCTCCGGCGTTCCCCGTTTCATTTTTCCCCCTCTTAATTCCTCGCCGGCGGAGTATATCACCCCCCGGCCCTTCCTCACCACCCTGCCCCGTCCTGTGTTTTATGACTGGCCTTACACAAACAGCACATTCTCCCTACAAGATAGTGAGGAAATGGCAGGAAATAATTGGAAAGGGTGAATTTGTCATTAAGAGTTATAATGAGATTCTCAGTGTGAGGCGTGGTGGTAGCTGAGAAGCTGCAGATCGGGTTTAGAACACCATAAACAAAGGACCGTGTGTACTCTTCTCCCTCTCCAGGATTAAGCACACATAATCTTTTATAGGATTCATCATTTAGGCTGTGCACTATATGAAATACATTAAAGCACTCTGTTTTTCCCTTCTTCTTTGTCTTCTTCTTCTTCTTCTTCTTTGTCTTCTTCTTCTTCCTCTTCCTTTACTTCCTTTTCTTATTCTCATGAATGAAATAAGCCGTTACAATATTATTAATATTATTGTACAATGATGGAGGTAGCTGTCTGACATTGGGTTTTGTTTCAGCTAAACGGTAGGATTTTGTTTCGGTACATTTGTGAGCGTGTGTTTGTGTGTGTATGTGTGCGTGAGAGAGAGAGAGAGATAGGGAGAGAGAGAGAAAGAGAGAGTGAGTGAGAGCATACTGCTAAATGTTTGTAATCCATATATTACTATATATCACTTGTTATAAACATAAGAACAAAACGGCGACAGGCAATCCCTTTCGCATTTCCCTCGTCCAACAGTCTCACCGTTTCACAGTTTCACCCCAATCGTTGAGGGGTGTCCAATGTCCCTCAAACTGAGGCAGGCAGACCAATACCTCTCTCCCTCTCTCTCTCTCTCTTTCCCTCTCTCTTCGCCTTTCGCTTCTGCTCAGGTAGGCTGCCGCAGTGTGCCACTGTGTGCCTGAGCTGTTTAATCAGTCAGTCTCTTTGATTTTCATGGCCCGCTAACTCCGTGCGCCGCCGCGAGGCTGATGGGAAAAAAAACGGGGGCCGCAGGGCCTCGCGGTTCATCTGAAAACGTGCCTTCCAGGGGCACTATCAGTGTGTGCCGGGGGGGCTGGGAAAAAAGCTGAGGGAAGGGGGTGGGGGGATTGGCAAATAGAAACACCCCCCCCCCCCCCCCAAGAGAACTGCTGCACGCTGCCCGCCTATTTAGGGCACCTATGTCCAGCAGTGGATTTGAATATGCATGACTATCCCAGCATCCCTTGCAGCGCAAACCACCCCAACGCTACGGAATTTTCTCGGAGCAAAAAAAAAAAAAAAAAAACGTCCACGCGTCTCATTTAAATACTCGTCTGCCGAGCCCTGTCATGCACAATTAAGGCACAAGCATTTAAAAAAGGAACTTTGCATCCTGGCAAATGAGCGAGAAAGAACGAGAGAGAGAGAAGGAGAGAGAAAAAAGACCTAATAAAACATAAATGTGAATGGACGATCCTTGTTTGTGTCTGGCTTGGGCTTACTGCGCTGTTGGGAGAAGTTGTTGAGGAATGTGTACCTAATGACTGTATTTCAACGCCATTTGCTCTATAAAAGTCATAGAAGGTGAGGTAGGTTAGGCCGGTATGGACTCGTGTAATAAATGGAGATTTAGAGCAAAGTCCGGTTTTGTTGGGGATGATGTCAGAGCCTCTTGGAGAGTCATCAATACCATGGCTGGGGCCCGCAGTGCACTGCGAACGCTGCATTGCCGCGCGTGACCGTAGCATCTCGGAACAATGTCCGCCTCAGCTTGTGGCAGCGCACTAAATATTACTTTCAGATCAACAATGGCCTCTTGCCGTTCGGACGCGTTTTCCTATCATCGCCACGGCAGGGGCACAACCCGTGCCCAGCTCGGGATACTGAACCACACGTCGTCAGCGTTGGTGGAGGAGGAAGCGGAGGAGGAGGAGGAGGAGGGCAGAGAGAGATAAAAAACAGGGCTTTGTGTTCCCCACTGTTTGTGCAGCTGTTTGGGGGCTTATGTGCTCTGGAAGCGAGCGGGGCGCTGCTGGGAGGAGTGTGTTGCGGAGGTACCGCGCGGTTGGGCAGCGAAGCGTCCACTCCCGGGTCACATGCTTAAAATGAGTGCGGGTGGCACGGCGGCTCAATGACGCTGTAGAACCCTTATCTCTGCTGTCCAGATGGTCCCACTGAAGACATCCCAACCTGCGGCTAATAGCTCAGAGGTGCAGCGGGGGATACGTTTATGCCGCGTTCCGAAGTGAAATTAATTTGAAATATTCGCACGGTATCTTTCTTTTTTTCACTCCCGTAACAAAGCCCGTTTTAGAAGAGCACCTGAGCATTAAAAGAACACTTGAATATTTTGAATGGTTTCCTGGCTTGTATTTGTTAGGGTGTAATGTTGTTCTTGTACAATACAATACATACATACATGTATGTTAGGGTGTAATGTTGTTGTTGTACAATACAATACATACATGTATGTTAAGGTGTAATGTTGTTGTACAATACAATACATACATACGTACATGTATGTTAACCCTAACAAAAATGAACTATAGTAAAACTATAGTATGTCGACAGCACATACTATACAAATACTATAGTATTACTGTAGTTTTTTCATACACACTATAGTCATACTATTGTCCTATAGGGATAAATACTAAAGAATTATTATAGGCGGTGAAAATACTATAGTGATACTATTGTACTATAGTGACAAATACTATAGCATTATTATAGTGGGTGAGACTATAATATTCTTATAGTTTTCTAGAAGATACCTATAGCAATACTATAGTTAATTTTTTTTAGGGAATGTTGCTGTTGTACAATACAATACAAACATACATGTATGCTAGGGTGTAATGTTGTTGTTGTACAACATACATGCATACTGTACATACATACGTACACTCACATACACTCACACGCACGCATTTCATCTACAAGACACAAAGACACACATGCACAAACACAATACACCCTTTTATTAAACCTGTTACAGAAGTGATCCTCTGGGGAACCCAGTGTCCCCTCTGACGCACTTACAGTAGAGTTCCCTCAGGCAGGACTCCACTCCAACATGTCTCAGGACTGAGAGCTGCTTAAGAACAGGAAGTCGCCGAGCTGCTTCTTTCCATAAGAGGGCTGGTTTTGAAAAGGAAGTGGCTGAGCTCTCACTCTTCAGGTGAGGCCTGTGGATAAACGGGGACAGTAAGATGGGGAAGGAACATCGGTGTTGTCACTTTTCACACAGAAACAAGAGAAAAGTACAACCAATCGTGGAGTACATTGATGGGACGAATTGGAACGATCCCAAACGTGATTTTCCAGATACTTTCTAGCTGTAGCACCCGGAGCCCTTTTTTGATGAAGGAACCAATTACCAGTGACTTTTTTCTATTTTGTTATTATCAACATACTTCATGATTCTTCGGCCTGGTTAAGACACCGACGTCCAATACCTATTTTATTATCCCTGCAGAGGAACAGGAAATCACTGAGATTTCTTAACAGGAAATCATTGAGCTCTTGCTCTTGCAGGAGGGGGCTGTGCTGGAACGGGAAGTCACTGAGCTATCTAAACAGGAAGTCACGGAGCTCTCTAAACAGGAAGGCATTGAGCTTTTGCTCACGCAGGAGGGGACTGCACAGGATCAGGAAGTCACAGAGCTCTCTAAACAGGAAGGCATTGAGCTCTCTAAACAGGAAGTCACAGAGCTCTCTAAACGGGAAGTCACTGAGCTCTTGCTTCTGCAGGAGGGGGGCTGCGTAGGAACAGGAATTATTGAGCTCTTGCTCATTTTGGAGGGGGGATATGTAGGAACAGGAAGCCACTGAGCTCTTTCTCCTGTATGAGGGGGCAGGTGGGGAGAAAGAAGTCCCGGAGCTCTCGTTCCTCCAGGAGAAGGGCTGCGCGGGAACAGCAGGCCCAGGATTTGGAAGACGGCAGCGGGGCGTCTCTGGCCGGGGCCTCGGCGGGTCCCAGCATTGGAGTGGCTAATTAAATACTAAGGTAGAAATGAAATCTTAATGAGAAACACAAGCTTGTTGCAGCGGTTGGCACTATCTGGATCCCTCTTATTAGGTGTGCCTGCCCATATGTGGCTGGGTGAAGTGCCCATTAGGGCTTTCCCAAATGGAGCCTCCTCGTTGTAGCCAGGGCCCCAACGCCACGCAACATCCAGGCAATTTCCCCCAAACTTGGCAGTGGCGCGGACCCACTATGAAATTTCTTAGCCTCGATAAATATTTTATGCAAATTAAAATTTAATTCTTTGCTTAGTTTAAGCAATTTCCCCCTGTAAGTAGTGTGTCTGTGAAGGAGATTACAACATTTGCCGGTTTGTTTATAATTTAATTTTTTATGTTGTGGCTGGCGGTGGGGAGAGACGGAACACCTGTGAGTGTTTATAATGTCCCATCTCCCTCACAGCTGCTGCGTTTCAAAACACCTCGCTGCCGTAATAATTTCATAAAATTTCATGATTTACCATCTGCTAGACTGAGCTATAAGCACATGCAATAAGCATTTGTATGGCGCCGGTCCCAGAAAGGTACCATAACTGTATATTTTAACTTAATGGCTTTTCGGGGCATGCAAATTTCCGCACAGCAGATTGCGGAGATGCCACAATGCAAAGCAAAGCGCCGACCGCTCGTCTCCCGCCCCGGTTTCCGCCGCCCTCCCCCCGCCTCCCCGTTCCCGCGCGATCAAACGTCCGCGCGGTAGTCGCGCCTGTTGCCCGTCTCCTGAAGTGTAAGGTTGCCTGTGTCACAATCTAGATATCAAACTCTGGAGAATGCAGGACAAGGTAGGAGGTACGAGGCGGATTATTTCCCTTTTAGCATCTAATGTCTGTGCATTTGGGTAATTAAAATGATTACTACAACAATTAAAGCAAGTAATTAGAAACTAATTACACTGGCATTTTTTGTGATTACAGGAGCAGATGAAAATGGTGTTCAAAATTAAATTCATTGCATATTCATGGAAATAAAATTAAATACTGCTGGGTGGATAAGATAATGGGAGCGGGTGGTGTTCAGGGGGTTTGGAGAACAGACTGTTGCTAATGCTCCTAACAGACATTTGGTTAAATCAGTGATAATCTTTTAATGGCCTTAAAAGGAGTTAATATTTGGAATGCAGTCAAAAGCACCAAGGGTTGTGTGCGTGTGTGTGTGAGTCTGCGTGTGCGCGTGTGCGTGTGTGTGTGTGTGTGTGTGTGTGTGTGTGTGTGTGTGATTGTGTGTGCGTGTGTGTGTGTGTGTGTGTGCATGTGTGTGTGCATGTGTGTGTGTGTGCGTGTGTGCGTGTGTGTGTGTGTGTGTGGGTCTGCGTGTGCGCGCGTGTGTGCGTGTGTGTGTGTGTGTTGTGTGTGTCTGCTTTTTCTTCTTGCTCTCTTGGAATGATAAAACCTACCAGCTGTAGCACAATAGAAAACATTTCATCATTATCTACTCAAATGGAAGCAGAGAAACGCGAGCCTTTATGGCTCTCCTCTCCTGTTTCATGCGCAACGATAATTTAAATGAAAGAATCTCCTTCCGAAGCTGTTTCTCCTCTCCTTCATTCTCCCTTCGTCTCTCTTCCTTTCTGCCTTTCTTTCTCGCCCTCTCCCCGCTATCAGGCGGCTCCATGCCTTTAGCCGCTGCCATGATCATGTAATGAGATTCTTCAGATTAAATAGATTTCCTGTTAAACTCGTAGCTGGGTAGATAGGGTGTCAAGAATGAATGGTTATTAACATTTAAATATATCACAGAATACGAAAGAGAGAGAGAGAAAGAGAGAGCCAAGAATATGAATTTTTTATTGTTGTCGAGTGCAATGTTTTTCTTTTCCTCAGCACATTGTTCAAAGCCCTAATGAAACTACAGTAATTAGAGTTCAACAAGAGGAGGGCAATTACACTGGGCAAGATACTGATATTTAAGAAGGGAAAACCTATCCACCTGTGTGTGTGTGTGTGTGTGTCTGTACCTATCCACCTGTGTGTGTGTGTGTGTGTGTGTGTGTCTGTACCTATCCACCTGTGTGTGTGTGTGTGTGTGTGTGTGTGTGTGTGTCTGTACCTATCCACCTGTGTGTGTGTGTGTGTGTGTGTGTGTGTGTGTCTGTACCTATCCACCTGTGTGTGTGTGTGTGTGTGTGTGTGTGTGTCTGTACCTATCCACCTGTGTGTGTGTGTGTGTGTGTGTGTACCTATCCACCTGTGTGTGTGTGTGTGTGTGTGTGTGTGTGTGTGTGTCTATCTAGCGCTCTTTATCGGTGTGTGTGTGTGTGTGTGTGTGTCTGTACCTATCCACCTGTGTGGGTGTGTGTGTGTGTGTGTGTGTCTAGCGCTCTTTATCGGTGTGTGTGTGTGTGTGTGTGTCTGTACCTATCCACCTGTGTGGGTGTGTGTGTGTGTGTCTATCTAGCGCTCTTTATCGGTGTGTGTGTGTGTGTCTGTACCTATCCACCTGTGTGTGTGTGTGTGTGTGTGTGTGTGTCTATCTAGCGCTCTTTATCGGTATGTGTGTGTGTGTGTGTGTGTGTGTGTGTGTCTGTACCTATCCACCTGTGTGGGTGTGTGTGTGTATCTAGCGCTCTTTATCGGTGTGTGTGTGTGTCTGTGTCTGCACCTATCCACCTGTGTGTGTGTGTGTGTGTGTGTGTGTACCTATCCACCTGTGTCTGTGTCTATCTAGCGCTCTTTATCGGTGTGTGTGTGTGTGTGTCTGTATCCACCTGTGTGGGTGTGTGTGTGTGTGTGTGTGTGTGTGTCTATCTAGCGCTCTTTATCGGTGTGTGTGTGTGTCTGTACCTATCCACCTGTGTGTGTGTGTGTGTGTGTGTGTCTATCTAGCGCTCTTTATCAGTGTGTGCGTGTCTGTACCTATCCACCTGTGTGTGTGTGTGTGTGTGTGTGTGTGTCTGTACCTATCCACCTTAGGGCTGTCAATTTCCCTGAGAATACTAGTTGAATGCAACTACACGGAAATGATAGCCGAATGATAGCCGACTGTACAATACATATTAGCCTATATTACGAAAGACATCCTAAGAACACTTAGAATTACCACGCATTGCGTGTTTTATCCACTAGGAAATAACCAGTAGAAAACAACCGTACCGCAATTCTTTTGTTATGGCAAAATTATCGTGTTTGAAAGCGGACACAGGATGAAAAAAATACTATTTATTACATAATTTCATCTGCGTCCGACTGCTGCATAAGTTGCAAATAACATGCAAGACGGAGAATTTGACAAAATACAATTTCATACACCAACGATGGCAAAATACAATGTATCTATACCAATGATTGCAAAATATCATTACATAAACCAACGATGGTAATTGCAAAATCACCTTGTTTCCGTGGGTCGAGGTAGCTGGCTGTATTTAAAAGCAAAAAAGCCCGCTTCTCTCTGTCATACCGTTTCGTGAGATCTGTGACAATCTTTGATTTAATTTCTCTAATAGCCTGTGGACCATCTGTAGATAGTTGGTTGAGCTGTGACACCAGAAAATATTCTTAAAAAAGATTCTGCTATCTGTGATAGTTGATCTGCTTGGAATTGTAGGCTATACCGTTGCTCTAACTCATGGATTAATTCCTAAAATCCAACGCCCTGTGTAAGTTCTATGGGTCCAATGTCCTTGCAAATGAAAAGTAGTTTATTTGTTGCGGCAGCTTGGCGAGCAGTGGGCAACAGGTTTGTTGAAGACGGTAGAAATAGTGTCACCCACGCCTGTGTATCCAACGCTCTTTATCAGTGTGTGTGTGTGTGTGTGTGTGTGTGTGTGTGTGTGTGTGTCTGTACCTATCCATCTGTGTGTGTGTCTGTCCAGCGCTCTTTATGGGTGTTTGTGTGTGTGTACCTATCCACCTGTGTGTGTGTGTGTGTGTGTGTGTGTGTGTGTCTGTCCAGCGCTCTTTATGAGTGTTTGTGTGTGTGTGTGTGTGTGTGTGTGTACCTATCCACCTGTGTGTGTGTGTGTGTGTGTGTGTGTCTGTACCTATCCACCTGTGTGTGTGTCTGTCCAGCGCTCTTTATGGGTGTTTGTGTGTGTGTGTGTGTGTGTGTGTGTACCTATCCACCTGTGTGTGTGTCTGTCCAGCGCTATTTATGGGTGTTTGTGTGTGTGTGTGTGTGTGTGTGTGTGTGTACCTATCCACCTGTGTGTGTGTGTGTGTGTGTGTCTGTCCAGCGCTCTTTATGAGTGTTTGTGTCTGTGTGTGTGTGTGTGTGTGTGTGTGTGTGTGTGTGTGTGTCTGTACCTATCCACCTGTGTGTGTGCCTGCGTCCACTTGTCTGTGTTTTTGCCTGCGCCTGTGTCTATACTATTGTCTGTCCTGATACCTACGTATGCTGGCGTCTCTGTCTGTAGCTGTTACTCTGGTTATTCAGTTTTAATCTGTCTGTGGCTGTAGATATGTCCGTGTCTGTGCCCGGGTGTGTGTGCATGTGTCTGTGCGTATCTCTGTCTGTGGCTGTAGATATGTCTGTGTCTGTGTGTATCTCTGTCTGTGGCTGTAGATATGTCCGTGTCTGTGCTGGAGTGTGCGTGCATGTGTCTGTGGCTCAGGCCCCCTCTGCTGCCGGCGTTCGCTCTCTCACCAGCCTCTACTCGAACCGTAGATTATTACACGAGATTAATAATGTAAATTTCACTGACTCGGTTGCCTGAGAAGACTCTGCTTTCAGAAATTGATGGTCCCGCAATCCATCACCTCCCTCTCTCCAGCCCTGTCTCCTTTCATTTCTCATCCTTCCTTTAAGGATGGAGGGAGGGGGGTGTAGACGAAAAAAACCTGCTATGTGTTGGGAGCGTTTTTCCATTTGGTAAGTGTCCAATGCGACTTGACTGGTGTGGTGGAGATCGTCAGAGAGAACTGTGGGAAGGATGAGTGGTTGGAGGTGGGGATGGGGGGGGGGGCGGGTTGGGTGCACGCAAGCAAGGGGGGACAGAGATATGTGTCTCGTTTTATCTTATTCATCTTTTGTGCCCCAAATGCCAGTTTCAAAGTGGAGCAATGACCAACTGACAGCTCCCAATAAATTGCTTCCATGTTGGCTCCTGACGGATAGGTACCCCACACGTTGATAACGGCTTGGTCCCAGCGATAGAGTTTCTGAGATGACTGTTCTTGTCTGCATGGTTAATCCTCCCCCCCCCCCACCTCAGCCACGCGTGTTTCCGCGGGCGATAACCGTGACTGTTTTTATATTCACATGTAGAGGACTTAAGCCCAACCCTTTCAGCCCTGAACTGAGAAGTACTTGCGTTTCTTACTAAATTCGTTACAAAGACATTCGTTATGCAGATGCAGCAAAAGAGTAACACATTTGTAAATTTGTCACATTAAAGTCAATGGCAAAGCACATTGTGGTGATTTTCAATACGGACCCTGATCTCTTTAAGCAAATGACGGCTCGGGAAAGCAGAGGGGACCTTCCTAAAAGCAGACCGAATACCCCGGGCGCTTGAACAATGTGGAGGAGAGACAACAGAGCTTTCTTTTTTCGGAGCACGGGAATCGAGCCGTGTTTGTTGCCTATTCTTTCACCGAGCACATTCATATTCAAAGTCCTTTTCTTTTTAGTCGGCTGAACAAATAACAGCACAGATGGTAGAGAGTCCCGCGCTGATATTTCATATAAAAGGAGGATTTTTTCATAAGCCGAAGATGTCGATGGGCAGACAGGTGTGCTATTTACATAACACTGGTGCTCGGAGACGGCTACTCCCTGTAAGTAAATGTCACACACGCGGCCTCATTCGCAATCTACCAGTCCCCGGGCTGACATCCATCAAAATTTAGCCCAGTTCAACCGGTGATGTATCTGCCTCGATCAACACTGCGCAGGGTGCAAATAGCAGAGGGGTTGTTTGTTTCGGGAAGGGTCTGGTGAAAGCAAAGTAAATGTTACCTCTCGTATCCGCCTCCGTCGCACGAGGCCGAGTGTCCCAAGTCCCGGCGCGTATATCTGTTTGCGTACGTGTATGTGCGCGTGCGGTGGAATTAAAGTCTGCGGAGAACACGCTAAAGGTACAAAGGCGCGACCTCTAGAGGCTGTCAAATACTGATATGCGTTTGTCCTAACCCACAAACGGTAAACACCCGCCCCCTTTTCCGCCCGCCCAGCCGATAACCTTTCTACATTAGATGAAATTTTAAACTCAAGGGCCCGTTTATACATCGACGATACCTTTAATGAATAGGGCATGACAACTTTGCATGACTTAAAAATGTTGGTAAACAGATGTAAATGTCAGTTAAATGTAAACGGGTGATAATGCTTCTGTTTTGGGCCTTGGTGCACCACTTTAGTGGGCAAGTGGCTACAATTTACATTTAGCTGTAAATAATAAAGCCGGAGCCTGGCGTCGATTCAAAACAACGCATTTGAACAAAGCCAGATGCACATTTTAATTTTTTTTTAACTGTTGATTTCGGGATGATTTAAACCATGGGAAATATGTGTTCTTTTCCACTCGACACCTGCAGAAACAATCAAGGAAATCCGCAGGCACGTCCACAGCTAATTATGGCACACGTGCCTTTCTCATCGCGTCTCTTACTGCATGAACAGTTATTCTTCATTATTAGCGGGGCGGTGGGGGTTGTATTCTATAATTGGGCATATTATTTGACATGCATACAACACGTATGGAGGAGTGAGCACGGTCCTCTTATGCGTGCATGTCATACACAAGCACGTACTCTATGATTGGTATTCCTGTACTAACCACAAATAGACCTACTTTACCTAGTCGGCTCCTTATTCTTAACATTGCACATTTCTGCTTCCCTTTAAGCCCTAAACATTACAATTTCATGGATCTTAAGAAAATTGGTTGGACCAAGTAAAATCTAGTTACTAGAAACGTAGACCTAGAAAGCCCTGTTACTAGATAGAACCTCTGGGACGGTGGAAGGAAAGCAGAAGCTGGCCTTCTGTTAAGTCTGTAATATTACCTGTGGCTAATACCTTTGGTGAGTCAGAGAGGAGTCAGCTGCGGACGGACTCTGACTCACAGTGTGTGGGCTAACCCCAGATGTAAGGCTTTGATCCACATCCAAGTGAGTCAAAGAGAACTAGGCATGTTCATCCTGTAAAATACCATTTCTTTATTTATTTGTGAATAGCTACTTTTCCCCTAGCTAGGCTGCAATTCCATAGCATCTATATAGTTAGCTCTAGAAAGTGAAATCATCTTTTCATCTCTCATCCTGTGCAGCCAATCACGTGCCAATATGGCATTATCATAGGGGCTGCTGGGTGGTTTATCCTGTTAGGGCATTGTTCTAGTGCATGCATGGGCACGCGGTCTCGTATGGAATCCGGACCACACCAGTGCCGACTGTGACCATGGCAACCCCGCAGGGCGACGACCAGCTGGCTCCAGCGCCACCCAGGGATAGGAGGGTTTCATACGGTCCAGGATGATGTCATCGCACACCGGCGACCCCTGTAGGCTGATCGGGTTGCCTGCTGAGGTGGACGTGAAGCATCGTCCTCAGACTCATGTCTGTGTGAGATCGAGCCACAAATTGCTACAAAGTGTCGTCACATGCTTCGGAGGAGAGCACGTGCTTGTCTGCGCTCTCCCAAATAACAACGGTTGTTGCCTTGAGCGTCGTTGCAGTAGCATGTTTTGGCATGCCAAAATGTGCAGAACAAGGGATGAAAAAGCCCCAAAAGTCTATTTATTGTGATTTCTTGAAAACAGTAAGAAAAAAAAAACACTTTACTTTCTTCCTTCATCTAAGGCTAGTACAGTGGGTGAGCGATCTTGCTTGTTCATTTACAAACGAGCTTGCTGTTGGTGTGTGGAGGCGGTACTAGAATAATTAACCCCTAAAACCGTTCTGGGGGTTAGCAGCGGAAGCAGGTGAGGGCCCCAACAGTTCAAATGCGTCCCACCATTTTGGGTCACCTTGGAACTCTGGTCATAAGTCAGGCCAGAGGGAGTCCAGGCTAGAGCCTCAGCCATTTCTCGCGTGCAAACCACGAGGCGGGCGGGACGGCGAAAGGGCTGAACGATCTCCCCAGCGTCCCTTCCGCCTCTTATTATATTTTACTTGTGTTTTTTGTTCCTTTTTTCTCGTTCTCCTCTTTCTTTTCTTTCTTTTTTCCACCCCCTCAGCTGGAGACAAAGACCATTGTCAGATGTGCTCCATCGCAGGGGCTGAATTATTTAAATGACAAGACAGGCGAGCGCGGCGGCCGGAGAGAGAGGGGGCTCCCAGGAGTTTGGGCCAGTGTAACGGAGTCATCCTTCATGCGAGACCCGCGTCCGTTTGCGGAGCGGAGAGGCAGGTGCGCTATCAGGACAGTGCAGGGCCTCTCTCTCCACCTCCATCTTCGGCGCTGGCCACTTGTTAATGGCTGGGCCGTGGCGTGCCGAGTAGAGCCGGGCCTCGGCGGACGGGAGTTATAAAGCACTTGTGCCCCGCAGGATGGCAGCTGGCTCTCTCCCCGGCCTCACGGTGCCCCACGGACAGTATGCCACACCTCACACTTTCTTTTCACCCCCTTTCTCTCTCTCTCTCTCTCTCTCTCCCTCTCTCTCTCTCTCTTTGTGGTTGAAATCTCCAGAGCCCTTGCTTTGTCATCACTGCTACACCTACAGAGAGAAATATAAGGAGAGAGAGAGAGAGAGAGAGAGAGTACAATTACTGTTACTGTAACCATGGCTGCATTGTTATTCATGCATTGTTTCTATGTTAGACTTTCTAATAAAGAAAATCATGTCTGAATCTGACTGAGAAAGGTGGGGGACAGAGAATGTAGTTATCCTAGTTGTATAGTGCTTACTGATAATTCATCAAATTATCATCAAACTGGAAACTATAGCTCTCCAGGGATGATTATCCTGCAGAGGAAAAGTCTACTCCTTATACTCCTTATACAGTAGCTGCACTTAAACCACAGGAGAGGGCGTCTGGACGGAGGGTTCAGACCTTGAATCACTCCATGTTGAAATGTGTTTTGCCGATGCGCCCTCTGCTATTTTGTGTTGCGTGCGTTTTTGCCAATCTCAGGGATTTTTCTTCTTAGTGATGGACGGAGATGATTTGTCACGGTGACATATTGTGAGTACATATTTGCAGGTCAGGGGGTGCTTTCCAATGGGTGATCTCTACGATAATAACTTTGGTCAGCTATGGCTCTCCGAGGCCCGGTGGTGCTGTGGGGGTGACTTGATTTGTGACAGGCGGCGTGACGTACCTCCTTGGTCCAAGGTAGTCGGGGAGTGTTAAGTGTGCCTCTGTGAAGCTCTGTTGAGCCCAATCACTTTCCAGCACTAAAAAGCTTTGGAGAGGAACAGATGGAAACTACATCTTCACAATTATCTTGAAAAGCCCAGTGATAACTGTTTGGAATGTGATGGGATTTCATTATCCGCTCTGATGCTGTGAAGCTAGGAACCAATATGGAGAACAAACATTTGTCTTCGCCCCACCCCACCCCCCCCGTCTTCTTTTCTCCCTGTGTTCCACTAGCTCCTCCCCATTCTTGGAATGTGTCTTCACATCAGCCCCTCCCTCCTCTCAGATCATCTCTTTACGTCTTGAGTTGCCCGGATTGGTCAGGCCGCCGAGGTGATTGACGGCCATTATACAAAACTTTGATGTCGTGCTCAAAAAAACGGCGCTATTGTCATAAGATGCGTTTCATGGTAGATGTTTATCAAGCGTGCTGTAAGGGAACAAATGAAGTCTCGGCTCATAAAATCTCTTTATTCACACCGGATCAATCGTGCTTCCAGGGTGTGCTTTACTGCATCTCTCCTGCAGATGGTTCGTTAATAGTAATTTAGATATGATTTCATATTTATGTCAGGTAAAAAAAAAAAAAAAAATTCACGGTTGTCTCTCTTATTAGCTGTACTGTCATAAATCTATTTTTTTCCTCAAATTTCTATTTTTTAATCAAAAACCATCAAGTACAGTTGTATTTCAGTTTTATTCCAGTTCTATTCGAGCATTCGCAATCACTTACCGCGCATTATGTGATGCATATATCAATATTCATCGCGAACTAAAAAAGAAATCCAAAATGTACATGATTTTATTGGTCAGTTACAGAAATGTACCATAACTGCAGACCGAGCACTCATAATATTTTGGTACCAATTACTATTGATTTTACAATGGGTTTTCAGTGGGATGTTGTTTTATTACTAATATATTTAATGTGCAAATCAATAGGAACACTTGTTTAGCTCATTCTGCGGAAGGTAATAAAATGAAACATCTCAGGAGAAGAACACTGTCTGATCCATAAAGGGCCGGTCCAGATGCTTAATGCAATAGTTACAGACTGCCATGTTCCTGGCTGACTCCAGCAAGAATCACGTAGCGTGCGACTACAAAAAAGATGGAGTCTGGGCTTTTGTTCGTCCCCTTTGAATTGTCATTGAGGCTCTTTGGCATCGCATTTTTTCATTAAGCTCAGTTCCGTAGTCCAATATCGGGAGGTCCAAATCATTAAAGCAACGAAACAAAGACTGGCTTCTGCTTCGCCCAAATACCATCTGTGCATTGAGTTATTAAACTTCATTTGGAACGCATACAGTGGCTCATCTGAAATTTCTGCAATCTAAAAACAGCAAGCTATAATTCAGAAATCTTTTCCCTTGATGTGCTTTTAATGGTATATTGATATTGTTCTCCCATGAGGGAATTATGACATGGAAAATAAAACCTGACAAAATGAAAATAAAATTCAAAGTGAAATAGATTTTTATTTTTTTTCCATAAATGAGTCAAATAAGCTGGAAACCAAATTTATGGGGCAGTGGGCTGCAATCAGTTGACATGCATTTCATAACCGTGAGTTTTGACTGTGATTTTATTTTATTTTATTATTTTAAGAATATTGTTTGTTCATTTCAGTAACTATCAAATCTGAGATGACATTAAAAAAATTAGCTGGTTTTGAAATGATTTACTGAAATTAGGAAAATATTGATATAACAAGCAAAAATATTATATCAAGTTAAAAGCATCCTTCCGTTTAACTTGATATCATTTCATAAATCACATGCAGACAACCATTCTCAGACAAGAAAGATATAGAATACGAATCCATAAAGTTGCGCAAACACGACAGTAGGTCGTTGAGAGTAATAATTTTGGTGTGAATCCCATGCAACATTGGCAATCCGACTGTCTTTTATGTACTGCTAATTTGTTTGTCTCAGATCGCATATGTGATTCATTGATCATATGAGGAAAGGTCTTGTTATGAATGTGATTTTATCAAGCACCGGATATCTTCAGAAGTGTAGGATTTGTATGCATGTGGAGCTGGAGGACGTTTCATAGCCGAACAGGTTTTGCTTAGTGCCGTTTTCTTTTACCACAGGAGTGTCCAGTCTTATCCGAAAAAGGCCGGTGCAGGTTTTTGTTTTTGCCCAGCAATGTCACACCTGATTCAACTAATTAACTAATAAGTCTTCAGTCAAGACCTTGATAAGTAAAATCAGGTGTCTTAGCCCTTAGTCAGGTGACTTTTTGGATAAGATTGGACACCCTTGCTTTCGCACTTGTGGATTTTAATAAGCACTTTTAACAACTGTTGACTTCTCTGGCTTCCTTGAAGTTTTTGCTTATTATAGGAAGCCATTTGTTTGAAAGCAGGGGATATTGTTGTTCCTTGTTTAGAGCAAGAGGGTCTGATGCTCTATCCCCATTAGAGACCTAAGGCAAGATCCTCGTGTGGGTTCATTTGATTAAAAAAAGATAAATTTGCCCCTTTAAAACAAACAACGTCCGAGCAACAGCAACATTGATTCCACACCTCCTTTGTCTTAATGAACAAGCCGCATTAATATAAAAGCAAAAATCAGAAGCCTTGACTGCACACTCTCCCAAAGTTAATGTCCGGCCATTACGGAAATAAAATGCACTCTTTACTTTTTCAATATTTCATAGGGCAAATGCTCTGCATTTACATCCCGCAAACAAAGGACGCATTTCCATATTTATCAGCGCAAGGAGGGTCCATAAAATATAATGTAACAATGGTGAATATTAAAAATGTATGCAATGAAACAAAAAAAAAAAAAAAAAAAAAAAAACAAAGAAAAAAAAAAAAAAGATTCACAACTGCAACAACGATAAAAGAATGTGCGGACAATGTTCACGAGGCGGGACCCTGGCAAGACGAATGGCCCAGAGTGGCACATATAATCAGCAGACAATGGAAACAAAGTGTAACCAGTGTTTGCTGAACAAATTGTCAAAGATTTATTTATTGGGAGTGACTGAGGGGTATGAATTCTCCACTCCATTTAAAACAGTCTTTTATATCCCCTTTCTCCGCCCGGGGCTTTAAGCACATCTAATTTCACCCACAGCTATAATTCTCCGGCAAACTGTTCCCCGCTCCTCCGCCGTCTTCCACAGGAGTCATTTCGGTTTATGCCCGGCGCTGATGAAGCCGGCGCGGTGACTGAGAACGCTTACGGGGGCAGCAGGGCCTCCCGAAGCCCGGAGACATTAGGCCTCGCCGCCATCCATCTGCCCGCCAATCTCCGGTCCTCGGCTCCGCCCCGCTCCGCGCGGTCCGTTCCTGTAGATCATATCGCTCCGTGTCCATTACGGTTTTATGCCTTTTTATTGTCCGGTAATCCGCGGTTACCTCCACCTACCTGCCCTATTATTTTCTCCCACAATTCACCGAGTTCGGTCTGTTTCACTGCCGGGGAAAAACGGTAGGGGAAAAAAAAAAAAAAACCGGCGTCAAACGGTGTCCTTTTTTGGACGAAATTGAAACTTGTATTGAAATTCACGCAGAGTGACTGTACAAAACAAGCATTGATCAGATTCTGGAGAAGGATAAGTCAGAAGAAAAAAGAAAAGGAGGATGTGAATGCATACTAACTGACTGATTTTAAGATCTATTATTTGTGCAGTCTGAACAGTAGTTAGACGTTCTGTTTCACTTGCTGTTGCGGGTGGATCAGGAGGGACATTATCACAAGTCCCAGGTGTGTTATTCTCAGTAAACTGAAAGAACATTGTTTCTTACTATCCTTTCAGAAGTTATGTTAGCCTAACAATTTTGCACAGTAATGATAAAATTCACTATAATGAAGTGGTCGTATTTCTTGGAATGATGTTAAATTGCAGTGAAATTAATTCCTGAATGAATGACACACTCCTCTTTATTTCCCTCTTCTTTTCTCTTCAGTGGGATAATCTCTCTCTCTCTCTTTCTCCAGCTCTTATCCTCCTTCCTTCTCCTTTCTCCACCCTCTGCTCTCATGGTTCTGACAACCAAGTTGCATCTCAGCTCTCGTATGGTACAGTAGGAGCCAAGCACAGATCTGCTCTGCAGAATTAAATAGTAATGATTATGCCTGTTTGGCTTGGGGAGCCCTGCTGTTCCAGGTTGAATCGGTCGTGTAAAACACACACACCCACACAGAAATCAAACAAATAAGTAAACAGACTGTGGCCTGATTCATTTATTTTCTAAACTTTGAACACGCTAACCGTTTAATTTTCTCATTTATTTGTGACTCTACTGCCAGGAAGGGTGGAAGTAGGATCATAAAGGGCTGCTCTTCCTCTTTCACTGCAGTTAACTGGTCCTGTTCCCTCCAAAAACAGGCGGGGAGGCCTGCTTGGACAGCACTGGCTTCACATACAGACATGCTTATCAGCAGTCGGCTCAGGTTTTTCCCGCTGCCTGCTTTAGGCTGGACATACAGGCAGAGCCTCCCTTCCCTTGGGGGAGACACTTAATAAGAGCACAGCCTCATAAGAGCACAGCCTCATAAGAGCACAGCCTCATAAGAGCACAGTCCCGTAAGAGCACAGCCTCGTAAGAGCACAGCCTCATAAGAGCACAGTCCTGTAAGAGCACAGCCTCATAAGAGCACAGTCCCGTAAGAGCACAGCCTCGTAAGAGCGCAGCCTCATAAGAGCACAGCCTCATAATAGCACAGCCTCATAATAGCACAGCCTCATAAGCACAGCCTCATAAGAGCACAACCTCATAAGAGCACAGTCCCGTAAGAGCACAACCTCATAAGAGCACAACCTCATAATAGCACAGCCTCATAAGCACAGCCTCATAAGAGCACAACCTCATAATAGCACAGCCTCATAAGCACAGCCTCATAATAGCACAGCCTCATAAGCACAGCCTCATAAGAGCACAACCTCATAAGAGCACAGCCTCGTAAGAGCGCAGCCTCATAATAGCACAGCCTCATAAGAGCACAACCTCATAATAGCACAGCCTCATAATAGCACAGCCTCATAAGAGCACAACCTCATAATAGCACAGCCTCATAAGAGCACAGCCTCATAAGAGCACAGCCTCATAGAGCACAGCCTCGTAAGAGCACCTCTCTGCCTTAACGCGAGGTTCTTTATTTTTCCTTTTTCCTTTTTCCTTTTGTGTTTGTTTTCTCGCCCCCGACTTAGGTTTGTTTTTGTTTGGTTGGCTGTGTGCTTGGTTTGTATTACAGAAGTAAATGACCTAACACCACAGCTTCTGTCCAGACTAGGTGTGTTCTTGCTCAATCACCACACTGCAGGGAGGCTCCACCGAACACCGTGGGAGTCAAATGTCAAAGACATCAAACTGTTTTTGCGAATGACAAAACAACTTAAAAGGTTGACCTGGATTCAATCAACATTTGCCCTTAAATTTTGACTTGCGTTTGAAATGTGTCTTTTAGTATACAACTTTGTATGGCAAAGTTAAGGACAAATGTTGATTAAATCCAGGCCATATTCACCAGCTTTGACAGATAGCGAAGGTCACGTTTTTTGTTTCAGGTAAGCAGCTGGATTTTAAAGGGGCGGAATGGGCACGGCGATCCCGGCTCCAGGCGCTCAAGAGGTCGCGGCTAGGTCGTGCGGAGTTCAAGAGGTCGCGGCTAGGTCGTGCGGCCGTTCGCTGCGGTGGCTGGCGCTGAGCCAGCGGCGGGGTTTCCGCTTCAGCGAAGAACCGCCGAATGCGAGCGCGGTTACCGCCGTGTTCCGGGAGGAAAGCGGGCGAGAAGGCGCGGGCGTGAAGGCGCGCGCGTGTGAGAGAACGGGGCTCTCCGTTCTGTGCGGTCCCCGGCCTGACTGATGACTGCTTGGGCTTGATGGAGTGATCCTGGAAAACAAAGCATGCCGCCACTTATTTATACCGGGTAATTGATATGATAAACAGCAGGTTTTAAAGGAGCTATAGACAGAGAGAGAGAGAGGTTTGTGCAACAGCAGCTGTCTGAGAGGAAGTTTTATGTCTGTTTTTAGCATACAGGTATGGGCAGAGGTAAGGCCTATATATACGATGTTGACTACACAGCACTGCCTGTCATTTATTCATAGTTTTTTTTAGATCTCTGAGCATGTCTTCTTTTTTCTATTTTTCCATAGGCCGTGTGATTCGCATTTGACATGAACCTCCGTGGGCAGTCTAGTTCCATTGAACTGTGCTGTAAAAGTAGCTACGGGCTCCCAAAATGCATGCACGCTACAGCAGGCAGGGTGTGGGGAAAGGCCACTGACCTGGGGCCAGTTCAGCTGGGGGCCAAGGCAAAGCGTGGGGGAAAAGCCACTGACCCTGGATCAGTTCAGCTGCAGGGCCAAGTGGTGACAGGAGGGTGAGATTTCCCTACAATGAGATGTCAATCACAAGTTGTTTGAACCAATGAAAAATAATTTCACCTCCACAGCAAAACAATGATTGGTTCACATCAGTGAGCATATAGCCCCACCTATTTTGTTTTTCATTAAATCTCACTCTGTTATCTTTGGGCGCAGGATTTAAGTGTAATGCCCACCAAAACACCAAATAATTGTAATTTCATGTAATTTAAACAGAAAAAAACTTTTGAGAGCCATTTTTTGGGTTTCCATAACCGTGTAGAGATCAGAACAGTGAGAAATTGGAGAGCCAAAATGGAAGAATGCATGTGTCCAAATGTGGTGTTTGTCTACATATACATGCAATATATGCAAGCATACATATACATGCATGCCCATGTGCTCGTGCACATGTGTTTTGAGGGTTGAACTCTTCCACACACGTGCCACTGTGTACATGTATACTTGCACACCACAGCATGTGTGTACATACAGTACATGCGTGTGAGCGCATTCATGTCTGCACAGGCTTGTGTCTGTGAGCATCTGTGGTGGTGTGTATACTTGAGGTTTTGAGGCGTCTACTCCCTGCTGAGTTTCAGCAGATTGCTGCTGCCCCTGCGTGTGTGTGTGTGTGCGTGTGTGTGTGTGTGCGCGAGTGTGTGTGTGTGTGTGTGTGTGTCCGTGCCTGTGTTTGTGTGTGCGTGGGTGTGTGCGTGTGTATGTGTGCGTGTGTGCGTGCGACTGCGGTGTATAGGTGCAGGTTGAAAGCGAGTGAGGGGAACACGCTGGTCAAGTATAAGGGTAAAATTGGGGCTTTGTCGCTCTCTCTCTCCTAATGGCCCGCGGCACTTCTACCATTAGCATTCCCCACTGCGGCTCCAGCTCATAAGACTAATGGAGTTGCTACCTGGGGACATTAATTGTGCGTGACACCACTCGGGGGCTTTTTGTGCAGTCGCACTAATATCGTAGGGCCTCCCTGACAAAGCGCCTGAAAAGATTACAAACAAACCCCAAATAACTGCCAGTGTTACACTGATATTTGACAGGGGGCCTCAAGATCACTTAAAGCTGCGATGAGCGACCCTAGGGTGTGCGCCATTAGACGGGTACCCCCCCTCCCCCCCCATTGCCCGCCCCCCTCCCACACGGCCCCTTTAAACTGTGTCATGGCATGTGGACGAACATGTGGCACTAAACTGGGCTTTTTTAGCTCTTTTTTTTTTATTTTATTTTCCGGAAGACTTTCTTCGTGAACACCGTGGACAGTCGAGCCGGGGCTTTTGTTAAGCTGTCAGCGAACATCGATCTAAATGACGGTGTGCTTTCCCTCCTCGTGCATATTATGCCGCGCGCCACGGTGTTTACAGCTGTACACAAACTAATATCTTATTATATACTTAATGTTAGTAAAAAAGGGTGTGAATGTTATTCATTTGAGCTCGCTGTATAGGGGAATCTTTTGATACACAAGGCGATACTGGATAAAACGGTGATTTAATTTGTTGCGAATAATAAGTGATCTTGCAAAACCCACAGGACATGAAATTAATGTGCCACAGAATTATCATATTTCTCATTACGCTGTCACCCTGCCGTGTTTTCCGCGCTACCTGCTAAAAGAAAAAAAAACACAGAGGAAAGCGCTAAATTGGATTGGATTATTGCATATTATTGTTGTCCTCTCCGAGCGTAGCCACTTTGTCATGAACCGCCACATCCTGTTCGGGCGGACAGACCGAACTTCTTGGGTGCGGGCCGGCCTCTAACTTTATTATCTTTGAATAACGCTTCCGAGGTACGGGCTTTATGGACATTCACTGAAGACATGAAAGTGAAGAAGAAGAAGGAGGGGGAGAGAGTACACCATGAACCCACAACTCTCCAGGTTAGTTCTGGTTGATACACTTGTGTACGACTTTTTTGAAGAAGAAGACGTGTCAAAA
This sequence comes from Synaphobranchus kaupii, assembly GCA_029718625.1. Taxonomy (NCBI): domain Eukaryota; kingdom Metazoa; phylum Chordata; class Actinopteri; order Anguilliformes; family Synaphobranchidae; genus Synaphobranchus; species Synaphobranchus kaupii. Next base: position 8,484,855 of record CM056376.1, read on the forward strand.
TATGAAGAAATGAAGAAGTCTTGTAGTTAATTAAGGGCAGGTGCGCCTGTCCACACCAGAGGAGATATGGATTGATGGACCAAATCAAGATTCCGCGGCTTTCAAAAGTGTAACGTAGAAACAACTATTGCATGAAGCTGACAGGTCTGTTTTTAAAATGTCTAAGTGTCGAAATAGAGAGAGAGAGAGAGAGAGAAAATCCAGCCAGACCAGGAGAATTTGGAGGGGTATTCAAGCAGAGAGAGAGAGAATACTGTACACCACCCCAGTTCTCCAGGTCAGTTGTGTTCAGATTGATCCATGCGCGTGCCTCTTCTTGTAGAAGACGTGTCTGAAAGTCGGATGAGGAAGAACCGTCACAGCACCCACAGCAGAGAAGATCGAAGGATCAAAACGTCATTGGATCTCAAAAGTGTTATAAAGAAACACGCCTTAGCGCTGACGTGGTACTGCAAAGAAACCAAGTAGAGCAAAGAGGGAAAGATAAAAAGTTTCAAAGAGAAGGAAGGAATGGGGAGTGGTAAACATCTGAATTTCGGAAGACTGAAAAAAATAAATCATTATTGACAAGTTCGGTAAATCGATGCTTCTCAACCATTGAGTTTGATTTGAGTATGTGTGAATAAGTTTTCTGAACACTGCGCACAGTCATCTATGAATATTGAATGCATATCATTTACAGATTAAGGTAACGGATTAATGACATCTCACGTGTGACTTCTTGGGTCAGGTTGTTCAATGTAGAGTTGTAAATAGCTGAACTGGTACCGAAATGTATAAATGTGTATATTTACAGTCCTGTGAGGTGTCAGTCTCTGACTGAGGTTTTTCGCACAATGGCATTTCTTTCCAATTACATTACCTAAGGAAGGTGGGGCAGATGTCCCTTCACTTCCTCTCTCCTTCAATCTCTGCCTGGGCCATTACTCTCGAGCGGCTATTAAAATCCATCCTCTCATTGACATATTATCATCATTTGTCACAACATATACTTTCAAACCACAATAAAGAGGGGCCAATGGCGTGAATGTCAGAACTGTGCTGACGAGCCAAAAACAGTAAGGAACAATGCAAAATACAACCACAGAAGACCCTTTCAAAGATAATAAGACCATTTGATTTCTCATATAACCTCAATGGAAATGCCTGCCGCAGACATTTTGAAAAGGAAAAAAAATCCATTACTTCTCCCGGATTTATCCTGGCATAAATTAAAGGAATTCTGAAGGCCATCAACCTAACCATTAATATATCGGGTCAAGATTATTGAAACCTGTGGTTAAGAAATATTGGGGGGACGGGGTTGGATGATGGTTCATTTTATGGTTCATTGGGGTGGGGGCTGTTCAGAAGAGTCCTGGATTTACAATTAATGGCAAAATGATCTCTCAAGTCTTTTTTGTTAAGTAAACAGGAAAGGGGAGATAAGAGTCACGAGGAAGAAAGGCGATAATCCCGTTGCGAGAAATTAATTTCCATCTCATTCGTCTCGTCGCATTTCAAGCGATTGTTTCAGCAGATATGAGGTGTGACAGTCAGGGAGACTTGTGAAGGCAAGTGTAGAAACTGGGTTTTTGTTTGCTCAGTAGCAAAAGACAAGCGGGCACTTAGAGTTCAGACTCTTCCGAATCAAGCTAATGCAGAATAGCTTGAAACAGTTTAGTAATGCAAATATTAGTGCAAAAAATATAAAACTCATTCCATCTCACTGGCAGCTGAACTGAGCTATATTTGTAAAGAATGAGCATGTTCACATGGCAAAAATTGTATTTATGAATATTGAATATATCAATGTTTCTCACTGGACAGTATTTGAGAATTTGGAATTTGGATCAAGTCCAGTGAATTATAAAGATTGGCAAATTAAAGAACGGGAATATATGCAAACATATATGTCATACCAAATACTACAGTTGCTGTGTACAGAGTATACAGTAGACCTCACTGCTATTGTATCCTTGAGTATATACCTTCTTTTTTTTTTATTACTTCAGAAAATATCCTGCTGTATAAATGGATCACATACAGTATTTAAAAAACAAGTCTAGTAAAGTAATTCAATGTGGATCAAGGTTTTCTAAGCACATAACTGAAGGAATGGGGGGTGCACAGTGACAGGTAAAGCTTGTGGCTAGGCCCTGACGAAGCGCGAGGCGGTGAGTAGGGGTGACCCAGTGGGCGTGGGAAATGTGGACCCTCGCGTAAAGCTAGCGGAGTTCCCCAGGCCCACTCTCCAGCCTACAGTGTGGCCTACATAGGGTCCAGGAGATTCTAACCCTCACCCCCCAAACCAGGAGGTCCTCAGAGTCACATAAGGGATTTTTTTTTTGGGGGGGGATGGGGAGTGTTAGGGGGATGGATGGCTAAGGGAACATCAGATTTCACCTGCCAGGAACAACTGACCTATTGCGGGTGGAAGATTTCTGGCAGTGTTCCCAGCACCCCCCATTCCCGGGCCCTGAGCTGTAACAGTGAGCACAAAGCCAGCGGGGAGCAGTGGGGATCGGATGTAAGCTGCATGCTATGAGGTCAGAGGTCACGGCAGAGAAAATTCACTCAGGCCTGAGGCCTAGTCCAGGCAGATCAGACTTCAGGTCCAGGCCAGGAAATACACCCAGCAGTACAACAGCATGCACAGCCCAGAGGGGCAGACTCTGGACTATAGGTCTTTCCCACACAGCACACACTATTTCTCTGATGAAATCTATTTGTTACAGACCCCAAATGTAGGCCACAGGAAATCCCACAAAGACTAAAGTTCCTGGAGAAAGTCTGTTTGCTTGCTGTGTGATAGTTTGTTATAGATACATAGTATATAATAGTATTTTTTCCAGTAACTGTAATAAGTACTTGAGTAGCAAAATTAAAGGTATTCTGCACTTGGTAATAGTGGTGGTGTTATTTGTGGTAGTAGCAATCATGGAAGTAGAAGCAGTAGCAATAGTAGTATAGGGATAACAGAAATGTTTAATTTTACTGCACTATAGTATCATTATACCAGTACAATACATTATCATTATACAGGTATAGCACTGCAGTATAACTATACCTAGCTGATATATTACTCCCGTATTAGACTACATATTGCACCTGTATGGCACTAAAATGTAATTTTAACTGCACACTACATTATTAGTATAATACCTTTACAGCACAATAGCATCATTGCACCTGTATTGCAAAGCAGCACACTACATTGCATCAGCTGTACACTGCATCATTATTACTATAACCTATGCGATACATTACCTTTATACCTCACCTGCCCACTTACCCACTATTTATGGCCTCTTTGGGGTAATATTTGATTTTGTTCTGGCCTTTCTTTATGTCAAACACTTTTTCCCATGTTGTGTTTGTCAGCAATATCCAGAAGACGTGCACATTTTTCTGATTTTATGATAGTTCAAGTTTTTTTTATCAATAGAAAATGTTGACTCTTTTCGGTTTAATGCTCATATTGGTGGTAACGGAGAGTTTGATATTGATAAGGCGTACTTGTGCATGCTATTTCTGGTTCCATAGACCCATTTAGTTAACCCATTAATCTGTGACTTTATATCTCTGAAGTCGCATATAGTCGTGGTTATCCTGCAAACAGCAATCAGAGGTGTGCCACAATTTTTTCAGCCACCATGCAAGGATGAGCTATCGTGGCATGCCTCTGACAGGGTTATAGTGAGTGTGTGTATCTATCCCTGCAGTGCTTCATCCTACAGAGTTGTATCCTATCTCAGTGAAGATGCATTTGTTGTAGGAACACTACTAGTAAATAAATATTTGGAAAATATTTGGAAAGAGCACACATATCAAATGTTTCGTTGCAGTTTTATTTTATTTTTCTTTTGGTCTCTAAAAATTGAGAATTGATCGCGAGGTTCTTGGCGTAATATTTGGTGTTACAATAAGAAAATGGCAGGTGAGCTCCTTGAAAGCGCTTAAAGGATTTGTCTCTTTTGTTTTTCTCTCTCCCCCAACAGTTTGGTTGTGAAAAGGCAGTAACTGTAATGGGCTCCTACATAAACAAATTCCCGGCTCTGAAAAAGCTCGCTGGTGACATGGGACCTCTGTCAAGAAGAGATGAAATTAAGTGAAATAAAAATCATATTAAAAATTATTATCGCCTAACAGCCATTAGTCTACAGCTAGCTGTCAGTCCTTGATGGATTTCACACTTAGTTCAATGAATGTTCTAACGACATTGATAAAATCACTGAGAACCAAATAGGAAGCGGTGTTAACCCGCTCGTGTAGAGCTAAGTGTTGTGTCAGTGGTGCAGATAGCAGTGTGACTAAACCATACAATTCTGTTTGCTTTTTTCAAAAAAAATCTTTTCAAGCTTTTCAACAGCAAGCATTTTTTTTTTTGCTTATTTATCTTTGATGCACGGAAGCACAGTAACGTAGAACGTATGCTATGAGCGCAACAATTTGCGTAATTCACAAAGCATTATTTTGTCCATTAATAATTCTGCAGTGTTTCAGCCATGCAACCAGGGGTCCGGAATTTTCCGGAATAAATTGACAATAATGAAACACAGCATGAAAACTGCAACAAATTTAGCAAATGCCAAAACGAGCTAAACATACGGGTTCATGACCTAAGAATACGGGGAACGGACATGAAGCATGAACGCACTTTCAATGGAGCATAGCGTGAGCCCAGATGTTTACAATGTATTTATAACCCGTGCAGCCCACAACGTTGCTCAGTTACGAGAGAGGAAATATTTGAAATGAGGCGTGATAGCACTTTGTTTTGGAAACTGAAAGAAGTCCAGACCTGTGAGTCTGGTCCAGCGCAGTGCATCTCGGTACATCTCACACAGGGCTACAGTCCCGGAGCCTGGTGTGAATCTCAAGTATTCCCGGAATCACGGTGATGTGACAGGGGCTGGGCGAGGGACGTGCCTGAGCAGGGTCTGGCAAAAACCACTGAATGAGGTTCTCTTATTCAAGTTAATTTCGGACATTCTCCCTGATCTGAGACCCTTAGAGTAACATGCACAACCGAGCACACAGCCCCTTCACTGGGTCCCAGGAGTATAGCCTTCCTAGTTCCTACCCCGGCACAGGGTTAATACCTGTGTTCAGTAACTGTCTTTGCAAATATAGTGTAGCATCCCCCAAAAAAGCATGTGGTGAAGGAAGGGGGTGGGGGGGGAAGGGATGCTCGCCCTTTGAACCTAAGGCCTCGGTGAGGTTTGGGAACTTCAAGGCATCTCGGCCCGCGCTCCCTTTGAAGGCCATCCCATCCTGTGGGGTCCTCCACGTTCACAGGTAGACGCTCACAGGTAGACGTTCACAGGTAGACGCTTGGAGTCCTTGCTGAAGGTTGTCAAATCGCATTTTAATCAGCCACTCTTTTTTATTACGGCCTCCGCTGTCTTAAAAACAGCGCCGGATTGCGTTGTTTGGGAATCTTTTAGACGGCTATTACAGGCAAGGCCTTCAGCTGAAATTTTATGAATTTATCTGTTCGTTTTTTTTTGTATCTGGGGCTCAGAAGAGTTCCAGCATGTGGTTGTTCGGGTACGCTTTCATTTTGCAGAAAAGCCAAATAAAAGACGTCCAGTGGGAACCTCTTTGCCGTCCTGTGAATAGCGGAAGAACAGGATTCAGAAGAAGTAGGAAGTAAGTCTGAAATACATTTTATTACGATTTTATGTAAGAAGCGGCAGCTTTAGCTCATTACATTACAGGCATTTTTAGCAGACGCTCTTATCCAGAGCGACTTACACAACTTCTTATTACATTTATCCATTTATACAGCTGGATATATACTGAAGCAATTCAGGTTAAGTACCTTGCTCAAGGGCACAACGGCAGTGTCCTACCTGGGAATCGAACCTGCAACCTTTCAGTTACAAGTCCAGTTCTTTAACCATTATACTACACTGCAGCTCACATCTAACACTCAAACGTATAAGTGAAACAAGCTGTGTGGATTACAGCTCTTGCTTTTTGTTTAAGTTGTTTTAAAAAGAAGACTGACTTTCAGTCGCACGTCTGAGGTACACGCTCCACATACGTGGCACACGGAAATGCACACGCGATGAATACAAACATGAGGCGAGCAGTGGGGGGGTGGAACAGCCGTGGAAGTCCCGCTGTATTCACTGACCACTGCGCTATTTCATCTTCTCTCAACTATTTTTCTAGTTTGGGGAAAACACTTTCTATCACTGTCAGGTAGGGCAAGGATAAAAACTCTCCAGTCCCGGATTAGCTGTCTCCCCGCTTCACTGCAACCCCCAAGTAATAAAATAGCACAGTATACTATCTGTCTCAGATTCAATTGCACTTATTTTGTAAGTAGTAATATCGGATTTGCTTTCCTATATACAGCGTGTGTATATATATATATATATATATATACAGTGCCCTCCACTATTATTGGCACCCCTGGTAAAGATGGAAAACCCCCGTTTGGTGAATTAGCTTAATCTTACACTGAAAAAATTTGAAAGATCCAACCTTTAATTGAAGTAAATTTATTATGAGAGAAAAAAAATCCCTCATCAAGAAATAATTATTTTTAACAAAACCACGTGTGCCACAATTATTGGCACCCCTGAATTTATATATAGAATAAAGTAAATAAAGTCATTTTTAATATTTGGCAGCATATCCTTTGCATGCCATGACTTCCTGATGTCTGTGACCCAACAACATCAAAAGACTCTTGATATCTTATTTTCTGGTACTCTTACAAGCGATACTATAACGTCTCTGCATTTGAATGGATCTCTATGGGAATTGGGGGGTGGGACTATATTTAGCTGTAAATTACGCTGGAACAGTATGGAATACATGGTTGGTAAAATGTCTGTAAGTCATCAAGGGTTTGAGGTATCAAACAAGCCTCAAATCATCACTCTGTTCCCAGATATGCAGTGTATATGGATGGATCACTTTAAGGGTTGTTTTTTCTGACAAATTTTCCTATTGAACTCTAAGTCAGGAGAAGAAACCCTTCAAGTTATCCATCCATATCTACTGTATTTCTGGCAGCAGTGTGATGGTTTAAGGCTTGTTTGATACATCAGACCCTTGATGACTTGATGAGCCATTTAGCCAACCATGTATTCCATACTGTTCCAGTGTAATTTACAGCTAAATCTAGTCCCACCCCCCAATTCCCAAAGAGATCCATTCAAATGCAGAGACATTATAGTATTGCTTGTAAGAGTACCAGAAAATAAGATATCAAGAGTCTTTTGATGTTGTTGGGTCACAGACATAAGGAAGTCATATGGATATGCCACCAAATATTTAAAATGATTACTTTATTCTATATATAAATGCAGGGGTGCCAATAATTATGGCACACATGGTTTTGTTAAAAATAATTATTTATTGATGATAATTATAATTGATAAATAATTTTTCTCATAATAAATTTACTTTAATTAAAGGTTGGATTTTTCTCATTTTTTCAGTGTGAGATTAAGCTAATTCACCAAACGGTGAATGTTTTATAACCCTTTTTACTCATCTTTACCAGGGGTGCCAATAATAGTGGAGGGCATTGTATACATATATATATATATATATATATATATATATATATGAAACCCCAGTGTGTGCTATATTATTTATTTGCAGTAAGGTAAATAAAATTAATTGTATAATAACTCATGATTGCCTCTGTGTCTTGGTTCTCTTTGCACAGTGCTGGATTGCACAGGTAAAGATATGTTTGTGCTTGTGTGTTCTCTACTGTGCGATCCGCTTATAGTGTGTGTGTGTGTGTGTGTGTGTGTGAGAGTTCCACAAGAAGAAAATGCAGGATTTGTTGTACTCTACCCAGAAAAGCAAACAGGCCGGAAAAAAAAAAAAAAGACATAAAAAGCTTCAATCTCTTTAATTAAGACAGCTTGGTGGTGGCACCCGGTTGCAGAGTATTTAAGCTAATTACGGTATTAATTACGGCATTAATTAAATGACATAATTGCCATTCAAAACAATGACTCCTGTAGTCCCCGGTAAGGTAAAGGGTTAATTTACTACGGAACCCAGCATGCATTATTTACATGCTCTGATGAATAATACATTTAAGTAGTAGGCTAATAAATTTCCCAACACAAAGCACAGCAAAGCAAAGCAAGCTTGATTTAAATATACGTCTCTGATGGATATTATGTGAGTTATGGGCGTGCTGGGGTGTGAGGCCCCATTTCATTTTTACACCTCTGTCTAAAAAACACAGGAGAATACAAACTTCATTTTTTCTCCACTTACAAATGACCAGCTAAGTTAATATTGGTGCTCAGAAAAAAAATAAAATAATCTGACAAAGAAACCGTGAATGTGTTCATTAGGCATGTGATTCCTTACACAAGGCCCGGAAACATAGAACAATCATACAACTGCTCACTGTATCACACATGAGACATACACTCACAGTCATTTATGGAAATTATCTTTATAACCCATAGGTGTTTGCTTTGGTAGCCACCTCTGGACCAAGAACTGCTTTGCTTTTGGTTCAATTGGGTTCATGGAGCATGTTAAAATATCATGGAAATTCAGCATGTGAAAAATTAAATAAAATACACACATTTCCAGGACCTTACAATGCATGTCAAATCAATTAAAGGTTGATTTAATTTAAATATGTGTTAGAAAAAAATTATCTGAAGAAATATTATGAAAGCAATGCTTAATATTATATACACTATATATGTATACCTTCCAACAATAAAAGAAGGCCTTTTAGTCAGAATATGGCTCCCTCAGTTTTCCACAGTGGATTAAAAATGGTCTGGGATGTGTTTCAGAACCAGCACTTGTCCAAAAGTGACCTGGTCATGTGTGCTAGTTATTCTTTCTAATGCGGCTAATTGCTTATTGTTAGATTTTTTACTGTTTGTAGTAATCGTTTGATCCCGAGTCAATCATGATCACCATTGTGAGGAGAAATATTAGACATTACACTGATGACCAAAAGGGGAATAATTACCATTCAAAAAGCAATGTTTCATTAGGATTGGGGGCTGGACTCTACTGTTTATCAGACACATTATGGGGTGCACTACTGGGAATGAGACTGAACTCAACAGAACAATGGAGAATGAACAATAACATTCCTGTTCAAAGAATATGGTGTTCAAATGTATGAGAGAGTGAATGTACAATGATGTGTGTGTGTGTGTGTGTGTGTGTGTGTGTGTGTGTGTGTGTGTGTGTGTGTGTGTGTGTGTGTGTGTGTGTGTGTGTGTGTGTGTGTGTGTGTGTGTGTGCGTGTGTGGTTGTGTGTTTGTGTCTGTGTGTACACATGTCAGCATATGTTTGTGTGGGTACATGCATGCTTGTGTATGTGGGTGGTTTTGTGTTTGCGCATCGTGGAAACGTGTTTGCACATGCGTATGCTTAATGCGTCCGTGTGTACGTGCGTGTGCTCGCGTCTGTATGTTTATGTGATTGTGAACGCAAATGTGTTTGCGTGTGCAAGTGCGTCTGTGCGTTGTAGCCAGGTGTGTGCATTTGAAAGCATGCGTTTGTGTGTGTGTGTGTGTGTGTGTGTGTGTGTGTGTGTGTCCCTTCACTGTGTCTGCGAAGTTTAACAATGTCCATCAGCGGCACCTTCCAGAGATGGCAAGAGACAAAGAGAGAGAGGCAGGAAGAGCCGGTGTGATGCCGCAACACTTTCAATTTTCCTGCCCCAGACATCTGAGGGAAAAAAATTACATCTCAGTCTGACGACTGACTAATCAAGGCGAGCGAAATGGCGCTGCAATAAATTACTCCGCCGCGAAATAAACCACACAAACAGACTGATGATAATAAATGTAAATTATTTCTCCGAAGAAATTTTCTTGGTACATGAGTAATACCGACCATCAGGAAGGAGTCTTCCTTAACATTAATTACAGAGAATGACAAGTGAGCTGACAAGTAGGAAGGCTCATTATCTGAGAACATATTCACAACTTCGCAATTTGCGCGAGATGGACTCCAGCTAAATTAATCTCCTTTCTTTGCATGAGCCCCTTCTAATTTTCATGTTATTAACAGGTTTGCAGTATCACTCAGTGATTGTCACCCTAATCAGGTTTTTTCGGCGTGTTCGGGAAACCGTGGTGTCATTTGAAAGGATCAGGCCTAGTAATGTGGCCTCCGTCACGTGCTCCGTCCTACAGGGTTGCTTTTAATAAGGTTCTTTAATCACCTCCTCTTTCGCTCAACTTTTAGCCCAGCTGGCTTTTATTATCACTCTTTTCTCGTGCAGGAGAGTCATTAAAGGATGTTGGGGTTCATCAAGGACCGGCAGTGTTGGGGAGGTGCGGGATTAAACAACTGTGGAGGGGAGGGGGATCTTGTTTTGGTGTTTTGTTGGTACGTCCATGCCAGTGCCCTTGCTCTGTCCGACTCTGGTTACTGGCTTGACCCAGGTGAATCGTCTTTTCCAACTGTCGGATATCTAGTGTTTAGGTGGCCTTTGAGGCATTATAATTGGATACAGCAAACTTTTTCATGGTCCATACAATACTATGTTGTTATTAAGTAGCATGCTCTGGTTGACCTGACCGTAAGAATGCTGCCTATGTCTCTCTCTTTCTCTTCCGTCCAGAAACATCAAAGGAAATGTCTTTAGGCAATTTAAAGTCAGACTGAGACCCTTATCTATGCATACAAATCCGGTGTTTCCATTCCTGGAGGGTTTTATTACCTCTTGTGAGAGACCAGAACTGTTGGGGGTCAGGGCGGCAGTGTGGCCACAGGACACCTTAAGAATCATGGTCTCCTTTTTGATTTTAAGTTTGAATGTCAATCTGTGACATTCCAATTGAAATCATCAATTGAAAGTCTTAAAGGCTATGTACATAATGTCTGTTCAGGCCTGCCAGTTTGAAATTTCATTTTTGGAGGCAGCTCTACCTCAAGGTCGGTGTTCTACGTCATATAGATATTTTTGTCTGAAGGTGATTTCACTACTGGCTGGACTTAACAATTATTGCCTACAACCATCACCTCTGTTGTTATAAGCAGGAGTACATTTCCAAGATATAGATGTATTCAGTAGATGAGCTGAACGAATATATTCATGTTTGGTCTCCTTAAAAAGAGGCTAAACACATCTTTTGATAATAATATCATAGTGCCTAGCCCTGCTGTCAACAACATAAGGTCACTTTAATTATTGTCATAAACAGGGCCGGATTAAGACTCTATACTGCCCCTGGGCATCAGTTACTGTAAACCCCACCTTAGTTACTTTTGCTAATTTCGTCAAGCTTTCGCTTCGGAAAGCAAGTTTCCTCGCAAACCCGAGCCATTGTGAGGACCCGTCAGTTATAGCTATGAACCTGCATTTGTATATATTTATTAACGTTAACTAACTACAATGGCTATGATATATAACGTAGCCTATAGGCTAATAAGGAAAATATCAGCGCATAATGTCAGCTATCGTTCTCCGCGTAAACAAGAGAAGCTTATCCTGTTGTCAGTGGAAGTGAGCAGCACTGCCATAACATGGCAGAACTGTTTGTGGCCTATCGTGCACAGTAAGTAACTAGCTAACATTACAAAACTATTTAATTGAACATCATTTTTATATTTGTTGTTTACCTAACCTATATGTGACATGGACAATTGATTTGCTAATCTTTGCTCCCCGTGCGCACCGTTTAACCCATTTTTTAAATTTTGATATAGCCTACAGAGCTACAACTCTTCGTTTTAGTTAGGCTACAATCTTGAAATGAGAAAGTAATGATTTCTACAGAAGCTTTACGGAGTCCGTGGTGGTTAGCAACAATTGCTATGCACAGGAGCGCTCTGATTGGTGGATCAGCTAGCCAGTGCTTTGTGACGTCGGCTGCTTGGTGCCCCCCTTGGGCATGGTGTCCCTGGGCACGTACCCAATTGGCCATATGGTAGATCCGGCCCTGGTCATAAATGAGCCTTTCCACACTTTAACTTGGCATCACCCAATCAGGGCAAGCATCCTCAAGCCTTGCTGGGTAAGGCATTCACGATGGCCGAAGGAAAAAGTTGTTCGTTGGTTTTGGAGCCTTAGAGAAGAAGGATTTTCCTCTTTTTATTTGGCCGGTGGTTCCTTGGTTGTCTGTTCACTGAGTTTTTCTAGCTTGTTTTCATATGTTGCTGTAGCGCTGAAACTGACAGGGTCTGGCTTATTGGTGTCTCTCACTTTATGGTAATTTCAAATTAAGTCTGCATGATTTCAATTCATTATTCTAATGGACTTATCCTGTTTTCTAGTTAATAAAATTATCTTTTTAATCGTAAGACCTGATATACAATTGTTTTGACTTGTTGGTTGATTGGCGATTTCATTGATGATTGTCATTTTCAGTAATAATCATTAAATGAAACCACATAAAGTATATTTTGAATGTTGGTTAAGTTATGGGTTTAACACTCCATACTGCTTGTGTTCAGTATTCAGAGAGCTGAAGATTGTACAACGGCACTGACTTTTGGAACTACTGGACTCAGAAAATAAACATTTTACTAAATCCTTGCTTCTCCGACACAATAAAGCATGTGTGAAGTCCATTGTGAAGTCCCTTTCCAACAGGGGAGAACCTCCTTTCCTATGGAGAGTTAATGCGTGGTCATTGAATTGGGGGCTGATCCATTGAGCAGCATGTTACTGGTGTTATTTTAACATTATTTTAGCAATATCTGCTTTTCAGTTCACCCCTCACCCCCCTGCCCAACCCACTACATTTATATGCACTTCCAGGCATGCGTGCTTATGGCCTGTATCTCCAGAACTACTGTTAAATAGTCTCAATACCTGCGTTTAAACAAGCAGTTGCATTTGGACAAAAAATTGCATCTGTTCTGGTTAGTTTGATGAGCATTATTTAAGTGCAGCAATGCTGGGAAAAAATTTTTGGTTAAGAGCAAGCAAGTTGTATGCCTTTCCAAATTGTTGAAGTACAGCTGTATGTATATATTGAATGTATATTACAGGATAATTGTAATGGAAAGTAGGCTAAAAGACTATTTTTATTCTACTTTACAATGTTCATGTATTGTATATACGTATATGATATATACGTATGTATAATACAAGAACTGTGAATAGTATAACAAAAATGTTTTTTTCAGAAACATAGGTGTCAACATTATTGGCACCCCAAAATATTATTTTTTTAAATAAAATCTAACAAAGTTAAGTCTGAATAAAATTCTACTTATACAAGTTCTTCTCAGTTTTAAGGAACTGCATTGTGGCTTTCCATAATTTCCTGTTTCATTAGAGTATAAAACAAGGTAACATGCACATAAAATCCCTATGTTCATTAATCACCATGGGGAAAGCCAAAGAACTGTCAAATCAAAAGAGACAGATGGTTATTGACCTACACAAATCAGGTAATGGGTACAAAAAGTACATAAACGCTTAAACATACCACTAAGTACTGTTACAGCAATAATAAAAAGTTTCAAACATCTATTAAAGTTGAAAACTTGCCAGGAAGAGGACACAAGTGCATGCTGTCCCCACCCACAGCGAGGCAGAGACAAAGAGAGACAAAGAAGAGGTCAAGAACTTACCCAAACATCATTTAAACTTTGACTGGAACCTGGGGCTATGGTCAAATGAGACCAAGATTTGACTTTTTGGCCAATTTACAACGCTGGCATGTTTAGCATCAAAAGAGTGATGCATACAAGGAAAAGCACCTCATACTTACCATCAACTAGCCGTGGATCATTGCTGCCAGTGGTCCAAGGGCTCTTGTTAAGATCACTGGTATAATTAACTCCACATTTTTGCGAAGAACCTGGCTTCCTTTACCGGGGGCCTGAGACTTGGCCATAGATGAGCCTGCCAGCACGACAATGTCCCCAATCCTCACAAAATCTACACAGAAATGGTTCTTGAAGAGGGCAGTCCATTAGCACAAACCCAAGGATATCAAGGGTCTTGAAAGCTCCTGCATGGAAGAATAGTTCAAGATCCCTCCAAATGTGTTCTCCAACCTTATCACATTATAGGAAAAAGCTCAGTGCTGTTATCCACCAGTGCTGTTATCCAAGTTTTAATCACATGGGTGCCAATAATTGTGAAAGATTTTTAACAAAAAATAATGTTTCATTTGTAAAATGTGTTATTTTGGTTGAATCATTAATAAAGTACAATATTTCTACATGTGGGACGTACAATGATATCTCTGTAATGGTATTATTTGTTTTATTGATTCAAGTGGCAGTAATTCTGGACATGGCTATGCATGCACAATCTTTCATCAGCAGAAACAGAATATAGATTCCATGGAGACTTTCCTTGAAGTCAGAGCATGGCTAACAATACGTATTGCTAAATTGGGCTAACAATTGTTGACCTTTACATTTTTATCCCATTTTGTCCCTGTTCCTCCTGTTTTATTAATTTGTTTGCTAGAGGTAAAACCAGAGAGCCAATGACCGGCCTATTTGGAGGATTCACATGGAACATGGCTTGTCAAATACAAAGGTACCACTGTATATATGGTTCCACAAGACTCTTTCTTCCCCAGCTAGACAAGCCCTGTATCCTCCCCACTGACCATTCTAGCATGGACAAGACAAGATGTAAATTTGAAATCTAATGGGTCTTCTAACATATCTCTCAACGTTGTGTCAAATAATATAATCCCAGAAGCAAACTGCCATGTTTTCCTGCATTTTGAGGTATAGTAAATCAGTATATTTGGTGATATGTATCATGATTTGGTTGACCGTTATAATCTTTCTTCTGAAGCAGATTGTCCAGAATTCATTTAAAAAATATATATCAATGTGATGTTCTGGTCTTCTAGGCATATTATCTGAACACTTCTTAAGCATATTGCCGCCTAATTTTTTCTGAGGATATATCCTTGCCACAAATTTTGAGGTATGGAGCACTGAAGCTATTGTCTATCTTATTATTTAATTTGTTATTAACTTGTATGCAAGTTGATCAAACACTAAAATGGACGACACTTTAGAATGAGGTTACATATAAATGAGGGTATTCCTGAGCACACATCAAACGTGTAAAAGTGTGTGAGTAGTTACTTCATAACTTGTATTTCTGAAGTGGAAATAGTAATAAAATTTGATACCGCCAATAGTTTATGCTTGGTAATGGGCAAATTAAAGTCACCCAGGCTGTGGAGAACTGTAAAAACCACTTATAGGCATTGTGAGAAGGTCACACTGTGTGATTGGCTATGACCTTCTCAGGAGATGGGTTGTGCCGCACGCGAGTGGAAGTGGCTAAAATGTAACATGAATTATGTCCGCTATTTTACAAGAGTGAATTGGAAAGGTTTTTTGGCTATACTGTAACGTAATGTGTCAATTCACTGTTGTATGATGTTGAGGGTGATCTGTTGCTGTCTGAGGAAACTCAGATGATGATATAGTTGAGGTTGAGGTTGGTAGAGATTTGACAGGGCTGCCTGCTTCCACAGAACCTGCAGTCTCTAACTTGCTAGCACTAGTCTTGTTCATGAGTACATGTTTGTGAATCCAGGTCATTCTCTTTGTATTTGAACTTTTTAACGTAGATAATATTTTCTGAATTGGAAAAAAATGTAATCCCATGTGACTAAGTACACACCTGCCCTCAGTGACAAAGCACTGTGATGGTTAAAAAAACCACAGACTTTATTCAATACTAAATTGCATTAAATATTGGCTCAGCAGACACCATAATCCAGGATGATTTACTGTACGTAGCTTACATTTCGCATGCAGTGTAATCTGTTTACACAGATGGATATTTACTGTACTGGAGCAATTCAGACTAAGCACCATGTTAAAAGATACACACTGCCCCGCCTGGGGTTTGAACCTAGAACCTGATTATAGATATATTTCTCTAACATTAAACATGTTCAACATGTGTCTATTAAGTAGACATGTGTCTATGAAGTAAAACAAATGGTCACATTTTCCCAAAATTAAACGACACGGATTTTGACCAAGGACTAAGACTGTATCACAGTGTGCCTCACAAATCAAGCATATTTAATGCATATTTAAAGCATATTTAATGCCTTTTACATTATTGTCATCCCTTAGACAACTTCCCAAGCATGTTTGGTGTGTACATGTTATTTCCAAGCTCATTCTTTGTAAACCTTATGTACTTTGATGAGCATTTTATTTCCTCTGTGAATGTAGCACGACTTGTAGGAAGTGGAGTTTTTTGGAAGCTGCAGGAATGAGCATGAACTCACCGCTGTCATTTTTAGGAGCAAAAATTTAACAAATCTTTTATTATCTCGTACAAACAGTTTAAAACCTGCATCAATTAAAATTATTATTATGTTACATTATTATAGCAAAATCATCTTAAGTGGATTAAGTTGCATTTTCTACAGGCTTCCCCCACACCCAAAAAAAAGATTGTGCCGGCTGTTTGAAGTGTAAATCTGCCTTGATGAAGACCACAGCTAATGGCCAATTTGTCGTGCATTTCAGTAAAAACATTTTGTACAGTACTGACATTAACAGAGCACATGGATTTTCAGGGGGGCAGACCCAAACAGAACATTTCAATATTGATATATTCTAAGCCAATAAAGCCCAGTAAAAACAAGAAAAAAAAATTATCAATTTTTTTTTTTTTGATGGCATGCCCCTTATTTATTCATAATGGGAAAATAGCTGCTATTTCATTTTCTGGCTTAAA
>CM056376.1:8502005-8550777 GCA_029718625.1 Synaphobranchus kaupii
AATACTTGAGCAGAACTTTTCCTGTGCTGGGCGCGGCAGTAACGATACGGTTGTATTCCCATCTCGACCGCTGTCTGCCGTGGTGCTAAACAGTTAATGCCTTGCTGTCTGTTTTTATGACAGAACCCTTTCCCTCTTTTCTTTTACATTTTTACTCTTGTCCCCAGTGATGGTACATTCATCTTACTGTGTGAAAGGTGCATTTAAACGTCAAGGCTTAACGAGTGAAGCAATAGACCCTAAATGGCTTTAACAGTTGAGCACTGCTTATCCCACACTTAGTATGGAACCGCTATCCATCCGCTAAGTGAAAAATAGACCAATAGTTTTGAAAGGGGACTTAAGCTATGAGCCAATCAGGTGCTGGAAAAACAAACATGAATCCATTTTGTCCTTCATTACAGCCGTTTCATAATCATCTTCGCAGTTTGGGTGGTTCTAGCGTAACTCTGGGTTTAATATCGCTGTCTGAACCTATAGATGGATGAATGAAATGTCATTGTGCGTGTTGAACGGGTGCGTGAGTTAAATTAGAGTAGTTTATTTCAGAAATTCACCAAGACCAGACTGAAGCACTTTCACACAGTGTGCAGTATATCTAATCAAAATCTAAACAGAAAACTGTTAGTCAGCACACGGACTGTTATGCATGCTTTCTTCATTCAAATGGCTTGAGATTATTTATCTTCGCCAAACTTCTTTAGAGGAAGCATAATGGACACATCTAAAGATATTTTACACAGTAGTACTCTAAACAAAATGCTTCCTTATCATTTTGATTTTAGATACCCCTTCGGCAGAAACTGTCTTTCAGTCACCCTTGTGATTAACCACGCAGCTCCCTCGTTTGTTATCAAAGAATACACTTTTGAAGTTGAAGATTGGATAACATCTCTGCGGCTCCCACAGATATAGTTTTTTCCCTCCCGGTGACACTTGGCGATATGTTTTTCGCTTCCTGCCGCAAATAAAATATTCAGCTGATCCAAATCTGCGGTGGCAGCTGCTACAAGGGCTTTTTAATTGAATGATTATTGTATTAAATAGTTCCTTTTTAATGGAGCATGCACCCCAGCAATTACTTCCACTTAAAGACACTGAACCTTAGCAGGTTTCCAGAAACAGGAAGCACAGTAGAGCCTGCTAACTGTGTACCTCCGGGGCTGTTTAATGTGGGCTCGGTCAGGACCCCATCCCCCATGTGGCCCCCCCCCCCCCCTCCAAAAAAAAAAAAAAAAAAACTTGGATATCCAGAATGCATCTCTCCCGGCGCGTACCATCAGGGAGTGCGATAACTGAAGTCACCCAGCTTCGGCCGTAATCGTATTCTGCCCCCCTAACCTCACCATCTCTATCTTCTCACTCATCGTTAATCAGATAAATAACCCTTCATCGCCCCCCCCCCCCCACTCCCTCCCCCTCACTCCCTCTCTATCCCCTCCAATCAGATAAGGATAGATCAATGAGCAGTCGGTAATCGTCTTTGCAGGCCTGAGCAGGGATACCGCAGCGAGCGCGGAACTGCGATTTGCATGCGCCGGCATCCAAGCGTTCAGAACGTTTGTTAATTGTTTCAGAAACGTTCTCTTTCTGATACTTCGTTTCACTTGTTTGCTTAACGTTGCATCATTTGCATCATTTTAAATGCATAGCAGAAGCCCTTAGCCGTGTTGACGTGCCCAGCCAACATCACATTAAAACCTACGGATAGTTCACCTACAGCTCCCAGACCCTTAGATCTTGACTACTCATAGCAGCCTTGGAATTCACGTTGTACCATTAAAATTACAATAGCAGCAATATGTTTTATTGTAATATTGTAATGCAATTTATTTCTAAGAATGTTGTGTGAAGTGTTGCAGTGGCCGAGTTCTATCAGCTTTGCATTTAATATCTGCAGCCCTACTTTATGCTCCACTCTGGTGCGTGTAGTCTCCCTTGTTATTTGCACAAGGCATTATTTATTGTAATAGCCTTGTAAGTCGCTTTCGGACAAGAGAGTTTGGCCAATGAATGCACATAATGTACTGTATATGTAATTTGGCATGTTAACCAATCACACAGCTGTATGTTTTACTGAATCGACCATTGTGCCCTGTCCGGGAATCTAACCAGCAATGAGAGGCAAGCCCAGCTGTCTAACTGCTGCACCGCACTGCCACTTGGCAATGCTACCCGATTCCTACCAGGTGGCAGTTATTCTCTTTGGGTTTGCTAACCTCCAGAATATTGGGGGGACTGGTTCGACCATATATGCGTGCGATGGGTTGGGTTCGACACAGCATGCGGGGTAGCTGGCGTTCCTTCACAGGTATTTTGTACCAGAGCACCCTCTCTCCACCCCCCCCCCTGCCCCCCCCCCCTTAATCAGGAACCCCGGTGCATCTGTGAATGTGCGCTTGGGCGGAACTCGCGCTCGTTCTTCGCCAGCCGACAGGGAAACTCCACAGGGAGCGGCGGGAGGGGGCCCCCGGGCGCCAGCCGGAAAAGTTATCGACATTCATCTGACTTCTCGGCTGAAAGTGGCCGGGAACGTAGGTTGGGGGGGGGGGGGGGGGGGGGTTTAACCGTGTCTGTCAGAAAGTGTTTCCTTTGTCCTCTTGTATCAGGAACCTGGCTACACTCTTGTCAGGAGGTATTATGTAATTGGGCGGTAATTGATGGGCCACAAACGTTTCCCATTTCCCTCTGTGAAGCTGCTACAAGGGTGTCACAGTGACATTTGTGGACTCTTGAGTTTCCTAGGGTGCACAGGTTCTGTTATTTGGTTATTATATTCTGTAAGGGCAAAGGAGTATGATTTTGTCTTTTTTATGCTTTACCGTGCACGTGTGTGTTGACAGTTTCGAGCCAGTTTAACATTTCTCTCCGATTCTTCTGTTAGACTTTGAACCAAAGTTATTTTCCGCAAAAGTTACACGTTCTGATACGCATAATTTTATTTTACATACTCGCGCATTAAATTGTAATCCTTTTCCTGTGATCTGGCTTGTACGGGACATCATTTCTTGCTCTATTTTTTCATTTAATTGCCCTTACGATGAACTAACAAGAAAAAAGTCCTGATGACAAATAACATAAAGAAACATTGCCAACTGGGAATAGTACGTCCTGGAGCTGCTACATAAATCACACTGCAGTTACTTTTCTAGCCTTTGTCCAATGGAAACCTGCCTCTACTTTCACGTTACACTTTCCACACTTTCCCACAGTAGCGACGGCAGGGCGTTTCGGTTTTTTCTTTGTTTTCTCTTTGCATTTCAGCAATGCCGAACGTCGTATAGATCGCCACTGAGTATCTGCAGGGAAAGGGAGGGAGAGAGGGAGTGAGACGGAGAGAAGGAGAGAGGTAGAGGGGGGAAAAAGCATTAACCGCAGACAATAGTATTCCCTTCCTGCTGCTCCTTGGGTCAGACAAGACCCATTTCACTGTCTTTTATTTAATAATAAGTCCATGCCCTGGAAAATGAGAAACGCGAGTGATTGCTGTCTTACTCCTTGTCTGGACCCGTGCCTGTCATAGCCGCACTCTCCCTCTTTAGCCCGTACCCCCGCCCCCTTCGCCATGTCCCACCCCCCACCCCAACCTCCACCACCACCACCAGGACGGCACCAGGGCTGCTTTCAGGCGGAGCTCTGGGCTGTCCCTGCTCACCAGACCGCCGTCGGGCCTCCGGCAGGCGGGGGCCGGGGGGGTGGGGGGGGTGGGGGGGGGCGACGCTCGGCTGCGGAGAAACCTGCACGAAATTAAATTCTCCAGTTGGCTGGGCCGGGGGCCACGCGTGCCGCTCCACCGGCCCGCTCCTTCATTATTCCCGGGCCCCATAACCCACTGCGCTGGATGTCTTGTCTGTTTAATGCCAGCTCAGCTGCTTCAGGAGAGGAACGGGGCTTGTCAGTCTCCGCTATAACACACTGTATTACCGTCTCCGGTTCATTTGCTCCGCTCTGATTTCACGCCGCCGACGCCGCCGCCGTTTCTTCCCTTCCCCAAGATCCCCGTCGTTTTCTCTCCCCGCGCTTTACTTGGCGTTGCCTGGTGTTGCCTCCTCTTTTTGCTTTTTTTAGGGCGAGGAGGAAAGAGCTATGTGAATTATAGTGAATTATATTACAGAATGATAATGATACTTTGTCGTTTACATGGACACAGATTTTTTTCTGTGACGCCGGGTGAATTACAGAAATGTGTTCATCACTTTTAAGTGAGTTATTTGTTGATGAAGAATAGACAGTAATCTGACATTTCAATGAGAAAAATTTAATCAGTCATGTTTTAACAACCAATGATTTGTCTATGATTCTGTAATACCTTTTTATTATAATTGTAATATTTATGCGGAAATATTAACTGTGTCTAGTCTGACGTACATAGCATATATCTTTGCTAATTATCCATTTGTAAAAATTGATATTTACGAAAGTAGTAAATACAGACTTTCTTAAGGCCAGTACATATAACATAACAGTACACCGATGAATTAAACACGGCAAAACTGTCAATGGTAAGTCAGGTCACATAGGGTACAAAATGTAGTCTATCAGAGTTGTTTCAACAAATAAAAACAGAACGTTTTAATGTGGACCTGCAAAGTTCTAATGACAGCATAGTTCCATTAAGCCAAGCTGCTTATTTTCATTTTCCAAGACGACAGCAATAGCCATTTTTAAACATTACATCCTCTGTAAACTGACAGGTTCTATTAGAATGGGATTAAGTGTATGGGTATGTTGGAGCCAGAATCTTTGGCTAAAAGCACAGGCCTTCAGGAGGTGACTTATTGGTAAAGGTTGTATCAGAAAGTGCAACGCTGTCATCGGGGTAATTCTGTGTTTGTGAGAGGCCACACAGGGACATATCCAAACACTCCCGGGGTCCGGTCAGGGATCGGTACCCCGCTGCAGTCCGGAGCGCGGAGCGGCGGACGGCTCATCGTTCCCCGCGTCACGCATTAAGTCGGTGCTTTCTGCATGAGGAGGCTCTATGATTGAGTGTCGCCGAATGGAAACGGGAATGTTCTCGTATCCACAAAGACGTGGCTCGCGCTTGACCCCGTGAGTGCTCGGTGGGAGCCTCTGGAACGCTACGGTTTTAAAAAAAATAAAAATTACTCCCCCTCCCCCCCCCCCCCCCACTCCCTGGCTTATATCAGTCCACCCCCCCTACCCCAACCCCCCCTTCAGAAGCACTTGAAAAATGGAGATGAATGAATGAAATCCCTTTGTGGGAAGGCAAATTACACTCAGTCACCATGTCAAGCTGGGAGCTTTCACAGCGCTAAGTCTTGTTGGCAACACTCAATGCAGGTAAAAACCTCTTCAGTGGGTGGAAAATCTCACCCCCCCCCCCCCCACTCTCTCGCTCTCTCTATCCTTCTGCTCATCCCCAATTTGGTTTGCTATTAAATAGGCTCCCCCCCCCCCCCCCCCCCCTTCGAAAACCCGTGTCTTAAATTGGCAACGGCGGGATGTCATTTGAGTGCATCACACAGGGTACAAAGCACACATGACGTCTCTGTCTCTCTCCTGCATGCTCCTCGTTTCCCCGGTAAAGGCGCTATGACGTGATGTCATGTGGAACGCTGAAAGGGAACGGGGGGGGGGGGGGGGGGTGTGAGGTTGACGCACGTGTTTGATAGTTTGTTTTTAATTTGCGGTGAGAAATACAGAGGGAGACCGTTGTTCTTTTTATGTATTTTTTTTGTCTTATTTAATTATTTGTCTTTATTTATGACGGCTGTGGTCTTATGTTTTCTTTTCATAAAATCCTTTGGCAACACTTCATAAGGCCTGCCATGCTAATAAAGCAGGTTTGCGACAGAGAGAGAGAGAGTCATCAAGGCACCACTGCAAACACAAGCATCTCATAAAGAAAAGAAAAGAATGTCCAATGTTAGGCTCTTAAGCAGAGAATTTCAGACTTTAGCATTTTGTCAAAATACAAAATGTAAAAATAAAAAAAGCATAGTTATATCACATCCACAGCTGACCTCACATCCTGACAAATATCATTGTGGGTGTGTGCGTGTGCGTGCGTGCGTGTGTGCGTGTGTGTGTGTGTGTGTGTGTGTGTGTATATGCGTGCATGCGTGTGAGTGTGTGTGTGTGTGTGTGTGTGTGTGTGTGTGTGTGTGTGTGCGTGCGTGTGTGTGTGTGCGCGTGCGTGTGTGCGTGCGTGCGCGTGCGTGCGTGCGAGTGTGTGTGTGTGTGTGTGCGTGTGTGTGTGCGTGCGTGCGTGTGCGTGTGAGTGTGTGTGTGTGCGTGTGTGTGTGCGTGCGTGCGTGTGAGTGTGTGTGTGTGTGTGTGTGTGCGTGTGTGTGTGCGTGCGTGCGTGTGAGTGTGTGTGTGCGTGTGCGTGTGCGTGTGCGTGTGTGTGCGTGCGTGTGAGTGTGTGCGTGTGAGTGTGTGTGTGCGTGTGCGTGTGCGCGTGTGAGTGTGTGCGTGTGCGTGTGTGTGCGTGTGTGTGTGTGTGTGTGTGTGTGTGTGTGTGTGTGTGTGTGTGTGTGTGTGTGTGTGTGTGTGTGTGAAAATGGGGGAAAAAACATCCCAGAAGTGCTAAATTGTGTGCAGGTTGGTCCTCCTTCTTACGTCCCTTCTTCCCGCCTTTAATTTTTGGCTAAATCCTGGCATGGCGGGTCCCTCAGAATTGCCAGCACAGCTACTGCCGGTTTGTTTTTGTCTAATTGGTTTCATAAATATGGGTTGTGAGTTTGGAGAGCAGAGCGAGAGGCCGGGTATTGTGGATCCCCTCCTCTCGGTGCTGTGTGGGAGCAGGCGTCAGCAATGGCGAGGTCGTGGTGGACGGTAATGGACGTAAAATAAAAACAAAGAAAAATGGTCATTTGGAAGCCATTAAGCACCCTCCACCCACACCTTCTCTGTAACCGCAAAGCCGATAGCGTTGGGAAACAAAGTGCTTTCCAATGTGACAATTGATTGCCTTTTGAGGCAGTTGTTGGTTGATTTCATAATTGGTATAATTTTTCACGAGTACATGAATGTCATGCGGAGATGGGCTTTAGAACCATGGTCCTAATGCGGTGCCCCTCAGTTCAACCTGAGATCAATAATGTATTAAAACCAAGTGCTTATTAAAATAATAGGAAGCTACTGCCCCGGCTCCGGTGGAAAGGGAAAGACAAATGGGCAAACAAGAAGCTCGGATGGAAGTGAGGCACTGTGCCCTCTTTGTTTGGAGTGCAATGTTTTCCTAGCTAGTAATCTTACATTTTAAAAATCAAACCCGTGACTTTACCTGCAAACAAGAACAATGACAGAATAAAAATAAAAAAAGAACATAGGGGGACATTGACTAAAATGCCAGGATTCAATCAATGTCTGTCCTGAGTTTTGACTTTTTAAAAATGAATGCGAGTGTTATGCTCTTTCTTCACAACCAGTTTGGTGCACTTTTTGGTGATTGCGGAACACACCGTACTCTTGGTCGAGGTAACCAAACCAAATTGTGAGTGAGAGTTAAGCACAAATGCTCGCTCAACCCATTCCAAAGAATACTTCAGTACTTCAAATTAGATTTGAGAGTCAAATAAATGATCAACATATTATAAGCTGTAACCTATTTGTCCAGGATAGGATCTTGAAATGGTGCAATTATACAGTGTTGCAATGACTGCTTAATACTAATGAATACAATGTGATAAATAAATACAAGAGGGGAAATATATTTACAACTGTCCTCTCTGGTCTGGTCTCCTGAAACAAGGAAACCTATTACTATTGTTGACACTTTAATCTACAAAGGCTTTTATCTGAATGCATTTGGATTAAGGTTGCAGCTCTGATATTAGCACCACCAGAGAATCTGTCTGCCGTGTCACATAGGAAACAAGAGAGGGAGCGAGGAGATCGCGATATCCGCGTAGGGCTTCTCCCCGTTCTGTTCTCAGTACCCTCAAATGTACAGTGCAGCAACTGCCCATCATTCTTGGTAATAATTATGTATCATCTATCTGTTTAAATATTGAAATTACTATACACTGGAGCCGTTCTGTGCGGGAATGAGGAATCTCTTCCGTGTAGCGGTGAGCCGGGGCCAAAACTGCTTCCTGTTTATGTGCCGTTCGTGAGAGGAAAATAAATTGTGTGTCACCCCAATTATGGTGCAGGGACAGTCTGTTGTGTCTAGACTCAGAAAATATCTGCTTTAACACATTGATTGCGCGGTTAAGTGAAATATTCCCCAATTTATTTGGAACTGGGCCCTAATGCATCAAAGAAATGGCTTGTGTTCCAAAATGTTAATAATATTTAAAGCTCCTGCGACATGTGAGACGCCCAACAGAGAGAAGCTCGGCTAATGGATATCAGTAATTCAGATTGGTTAATGAGTTTTAGCGATAAAAAAAAGTAAAAAATCATGAAATATAGCCGCGCGCACAGGCCTCGTGCGATGCGCCATTTAATTAAATTACGCAATCGCTTGTAAAATTACGCTCCCGACGTGGGGGAAAAACGCGCATTGTTTGCGCGATAAAAAAAATAGGGATCGCTAGACGAAGGCGAGTCGACCGACTCCATTCTGCGCCGGCGGCGCCCCCTCTTTTGTTTTACCACCCGTCGCACGTCCGGCATGGCAGATCCAAATAAGAATGGCACATGATAACAATATTTATCATGATTGGCAGATTTGTATCCGTCTCCCTGAGTGTGGTCGATATAAATAATGTATGTTTTGCAATAGGCCTCTCGGATCTGACAGAGATTTAATTACCAAGTGGCGAACCCCAACGGCAGAGCGAGCTTTTCTGTCGATCCGTTTGGCCGCGTTGTTTCGCCCGAGCGTCGGCGGGCGCGTCAAAAAGCGGCGACTGATCGGATCGAAGGTGATTTGCGCCGTGAGAGCGTTGGTAACGGGCGATTTCACGGCGACGCCCGCTCCCGCCCCCCCCACCCCCTTCGGTTCGCGGCTCTTCTTATTGCCTTTAGTTCGTCACCGCCGTAAGCGCCAGTCTGTAAGATGAAGGTTGCCACGAAACAGGTAACTAGATACCTGAGAGGAGCCTCACCGCTCAGACAAATATGGATAAGTATTCCTGACGTGGACATGACAAGTTACTACGGGTAAACCTCAGGACATGCAGTCCCACCGGATACCAGTAAGTGGACCAGATTCACAGGCCTTGCTGTACTTCTTTAACAGTACTTAAACAGAACGTTGCCAGGGGAACGTTGGCCCCCCCTCACACACACACACACACACACACACACACACACACACTATTCAATCCCCCCAGCCCCCCCCCCCCCCCATCACCAGAGCTCTTTGATCTTTCCGTGTTTCTCTTTGACAGTCAACTTTGTTTTTGATCTGGTTTTGATTGGCCCTGACAGGCCCTGATACATATTATTAAAGCGAAACAATCCCTCGGAAAGGCACTGTAAATCTCCCAGCTCTCACTGTTGGGCGGGCAGGGAGCTGCACCATTGAAACTCTGCGTGTTCCCAGACCAAACGCCCCCACCCCCGCCACCCCAAAAAAAAAAAAAAAAAACTGCTGAGAATCAGTGGAGAATCGTTTCACAAGTAAAAATGAATTTGTAGAGTTTCTTCACAGAGGTCTCTGACAGCTGTATTTTTTTTGAAAATTTTGATTCCAGTCTTAGCCAGAGATTCTGGCACAGAAAGGAGAGACTGGTGTTTTTTTAACTTTTATTTTATTTTTTGTTTTATTTTTCTGCAGTGCATCATAGAAAACAGAGAGGAAGGATTTTGAGTGTTTTAAAAAAGAGAAATACGTATATGAATATATACTGTATATGTGTGTATATGTCAGTATTTGACATAAAACACACCAACGAAATAATACCTCATTCCACATGTTGAAAACCTTTACCGCCTTTTTTATTAAATCTATGAACAGTGGTCAGTTTGTTCTATTTCTTATAATATAACTTAGTCTATTTTACAGCCGTGGTAAATTTCATGTGAAATTTATGCCTGTAATTCACCTTTTCAATTTGAAGTACTTTCAAACAAAATGAAGGCATTCCTCCTCCTAGTGAGAAAATCAACTGACTCAAGCCCCATCATCAAACACGATAATAATATTTCCACATTGATCACCATACTAATGTGTCTGCTACCACCTCTAATACATCTGCGATAATGGCCTCGGTCGGTTCCCACTAATAATGTTATTATAATGTATGGAGCATATCCTTCAACCTAAAGATGGTGTGTTGATTGTAACTTCAGTGCCGAGGTCAACAATTGAAATATCCCGGCCGATATCGCCCCCTCATTCTTCCAGGATTATCTTATCATGAATATATATTGCATTATCCAGACAGAGGGACATTTTGACATTTAGAGCCAAAGCACTTAACCCCGATCCCTCCTGACTGGTGTTTTTTCTTTTTTGCATACAGTGCCGTTTCCAGTAGGGCATGAACACTCAGCTCCCCGTTTGCGTTACGGGGGTGTGCGGGCGAAAGCGTGGGGGTTTGAGAGCGGAAATCGAGGTTGCGGGACTCTGTGGAACACTGGGGTGGGCGGGATGGGGGTGGTCCCCCAAAAACACGGGTGTGAGTGGGGATCGACAGACTCCTCCCGCGCGGGTCACGTGAACGGCGGAGCACGGCGGTAATGACGGCTTGACCAGCAGCAGCCCCCCCACCCCACCCCCCCTCCCCTCATTACCGCATGCAAATGAAACGGGTATACATGTTTAATATTTAGTGGCAGCAGAAATGTCAGGCTCGCATGAGAAGGAATTAAACCGCACTGTCAGTGCAAGTGAACTCCCCAGCTTTCTCGGCTATTTCACTTCATATTGAGTTACTGTCACAATTTATTTCACAGTAGAGGGGAGACTAGTGTGAACATTCCCTGTGATGATGCCTATGAGGAAGGCCTGAGATTCAAGGAGAGGAGGGTGTTTGCTGGGGTGGGGTGGGGGTGGGGGGGGGGCAGTTCAAGAGGGAAATATTGTTCAGAAGTGACTCTTTATTTATAGAACGCTTCAGTTTAACTAATCCCCATGATCCTTGGCTCGTAACAAATGTGTCATCCGCACCACACCAAAAAACGGGCCCAGCGCTTGCGAGACGCGCCCACCGCTGGAATTTAGGTCAGATGGCTTTACTCGCCGGGAACATCCTCGCCGTCTGGCACTAAACCCCCTTTTTCCGCCACCGACGCCCTGAGCGCGCAATAAGAATTTATACATTCCAAAGTACCCTTAACACGTGATTATTTTCCAGGAAACTGTGCCACTTTGCACCCTGAGGAAATTCACAAAGTGCCCCTTTTTTTCCCCCCCTCTTTTCTCTCCGTTTTCCCCGACACCGGCGCTTATTACCGCAGTCATTAGAAGTGGAGCGTTCAGGAGGGGCTTTGCCAATGGAGTGCAGATGCGAGCTCCTGCTTATCCTAATCAGCGGGAGCGTGGAGAGGGGGTGGGGGGGGGGGGGGGGGGATTCTGTGGGGACTCAATTAGAGAGACCGGACCAGAGAACATTAGCGGGGAGACACAGCTGTATCTGCACACCACGCCTCAGCTCTCCCCAACGCTCCTTTCCCGGGCAGGAGGGCATTATGATTATAATATTTTCTTTAGTGATAGCTCCGCTCGGTTGCTCCGCGTCCGCGCAACCCCACTTTATGTACTGTACGGCGGCTTCATAAACTGGGGGCCTCATTACCGCTGCTCCGCAGGACGCCCGCATTACAAACGCCGCTGCGCAGAAGAGAGTTTAGGTCGCTGGCCTGCCGGACCGTACTGACGGGTTGCGAGCAGCCGTACGGCGTGACTGTTGCTAGATAACATTAAAACCCCGATAACAGAACATTTAGGAATAGCCCAGGCTTTTAATTCGATTATCATTTGTCATTATCTTGGATTCACAATTAGGTGTGTTTTTTTTATACAGATAAAGACTGTTTGGCGAGATGATTTTGTTGATTTCCGAACTCGCCAAACGGTGTATACGGAAAAAAATAACTGTAACTGTAATGATAATCATATTCTCGTAATAACTGTAACTGTAATGATAATCATATTCTCGTAATAACTGTAACTGTAATGATAATCATATTCTCGTATGCCTTTATATTGACATCACTTGTCTGGATCTGTGAAAAAGTGCAGAATATAGCCTTTGACCCGAAATCAATGGTTTTGTGAGATTCTGTCAACATAGACTTCTGTGCTCATTAAAAGCCATGATAAAAAAGGGAACTTAATTAAAAGCTTTACTACTGCTGAATGAACATGCAGAGGCCAGGCTCGACTCTAAATTCCAGCAAGCTGTGAACTATAAAATTCTGAATAAAAAAGATAAAAGTTAGAAAGAGGAAAGACGTGGACTGTCTAACAAGACTCGGAGGCCTGCTGCCCAAGCCAAATGCACTTGCTATATTCAAGATTCTTAATTAACAAAAACCCCAATGACTATAAACTCTTCTCTCCGGAGCACCTTGAGATGTCTTGCCTTGACACAGCTGCGGAGGACAGTGATTTTCGGCACTGAAGAGGAAACGCAATTACCAGAGAGACAGAGACAGCCACCCAGTATGGCCCAGTAAGAATCTAATCAGACATACAGTACAGAGCAATGTCATTTTTAAAATGTTTACAGAGGAGTATTGAACTCCTCTTAAACCCTTAATCTCTGTAGCCAATACGTCTGTGTCCACCGCTGAAAATAATTCTCCCTTAAATAACCCAAATGAGGCTGGGTCCAGATTATATTTAGAAGAAAAATGCCTGTGTACAATGGGTGTTTGATATTTCTTATAATGGATTCAATCAACTTTGTCCTAAGGTATTTGTTTTGTTTTTAGCTTTTTCTTCACATGTACAATTTGGGTTAGGCAACTTCAGCAAATGCCAAAACTCATGAAAAAGATTGCTATAGCATTGAAAAGCATATATATATAGCATATAACTTAACTATAGCATAGTTAAGGAAAAATGTTCAATAAATCCAGGCCAGTCTTTGTTTCCTTTTTTAATAATACAGCACATGCACATTACAGAAGAATGCTCTCTTTTTTAAATTTCAGACATTTTACTGGTGACCTGGCATTATATACAAAATGTGCTCATTGTAATTTCTGTTCAAGAAAAACAGATTGCATCGTTGAGAATTAGATTTGAATCATGTCATAAACAGTGTAGTTTTTGGATGCAGGCTGTAGGATTTGTGGACATTTGTTATGTAGAAGCAGCCTCAGTGCTGAACTAGCCAGGGAAATGGCACTAAGATTTTATTATTCTAAGGTGAGCGTTTTAAAACAGAATTTTAAATGTTACCCTGCTGCTCAAGATCATGAAAACCTTTAATTTTATGCAAATGAACAGCAAGGAGCAGGGAGCTTAATGTAAACGAATGCTTCTTTTGTGCCATGATAGGACCGAGGGAGGCAGAATGAGAGAGAGAGAGAGTGTGTGTGTGTGTGTGTGTGTGTGTGTGTGTGTGTGTGTGTGTGTTAGAGAGAGAGAGAGAGAGAGAGAGAGAGAGAGAGAGAGAGAGAGAGAGGGAGAGAGAGAGAGAGCAGGAATAATATTCCCTAGGATTCTTTAATTGCTGTCTGAAATTATGTAAATCCCTCTGCTAGGCTGAGTGCAATTATCCAGC
Organism: Synaphobranchus kaupii; assembly: GCA_029718625.1. NCBI lineage: Eukaryota > Metazoa > Chordata > Actinopteri > Anguilliformes > Synaphobranchidae > Synaphobranchus > Synaphobranchus kaupii. Next base: position 8,515,604 of record CM056376.1, read on the forward strand.
GCCTCTCCCTGCCAGCTTTACTAATGTCTAACAAAATATGGGAGGCTGACATTTAGACGTGGTAATGCAAATGAGAATTAATTTTTCTTCCAAGACAAAGGGTAACTAAAAGATCACATCACTGCAATACAATAAAAGCAGAAAAATAAGAGTTCAGATAGTAGCAAGGAACTGAATGGCATAAAATGTAATAATAATAATAATAATAATAAGAAGAAGAAGAAGAAGAAGAAGAAGAAGAAGAAGAAGAAGAAGACAAAGAAGAAGAACAATAATAATAATCATTATTATTATTATTATTATTATTAAAAGATAAATTAAACAGTAGGTTAAAACATTTATTCCAAAGTTGGTCTTAATGTGTTTTATGCTGTCAATATTCATACTTAATCTTAATTAATTGGAGTTTGATGAATTTCCGCTGAGAGTATCAAGATGATGCCACTGATGCGATTACCGCATCGCCGGAACGCTGGTGGACGGACGGGATTCTGTCGCTCGCAGTAAGTCCATATTTTCACGAGCCCGACTGGAGGGGACCCTTTTCCACGGGGCTGCTGGGGCTGCTGGGGCTGCCGGGGCTGCCGGTGCCACAGTCTGGAGGCCATTTCTTCATTTATCTCCCCGGGTACAGAGATGGATGTGGGCCACGCGGTGCGGCCCGTGAGACTCCCCCCCGCTCGCAGCTCGGAACATGCGCCCCGCTGTGCGTCGGCACCCCCAATCTTTACCAGGCCAAGCAGTGGCACCATCCGTCTCTGCAAAGCTCTCACCGTCGCGCTCTCCGGGGGGAAACCAGCGGAGACGGGGAGAGGGAGGGACGGACGGACGGGGGGGGCTCGGAGCATAAAACCGCATATTTTAACTGGCAATCAAATTACACCCTGCTGATGTGGGGAAAAACTGGGCATTAATATTTCAGCGAGGAGGCTCGCTACCCACCGTGTGTTTGGACGCCCACCCTCCCGCCCCGAGTTCTCCCACCGCCGCCAGATGGCTATAGGGGGCACAAGGGGTTTTCCGTGCGCCACCTTCACATTGAAAATGGTACGTTCCAGGGCCCTGGCCCTTTCCGGGAGGGGATGGGGGGGGACATATCAACAAGTGTCAGACCGTTCTGATACCATCCATGTGCTACACCAACAAGCAGGACACCCCCAACAGACTATATTTAAAATGTGTCCAGCCAAACAAGTCATACAGACTCAATTTCAGCTTGGTTTAATCCACTGAGAGGATAAACAAGGGGTGTTTTTTTTTTTTTTTTGGCTTGTTTTGTCATTAGAAGGCCAACACCCTGCCGGCTAACCTGGAATGAGCCAAAGGTTAGAATCGCCAGTTGTGTACCCCTGCTGAAGACAACCAGTCAAAGCCAGGTAATAACAGTGCAGGCTACAGATAGCGATGTCTAGGCTAAGGGGCTCGTTGTTGCAAATTTAACAGATTTGGTGTGATTTGACCCTCCCCCCAACTTTATAATTTCAGTTTAAAATAATCTGGAAAAAAAATTTTATAATCTGGTAACGGTGGCAACAGTATTATCAGTTTGGGTTATTGATTGCCAGTCAGATGGCCGATTCTTTAACACTCAAAAATCTGCCAGCTCTGCCACCAGAGCTGCTGTACTGCAGAACTGCACAGATGATATGCGCGGACCACATGCACATCGCAGCCGGACGGGAGGTACCCATCAAACCACAGGAATTGGTATTCAGCCATAAGGAAGCTGATGCTATACTGTCAGAGGTCCGCCCTCTCTGGACGATGCTGTGCCCAATTGAACGTTGTCTCTGGGTTTCCACCCACAATCCATGCATACTGCATTCGATCTGGACTACACTTATCAGAAAAAAAAAGGTTCCAAAAGGCTCCTCTGTGGGAACCTAGTTCAATGGTCCTTTGTTGGGCCAAAATGGTTCAATCTGGGAGCTTTCACGCTTTTCACACCTACGTACCAAAGAACCCTTTTTTCTGAGAGTGTATAGGGTGCATCACTGCACTAGTGACACAGTCCGTTTTAAAGGAGTGTTCCAATTTGTTTCATTGTGTGTTCCGAACAAAAACTAGGAGATGCTACAATCTCATACATGTTTAGAGTTCAGGTTTATTGGATATCCGCTTGATTTACATTTCTATGCAAATTTCAGACCCCAAATGTCCCGTTAAGATTTTAAACAAAAAGTGTTGGTTTTCTGAGAAACTGGAGCTGTTGAGTTATTACTTTTTTTCTTGGCAGATTCCCTTAGCCAGGGAAATTTTTATTGCACACATTTTTTGCAAGCGCATTTTATTGAGTAATCTTTAACATAATGTGCAACAGTTACAATCATATAACATACATACATTTTTATATCTGGATATTTACTGAAGCAATTGAGGTTAAGTACCTTGCTCAAGGCTACAATGGCAGTGCATTGCCAGGGAATCCACCCAGAAAAGCGCTGGTCAAAAGCCCTGAAACAGTGTTCCATGCAAAGGATCAGACATACTGCAATACATGTCAGTGACTGCATTTTTCAGAGTTCAATACCATTTGTATAAACATGCCTTACATGGAAACAATCTACCTTTTAAAAACTTAAGAAGGATAATTGGAAGAGCTTTTATTCAGTTCTCACTAATTTAAAAAAAAAGGTCCTGCCTGTCCAATCAACTTCATTAGGTTCTTCAAAATTAAGAATTTAATGTTTTGTTTTTTTTGGTTTGTCCTGTTTTGACATTGTAACGATTCATGTTATTTAAAAGAGGTTATTTTTTTGTGATTAAATGTGATTGAATGCACCAACAGGGTGAACAGTTGAGGGAGATGTGTGCTCGTGTGAAAGAAAGACCGGATAGAGCACTTACCTGCAAATAATTGTCAAGGTGTGAATCATTACCATTTGAATCCAAAGTCTGAATCCAAGTCCAGTTCTCACTGCTAATGTATCTGAGTATGCAGCCACTATGCAGTGTAGCGTACTGGTAAAGGAACTGGAGTTATAACTCTGAGCTCAGAGATCTGATTCCCAGGTGAGGCACTGTCATTGTACCCTTGAGCAAGGTACTTAACCTGAAGTGCAGTAAATATCGTGCTGTATAAATGGATGGCTTGTAAAGAATGTGAGCTGTGTACGTCATTCCGGATAAGACTGTCTGCTAAATGCCAAAACTGTAAAATGAGTCTATGCCATGTGTTTAACATAAAGAGGAATACAGCACATGTAATATGAGCAAAGCATATAGAGTGGTTTGTATAAAATATTTGTCCCCTGACTAACACAAGACGGGCTATCCAGGCTGTTAGTACACAGGTGGATCAATTCAAATCTTTCCTCAACAAAAACGCAGAATTGCATTTGAATTCACCTTGGGCATGCCGGAAACAGCCCTGCTTAAGCCTGCCTGCCTTGTAACCCTCAGATTCTCAATCCATAAAATTTCAGGTGCACGTTGCCATTGTGTGATTCATAACTACAGCGAAAGAGCTTAGTGTTAGTGGTATGCACAGACCGTAATGGGGTCATCAATCATAATTCCTGGGGGGGGGGGGGGGGGGGGGGTGGTGTCGTCGCGAACTGGAATTCTACAGTGTCAGGTGACTATCAGCTGTAACCTGCTTTTTGTTGGCTGTGAGTGGTTGACTGCTGGTCCTATTGCCGGCCTTGTTATCCTCTCTCCGCAGACAGCAGACGGGCCATGTGATTCAATAACTCTGTCGCGCGTGAGATAACCTATCAGAAATATCCTGCTGCAAAAATAAGCACGAAACCTGCGGTACACAGAACAACGGGGCATGCTGCCTGGAGGAAGCGGGGCCCGCATGGGCCCTAAAACCAGGAAGTGTTCCTAAGGACCGTGTGCGTGGTTTTTGGTGGGGGCGCTTGCTTTTGGAGAATTACACCACATCACATCTGGGTTATGTTCCTGTGACCTGAGTGCACAGTCCATGATTGGTCAGATTCTTGCCTTTGTGTTCTGTTGAGTTGCGATGAGAGTTTATATTTGCCTGTGATCGGTGTCTATGAATAAGAGGTCAAGCAAAAGAAAACAGAAGAGCGGAATTTGCGTTCATGTGAGGATCATTACATTACATTACATTTATTTAGCAGACGCTTTTATCCAAAGCGACGTACAGTAAGTGCGTACAGAGACATCATCATCATTACAGAACAGACAAGGCAAAGCACATCCTTTGCATAATGTAGCAGCTATCCCTAGCAATGAACGTTGACTGTAGTTCACAGTAAGCTGTGGGAAAATCAGCAACACCACACTTTCATTCCAAATACTATTATAAACTATACTATTATAAACCATTCCAAATACTATTATAAACTATGCTATTATAAACCATTCCAAATACTATTATAAACTATAATAAACAGACAGGAAAACACAGGGAACAGGGAACTGATATTCCTAGGTGAGGATATCAGTCAAGGTGGAGTCTGAAGAGGTGTGTCTTCAGGCCTCGACGGAATGCAGGCAGGGTTGGAGTAGAACGTAGGGGAATGGGAAGTTCATTCCACCACTGTGCTAATGTGGAAAAACTCCGCAGTCGGGACAAGCGAGAGCCTTTGACACGGAGGGGGGGGAAGTGCCAGTCGCCCTGCTGTAGAAGAGCGAAGTGGTCGAGCAGGAACATAGTTCTGGATTAAGTCCTGCAGGTAGGCGGGGCCTGTCCTATTGGCTGCAGTGTAGGCCAGGGTCAGAACTTTGAACCTGATCCTGGCTGCAACTGGCAGCCAGTGGAGAGACCTCAGCAGGGGGGTTACGTGGGAAAATGTCGGGAGGTTGAACACAAGCCGGGCAGATGCATTCTGGATCAGTTGAAGAGGCAGAATGGCGCAGGCCGGTAGGCTTGCGAGCAGGGAGTTGCAGTAGTCCAGGCGTGAGGTGACCATGGTCTGGACAAGAAGCTGGGTGGAGTAGGTGGTCAGGTACGGTCGAATCCTCCTGATGTTGTACAGGAGGAACCTGCAGGACCGTGCCGTCGCCCTGATGTGCTCTTTGAAGTCCAGCCGGTCGTCCAGGACCACCCCCAGGTTCCTTGCAGAGCGGGAGGCAGCCACCACGGTCCCATCAACGGTGATGGAGAGGTCATGTAGTGGGGAGGTCTTGTACGGCATGAAGAGGAGCTCTGTCTTGTCAAGGTTGAGCTTCAGGTGATGGGTAGCCATCCACTCAGAGATGTCAGTCAGACAAGCAGATATCCTCTCCTTAACCTGTGGGGTAGAGGGAGGGAAAGAGAGGAAGAGTTGAGTATCGTCAGCATAGCTATGGTATGAGAAGCCATGTGAATGGATTACTGAGCCAAGAGACTTAGTATACATAGAGAACAGCAGAGGACCCAGTACAGATCCCTGCGGGACTCCTGTAGACAGGGGACGGGGAGCAGAGACGGAACCCTTCCAGGAGACTTGGTAGGATCTATCAGTGAGATACGATACAAACCAAGAGAGGGCAGTTCCAGAAATGCCCATCTCAGCGAGTGTGGAGATCAGGAGTTTGTGGTTGACCGTGTCGAATGCCGCAGACAGGTCAAGGAGAATCAGAACAGAGGAGAGGGAGGAGGCTCTAGCAGTGGCGAGTGCCTCAGTCACAGCCAGGAGAGCAGTTTCGGTGGAATGGCCGGTTCTGAAGCCAGACTGATGCGGGTCAAGCAGGTTGTTCTGGTGGAGGATCAGTATTGAAGTTGTCCGACTGCTATAATGCTTACTATTGGTACAGACTTAACTTTCTATTAACGGTTTCATACATACTGTAGATTATGAAGTGTCTGTTGTTTATTTCTTATTTTTCTACCCTATTTATTCGTTTTTTTTCCAATATGGAAAGCCTAACTGTAGGCCCGCTGGCCTCGTCAGAAGCACACGCCACTGTGCAGCCCGACTGTAGGCCCGCTGACCTCGTCAGAAGCACACGCCACTGTGCAGCACTTCTTTTACACTCACATGCATTCCTCCACCTGAGAGGCCACAGCTCCTCAGCTCCTGCATGAAGATAGACTAGAAGAGTTTCTCCTGTGCAGGGTGAGGAACCTCTGCCAACACTCCCCGGGTGACGCCTTGACCAACCGCGCATCGACTAGGACTGCGCTCAAAATATCGATACGGCGATATATCGGAATTCACTTCTTGACGATCCATGTATCGACATAATGTCTGTGTTTGTATTTCGTCTGAGTCCTTTCATAGCATTGGAAATAAAAATGAAAGCTGCAAGCATTCTCAAAAGGTATTCCCAGTATGTGCAACACCGCAGTCTGTGCAATACCAGACTGCCTGCTCTGAAGCCATTATGGCGATTATGCGATACCACTCCCCACACAATAGGCCACGGGGAAGCTGACTTGTAATGGATTAAATAATGTCAGAATTTGATTGGCTAATAACTCGGCCATTCTTTACCCAATCTTTACACAAAATGTGATCTTTGTTCAGACATGTCCATGGAACATGCCTACCAAATTTGGTGCAATTTGGACGTATTGTTCATGAGGACAAGATTTTCCAAGATTTTGTAAAATTTCCAAGATGGCGGAAAATCTAGCCAGACGGACCTTATGGGTCCTTGAGGTAAATATGTTTGGCATGCAAACTGACAGCTACACACCAAGTTTCAAGTCTCTAAGTCAAATGGGGCAGCGGGGCTGAGACTTATTATAGCGCCCCCTCTGGCTGAATCAGTCCCATTCTTTTTGGCCTGATACCTTTGGTGGTTAAGTATCTGTGGGCAACATGAACCAGGGATCATTCCAGGCATTTATAAGCATTTGAAAATTTAAAAAAAATTTTAAAAAATAATAATAATAATCAGACCAAAAACAATAGGTATTCCGAGCTACGCTGTGAACACCTAATAAAATACTTCTTACAAACTGAAGGTGGCAGTATGCACAGGACAACCCGCAGGTCAAATCAAAGTAGATGAGGAAAAGACGAGAGTAACAGAACGTGTGTCACGATATCTGAGCAACTGCAGCCAGCACCAGCTACGCTCAAAGCCGACATTTGGAAGTATTTTGCCTTTTTTGGCGTTTTGCAACACTGCTTCAGACCCAGCCAATATTTTACACCTCCTCTGCCCTGCACCCTACCCTGTAAACATTGGCTACTACTTCTTTAATTATATAGCTACTGTATATACAGTGTATTTTTACAATAACCTACTGTTCGACTGAAATTGATTGAGATAAAAAAATTTCAATAGCAAAATTAATTTCCTATGTGTATAGTAACAGGACCTGTATCATATCGGGATGTGTAGCGTATCGCGACTCCCGTATCGGGATACGTATCGTATTGTGAGTTACCTGCCAATACCCAGCCCGCCATTGACCCTGCAGGAGTTCTGCCGGCAGTCAGCTCCGGCACAGTCGGGATCGGGTTTCCGGTGTTTGGGAAGCTTCACCACACCGAGCGCTTAATGGATATGCCGGATCCACCATCCGGGAGGCCTCTAATATCCTCTCTTGAAAACATTTCTAAAATGCTCTTCTTTCTTTAACCTGAGAAACATTGCTGAAAATTCATTTTCACTTCCAGACTTGCTGTGCTTTATATGCATTGCAACTGAAATGCAGCTGCAAGGATCCTAACATTAATTCACATATTCCCAGTCCTAGAGTAGCTACTTTCACTGGGTCCCCATCAAATTATAAATTATTGCACTGACTCTCAAAATCCTTTACTCATAAGGGACTTAAGAGGCTTGCTCTGTCATACCTCTGCAAACTCATTGTTCAGTACAATCCAAGCAGTAGGCTAAAATATTCCTTGACAAAAAACTCAAACTAATAAAGGGGCTTTCAGTTATAGGTTACTTCACCAAGACCACGCACCATAGATTTGATATAATTCGGCTTAAAGGTGCAAGGTGGGGTAATTGATGTCATGCTTTTTAGTTAATATTTTTAGCTGCATCTGTTTTGCGCAGTTGACGTTTCGAAAAGCAACTCGGTTGGTTGCAAAGCAAGCCTTAGCCTCATTTCAGTCCATGGATAAAGAGAAAAGACTGAATAAATGAGCTTAAAACAAAACAAGTGTCCGATCATTGCACTCACGATCACCATAGGTTTAGCTTGCTCCAACATTAAAAAAAAATAATTTTAAAAAGTGGGAAGCCACACCAAGAGCAATTGCAGCCGATAACCCTGATGGCTGAAGCCAGCCAAAGTGTGTGTGAATGCACCCTAATTACCCGCTTTTCCCAGCAGCCTCATCACCCACTCCCGCTCGCCTCCAGCTCTTCATGCAAAGCCACGTAAGAGGCACATTATGTTATCAGAGATGTTTCAGCCTCTTAGAGCAGACCTCGAGACATCTCCCTTTCCGTAAAGAACACTTTACTGATAAAATATTCAAATATGTATGTGACGCATCATTTGTATTGACACCCCCCCCCCCTCAATCGGCCCAGCCCAGCCCCTTTTTCTTCCCGCAGATATAGTCTCCCCCCATCACCAACACACATCCCCCTCCCTTCACAGGATTGGAGATTCCTGAAGTTCATCAGTTCCCCTGCTATTTGTCGGAGGTATTGCGGGGCTCTGCCTGGCCTGGAGGAGGAGGACGATGATCAAAGTGGAGCACGCCGAGGCCTGACCTGAGCGTTTAGCTTTTTTCAAATAAACATTTACAGAAAGGTCAGCAAATGGCTTGTGACAACACTGGAGAGCATCCGGCTCTCCGATACGACCTGCCTCTTAGATCATCCAGTAACCCCCCTGTGCACGTCCTTCACATCACTTTCTGAGAGATATTAGTTAATGAGGCCACAAAAAAAAGGAGAAAAAAAAACCATGGTATGACTCCCCCCTGCAGCGTGCTGGGTCTGAACTGGATCCCATCGAAAGCCTCATGTCCTCCCTCTAACACAGTGGTTCTTAACCTGGGTTCGATCGAACCCCAGGGGTTCGGCGGAGTAAGTATTCATTGCAGTAAGTATTCATTATTATGTTGTTTTTTTTGTGTGAAAATCATGTTTTGCTGGTTTTGTTCTTTGAACACAGTGATGTTGATGCACGGTTCATTTTGTGCACCAGTAAAACATATACCTATCTTTGGAATTTGAAAAAATCATATTTTATTTTTCCAATTAAGAAGGGTTCGGTGAATGCACATATGAAACTGGTGGGGTTCAGTACCTCCAACAAGGTTAAGAACCACTGCTCTAACATGTATTCTATTAGCACGTGTGTGTGTGTGCGTGTGTGTGTGTGTGTGTGTGTGTGTGTGCGTGTGCGTGTGTGTTCATCAATGAGCAGCTCACCCGAAGTGCCTTGTTCTACGCCTGTGCATTGGATTTGAGTTGACGACTCACCGTGCCTATTAGGGCTGTCTGTTTGTTCGGCCTGTCTGAAAGAAGACAGTAAGGAAAAAGAGGCCGGAATGAAAACTACTGTAACAAATCTATCATTAGTCTCAGAAGACATCGCTTAATAATATAGTCTGAGAAGACTCCGTATGCGTAAACCAGGCTGATAAAAGAAGCTTTAAAACACACACAGTACTCTCCATGTGCTTGCGTGTCATTGTGTCTGTCTGCCTGAAGAGACACAGCTGTTGTGTGTGTGTGTGTGTGTGTGTGTGTGTGAGTGAGAGAGAGAGAGAGAGAGAGAGACGTTTCACATCTGAGAAGGTTTGCATGTTCTGGCGATATCGTGACACGTAGGAAGATTTATGAAGAGAAGACAAACATGCTTAACACCGCTGTTCTACAAGGCTTATGTTTTTATAAATCCTTCCATATGAATTTTGTGTTGAGCCAAAGATGTGGTTTATAAGGGGACAAATAAAAGTGAAGTAATTCATTTCATAGTGTATTGGCTAGACTATAAATAGAGTCCACTAAGCTAACGTAGAATAATGAAATATTTTGTTAAAAATGAAGTGGATTATAAATAAGACTATTTATTGTAACATATTAACAGGGCTTAATAAAGGATTTATTGTACATGTACAACATTACATAATCACGTAACCTCTGTACTTGTCTGATTACACATATACATAACATTTATGACCACTGGCTTTCAACTTGCGATCACTGAAACAGGTCAGACAAATATGTATAAATATTATACCCATAAAAGAAATACACTTTGTCAGGGTTCATTTAGTAAAAATCTGTGAGTATGTGCCATCAGCTTGATATGTGTGTGTATCTGTGCGTATGTGTGTGATATTTTGTTTTTCGAAATCTCAAGATACGTATTCTCTGATACACCAGATAATTCCAATATTACAGGATTTTATAATGACTTTATACTTAAGTATTTTTTATTCATAATTTTTTTAACTTAATGACTAATGAGCCCACATATGCACACATATAGCCTGAAGTTCCCCCTAAAATAAAGTTATATTCTATATGTGAATGTGTGCATCTTCTAATCAAAACTCTATGAATTTTATCAAAGTTTTAACTTTTCAGTCCACTCAAAACTAACACAAAAGGATGTAGTAACTAATTTTTAAGTATTAACCATTTTGGGTATCCAGTTTTCCGTACCGTTGCTTTCGTTACATACTTCATGAGCGCACCATACTGACATCACATGCATAAGCAGTCTATGAATCCATGTGCTGTCTTTCATCCTGGGGTGTGATTAACTTTGCCCCACGTTTCTATGTCTCTGCCTGTCAGTCCTGACATGTGATCTTGGAAAAACTCTTAATTGGTTCTGGTGTCTAAAAGCATTGAAAAGGCATACTATCATTGTGCTTTTGTGATTTGAACATGAGCGTCTGATTAGCTACGTCCACAGGGTGTTGGGAGGAATCTCAGAGTTGGGAAATTTAGGTGAGAAACAATTGGGGGTGTGGGGCGGGGGGGGGGGGGGGGTCTGGGGGGATGGGGGGCAAGGCGCTATAAGAAAATGATGAGCGAATTTCACTTCCAAGGCAAAGTGTCTGTGCAGTTATTTTCCAAAAAAAGAACCGTGGAAGACGAAGACGCCGTGTTGAGCATGTGTCGACATTGCAGAAGCCCTGACATCCAATTTAACCGAGAATTCTGAAATCCCTCAAACTCCACATCACCACTCTTTGAGTTAGTTGTGATGGGGATTTTTTTTGTGTGTTGTTTTTTTTTTTTTTAAACTAGGCAAGCGAGGAGCAAGATTGGACTTCAGGAAGAAGGGAGGGACCTGAGAAAGAGAGGGAAGCAGGAGGATACCTTCTCTTTGTGTGAGGGGATGAGAAATTACATACGCCCCACGCCCACTTTAACCTGCCCTCTCCCCTCCCTTTGGCCCATCAACGTCCTGTTACAGAGAGGTCCAGAAGTGACAGACTTCGGCTGCAGCTACCGCTCTATCCCCCCACCCCGCCATCAAGATCGCCCCTCCCCCCAGCCTCCCAGTCCCTATCCCACCTCTGTGCCCTGGCTAACACAAGCCGACACATCATAATAACAGTAAGAGGCCTTTCCCGTCCTATGTCATGCTCAGGGAGATTAGTTCCCCTTCACAAAACCAAGGTAATTTTCTTTGGGCTGAAACACATTTGTAGATACTAGAGTTGGGGGTTAACTACTTATTGCAGCCCGAGAAGGAACCTTCGAATCTCCAGGCAACTAGCAGCTTCTGTTTTGTTTAAAACGCAAGCCCTCCGCTTGTGCTTAGCGGAGTCTTACCTATGAAAATACGTGTGCTTGTCATCGCATCCCAGGAGAGTTTTGTCTTATTGATTGTGCAACCCTCACTTGAGCTGTGTGTTCTGTGCTTCTTCTATTCACCGTGGATCTTTGCCTCAACTGTCAACTTTATTCCCAAACTGTTGAAAAGGAATATCAAAAATACCACCCAACAGATGCACACACTACACCGTGTGTTTAATACTGGTGTGTAGGTCAGTCGCAGTCTGCTCTAATTGGCACTAGTTACAATGCCCATCCATAGTGCTTGTTGTGTAACAGCCCAGGACCGTCTCCCCACAGCTATGGCAGGTAAGAGGAGGCGCGTTCTTCCGTAGCGTTCTGTGGGCGCTCCCTACTCCGATCTCCTAACAGACGCAATGCGGGCCGCCGTCTTCGGGAACGCGCGCCATTATCGCCGTTCTTCGCTTTATTTACGAGCGGTTTCAAGGTGTTATTTCGAATGATCGATCATCTCGAAAATCTGCTATGAGGAGGACACGTCGGCGCCAGATGATGGTTTTTTTCCTCTCGTTGCACAATGCGAGAGCTCTCCCACCTGCTTAAGACCAGACCAGGTGTTTGATTTTTCTCAGTAATAGCAGACTCTTCATTTGTCTTGCTGCTTTAATCTCTTGCAAATCTCAAAGAGGGCGGGGGCCTTTCCGTGTGATAATGTCAAATGGAAAAAGAGGAAAAAAAACAGTTTTTGTATGACAGTAAACTTTTTATGAATGCCAATGTGCCTATTCAGGAAACTATAGATGACTCCTGTTTATATCACTGTTTTTATTGGTGGGACATGAGTCTTTATACTCGTAGAGTGTGACATCACCCATCAGTACAGAACACTTTGATCCATAGAGAGAGAGAGACAGAATGACATTTGAATGATAAGCTAACTCATGCAAGTCCTTTTTGAGCACCTGTATTACCAACCACCCATTAAATAAGGTGACGTTAAAAGGGTTTGCCTGTAGTACTGAAGACATTTAGTGATACATTTTTTCATGTAAACTACAGTAGGCCTCCATGAACAAAACATATGAGCTTCACTGTACAATAACATTAATGCCTTCATTTTTTTTATCATGAATGAATTGCAGACTAGTATTGTTTTTATTTATTTTTTTAAGAACGCACATGGAGTAAAATCAATGGTACAAATCATTCTAAAGGATTGTAATCTTTGTGGTGCATTTCGGTAAGCACACTTAATTCTCTCGACACAGAGGGTAACGTATTTACATGAAGAATTGACAGAAGAAAAAATGCTATTATAATCGATAATCACGATATACTGTAGCAAATTGGAGAAAAGAACGTGGCGGCTCTACACGCATGTGATTTGTTGCGAAAACTAGCGAATACAAAATGAGATCGGCTGTCTCCTTTGTGAGGTACGGCCAAATCATTGTTCACGTCAAACCGCACAATGCTATGTGGTACAATTCAAGTCAGTTACTGGATGACAAACACCACCTTTCAAATGAGCGAATCATATTTGTTTTAAGAGGTACAGTTCATTTTTTGAATATGTTAATAGGTTTAACAGTGTTCCTGGTATAGCGCAAGGAAACTGCAATGGGGGGGGGGGGGGGGGGGGGGGGGGGGGGGGGGGGGGGGGGGGGCAGAAAGTGACCAATATTCAGTTGATCATACCCTTCACTGGGATTCAAGCATTGACTGTCCAACAGAAAAAAAAACAGCTTTATAATCCACATGAGGCCGATAACACCCTCAGATTTCACCTATATCTCTAAAATCCACATAAACTGAACGCTGACGTGACACGTTGCATTCTGTTACATTAAAAACACACACACACACAAAGACTGAGAAGGGACACATTATTCCAGAGGGTCAAATGTCCCTCTCTTGCTTTATTAATTAAAAGGAAAGTGCACGATGGTGTGGTATAGAGTTGTACGAATAAACTGCCGTGAGAACCCATTCCTGTTTTGGCGCATGATAATATTTCATAAACAGTATATTTGAATTTTTATGTACCTAGTATGCAATATTCATGAGTAAACTGAATATGTAAATATTTAACTTTATTTATGAGCCTCCACCACTCTGTTGATATAAAGTATTACTTTAGATGAAAAGATAAATAGACACAAAAGCTTATTAGGGTAGCCATTTGAGCTGGCAACAGCATGATTGAAGATTACCAGGGTTTAATTTGTCCATCAATTGCTTAGAAATAATGTAATAATTTTATGAGCTAATATTTGAGTTTGTGTTTTCCTTTGCACATTGAAATGTACACACATGTAATTCTTAATGGATGTTAATTGAATGCAATTTTACTTTCTGGATAATAGTGAAATAAATTTACAGGGGGAATGAGTGAGAGTCTGGTCAGAGCATCTTATATTGAAATTCTAGCTGTAAAGTTTCACTGGAATCATAATTAACAGCTGGATATATCATCAAGTAAAATGGTAAAAAGGGGAAATACTGCGTTTCTTTTCTGTCCAAATTGTTTTGTATTCTCCAAGTGGTCTTGGACATAACCAGAGAAGGGGACATGTGAGCAATCGTTTTACAGTCTACCACATATTTAAAATGAAAAATGAATCTAATTTGATTTCCAACAAAAAGCAATGAGAAATGCATATCCTAATGCAGTCCTTTTTTATTAAAATATTTATTTATGTATTTGCTGTTGTTTAGAGAGTGCTTAGCATGCCGGGGATGTTTCACATATGATTTTACATCCACTTCTGGAAATCCATTGTCCTTTGAACATTTCTCCATACAAACCCAATATATGCTCTTGTAAAAGGTCTAAGACCTCAATTACATCAAAGGCAGTTTGTCCCACTGCATTGATGTTAGCAGAGGAGTCTGCAGACTGTGTCAATGCTACCCCCTTGTGACCAGAGTGTAGCAGAGACACCCTGCGCCTCAAACAGAAAACAGGGGATCTGAGACGGAGGGAAAGAGAGGGAAAAATGGCACCGTTAGATTTCCTTTGTCACAGTGACAGATAATAGCATAATAGCATTTTTTCCCCCATTTGAATAAAATGCTTAAATTGTGGTTTTGTTTTTGCTCTTTTGGAGGGTCTATTTGTATTTAATGGAAAGGTGGTGTGTGAAATTAGAGACTATGAGTAAATATAAGAAAAGGCACACCTATTTAAATTGAGCTCCTGAAGAAATTCAACCATGTTACAGCTCATAAGTAGCTATTATCACTAAAATAATTGCTTGTATTTATATGTCTATGCATTATATGTTATTGCATAGTTTTTTCCATTAAGATTCACTCTCCTGATATTCAGACAGAATCTATGTCAGAGTCTTTGAGAAGGGCAAGTCTCTGTGTCCCCCTCTCCTCGATGGTGCGAAGCGCACAGCCTTTTATTGTGCCGAGTTGAAAAGAAATAATTAGACACTCAGATGTAATTCTGCTCTGTAACCGGCCCTGTCAAGAGGGGCCGCAGGAAGAGCAGCCCCCTTCCGGAGCTCGACGCTGCCGAAGGCTGCCGCTTTTATTCCGCCGGTTCGGGCCTACCCTCAAAAGCCCCCGTCTGGGACTGAGGAGGTGCGAGGAACCGCTTTCACTCTCAAAAAACAGTGCCGGTGGCGCAGCACGGGCTGAGGAGTTTGGTTTCCTGAGGAGTCTTCTTGGCCCCATGTACGCAAAGCGAAGGACTCAGCTAATTCTGCGAGCAAAACAACGAAGGGACCGCGAAAAAAAGAAAACGCAAAGATTTGAAATCTGTCCGGTGTTCCTGGGCATGTATCAGCGATTTTATTTTGACAAAAAATGTGATGACGTCGCCTTTACCGGGCGCTTCCCTCTCTACCTCTCCCTCCCGCCATTTCCGCGCGAGGACAAAAAAAACAGCGCTGATAATTCACGGTGGCGGCGGCGGTCTCGCTCGACGTGCGGGTGTCCGTCAAGGCCGTGCCGCGGGCCCGGGATGACACCGGCGGACGGCCCCGCAGGTTAGGACCTGTCAATCACGGGCGCGAGCCCCGCCCCCAAGCCTTCCCATTGACACCTCCCATTGACTTTCCTTCAGTCCCATCAGGCCCGCCTAAAGCATTTCATTAGGAGCGTGACCCGTACGGCCCCCGTAATGGACAGGTTGATTTGTGCATCGTTGGCAGGCCTCAATACAGCCGTGACTTTCATCCACTTCAGTATGTATATTATACATGCCTGTCACGTGTGTGGCCAGACCTGGTCGCTGTCTGCATGCTAGGCTCTGATTCTGCCTGGCTCCGCAGCCCTGGAAGAGGCCTCCTACAACGGCTGTCCTGTCTGGGAGACATTTTTACCATTGTGTCCTGGAAGAGGCCTCCTACAACGGCTGTCCTGTCTGGGAGACATTTTTACCATTGTGTCCTGGAAGAGGCCTCCTACAACGGCTGTCCTGTCTGGGAGACATTTTTACCATTGTGCCCTGGAAGAGGCCTCCTACAACGGCTGTCCTCTCTGGGAGACATTCTTACCATTGTGTCCTGGAAGAGGCCTCCTACAACGGCTGTCCTCTCTGGGAGACATTCTTACCATTGTGTCCTGGAAGAGGCCTCCTACAACGGCTGTCCTCTCTGGGAGACATTCTTACCATTGTGTCCTGGAAGAGGCCTCCTACAACGGCTGTCCTCTCTGGGAGACATTCTTACCATTGTGTCCTGGAAGAGGCCTCCTACAACGGCTGTCCTCTCTGGGAGACATTCTTACCATTGTGTCCTGGAAGAGGGGACAGAGCACATGCACGGGCGCACACAAAAGTACACACGCTCATTCATGCACACACACAAACTCAAGCTCATGCGTGAACAAATACAACACTCATGAATGCATACACACATATACACACACATACGTGCAAGCACACATAACCATGCAAACGTACTGCATACATGCACACACACAGTACAGGCACACTGTAAAAATGCAGACACAGGCATGTAAGCATATACACATTCATGACACAGACAAACACACACGCACACACACACACATAAGCATGCATGTGTGCCCACACATATATATACTGTATATATATATACGAAAACACATTCATGTGCGCACACACATTTATACACGCATAGACATACATGTGCGAGCATGCACACATACATACTGTATACACATACATGTGCACATACACATGCATATACAGTGCCCTCCACTATTATTGGCACCCCTTGTAAAGATGAGTAAAAAGGTTATAAAAAATTCACCGTTTGGTGAATTAGCTTAATCTCACACTGAAAAAACTAGAAAAATGAAAAATTTGAATAGTACAGGGTTGAATTGGCTACCAAATTGGGAGTAAAAGGGAAAAAATAATTTTTTTAAGTTGGATTTTTCTAATTTTTTCAGTGTGAGATTAAGCTAATTCACCAAACGGTGAATTTTTTATAACCCTTTTTACTCATCTTTACCATGGGTGCCAATAATAGTGGAGGGCACTGTACATGTGCACACACACACACACACACACACACACACACACACACACACACACACATACATATACGCATACACATACACGTGCGCGCACACACACACACACACACACACACACACACACGCGTTTGTGTCCTTCCCTTTTTATTTATGTGTAGTAATCATTCCAACCCCCTCAGGGCACAGCCTGCATGTACACGCACAGCCAAAATACATATTTAGATTTATTTGTCTGCAACTGTCCAATAAAATATATTCTTTGCTGTTCCTTGCCAGGCAGGGGTCCCACTGGGAGTTTCAGGCCGAGAAATGTTGTGTTTTCAAGCTTTAGGGAGCAGAAATGTGAACAATGCTCAAAGCAGAAAAAAAGGATCCTGTGCTGCCTAACTAAGTGTTTGGGTAGATGTGCAGAAGAAGAAGAAGAAGAAGAAGAAGTGGGTTTTCAGAGCCCAAAAGCCTCTGGGGGTTTCTGTCTGAATTCACATATAAGGTGAAAACATCACATACTTATCGTAGTAGAGACTGACTCTACTCTCTCTTGCGCTCTCTCTCTCTCTCTCGCTCGCTCCTCCATACCTCTATGTCCCATGTCTTTCTAATATAATTATCATTTTTATTTTAATCCATATTATTTTTATTTGCTCTTTTGACATCCATCTTATTGTAACAGGGTTGCAAATACAGACGAGGCTGTTTTACGTAATCTTGCATCAAAACATCAAAATGTTCTGGCTGCTGTCCTCATTTCTGAATTAAACAACAACCAAAAAAAAGAATAGATTAAGTATGAAATGAAAATAATGAAACAAGTGTGATTTCAGCTTTATGGCGCGCTTATGAGAGGAAGTGTGGGGAGGAAAATGAAGGAAACGGTTTGGGATAGGCGTCCATTTGAAGTCGAGCTCGCTGCAGAATTCTTGTACCGCACTCGCGTGCTTTGGGGTGTTCGTGGTGAGTTTGTGGCTTGGATCAGCATCTCAACTGTGATCAAACCCTCTAGTTCTGTTTTAAAGATGTGGAGTGATGGTTTTGTCAGAGAATTTGCATGGTGACAAAAAGCGTGCGTTCGTCTCACGTGAACCACAAAGTTCTCGTGTCCCCTCTGACTGGCTCCCAGTTCGGATCCGTAGCCAAGGGTGCGCTGCATTGGGTTCATACTGAGCTGTGGTATCGTCTCACGCACTAAACCGGTGTTTAACTCACACAGAGGGTGCCCGATCATCCTGAGGTCGATCAAGAGAACTGTGACTCCAAAGATGTGCAACTGACGTGGTTCATTAATAAATGTTCTACTGCTGAGAAGGGATCTAACAGGGGAACCGGCTTCCGCTCATGGCGTTTCTCCGGTTGCGATCATTGTCGCTCGCGTGAGGACCGCGGTTATCGCGCTAGTTGTCTGTGGTTGAGTGACTTCGGGACCTTAGCCGTAGTCCTTTCTTCAGAACTCCAAACTGAATAAGAACCCATGTTTATGGCTGTTGAGAGAAAGCGGTTTTTGAAGGCGCTCAGTTCACGGTCATCGTCCAGCCGTAGCCGAAAGCATTTTGCTCTTTTTTCTGAACCGGTATCCAGCCAAGCTGGTCTGATTAATGTCGGGGAGGTTGTATAGGTGATGCAAGATCAATTCTACAACCTCCACTTTTCTGTCTAAGCATGTAGGCCTCCTAACTCTCCATCTGGCACCATATCATACACTGCCTGGCCAAAAAAAAAAGTCGCCGTTGCACCCGTCATGCATAGTGCCCACTGTACAAGCCTCTGGAGGCAGTGTTATGATCTGGGGTTGCTTCAATTGGTCAGGTCTAGGCTCAGCAACGTTATGCAGCAATAAAATGAAGTCAGCTGAGTACCTGAATGTACTGAATGATCAGGTTATCCCATCAATGGGCATATCCAGGACGACAATGCCAAGATTCATCGGGCTCAAATTGTGAAAAAGTAGTTCAGGGAGCATGAGGAATCATTTTCACACATGAATTGGCCACCAGAGTCCTGACCTTAACCCCATTGAAAGTCTTTGGGATGTGCTGGAGAACACTTTACGGAGTGGTTCGACTCTCCCGTCGTCAATACAAGATCTCGGCCAAAAGTGAATGTAACTCTGGATGGAAATAAATGTTGTGACGTTGCATAAGGTTGTCGAAACAATGCCACGACGAATGCGCGCCGTAATCAAAGCTAAAGGTGGTCCAAATTTTTTTTTTGGCCAGGCAGTGTACACTGCCATACTCTTCAGGGAAACTCCTCAAGGCATACAGCAAGTCCACAAGTCAATCTAACTGCAGAGAGAACTGTCTTTAACCCTAAAAAAGGAATTTCAGCTGTTGCTACAGTTCTTACCCATCTCACTCTTTCAGACTCCATGAATGTCCATTCATTTCAGTAAATGGCATATTAAGAACATAAAAGTTGTTGCTTACATTTCTCACACAAAACCATCAGACTTAAATTGAGCTGGTGCCTGAGTTTGTATTGGGAGTAAACCTAGGGCCCACCATATGGAGATAGGAGGTGAGAGGGAGGCGTATGGAGATAGGAGGTGAGAGGGAGGCGCTGGTCCCGGCATTGGGCTTTCATGCTGCTGAAAAGATCGGAAAATATAATGCACCGGTTCAGACTTAAATTTATGTTTTTCAGAAGCACCAGTCACCCTGTCGTCACATGAACATGATTAATCTTAACCTTGTGGATTCTGATGACATTTGAAAAATCATAGTTTAAAAAAAAACCCGATAGATTTCATTATGAAATTTTATTGACACTGGCCATCTTTGTTTTCTTGTTTTCAGTCCACGAGCCCTTCTGATTGGTGGAACACGAATCAGTCAAGCGGCTTTTAATATGTCCTCACCGTCTTGCCGTAGCATCGGTGCCTGCTCACTCCTTTTCGTTCATTGGTGCCATTTACTCTTTATTCTCTGTAGTTTCTTGTCTGATTTTGTAATTCGTTGTCTTTGTGTCATTTGTGTATACTGCCCCTTGTGTGCCGGCTGTCTTTCGCACACAGCTATATTCGTCATTGCAGCAACGCTACCATAAATAACCGTTATTTTTATCACCATACGCACATCTTTGGCCAACAGTCAATGAACCGCTAAATTGTGATAATGGCATGTAAAGTAAGAAATCGATATACTTGTAATTTTGGAGTCCCAATGAAATCCCGTTCCCTTCGACAATAATAAAAACATACAGAGTACTTTGGCCATCACTCTGACCTTTGACACTTTGAGGTAATATAGTCCAATAGGTATTGCATAAAAAATATTGACATTTAACGTAGGTTTTAATGAGGATGAATTCACTAACTACTTAATAAACATAAATGTTCAATAGAAATATATAGTTGCTGTGTTATTACACCTTGGTTATAAATGACCCTTAAATGCAATACTTGGTAAAATAAATATCTATCACTTAGAGTCATGTGTGTACTGAATATAAACATCTACCCACATTTTATTTCCAATTCAAAAATTAATAGTACATTGATTTAGCAAGCACTGGAAAGAATAAAATACATTTTTTAAGTCATCCTCTGACCATATTTCATTTTAATTGCTGAAAGTTGGGTGACATACTTTTCCTCAACCCTCTATTGCTGCTGGTTCGCATTATAGAAGTAATAATAGTGGAGTGATGATTTATTAAGAAATAATATCTGGTTATTGTTTTTGTCTTTCTCTTTCCCACAAATTAGTAACATTTCATTGACTTTCCACTAAATATAATTATTTGCCGTATGGTTACTAACATGGTTACTAAAATTGCGTCCGATATATTTTACCTTCTAGCCTGTGTGTGAAAACTGTACAGAAAGAGCAAGTAAAGGGATTTTCTAAAGAAAGGCGAATGTTTTGACAAGATTGGCACACTGTTCTAACAACAATACGAGTTCTGATGTGCATATCGTTTCTTTCATTCTGGAATTAATATTTTCCTTCTTGTGCAAGCCTGTGTATAGCAGCTGTGTTAAGAAATATGTATAATTTTTTTCCTACGGTGCGTATTTATTTTCTCTCCCTTTAGCGAGCGCCTAACCTATCCTGCCTTGCCACCGTGTGAGATGACTGCCCTCTCAATGCCATCGCCATGGCGCCCTGATATCGGTTTCTCTCGCTATCTGTAATTAGCACTGATCAAGAGGGATTATGAGCGGGAGGTAAAGGCGGTTGACTCCTCAATGGCCTTGATAGATGGTCAATTATAATGATCAGGTCACAGCGTTTATTGGATTTAAAGCATCTGCGTTGGGGCCTTTTCGCCCGGGCCTGGGTAATTATCACATTCATGCATGATTTAAGGCGACAGTGTGCGACGGGGAAGGACTTGGCTTTCATTTAATAATTTAGTTATCTATGCATTTATGCAAGCGTTAACAAAGGATGTCCAGAGCCAAATCAAAGGAAGGAGATGAATATTAGCGCAGCGGCGTAGCAAAGGCTCACGGCGCGGGACAGGTGCGTCTGTGGGACAGTATGGTAGTTACCTGCCGAAGATCTGTTCCGACCGGAACGCTGTCACGTAGCTGAACATTGCTCTTCCTAAATAATATGAGGAGCGTTACAGTTTTCCATGACATTCACCCTCTGCTCAGGACTTGGCTAGAGTGTTGCACAAAGTCCATGAGCAAGCACAAATAATCTGGGAACACTTACACGAGCACTGGTGACTATAAATGCAGTAATGAGCACATCACAACAGGAAAGAGGGGTTTTGACCACCGACCATCAGTGTTAAACCAGTTATAACCAGTAGTTTTAACAGGTTTTAACACTAACTACTGGTTATAACATATTTATAACATAGTAAATTGGTGAAGTCGACAGGAAGCTAGTAGGACAGGTAAGAGTCGATACGAAGGACATGAAACTGTTTGGCGCGTGCCAATGAGGTGATAAAAAAATCAGCATCGCCTTAACGACCCCTTAAACGCCTTGTAACAGCTTGGCGCGCGACTTATTTCGCAAACGCTCCTTCGAAGAGGAAAAAAGGCTCGGCCAATTCACGTGCGCAGACACACCTGAAAATTATCTACTCAGACCTTTCTCAGCCCCCCCCCCCCCCCCATGCTAAGAATAAGGATAAATAAAGGAAAGGAGAGGGGAAGAAAACATGAATGCTGTGTTTGTTTACTTTTTCAGCGAGGCGATAAAGGTCAGACTCCGGATTATTCCGCAAGCCCCAATAGAATCCAATAAAACGCAACAATGAAAACAATATCATCCATATTTTAAGCAGCTGGCTGCAAACAAAAGCAGCGCTGCGCTGGGGTGCCAATTACCCCTGTTCTCACGGCTCCGGCGCAAAGAGCCGCAGCCAGGGTATTGTTCTTTCACATCAGCCACCCTCTTTCATTCATATTTCAGTTTGTGACATTTTAAAAGAGCATTCTCATATGATGCTAATCTGTGTTATTGCTTTAAATATTTTTCCCTCTCTCATTATTATTGTTATCACGATACTCTGTCAATTAATATCTCGGTCGGCTCAAAGACTCAAGGAAAATAAATAAATGGAAGCCGACGCGGATTATTACGGTTTCTCCAAATGAGGTAATGGAGGGTGTTTTTCGCAGCGATTCTGTTGTTCTCCATGTCTCTCCTTTTTTTCCCCTCCTTTTTTCCCTCTATGGGTTTTATTAAACTCAAGAATTCACCATCTGTGCTTTATCATCCTGATGCATTATTAACCGTGGCTGCCTGCACTTTATGGGAGAACTTTTAACGACTTCCCCCTTGACTTTAGCATGATACAGTACCACATTTACTTTAACCTGAGACAGGACCAATATGGCTTTAACCTGACATACTGTAGTACCAGGCTTACTTTACCCTGAGATAGTACCATTATCACTTTAATACAATACAGTACCATGTTTACTGTAACCTAAGATAGTACCATTATCACTTTAATACAATACAGTACCATGTTTACTGTAACCTAAGATAGTACCATTATCACTTTAATACAATACAGTACCATGTTTACTGTAACCTAAGATAGTACCATTATCACTTTAATACAATACAGTACCATGTTTACTGTAAC
Source organism: Synaphobranchus kaupii (assembly GCA_029718625.1). Taxonomy (NCBI): domain Eukaryota; kingdom Metazoa; phylum Chordata; class Actinopteri; order Anguilliformes; family Synaphobranchidae; genus Synaphobranchus; species Synaphobranchus kaupii. The sequence continues at coordinate 8,538,719 of CM056376.1, forward strand.
CTAAGATAGTACCATTATCACTTTAATACAATACAGTACCATGTTTACTGTAGCCTAAGATAGTACCATTATCACTTTAATACAATACAGTACCATGTTTACTGTAACCTAAGATAGTACCATTATCACTTTAATACAATACAGTACCATGTTTACTGTAACCTAAGATAGTACCATTATCACTTTAATACAATACAGTACCATGTTTACTGTAACCTCAGATAGTACCATTATCACTTTAATACAATACAGTACCATGTTTACTGTAACCTAAGATAGTACCATTATCACTTTAATACAATACAGTACCATGTTTACTGTAACCTGAGATAGTACCATTATCACTTTAATACAATACAGTACCATGTTTACTGTAACCTAAGATAGTACCATTATCACTTTAATACAATACAGTACCATGTTTACTGTAACCTGAGATAGTACCATTATCACTTTAATACAATACAGTACCATGTTTACTGTAACCTAAGATAGTACCATTATCACTTTAATACAATACAGTACCATGTTTACTGTAACCTAAGATAGTACCATTATCACTTTAATACAATACAGTACCATGTTTACTGTAACCTGAGATAGTACCATTATCACTTTAATACAATACAGTACCATGTTTACTGTAACCTAAGATAGTACCATTATCACTTTAATACAATACAGTACCATGTTTACTGTAACCTAAGATAGTACCATTATCACTTTAATACAATACAGTACCATGTTTACTGTAACCTAAGATAGTACCATTATCACTTTAATACAATACAGTACCATGTTTACTGTAACCTAAGATAGTACCATTATCACTTTAATACAATACAGTACCATGTTTACTGTAACCTAAGACAGTACCATTATCACTTTAATACAATACCATGTTTACTGTAACCTAAGATAGTACCATTATCACTTTAATACAATACAGTACCATGTTTACTGTAACCTAAGATAGTACCATTATCACTTTAATACAATACCATGTTTACTGTAACCTAAGATAGTACCATTATCACTTTAATACAATACAGTACCATGTTTACTGTAACCTAAGATAGTACCATTATCACTTTAATACAATACAGTACCATGTTTACTGTAACCTAAGATAGTACCATTATCACTTTAATACAATACAGTACCATGTTTACTGTAACCTAAGATAGTACTATGATCATCTTAGCCAGAGGTGCTACTATAATCACTTTTATGATACTATGTTCGCCTTATCCTGAGATAGTACCACAATCACTTTAAGGTGTAGCAGTATTACATCCATTATATCCTGAGATAGTACATTGTTCACTTAAACCTGAGTTTAACTAAACACGCATTGGCGTTGAGAGGTTGGGGAAAAGTGTAAACTCCTTGCTAATTTACCTCTGACATGGAAATGATAAATGACTTATGACGCATGAGCAGCAGTGGTCAGCCATGGAGACCCTTGGTGCCTGACCTGGAATCAGGTGATAAGGTACACCCTGGTCATGTGACTCTAAGGAGCCATTGAATTTAGTTCACAAAGCAGCCTATCCAAGGTAAACAGTGACACGTAGATTGGGGGGTGATGACAGGACTGGGGGAGGATAAGCATGACGTTGACGGGGTAAGGACACTCAATGTGTGGTGGCCGAAGCAATTGATTCGTCCAATCGAACGAGAGGTATTGACCGTGTGGATATGGAGAAGGAATGCCGTCTGACAGGAAATGGATCACACTGATGAGAATATCTTGTCACTCTTTGTCTTTTGCTCTTTCTAACTCTCTCTCTCTCTCTGTATATATCTCTGTTTCATAAAAATACACATGATTTTACCCCTGTTGCCTCTTACTTTGTCATTCTCAGCCAGCTGTATTTCCTCTCTCTCTCTCTCTCTCCTCTCTCTCTCTCTCTCTCTCTCTCTATATATGTCTCTCTTCTCTCTCTCTCTCTCTCTCTCTCTCTCTCTCTCTCTCTCTCTCTCACGCACGCACGCACACACACACACACACACACACACACACAGTGGGCAAAAATTATCAAGTCAATTGAGTGGTGTGTTTTCCCCCCAGGACATACTAAAGCAGTGTTCACATAGAAGTCACATAAATGGTTGTCGCCGCAAGTTAATTAATACAATATAGCACATTATCGAACAAAAAAGATGAATATTCTGACATTTATACGATTATATATTTAGAGGAAAAAGTTAAAACACACGCAGGTGTTATATTCTTCATGGTTCAGTGGGTTTAGCCGTCACCAACATTAACCCTTGCTTTTTATTTTACAAGTCAAGGACAATATACAATCCATTGGGTCTCTGGAATTAGTTTGCAAAGTGATTTTATGTTGAATAAATTCTTCCCTGCTCATTTTATTTTCTGTTACATATTTTCTGTATAAACAGTTATAAATACAGTCACTTAAAACAGTATCTACACTGCAGCCCCCTGCTTGTAAGGCCATTCCAGCAGATGGGTTTCTGGACATGGTATTGCTGTTGGCAAACAAGTGATTGACTGGTACAAGCTGTAGTAAAAGTCCACAGATCTCTGTTTCACTCGTATCCATGCTACCCCCTACTTTACCCTTTCTCCCTCGTTCTTAGCCCCATCCTCCCATTTCTTTCTTTTTCTCACCCACTCTTTTTCACTCTCTTGCTCACACCCACCTTACCCCCCCCCCCCCCTCTCTCTCTCTCTCTCTCTGCCTCAGTAGGGTAAGATGATAATCCTGGCCTAGCCCACTGACAGACTGCAACATGATTCACTTGGACAGTGACTGACTGCACATCCAATTTGTTTCAACTGAGGAGCAGAGGCTTATTATGTGAAATGCATGAGTTGTCTGCGCGTGAAAGGTACGATCAGCTGGGGCATGCATCAGAGCTGCTGGGAAGGTAATCAATAAGGGATTGTCTCTTGTAGTTTAGCCCGACACGTTTTGACAGTGCCGAAAATTAAACGGGCAGATATTAATAATAATGGAAATCAGCGACTCTTGGGGTGAGTTTCGGTGTGTGTGGGTGTGCGCGCGCGCATGTGTGTACGTGTGCGTGTGTGTATGTGTGTGGTGGGGGAGATTATGGCATTGTTGTCCCCAAAGCACTGCTGAAACTAAAGGATAAACCTTTGGACAATGGGCAATGTTCCTCTTGCTCAAAACATATATTTATGCTCTCAGGTAGACATTTGGGGTATAACAGCAGTTATTTCAACCTGTTTTGAATATAGATTTTTAAAAATGTATTTCATTTCAATTCATGTTTTTTTCACTATACCAGCTCTGTAATTCTTTTAATACTCCCTGAAGTTTTAAAACACGTTGTCATAAGTATCTGTTAACCCGAAATGCACACATACATTTCAACGGCTGAATTTGTTTCCTCGTTTCGATCTGTTTACTTGACAGTGTGTCAGGCTCCGTTTTTGCAGAATGTTGGGGCGAATAAATTATGGAACACATTTATCGGATAACTGCTCTAAATTACAACTGAAATATTGGTGTTGGACTTGGTCCGTACTTAGATTTGTACATCTATCTTTGTGAAAAGTATTTTTTTTGTTGTTGTTGTTTTGTCTACTTGTTCAATTTCTGAAGAGCTGTTTCGTGTTGTTGTACTTTCCAGCTTGGCTCTTGCGTTGGTCCCATAAAAATGAGATGGCTTCTGAAGAGTACTGGCCTGGCCTGCTTCAACCAGGGGTCTTTTGCATCCAAATGTAATCTAGTGGCAATTCTGAACACATGGTGCTGCAACCTAATCCTTCTCCAGTACTTTATTGCATTTTGTTCTTGTCAAAATGGCAACGTAAAAAAGCGCTCTCCCAACTCACAATTTGCGTCTTTTAAATGTGAAGGCTGGTTGAGGACAGGGTTAGTGACTAGAGTACACGATTTAGGAAAACAAAAACAAAAAAAGGTAGAGTTTGCAATGGTGGAAGAACCTATTTGGGAATGTGCACCGTCGACACACACTGTCAGTAGTGCCTTTGTTTTTCTTGGGAGAAAATAGGAACTCCATTACTCATTTCCTCCATTTTAGTGCTTAAGTATCTGGCTTGTAAAATAAGCCAAAAAGGCATTGCGCTGCAGCGACTCGATGCCAATCAGAGAGAAGGACAGTGAGCTCCTAATATCCATCTGTAGTTTTCATCTTGTGATAAAAAATGTTTCAGACCAGACCTTCCTCAGCACATGCCAGGGCAGTGAATAAATAGGCCATTTAAACCGCGGATCTGTCTATTAACCGAGGAAGACAATGCGGCCATTACTCTACAGGGATGAGCTGACATGAAGGTTCAGAGTACTTTCTTTTTAAATCATTTTTAACAAATATGCTTGAGTTAATAGAGCTTTCTAGAAGAACTATGAGGAACACAGAGGTCAGGGCACAGGATCCACAGTGGTAGCTCTGAGAAGACCCTCAAAAAAATGTATATCATGTTTCATAAAATGTATTTTTCAGTCTTCATCACAGGTTTTACAGTAACTGGGGGGGGGAAAAAAAAAACAATATTGCTTTTTTACTTCCTAACCAATTTACACTATAGTGAGAGATTCAGCCTAGACATACAGATAATATCAGGGAATATACACATAGACAGTATGTATGACATATGACATAGCATATAGCTTTATTTCATGGTGCCAGTGAAATGCTCTTCAACATGTTGTTTATGCGGGCGACACATAAACATGAATCTAGAAACAGAGGCTAAGGTCACGTGGATATCGTATGAGTTGTTTAAAGGCAGAGCATTTAACCATGAATAACTTTCTATTTTGAAATAACGTTCATATCAAACGACGGGGGTTAGCCATCACAGTGCGCCCAGTACGGGACAATGTGACATTCCTCTTGGAAAGTCCCCTATAATGAGACTGACTTTAAGCGCATAAAAAATGGACTAAGAAGAATAGTAATAAAAACAGGGGGCGAGAGATATTGCTCTACAGCTATCCAATCCCTCTCTCTCCGTATCTTTTTTTTCCCCCGCCTGCCTTACATATCATTCTTGTGGGAGCTTAAGTAAACAACATTATAGGCAATTTAGAGATGCTGTGTCATAGGTTATTTATGCCCTTATAAAACGCTGGGTCCCAGTGGTGCTCCGTGCCTGCTCAGCTAGCTCTTCAGCACACCGGGTAGCGCACGAGGATATGAGTGAACGGAGGGAAATGAGTGACAAAGTCGAGTGAGTGCACGTTGCTTTTCATTGCTCTTAGCAGTGCTATCAGCCCGTGTACATCTGTAAATCAGAGAAGGCTGCCAAAAAGGAAAAAAAAAAAAAAAGTCTAAAGCCTCGTGATACCCATATTCATATTATTCTTGTTTCTTATTAAACTAATAATTCAGCTTTTTCCTTTCTTTCTCTCTCTCTTTATTTCTCTCTGTTTCACGCATGTACACATGTGTACTCAAAAGTACGTACTGTCACAGGAGAGTTAGCGACATACAGTATTCTCTCTCTCCCTCTCCTTCTTATTCCCCCTCTCTCTCTCTCTCCATATTTTCATATGCAGGGTCACTGGATGTGGGCACCTTACTGGAGCAGCTTGGCTTTCCTGGCAAAGACTTCATAATGAATGATTAGTCTAATTGACTGAGAGTTTTCCTTGGGGAGCGACAGAGGGAGAGCCACTGTCTGTGAGAATGCTGGGAGAAAATTAATTCACGAGCAGAGTATGATCAGCAGCACCCTGGTCAATCTCTGTACTTTCATCATAACAATAATAAAAATAATAATAATAAGAAGAAGAAGAAGAATTAATTTGTTTTGCTATTATTATTATTATTGTTATTATCTGTTGGAATGCGTATGCATGTGGGACATGAGCAGTGTGGATTTACGGTCAGTGCTGTCTCTCTATGAGACCAGAGTGTTGTCTTATAGGAGGGAATAGAGACTGTTGTGAGCAGTGTGGATGCCGCGTGCAGGGACACGGCTGAGGTGGGGACTTTATGGGACAGCTGATATACGGCGCTGACTGCTGGAATTACGAGGCACAGATGCAGCAGTGGATGCTCCACATATCTATCTATATGCCCAGCAAACTATTTTTTGGTTCTCGGAAGATTCCCGGAATGTTATGACAGCTAGGGCGGATGTTCCCAGCACATACATTTGTCTACTTTTCTGGATTTCCCTTGACAGCTATCGTTAAGTCATGAGGAACATTGCATGAACGGCCTTAGAATCTTATTCTGTTATTCAGCTTCAGTTGAGAACTTTCTTAAAATGTATCCTCCTTCACGGTGCCCTTTAATGCTCCCCCCCCCCCCCCTTTTCTCTCCCAAATTTGGAATGGCCAATCATATTCATCATGCTGCAACCTCTGCTATTGATTAGGGAAAGTGCAGACGAGCATGAGCTCTCCTTGGAAGCATGTGATGTCAGCCGCCAATTGTTATCGCAGTCTGAAGGACGGGCTCCCACAGACATGAGGTGGAGGAGTACACTGCATGTGCATCTCAGTAGGTGGGCATATACAGTATATAATATAGAATGTGTGTGTGTGTGTGTGTGTGTGTGTGTGTGTGTGAGAGAGAGAGAGAGAGAGAGAGAGAGAGAGAGAGAGAGAGAGAGAGAGAGAGAGAGAGAGAGAGAAAGAGAGAGAATACTGTATGTCGCTAACTCTTTAATATAGTCTTTAATATAATTTATATTTAATATAATAATGTTAAAAAAAGGCTGGGCATGATTTACTAAGACGATTTACTAAAAGGTTTTGCACACGCTAAAGGTCTTAATATATTAATTAATAATAATCAGGCCCAGAATTGTTTTCAGGAAGATCCACAATGCCAACATTGCATTTTCTTCTCAGACCAAGCAGCCACCACAAACATTTTGCAAATGTTTTACAAACATTTTGCAAAAGTGCATCTGGTCTCTTTGATACACCTCTGATATTGCAAGGATTCCTGGTTTTGTCCATTTAGAACAGGGGCTCACCAATGTGCAGGCCAATAGATTTATGCAAACTTGTGTACCCATTTCAAGGAAGGTATTTAAGAATTATTTCAACCCTATTTCAACTGATGCAGACTGTAAACGTTTGTGCTCTGTCATCATCCATCTCATGAACATAATTTCAAACATACTGTGATTTGGCCTGTTACAGCAATGTCACTTTTGATCTGGATTGACTCTATTGTATGTCAGTAGGAATTTCCAAGGCATTGTGTCTATATTGTGCTTCTGAAGTTGTTAGCTTATAAGGGTCTTACATAATTATTACTTAAGACCATTTCAATGTCAGTCCATGTTTAACATATATTTATTGCACAAAACAGCACTTAGGTTCTACGTGAAACCTCATTTGATATTTGAAATATTTGATGTTAGCAGAGAATCTGCTGTTTCATTTTCATAACATTTTTCAGTGTTTAAAAAATAAATCCATTTCTGTTAGGTTAGCCTATTGTATGTGTGTTTGTGTGCATATGTCCGTGTGTGTGTGTGTGTGTGTGTGTGTGTGTGTGCCTGTGTTTATGTGTATAATATACACTGTAAAATTAGCACTGACATGAATTATCTGAAGAAATGATAAACTCCAGTTGAAGTCAGTAGTAAAATACAGGCCTAAGTCAGGGCAGTGGTAAGAAGGATCCAGAGGAGAGAGAGAGAGAGAGAGAACAGATGGTGGGGTCTGTCTCTGGTTTATGTGGAAGTCAGCACTTTTTTGGACTTTTGCATTTAGAGGTGTCTGAGGTTCACGCCGAAGCCAGACACTGCAATATTAATGACTGCCATTGTAGCACGGGGCACTTTAGCACAACACATTGTGGGGCTTAGCACTGAAGCCTACCCCCTTCCCCCTTTCACAAAATATCGCACCATTGCAGCATCATTTACCATAACAAGCAGCTGTGACTGGTTATGAACTGGCAACCGAGAGCTGGCATTCATGTATGACTTTTTTCTGTGTTACAGGATTCCAGTGTAAGTTGGTACACATGGAACACTGTGGCTCTCAGAGGCTCTTAGGTTTGTCAAAACCCCAGGGAAACTGTGTTGTCCTGAGACCGCTGAAAACAATGTCAAAAGATGGTCTCACCCATAGTGTCTGAGAAATGTTTGCTGCGTTAAACATGTCCATAAACACACATTTGCACATATTCGATTCAGACATCAGGTAACGTAGTTAAATATTCTGGCGCCAGTTTACAAATTTGAAAACTGTTGTTTTCCTCTCTGCTAATGTGCATATTTAGTGTTACCCTCACAAACTGAGTTGCGTGCACTTTGAATCTATGTCTCTAAGGTTACCCAGTCATACTGCCGCTATGCTGTCGACACCATGGAGCTGATGACAATCGAGCCTCGACTCGTTTCCACAAATAGCACATTTTTATCTTTGCAAAATTACTCCAGTGTGCTTGAAACATTTATTGTGTGTTCCTCATCATATGAGATGTACACTGTCACATTAGATACTCAGAATAGCATTAAATTGCTGGTAAACTGACATAAATACACAGCCTTAAATTAGGTCTCTTCAATTATTATTTGTTTGAGTTTGATTACTGCTCTAATGTCATTAAAAAAAAATTACTAAATGTAGACTGCATTTTACAATACAGAGTCCAATTAATAAATGCAGAGAACATAATTAGAACAATTCACAAGTTCAGAGCACCTTTCACAAAAAGCAATAATTTGTAATCTGCAAATTGGCAATGTGAAATATACAAATATATAATGACTCTCAAATAAATTAATAAATAACATGTTTTTTCTAAAATGTGCACATTAGCCACCTCCTCACCCAATTATGTTTGTGACTCACATTTTGCAGATTCAATTACGTCTGAAAATGGCCACATGGTTTATTTACCAGAACATCACTTTCCAAGCCTAAAAATATACAGCTCTTTGGTCACAAATGCTAGTACAAAGAACAGGAGCCTGAGTTTTGGGCAGGGTTTTTTTTTTATGCTAATCAGCTAATTGGAACAGGCTAAACAATCAACTTTCAAGCCAGTCAAGTCTCTTCAGACCAGCCAATCACATCGGTACATCCACATCTCAGTCACTGCACTCATAGTAAAACATAGTATCATGTGATAGGTCATCGTTGTGGGTATGGACCTGATTAAAGTAGAGTTGAAAAACTCCCAACACTACTCTGTGGATTTGAAGTTAGAAAATAAACATGTTTACAATATGCTAGCTTTCACTAGACAGACACATTGAAAGCATATTCCTCAGCTAATAAAAATACCAAGTTAATGAGGTTGAAAACAGCTTAAAACAGGTAGGTGTCTAATTCAGTATCTACCTAGCCATAATTGACCCTTTTGAGGTAGCAAGCTATAGAAATCACTTTTTGTTGCTGTTTAGCTAGCTATCTATATTGACAGTTTGAAGAAGGAACCTTCAACTCCAAATGAAACTTCAAATTCAAATAGCACTGGGAGCCTTTTTGAATCTGTTTAGGAGGGAGCTAGAAGGTAGACACTAGCCCCAACTGTTTAGGAGGGTAAATCTCGATCCAGTCTTGCTAGGCATGATGCCTTTTTTACACAATACTAAGCCATACTGAGTAGTACAGTGACTGACAGATCAGTGTGCCTATGGTCTGGTCTGAAATGGCTTGATTTGATCAGTAGGCTAAGTGGCTGCACTGATTGGCCAGGAAAAAAAAACTCCCACCCCCAGCTTGTACGAGTTGATTGCAGTACTTGCATTAATTTGTGACCACAGAGATACAGTATGCATTTGCGAGTTTCTTCAGTGAGGATGCAGCAACTAACCGCTAAAAATAACAGCCATTCTGAAAGGTAATTGGTGCTGCAAAATTTGCATCACAAATGTAATTGGACAAGGAGCAGCTGATACGCACATCATACTCCATTTGTGAATTGCATTTTTTATTTGAAAATAGTGTTGTATATACTTCTGACTCATACACTATATTTCTGAATTGCATTTTATATTAGCAAACTTTGTTCTATGTATTTACTATATTTTGAAAATATTTAAAATGTTACTCTGCAAAACTCATTATTCATATGTATGCGTTGTAATGCTATTAATAGGATAGGAATTCCAGGTGCAATAATCCAAAACTAATTCTAGATTGTTTTAATGATTCAGCTTACTGTGAAAGATTTAGCACTTTCCTTTCATGTTAAAAGAGTATTAAAAGCCAATACTTTTTAGTTGACATTAGTTTGTAGAATTTATCATTTCTGAATGTAGCAACTGTGGTGGCTCATTGTCATTAGCAGAGAGAGTCTAAAAGCAATGAAAATAATTCCTTAATTTTTCCTTAAAAATGTAAGATTTATGGGGATTTTTGTTCAGTTTTTACTCATCATCAATAATTTGGTGATAACTGAAAAAGACAAAACTTTAAATTCATTGTTTACAAATTTAAATATATATATATATATATATATATATATACGTATATACACTGCCAAAAGTCGCCATTGCACCCGTCATGCATAGTGCCCACTGTACAAGCCTCTGGAGGCAGTGTTATGATCTGGAGTTGCTTCAGTTGGTCAGGTCTAGGCTCAGCAACATTATGCAGCAATAAAATGAAGTCAGCGAAGTACCTGAATGTACTGAATGACCAGGTTATCCCATCAATGGGCATATGCCAGGATGACAATGCCAAGATTCATCGGGCTCAAATTGTGAAAGAGTGGTTCAAGGAGCATGAGGAATCATTTTCACACATGAATTAGCCACCAGATTCCTGACCTTAACCCCATTGAAAGTCTTTGGGATGTGCTGGAGAACACTTTACGGAGTGGTTCGACTCTCCCGTCGTCAATACAAGATCTCAGCCAAAAACTTATGCTACTCTGGATGGAAATAAATGTAGTGACATTGCATAAGGTTGTCGAAACAATGCCACAACAAATGTGCGCCGTAATCAAAGCTAAAGGCGGTCCAACAAAATATTAGAGTGTGCGACTTTTTTTTTGGCCGGGCAGTGTATATATATATATATATATGGGCCTATTTAGTTTCATTACTCAAATGTAAGAAGAGAGACGCTTAATGCTTAAAGTGAAATGCCTCCCCTGTTGTGAGCAAGGCCGTATGGAACAACGGTACAGCACAATCTGATATAGTGCTGATGCCAGACACAGGCAGGAGAAATTGGTCGTAGCATATTACACTATTTTTTTTTCATATTTTATTTCTTTAACAGGACTGCAGTGGCATCCTGGAGACAGGGTTAAGTGCCAGCTGTATCCCTTGACGTTGATAGAGTCACATTGCCCGGCATATTCAGTAGCTGGAGTCACTCAGAGCAACTCTTATATCGGAGGAGAAAGTGTGGGGAGGGGGGGGGGGGGGGGGGGTGGGGGGGAGAGACACAGCTGACATGTTGGCGAGCATTGTGACAAACGCTTACTAGAAAATAATAAAGTGGCAAAATAATTCCGTATCGGACACACTTACCAGAGCAGAAAGAGTCGGAAAGGGAAGACAACATCTTGTGTCATCTATCTTCCTTAAATACCGAAGCTACGACAAAGTGGAAGGAGAAATTATGATAAATGATAAGATATATTTAGTCAATACCTGTATTTCTTTGTCTTTTTCCAACTCCCCCCTCCTCCCCAGTTTTTTTAATATTAACTGTGCTCATTTGAAATGAAAGCTACCCCCCCCCCCCCCCCCACCCAAAAAAAAATTTAAATACAAAGAGTGCCGCTTTTGCACAAGTCTATCAAATTAGCGCTTCATTTAAATAAGGCTCATAATTGAGGCCCATATTGCGGGTAAAATTAAAATAGACGTCTGATAGGTCAGTGCAGCAGTCCCCATCACTGAGACAAATGGCCAAATGGGCTTTCGGGAGTCCTGCCTCTCATTTACAATGATTTCTTTTAAGCCCGTCCCTCTGATGGCAGAGGCTGGTGGCCGTACATAAGCGCAGTGCCATCATTTATTTTACTGCCTCATTTGAATATGATGAATATCCACAGTCGTCTACGCGTTCACAACAACCGAATAATTGTGGATAGCACTGATTTTTTATTTATTTTTTAGCCGCAGTGAATCACATTTTACAACGCGTTTT
>CM056376.1:8551277-8553777 GCA_029718625.1 Synaphobranchus kaupii
CGAGCCGGGTGGGTGGAGGTGCTCTGGAGTACCCAAAAAATGTTAACAATAATGCTTTGGACGTAGAACACAAACCCCAGAAATTCTTATGCGTGTGTGATAGGCCATATTTGTTGTTGGAGGTATTGCTCTTTGCTGTAAGTGATAGCAGAGTTGGGGGTGGAGGGCGGGGGGGGGGGGGGGGGGGGGGGGCTTTCCTCATATCGTTCAGAGCTCATTTGCGCCTCTTCATGCTTGCCTTGAAGAATTTCCCATCCTTTCCGCTACTGTTGCTTCCAATTACTCTGTTATTCAGATTACTAATTTACATGCCAGTCTCTCTAGATGAACCATGGCAAATATGTTACCTCTGGTCCTTTTTATAAATCGCCACTTTTATTGATGTGAATCGGGTCCAGTACTATGCCCAAGAAGTGCTCTTCACAAATACAAAACAAAACAAAGAATGGCCAGAATCCAATCAACATTTGTCCTTAACGTTAAAAAAATGGACACTTGAATTTAATCAGGAGGCAAAGTAAAGGATATATGTCCACTGAACCTAGACCTATATTACAACAAGCTTTGCAGGAGACAAAACATGGCTGAAATACAATATTAATGACATTACTTTGTTCTCTTCTCCCTCCAAATAAATTGGGAAAAGGAATCTATGCATGTTTACGAAGTGATTTTTGTTCACAGTGAAGTTAACTTGCAAATTCTTTTTTTTTTTTTTGACTGTACACAGGAGTGTTTTACTAATAGGGAGTTAAAGTGGCTTGAGAGGTGTCCAGCTGTGATACTACATTAACCCATGGCTGCTTCCACATGCCTTGCGGTCGCTTCGGGATAAAGAGCATCTTCCTCCTCGCACTTTAGCTTTTCACAATGTTATTTGAAATAATGAGGATTTATGGCACCTTTGCTGTGTAGTAATTTTGTCTCTTGATAAAGGGAGTGAGGAGATGCTCTCTCTTTCTACCTCTTTCTCTCTCACTCCCTCTCTCTTTCTCCCTCTCTCTCCCCATAGCCCCCCTTCTTTTTTTGCCTGTAAAGCACATTTTCGGCCAGCGCTCCGACTGGGCGGGCTTTCGGACGGCGAAGGGTGCCGTTCACCTGTGCGCCGTTGCCGTGGCAGCACCAGGTAGCTCCCCAAGGCGGCGCGGCGCTAACCAGAGTGACAAGGTCAGCATGTTCGGCGGCGGCCGCTCGCAGCCCCTCTCAATAAGGAAAATAAATGAGGCGGCGTTAGCCGTAAAGTCACAGCGTGACGCCTGTAAGCTAAAGAGTAACCGTGCCGACCGAGGCCTCCAAATCCGCTGTTTAGAGACAGAGAGCCGGTGGTTCCGGTGGGCGGCGGCTGTGTGGGAATTGATTGATCTCATTGACTCAAAGGGGGGTTGTGCACGCGGGGAGGGCTGGCTGGAGCAAGCAGATTTTTTTTAATGTAATTTTTGGACGATGTTTCGCCATATATTTCAATACGGCCGGCTTAAATACGCCGGCGCATTTACGCTGCCAGCGCGCGGGGTTGTTAAAAACGGGGTGACGAATGCGCCTCACCGCGGGTTTCTGTGAGACAGGGGCGCGAAGGCGTGAGCTCGTGCCGCAGCGGTTTTTTTCCGAGCGCAGACAGCACCGGGAATTCGGAATTGCCGGCTCTCGGAACGGGGAGCCGTGGAGTGGTTAAGGCCGTCCCCGTATCTACCGTGATGTTTACTCACACAAGAAATGAAATATTAATGCGCTAACAGTGTGGGGTTGCGATGATAAGGGTGTGCAGACTTTGGAAATGCAGTCTATGAGCGAACAGTTCAGCACAGCAAGAGCTTCAAAGAATTCCCCTGAAGTAACAGAGTGGCTCGGAGAAGGGAAAAAAACAGCTTATTATAGTTGAGGGCTTTTTTTTTTTTCTTTTTTTTTTCCCAGGCAATGGGATATGTCGTTAATGTCTCGCTCATGAATAGGGAACATTTTTATTTGTTTATCTCAGGTATTGCACACACGCAACGAAAATCAGATTTATAAAGCAGCAGGAGTCTGCAGATTGCATTCTGGGGTTTCGGGTCCAAGGTTGTGTAATGCAGGGCTGTCTTTTTTTTTTTTGTTCTTTTTTTTTCCCGAGCAAATAAGTGAACTTCATTTGAAAATATGACATTATTGCTGGACACTGGGGCTCAAAACGGAGTAATAATATAATAAGGGGGGCAATTTGCGATTACTGCCCCCGACTACTCAGACAAAAATCCCCCCACCCTCCTGCCTCCCACCCCCTTTTCATATCAATCCTCCTCATTACATGAATGAGGAACTTGCAAATTGGGAGAATTAGGCAAAGCGGCACGCAGAGAACATTCCGGCATTCAACCAATGCTGGACTCCACCTCCCGGCTATCTTGTTGTTTGCGTGTAAAGTGTTCCTTCGTACTGTGGTATTAGGTATCTAATAACTTAATTGGTACTGTCTGCAGGGCTGGCATTAGCGATGTAGTCTGGTTCAGCTTGTACTTTTTGAAGT
>CM056376.1:8558777-8571277 GCA_029718625.1 Synaphobranchus kaupii
CCCAGTGCTTTATTACAAAGTAGGTGGCCTGAAGGAAAATGTATGTATTCCTTCCTTATGTATAAAATATGCAGTTAGGTTCCTCATTTCATCTCCAATCTGTGTTATTCCTTAAAAATTCACAACTGCCTGCAGTACCCTTTAATATTTAATTTGACAACTTTTTAATCTGTCATTACACCGTGATGAAATAATCGTCTAGTGTCGCGGAAAAAAAAAAAAGAAAGATTAAATTATACTTGGAAATAGGAATTGGAGTGATTTAAACATCGGGCGGCTGTATATTTGTTTTGTGGGAGCTTGTGCGAGAAGGGACTTCACTTTATTCCGCTACTTATTTTTTTATTTAGCCGTCTCTTTTTTTTGCCTACACAGTATAAAGTACCATTCCCTTGCGGCTTGCCCTCATTGGTTCTCTGCCTCTTCTAAGGCCCTCAGTTTATTGTGAGGAAAGCCAGGCGAGGGCTAGAAACTAGGACTCAGATGAATGAATGCTGTTAGCATCATAGCCGTGCAGTGCATGTGATTTTCTGCTGCACCCCAATCTATTTGCATCATTCTATCTTATGAGATATGGCAAAGAGATGCCAAGGAACGACAGTTATTTTTTTATTTAATTACAATGTAACCAGTGAAACAGTACATATGACATGAATTGGTTAAAAAAAAAAGTAGAAAAACATCTATTCTTACTGCAGCATAATCGCAATCATTCAAAAATGCACCGTATTTTTTCAACAACGGGCTTGCCAGAGTTACGTTTTCCCCGCGCTCGTGGTCATGTTTGGAGAGAGGCGAACCTGTTGTTGCCAGGTTGTGAATCTCAGGTGACGTGGACTAAATAACCGCTCGTAGAATGTGCTGAGGATGGCAATCTGTCTGCGGTTTTGACCTTGATACCAAAAAGAGGGATGCCGATTTTTTTTTTTCTCTTTTTTTTGTTGAGTGCTAAAAAAGATGCATGTTTACTGTCAAAGACGCAGTGCCACTCTAAAAGTTTCCTGCGAATAATTCTGTGTCTGCAATCTTTTTGGGGAACGAGATTAAACTCAGCTGGCCTTGTGTGATTACAGATAAGTCTTTAGGAAGACAAAATCCTTCTAAATTCTTACAAGTAGATTGGGGACAGATTACAAATGAAGAGTTTACAGCAGAGACATGAGAATCCCTGCTAACAGCAGGATTATCTGTGTAGGGGAAAATCCACACACATCTGCTCGAGGTTACTGTTCATTCGTCTAGTTTGTTAAAATAATTACTGTAGGCATAATTGTCTCGACTAAGATTTGAGACACATCTGTTCTCTGTGGAATAGATTTAAATTTGAATGTAGTTGTACTCAAATATGATTAGTTTACTGTATAAACATGTGCACGCGTGCATTAGAATGCAGTTTTGTGAGCGCGCACACACACACACACACACACGCATGTACACATGGGCACACACACACACACACACACAAACAATAGCAACTATAATGTTCGAATTGATCAGAAACAATCAATAAATATTGCTACGAAAAATTGAGGGGTGACGTAAGGTTGTCCCTCAATCGAACTTTGGTAACCTCCCCCAACCAATCTTGTTACGTGAGGTCCCCACTGTTTGACAACCCCCCCAAAAACCCCGACCCCCCCCCCCAGCCCCAGGCTGCCTTTACCTCTGAATCACACATCAAGGTTAAAGTGCTCCCTGTCGGGAGTTTAACATCACCTTCCACTTGGGCCTGGGGGGTGTGTGTGTGTGGGGGGGGGGGGGGGGGGGGTTAGAAGGTTGTTTTTTCTAAACACTATCTCTAACGACAGGTTAAAAGAGATGGTTCTGAGACACTGCCCCAAACCTGTCCCCCCTTTTCAATATCAAATATTTGGCTATTGGAAACGTGCTCTGTGTGGAGCACTGCTTATATGTTTGTTTCTGTAAAGACATTCCCATTGATTTTTGAGTTCCTTGAGAAGGAGTGGGGGTTGGGGGGGGGGGGGGGAGGGGTTAACAAGGAATTCAATCAACGAGACCATGTTACCCGGGTTACAAAAAAAAAGAAGTAAAATTCACAGTCAGGAGCTTTGTGATTAATTTCTATTGATCCGCATTTAGCAGCGTGTGGAGTTTATAAGCCACGAAAAGCAGGTAAACTGAGTGTTTGTATAACTTGGGTATAAATTGGATCAAGTTAGCGAGTGGGCTCTTTCTCCGGCACGACAAAAAGGGGGACGATGGTGAACGTTGCTTGCGCTGTGTAGAGGATTTGTAGATTCTGTCAGTCTGAATTGTAATAACCTGTGATTTTTTATTTTCATAGTGAAAACAATCATTCTTGTAACTCAGCTGTAGATTTATGGAAAAAACATACATTTTTATGTGTCTAACGCTTTTGAAAACGCGGTCCAGTTTTTCTCCTTTCTGCCGCTCGTCCTGTGGCGAGTCTGCGCGCAGTATTCGTTTTCCGCCGTTTTTTTCCGAGCAAGTTCTGTTGCCTACTCCATAAAAACGACATTGTATGTTTTTTGGTAAATACCGCCGGTAGTCTGCAGTGAAGGATCACAGATTTATGTATCCCACATGTTTAATACATTTCATTTTGTCAGGGGATTTAGTATCTCTATGGTCGAGGTTTTTTTTTTTTCCCCCGTATTTGAAAAGGACGTAGCCTCTGCCTGTGGTCTTGGAGTGAAATATCCTGCTTTATTTATTTATTTGTGCGGAGTTATCTCATGACATATGCTGCCTCCATAGATGCGGCGGCGATATGTAGGGGCTGCTGTGGGTGTGTGTGCATGTGTTTGTGCGCGAGGCGCCGGTTAAACCCCAAATGTATAATGCACCCCGGCGAGAAAGAAATGAAAGGCAGGTTGCGTGCTAGAATAGCCTTTTGCGTCATGATCGAAAGTCAGATATGCAGCTTCGGCACCTGCGAGACTGAGGCCGGCTTCAACATAGTCTGTCACCTTGCCTCCTCCATCGCACAGCTAGGGGGTGTGCAATCTACTGCACTGCAGACTGCTTCCAGAAGAAAGCACTTTGATTGGTTAACGTATCTTATGGAGATAGTAATGGGGGGGGGGGGGGGGGGGGGGAGCAGACAGGAAGAAGATAAATGCAGCCAACTACTAGGCCAGTTGCTAAAATATTTACTTTTCTGAAGTGCTGGTTGTACATATATTGGGGGGGAAAAACATTGGTGGCAGACGTGTGACCCTTGAGAGACCTTTGATCAGATAATGGCTGTTTTAGTGCAGTGTTTGCTTACTTAATGGTGTTTCCATTTCGATCCACCCCCTGTGTCAGCACCTCTCCATTTCGGCAACAAACAGAAAGGTGCTTTACCTTCTCCCCATCTGGCTTTTTCAATGGAAGGAATAAAAAAAAGGGAAGAAGAGTGATAGAAGAGAGAAAGAGAGGTGCCCCCGCATCGAATACATCGACACGCCAGCCCACTTCCTTGGCCGGACTGAAAGCCTTTCCGGCGGACATTTTGTTTTTTGCGCCCCTGTTGTCGGTGCTTGCAGGGATACAGATGCAGCCCGGGGCGAGCGATAGAGCAGAGGGGGGCGAGGCCTCGTGACATCGCTGTCAGCGTTGGGCACGGCTCTGAAACTAAGCAGCGCACCTCTGTTTTCATTCAGGAAAGCACAGCGGACGTCCGGGGGCTCCTCGGGTCTGTGAACCGACTGGCCTCAAATACACCGCTTTTATACTGGGCCTTGGATTGTGGCCATTTATAGTCTACCTAACTGGGTTGAGCTCATGTACTCAAATGCGTGCAATGTTCAGGGCACACAACCACACTCACAGCCAGACACAAAGACATGCTGCCACAGCAGCAGGCATACAGACAGACAGACAATCACAGACAGACAGACATACAATCACAGACATGCAGCAAAAGAGAAGCACAAACACACATGCCCACATGCTAGCTGGCACATTATAGACAGGCCTATACACTGGCACACATACACAAACACACACACACACACACACACACACACAGCTAGTTAGTCATGCTGTAGTTTTTATTAGATAGATTTATTTTTATCCACTTATATAGGCTATATTCTGGCTAGCGCTGAAAAGAACGGTGTGAAAATTCAAATGTGTTTCTAAGAAGCAGCAGCAGACCCCTCATTAAAATGCATCTTCCACACACTTAAGGCCTCCTCAAAAGAAGCTATCCAGTATACACAGAACAGAGATAAATAAACCCACAAAGTCCTGAAATCATTTCTTGGTCATATATATTTGCAAGATTTAGTTTGAATCCACGTTTCTTTTTTTCTTTTTTTCATACTTTCTATTTACGCAAGAGTAGCTATCGTTTAACTGCACTGCGAGATTTGAAAGTGAATGGAAATAATCTAACAAAAGACTTGACAGCCAAATCTGCTGAATGGAGAAGCGCAGGGGAAAACGTTCACTGTGTCTGAAAAGAAAATGAGATAAGAAACAGGAATAGGAGAAAGCCTCTCTTTGGGAAAAGCAATGATGGTGATCCCCAAAACGGTATTATATTAGAATTATTTTTCCCCCCATTTTTGAATAAACTCCTTTTGTGTTCTTCCCCATGGGGATATCAAAGTCGCCTTAACCCTAAAGCTGATAAACCCCCCCCCCCAGCCCCCCAAAAAAAATGACACCAGAACGGGGACTGCTCGTTTATGTCAACCACTTCCAGATGCAGGCCAGCAGCACTCAACAACGGTCTTAAACACGTACGGCGTTTAGCTGTAAAGGGGGGTCGTAACAAACTGTCTTGAATTCCAGAAACGCTTTCCTCTCCCTGCTCCGAGGGACCTGAAATGGCTGTGCTTATGAGAGGGGTATGGGATTTCACTAAAACATTCTGAAAGACGATACTCCGAACCGAATGAACACTTAATGCGTAAGTGGCAGTTACCCGGGAGGGATAAAATGGGGTTATCGGTACGTGATGTACTGTTTGACCTGGAATTGTCCAGGCTGCACAATCCTTCTTTAGCCACATACTTGTCTGAGCCACATCACACAGCGGCAATATTTTAAACGTCAGCCGGTTAAAACAAAGTTGATAGGCGCCCATTTCTTCTCATGCGTCTGAGGGGCATTTCGATTTGCGAGAGGGGATTCTGCCTCAGCCATTTTAATAAGACTCGGTCGCTCTGTCCACAATGAATAAATAATCTGAAAGCCAAGTGAATTGAATAATGAGATATTTTTTTCCTAAGTGATGTGGGAAGTAAAAAAACGGTACAAAAACAAAAGCATTAATTGCTCGGATACAGTAACAAAAATGCTGTCAAGAGCCTGTGCTCTCATTAACCTGGAACCTAATTATCCACCTCCTGTCTGAGCGCTGACAAGCCCCGGCGAATGAACCCAGCGCTTGTTGTGTCAGCGCGTCGACAGCGAGGCCCAGCCAGCCGGGGCTGCGTTAGGTGTGTGTGAAACAAAGGCCCGTGCCCGCGAATGTTACTCCCGTTAATGCCTTCCCTTCCAATTAAATCTGCAACTGTTAATTACCGTAATTACAGAGCGAGCTCCTTCGTCGCCCCGGCTCGCCGAACGAGCGCCAAAGCGTTTACGCGGTGAGTTGTCGCGCGTCCCGTTTCGACCGCGCTCCCGTGCCGGCGGAGCCCTTCCTGGTGCGGCCGGCTGGAGCGCGGAACTCGGATGGCGCCGGGGGAAGATTAGGCGTCTCGTCTCCGACGAACCGAAAAACGCGCGAATGCGCCGCGGGCCACGCCTCCGGACCAACTCGCGAACCGAAAGTGTTAAAAATGCATTTTGGAATAATTGCGTAATAAATGATTTCATCAAAACAACACATTTTTTTGCAAGGCGATATCACTACAAAGAACGGCTCTCATGAGTAGGGTATACAGTATCAGAGTGCAGAGAAGACTTCAGCACAAACAACAACAAAGGGTTGTTTCATCTACAAAGTCGCTGCAGCCCACGCTGTCGTAAACACCGTCATTTTGAATTAATTCACATTTTCCTGTTCCGGTCCTCATCGTTCCGGTCCTCATCGTTCCGGTCCTGACTTTCTCTCCCGCACTCGTCCAGTGGTGAAATTTCACTGTCCTGGGACACTGGTAGCTAACCGGCTTCTTTTTTTTTTTGGTGGGGGCCAGGAGGGGCCGGGGAAGGCGAGTGAAATAAGACCTGATTAAGTGTGGATGACTGAGGCGGGCTGTCGAGTCATCTCCGCTCCCCTCCCCCGTCCTCGCTGGCCTGCTTCTGTCACTTCCTGTCGCGCTGACCGGACGTGATGTCTGGAGCGCCCTCGCCCTGCTGAAAAAGCGCCGCGCCGGGCGGGAGCCGCGAAACGCGAGCGGCACGTTGAGTGACGGAGTTCAGGTGCGCGCGGCTCCCCCACCTTCCGGCGTCGAGCTGACCCGAACCCGCCCCCCCCACCTCGTTTCCCTCCAATTTACCGCCTCCCCACCGGCGGCTGAGCTGTTCAACTCGCTTAGAAACACTACGGGAAAATGTAGCTGTTTCCTAAGGTGAACTACACATCATTTTTCACCCCATTGGGAGGAGAGGGGGGAAAGAAAAAAGGCAAAACAAACCAGTGCGAAGGCCTTTGTGTTTTATAGACAGCTCATTTACGTCAGAGCTGCTCCTGCTTCCTCTTGTAATTGGTGCTCCATAGGTTGGCGGGGTGTTCTAGAACCCAGGGCGATGTTAATCTTTAAATTGGAGTCATATTCTCCCTTATTAAATAGACTCTTCTGAGGGCAACGTCTCTCCCTCTCCTTCAGGCAGTGCAGGCTTTTTCAGTGGGTGCACCACAACAGAATCTAAATGATGGACTGTCAACTCTCGCGCAGATACACCACGGCAAGGAATAATTTATCTGGCTCTAGATCACAGTTCGCTGTATGTCTTCAGCGCCGATTCCGCCGTTTGCGAACGCATGCGCGCACCGGGGGGGTGGGGGGCGGGATGCTGAGGGGCACGGACGCGCGCTCACGCTTCAAAAGCATCGAGTCCGCCTCCTGACCAGAGAGAGGCCAGATTCTGAAATATGGGATTAATGAGACAAAGACGGCGTGCGGAATTATTTATTCCGTCGTTTACAAAAAGCATATACTTTGCGTCTGTGACTGTGTGCACGTGCGGTCGCGTGCGTCCCGTGTTGTCTTGGGCGTTAATGTGCACCTCTGTATGTACAGGACCTGTGCTGCTTTGTGACCTGGTTTCACACATTTCTGCCTTGTAATTAGGGGCCACTAACAAAAATAGTGGGACCAGCGGAGGAGAGATTAGTAGCCTATGGGTGTTTCATGAGTGGCTTTGAGGGCCGTATTTGCATGACTTGCCTGGGGTATGAATAAAGAATCACACACACACACACACACTGTACCTTGGGCGTCAGCAGAGGCTAGCTGTTTAATGAGAGGAAGGGAAGAGCGAGCGTTGTTTCAGGACCTAGAAACACCACTGTGTCTTTTTTTGATCTCTGGTGGCTCCCGTAGTTAAACTGACACAGACACTCATTTCCATATTCCCCTGAGAATCCCCACCCGCCAAGTTTCCCATGCACTTGTACGTCGTTTGGAAGCAAAGCCCAATAACTCACTGTTCATAAAATATTAAGATGTCTAGATTTTGCTTAGTTGGACTGTCTTTTCTCTCGGTGGATTTTTGACTCATGTGGTTTAAGTGTCTTCACAAAAGCAAAAAAAAAATCGAATGACATGCTGTTACGGATTACATACAAAGTGTCAAACTGTGGATTTTGCAGGCAGCGTCGGCCATGCACGAAAATGTCAGTTAGACCGAATAAGACGACGGTAATGAGTGGACGCTCTGCAGACTTCCCGAACCGTGGGAGACCCCGCGGCGGAGCTCCGTGCCGTACCGCGCATCGACCGGGCCGGGCCCGGGCCGGGTGTGCGCTGACCTGCGGCCCGAGGTTGCGTCCGCCCGTTTGGCCGGCCTCCCCGGCCGCCGCGTGTGGCTGCTGTGTCACAGCTCCGCCCGAGAGAGCGGTCACCGCGCCGCTTGGCCGTCGGCCCACTCCGGGTCCGAGAGGGCAGATGCCGGAACGCGCCACGCCGAAACGACAGTGGCCTTTGTTTACCCAGCCTTCCCTCGCTCCGAAAATCCTCCTCCCACTCCGCCTGGACCATCACGTCGCGTGTCAGTTTCGGCAAACGTCAAGCAGCTACGCCGGGCTGGTTTTGGTGCGCTCGGTGAAATGTCTACAAGATGTTTGTTTGGTTTATTGTCCCCCTCCCTCTCTCACTGCCCCTTGCCTACCCCCCCCCCGCCGTGTGTTTCAAGTCCCTCCTGTCTGAACCTCCTTTGGTGTGGGTCGTGTGGCGGGAGGGGGGTGGTCGATGGACGCATCATCATTGGGGGACAAAGGGCTACTTGAAGTGACAGGAATCTTCTTCTGTGGCTGCAGTCTCTTTTTGTCACCTCTCCTTTCTGTCGGCCCCACCCCCACCTTGTCTGTTCGGAGAGCATAAGAGGAGGATGATGGGAAAAAGCCTTGACCTGACACCAGGGGGGCTGCGGCACTTCACTGTCATCAGACCCGATCAGCTTATCACTCACAACACCGGCAGGAAACGCATCATATTCACCGGCCAGGATTCCCCACATTTCATGCTTGAGAAAGCAGAGTACGGACCGCAGTCTTTTCACATTTAAAAAAAACATTTTCTTACCCCTTGTCGTGTCATTCTCCTCTCCCCACAACCCCCCTCGCTTATTTGTGATTTGACTGTCCTCAACTGACCTTCGTGAAAGAGTCATTTGGTGTTTACGGAATGCGTAGGGTCTTTCTGTGGCCTTTTATCTCATAAAAAACTGGCTTGTCATTTTTAAAAATGTCAGCAAGTTAGCGAGTCTATCCTTTGGGGCCGATCGATGGAGGCTGGCCCACATAAGACCTCTTTGTGGGGCCAAGAAGCCCTGAATTAGCCACAGTGACCTCAGTTTCAAGGTTCGCCCTATTTATTGCAGTGAAACAGAAAGAAAAGCATCTTTGTGTTCTCCCGTTTACGGAGCCATAGCAGGTTCGGCAATTATTCTACCATTAACTTTGGGAATATCTAATGTGTATTAATGTGTTAATGGCATGTTAATTACTGTACATGTTAGAAAGAACCCTCGGGCCCCTCTTCCTGCACAGCTTCCCTGTACCGTGTGGATGTAGGCCAAGCTTTAAAAAGACTTTAAGGACATCGATGAAAGAGAATCTTAATGCTCTGTTTGCCAGAACAAAAGATTTCCAAACGGCACGCTAATCTGGTTCACCTCTCATCCAACTTGCGGGAACTCGGAGTTCAGTGATCCAGGAACGGTTGTTGTTGGGTTTTTTTTAACAAAAAGGTAAAAACATAAACTGGGAATAAGCACTCAAGCCGTTTTTCCAGATATCGTTATCTCTTTGACATTGAGTGGGATCGTACCGCGCTTCAGATGGCGAGCGATGGTTGGGGGATGGATTAGGAGTCAAGAGGAATGGACTTTATTAATCCCCGATGCTGCGTGACCGGGCCGATCCTGGCGCGAGTTACGATCCGTGGCCGTGCTACAATTGTAACCCGCTTTAAGAGAGATGACCTTTGCAGATATCGACGGTAAATACATTTCCTTTCAATTTAGCTGGCTTTGGGAGACCTTTTTTTGGATCAATGCAATTAGACGTGGGTAGTGTCGATTTTTGTAGGGCACGTGATGGCGGCGGGAGCAGGAGGGGGCCCGGTGATAACTGGAGATCGGGGGGTTAGGTGCACTGTAAGATTCGGAGGGAACTACTGTAACTCTACGTTCTGCGAGTAAACTTTGGAAAGACAGGAAATGCACTAAACCATAAACTGTACTATATGTTCCCTGCTCAGCCTCCTGATTAAAGTTCATCATATTTTGCAGTGTGATCACTAATGCTGGTTAGAGGGACACTTTTTGCCAGAATGTAGTTTGAGAGCATGGAAGCTTGCCGTGGTCATGGTGTAGTAGAGGCAAAGGCCACTGGGATGTTCAAGACCAGGCTCGTCGGAGTGGATTCTCTCTCGGCTGTGGGAAAACGACAGCCCAGATATCGTTAGCCCGTGTTCTTATGAATCCCAGGTGGACCACTGTGTTTAACCTTTGCGCGAGGTGCTTAACGTGAACAGCTGCAGTAAAATACCCAGCTGTAGAAGAGCGGAGAGGATAAAAGTAAAAAAACGTTAGCCGTGCAAGTTCCACATTGATGGCGATGTCTGTAGATAATGCACCGAATAGGGTTATGCGCATGAACACGATATCTTTGAAAGGCGGCGGCTCCCTTGTGCTCGGAAAACCGATGCAGGCGCATAACTGGAGGATCCAAGCTCACTCGCCGAAGATCAAATTAAGAAAAAGGAGGCTGAAAAAGACTCCATGGCGTCAGCTCAAAGGGAAAAAGAAAGAAGGAATAAAAGATCTCGTTCTCCCCCGAATCTCTCAGTTTTCATGTAATAGCGAGTGGAGGGCCTCAGGGCCATAAAGAGGGTTTATTGTCTTTCTTTTTTCTCTCTCTCTCTTTTTTTTCCTGGCGGCCTCTCAGACAGTGGCGTACAGTATGAGCTTCCCGGCGCACATTAACCCAGCAGGGTTCGGCCTTTTACGACCCTCCTGCTTGCACTTCACAGATGAGAGCAAACAAGCGCAGGACCAAAGGTCAGATTATACCACTGAAAAAGAGAGAGAGCCAAGGGAGAGGAAAGGAGGGGTGGAAGGGGGGGATGAGGGGAGGGGAGGGGAGGGAGGTGGGGCGGGCATGTCAGCTCAGTGTCAGGACTCCGGAGAGGATTGACAGGGACGATGCTCGGGCATCCGCGCGCGATAACGTCAAGGCAACAGAGATGTTCCCGGTCCGAGGACAGTCGGGGAGGGGTGCTGTGTTTTTGTTTTTAGTTTTTGTTTTTTTGCCGGTGGTTTCGCATATTTTCCCCCTTGCTCTCGTCTGCGTTTCCTACGTTGAGAAAAAAACGGCGGAAACCGAGAGGGATGGTACAATAAATTTTATATTACCCCAATCTCCGATTCAAAGAAATGGCTGCGCGGGGAGAAATTGTTAGCTTTGCTTAGACGAGGAGCGAACGGCAGCACTGGCTGCCCGCTACAGCGCATGGCAGAGAGCCATGGCCTGGGGGGCAGTGAGTGAGCGGCTAGCGCAGAGAACCAGGCGCCACACTGTCCCCACACAAATTATTTGTCGCTATCGTCACCATTACCATAAGCATTATTGCCGCTGTCCTTGTTGTTGTGCTGTAATTATTGTCAGTCACTTGTTGTTTCCTGTTTTGTCTTCACTACTGTAGTACATCTTGGAAATACAGCCCCTAACAAAAATGAACTATAGTATTGCTATAGTTATCTTCTAGAAATACTATAAGCATGGTATAATTTTTTTGCCCACTATAATAATGCTATTGTATTTGTCACAAAAGTACAATAGTATCACTATAGTATTTTCACCCCCTATAATAATTCTTTAGTATTCATCCCTATAGGACAATAGTATGACTATAGTGTGTATGAAAAAACTACAGTAATACTATAGTATTTGTATAGCATATGCTTTCGCCATGCTATAGTTTTACTATAGTTCATTTTCGTTAGGGATAGCCTACTGTACATGGTAGTACAGTGGTGATCTTAGTCTATGAGAAACCAGTATATTTGCAGGGTTACCCAGGCCAAGTATGTACAGGCGAGGTGTGACAGTGGACCAGACATTGAAACTGAATTAACCCCCCTCTGTTAGCTTTATTTACCTTATTTTTTCTTTACTTGCTGTCATTTATCTGAATTATTTTAGCTCTTTTCCAGTTACTTAAGTGTTTGTAAACCTGTGGATATTACAGTGGCACGGTCCTGCGTCGTGACTCAACCTTTGTTATGTCAGGACAGCACGTGTTCATTGGGTCAGATAATGTATGGTTATGGGTTTCAGTGAAAAGCATATGAAGAGGGAATGCTGATTCCTGCGTTCCGTTAGGGTCTGCGCGACCTCCTGCCGGCGCTCTCTTCCAAGTTGGTACGAGCCGGGGCGGCTTCACGGAGACGACTCGCACGTACTCACATCCTGGGCACTGTAAAGAGAATCAATCACCCCCTGACAGAAGGCGCAGTTCAGGAATAGCAGCAGGATTTTCAGATCCTTTATAAACCACCAGAAACCGGGTCGATTGCGCTGCTTGGGCCTCTGTTTTAATGCCAGAGATGTAGCAGCTGATGTCAGACACAGATTTAGTGGTGTGAAAAGCATTCAGCCGAAGCCCGGAGAGCTCGCCCCCCGACTCACTTAGAACTTCCTAAAGAGCGCGCTTCGCCTTTACCGCCAACCCAAGATTTAATCACATAAAATTCTATTTGCGAATGTTATTACGTTGAGTTTACTCAGCTTTTTAATCTGAAACATTATTGGCTGTTTTTTAAAGGAAAAAAATATAGCTGCATTTTAAGTAATGTAATAAACTGAGTTCAGAAGCAGGGATATTTCCTCCCTGAAGTATTGGATTTGTGTC
>CM056376.1:8576277-8591084 GCA_029718625.1 Synaphobranchus kaupii
CACGCCACAAACACGCTAGGTGCCAAATCCACGCCCAAGGGAGACGCCCGTCTCACCAGCGTCTTATGCACGCCAGCAAATTAAAAACCTTAATTGCTCCACGTTTTTCATTTTTATTTTAACCACCCTGTATTTTACCAACTGGGGTATGTGAAAATAAAAAAATTTTAAATGCGCAAGAGGACTTTTTCCCCTTTTACGATCCGTCTTTCAGGATCGGAACTCCTCTCTTGCTGACTTTATTCTTTCATCGGTGTGCTTGAAGCGTCTTTGTTATCCACCTTAACCAATAACCAGTGCTCCTGGGAAGGGGCGTGGTGGTGGGTGTAGTACTTGCATCGGAGGCGGTGGGGTTTGGTGGCACAATGTGGTTTTAGCATTCATGGCTTGGAGGAGTCCAAAGCATTTAGCTTTTTGCTGACTCATGCACGAATGGTCACGTAATTGTGCATGCAGGTAGCTAGTTTCATTTAGCATGCAGCGGTGCTGCTGTCAAAATAATAAACAAGGGAAGCACATTTAGAATGTCAATCACATGTGAATGTCAATCACATTTTAATTATTTTCACCTGTTGTTCCGTGCTGATGTCACCTGACCGCTGTCGCTGTCACCCGCCCCCCCCCCCCCCCCCCCCCCTCCCTCTAGGCCTCAGTATCCGCGGAGCCCAGGAAGAGGACCCCCCCGGACCCCCAGCTCATGAGGCTGGACAACATGCTGCTGGCGGAGGGCGTGTCCGGACCGGAGAAAGGGGGCGGGTCTGCCGCGGCGGCCGCAGCAGCCGCCGCCTCCGGGGCCGCGGCCGACAACTCCATCGAGCACTCGGACTACAGAGCCAAACTCACCCAGATCCGACAGATCTACCACACAGAGCTGGAGAAATACGAGCAGGTGAGCGGTCTCTGCACCCCCCCCACCCCCCACCCCCACCCCCCACCCCCACCCGCATTCAATTAAAATCGACCTTTGCTTGACTCGCACACTCCCAGGGCAGACTCTCCCAGTTTAGACTAGCACTACATTACATAAAAGTTTTTTTTTTTTTTTTGTCTTAAATTGGCTTGGTATATTTTTGGATGAACTCAGGGCTGTTTCCAGATTACCCACGAGGTGCTTTGTTATTTACTTGAACTAACACATGTAAGATTAATTTTTATTTTTTTTATTTCAAATAACTTATTTTGGATAACTTATTCAGTTAGAATCTTAAGGAAAAAATAACCTCCTGAGACCCGGCAGAAAGTATTAAACATGGATGTCAAAAACATGTTGCAGTGAAACTATTTTGTAGTGTAGGTTGTAGTGTAGGCTTCAGCATAGTACAATATATGGTTGACCAGAGACTCATGTCCCTTACTTTGGGACAAAAACACCTTTTAGTCTTGTAATGAGACTTAAAAAAAATGTTTTTCTATAAAGTAGAAAATATTAGCTTATTACTTTTTGCTTAACAAGGGAAATTGTTTTACCCCATTAGCGAATCTTGATATGAGTAAAACTCTCACCTCATTGGCAAAATTTTGCCTCATTCAGCATTTAGCAAAAAAAGTAATATAAATGAGATTGTGAGTCTAACTATATAATGAAATAGTTGTTAAGATTGACTTCTTTTTTGGTTTTTTGCAGTGACAATAAGTGCTCACTAATTCCACTGGTCTAAGAGTAGGGTAGAGACAATAAGTGCTCACTAATTCCACTGGTCTAAGAGTAGGGTAGAGACAATAAGTGCTCACTAATTCCACTGGTCTAAGAGTAGGGTAGAACGTATGGTGGGCAGTCTGACTCAGCTCTCTTTAGTCGCCAGTTGAGACTTCGTAGAAGAGCAGGGTACCATAGCAACTATAGAGTCTTCCTTGACCACAAGCGGTCTGTTAATTTGAGATGCGGTCTGTGCGGTTCACACATGGGTTTTTGAAGTCCTGAATACAGTCGCACGGCGTTCGGATGAGCTCACTGCGCTGGGAATTCCCTGCTCTTCACCCGGAGCCTATTTTTAGACAGGGGTCCCTGGATGGGGAGAGACAGACGCCTGTATCTCTCCAGGCACTGTTCCTCAATGGCGTAGAACCGCTTTCATTGAAATTCAGTCCAAAGAATGAGGTTGTTCAAAATTATCCCCGGGTCCTCCGCAGCAGCAATAAGATGCATCTCGGTCTTTTCACACAGGAAATCAGAGTCACTGAGGTCATACTTATTAACCTCACTAAACCTCCCCCCTCCCTCCACCACCACCGCCAGCATCTATCTGCATATTGTATTTTATCACACGGTATGTATTATAATTCACAAAATTAATTTTCGTCAAATTATATTTCCTGCCAGTGAAATCTCTCAACGTTCATCAAAACCTTAAAAAACCTGATTAAAAAAAATACTTGCATGGTTTTGAATTACGAAGAGAAAACAGCTATTTACTGTAGTTTGTCTTTTCCTCAATGCCAATTTCTAAGCACATTACATTTTTTACATTGAGTTACATTAAGTTTTTCTAGAACTGTTTTGGTTTCACAGTAAAATTATGAGATTGACTGTGACATGTATGTATTTGCTATAAAAAGTGGCTATATAATTTGTTTCCATGTTAATTCTCCTGCTAACCTACAATCACTACCTTCAGAAAACCGTGTATATTAGACAGAAATCAATACCATCACACACATTGTTAAGCATATTTGAAGGCACGTTATTTAGGGGTTTTAAATAGATGCCGTTGAAATTGTGGGAATGTTTTCTTTTTTTTTTGAAGAATTTTTTTTTTCCAGGAGAAAAGTGCAGAACATCTGAGGCCTTGCTTATTTTGTGTTGTTGTCAGGGGTAACACTCCCTGGTTCCTTTGCGGAACTAGAGTTGCCCTGTGGGCAAACAGACTTCTACCTATAAAACCTTGCTTTACCTCGGCGTAGTCACAGCGAGGATCAAACGTTCTGCATCGAGAACAAACTTCAACATTGGAAGATAAGTCTATAAAAGCTCTACCCTTTGAAGAGCTGTCCTACCAGCATGGCCTGCAGTTCCAATCCAGTGATAAAATTGATTCATGTTAAAACAGATGAGTGTTTCACCAGCTGCTTCCATCAAAGGCAGGAATTTCCTCTGATGGCCACAGTCTGATTCGCTAATAAAATATTAGTTCTTGGATTATCTTTGTGCATTATGACTGAAAATAATGTTTTATCACAGTGCTAACATGGACATTGTAATGTAAAAATTATGATGCATTTTGGCATTATGCAAAGAATCAAACTGCGGTAAAGCAGAGGGAGAAAATGACTTGAAAAGAAAATAACTTCCAAGCCGGCCTAGTTTTCCAGTTGGTTTTATTCCCTCTTTTGAGCATTATAGAAGTGAAATCTGCACTTCCAGCTAAATTCAAAAGCTAAATCTAAAATCTTTAAACTAAAAAAAAGTGCACTTTAAGCTAAATCTGTCTGAAAGCCCCCTTAATTGCTTTAAGACTCCTTCCACGCAATTAAAGCACAAATACATCCAATTCCCTTTACGGCCACTGCAGGAAAATAAATCTAAGATTGATGGTGATTGAAACAGGCTATAAAGCAAGCCTGTGATGATAAGTATATGTGAAAAAACTCGGCGTGGCCGCGAGCAGGCCGGGCGCTGAAGCCGAGCCCGATTCACACAGCCTCTCCCGCGTTCACAGTAAACACCCGCCGCTACTCACTGGCGTTAAAATAAAATCCACATGCACCGCACGCTTTTTTTTCATTTTGAATTTGGACTATTGTGTCTCCGACAGTGACACGGTTATAGACTAATGTTAAATAGCAAATAAAGCTATTTAATAGGCGTGGCGGTTTGTGAGAGAAAGGCACAAGGTCTTGGGAGATAAAATAAAAGGTGTTATACTGATGGCTCAGCAAGCCGGTGTGGTAAATTAGACTAATTTACTTCCAGTGCACTGAGAGAGGGGAAAGAAAAAAAAAACACAAGGCTTTGCCTGGAGTGAATGCATCTTTCTTAAGGGTGTATCCAGATTTTAATTATCTAAATGTAAATACTTAACGAATTTTACTTAGAGTAATG
This sequence comes from Synaphobranchus kaupii, assembly GCA_029718625.1. NCBI lineage: Eukaryota > Metazoa > Chordata > Actinopteri > Anguilliformes > Synaphobranchidae > Synaphobranchus > Synaphobranchus kaupii. The sequence continues at coordinate 8,580,317 of CM056376.1, forward strand.
AGCTAAAGTGTGCACTACATAAATGAGTTGTTCTAATTAATCATGTATGAACTACTGGTTTAACGAAAAGCTGTTTAAATTCTCTCTGTGCTGGGCAAATGCCAAATTGCAAATCGGCATTTGCATTCATAGATGACTTCACCCTATTAAGTTGTTGAAGTGTACGGCGATCATGCGGCACACTTCTCCCCGGCAGCACCGGAGGAGTGCACTCGCTTGAACTCGAAGATGCCGCAAGTCTTAATTGAGCAATTTTCCTCTTTTAATACATTTGAAACTTTTATATAGGTGTGCCGTTTTGCGTCGGTTTATTAGGAAATGTCACAACTGTTCTGTGCAATAAATGTGCAGGAGTGGAATAGAGTGATTGAGATGAGGCGCTTCTGACGGGCTTTGTGTTTGTCGTCCCTCTCTTCTCTCTCCTCTCTCCTCTCTCCTCTCTCTCGGCGGGCAGGCGTGTAACGAGTTCACCACGCACGTGATGAACCTGCTGAGGGAGCAGTCTCGGACCCGGCCCATCTCGCCCAAGGAGATCGAGCGCATGGTGGGAATCATCCACCGCAAGTTCAGCTCCATCCAGATGCAGCTCAAGCAGAGCACCTGCGAGGCCGTCATGATCCTGCGCTCAGCGATTCCTCGACGCCAGGTCAGTGTGTGCGTGTGTGTGTGTGTGTGTGTGTGTGTGTGTGTGTGTGTGTGTGTATGTGTGGGGAGTATGCATTTCTATCTCTGCCATTACTGAAACAGAATGACCCCACTTGGTGCAGTATCTGGTGTCTGTTCTACACGAAGCCCGTGTGGGTGATTGGGAGATGCTGGGGAGCGGTGGGGGGAGGCCATTGGTCCAAAGCGCACATCAACAACACCAAAGGTTATTGGCCCGCGACTTGGCCCGCTGATTGGCTTTCCATACAGGAACAATCAGGGGGTGTACAGTTTAAGATTCAGTCTCACGTTTACTCACACGTTTGGAGAGAGGCTAGCGATTGGTGGATCGTTCCAGAACACGGCCGCGAGCTCAGCAAATTAGTGGCTCCGGGCTGGAACGGTTCCAGGAGTTGGTCGGGGGTGAGGTGGGGGGGGGGGGGGGGGGGGGGGGGGGGGCAGGGGGGGTATGCACATTTTCACCATTGTTGAGTCAATCTATGGGGACGCACCTGAGAGCAGTTAGGGCCAAATGAAGTAAAAGTGATGTAATTTGGGTAAAGCGTGGCCCGTCGGCAGGTGTGTCCGATTACCGTAATCGCGAACAGTTGGTGGAGCGGGGGTCCGGGGGCAGAGCGGCGGGTAAGTTTCGGAGGAGGGGGGCCGGGCCGCAGATCGAGCGCAAGTGCATCGGCCGTCCAGCCGCTCGCGCTAAAGGAAGGCAAACAAAGCGAAATAAGTCTGCGCTCGCTAACGCTTCAGGGGCGCTGGACCCGACCCTAGTTAGCGCGCTTGGTTAACGCCGCGCCGTGTCGCTTCATGAGCGATGCTCAACTGGGCATGCCCTGATTTCTATAATGTAGCCAGTACAGCTCCGACTGGACACTCCCCGACTAAAACGCTCCCATTAGCCTGCCTGTCCGCCGCGCTAAACTCCCCGAATTACACGCCCCAACTGGGAGGCTACGAGTCCACGGAGGCGAATGAAACAATGTGTGCCGGGGCAGTGGTTCTGACATATAGATGTAGGGCTTCCAAAGTCAGACGAGGACGGATTCGGACCTCCCACCCTGTGTTAAATACTCCTCGCTACTTGGCCGGATTCCTTTTCTAACTGTTGTCCTTTTCCGGTTGCTCTTTTCTCGCTTTGCAGACGGAAAAGGCGAAACTTCAGCAAACAGGCGACGGAAATCCTCAACGAGTATTTCTACTCCCACCTTTCGAACCCGTACCCCAGCGAAGAAGCCAAAGAGGAGCTGGCCAAGAAGTGCAGCATCACCGTCTCCCAGGTGGGTCACGACCCCCCCGTTCCCCTTATCCCCCGTACCCCCCCCCCGTACCCCTGACTCTCTGGTGGGTGGGCGTCAGAGTGGAAAAGGCAGGACAGGAGGCTGCGGCCCAACAGAACCGCCTCCACCGGTCAGGGCGTGACGGTCGCAATACGACCTCGAGATAGCACCGAGACTGAACCTCATTGGTCAGAGAAGAAGTAGGGGGTGGGGGGGGGGGGGGGGCCCATACCGTCTCCTCCTCATGCACCTCCTCTTCCTGTCCGGTTCTGCTGGAGTCCCCCACCTCCACATCCGCCATGCACATCCCCGTCAGCATGCCCGCCCTGCTCCATCCAGCCTGCTGTTACTTACTGCTCACGGGCAGGGTTAAGCCCCCGCTGCCCCCCCTTTCCGCCGTCTGCAAACACTTTGTTGCGGGTGGACCGGGACGAACGGGCGCGGCCGATTGTCTGAGCGCAGCCGTCCAGGCTCCGCAAAAAACGTGAACGCCCGAGGTCGGCCGGGAGTAAGCCCGTTAACCAGAGAGTTAACCGCGCCTTCCGTTAGCCCGCCGGGGTTTATCGGCGCATGCTCCATACCCTCCTCACTCACTCACTCGCTCGCTTCGCCCTCGCTCACTCGCATCCAGTTTTTGCTTTTGGTCAAAACATTTTTTTAAATGTCACAGGCCCCACTGTTTCATTTGCAGCGGCCATTTTGTCCCTGACTTTGACATTAGAACCACCCCTGAAGGCGATAGTGACCCACACACCCAACCCCCACATCCAGTTGCACACCCAACCCCCACATCCAGTTAAAAAATGTTTAAAAAAAATTTTAAAAAATGTTTCAATCTGATCCCCCCCCTTACCCCACCCCAAACTTTAGCCGCCTCAACACTGAGGGGCGGGCGGGTGAAGTTGGAACGGGGGTCGCTTCCGATCACCTTGAAATTCCCCGGTACTGATCTCAGTACGGTTCAGGCATAGACAGATTCAACTCCGTGTCTGCTCCCCTCTTTTTGAAATTAGATTCCTCTGTCTATTTCTGATTAAAGATATATTTATGATCTGCATTGTCTTCACTCTGTTGGGAGGGGGTGTGGTTGGGTGTGTGGAGTGTAGAGTCAGATACTGTAAAAGCCATTCTTTTTTACCTTCAGGGGGTGGGAACCACCATCACAGTATCGCAGGTATGTCACCACTTCCGCTGTTGTTGTTTCCTTTTTTTTTAATTTACACATATATTTTTTATTTCTTTTATTTCCTCGTATATGTATGTGCACAAAACTCAGTCCCCCAAAATGCACGCTTGAATCATGCCCCCCCCCCTCCCCCCCTCCCCCTCCTCCCACTTTCCTGACACCCCCAGATCAACGTGCAGGGTTGAAGCTCTGAGCCTCACGTTTTTTAGAACGGGGCGTTTGTGGCCAAAATTGAGACTCCCCCGTCAGCAATCCCTTTGAGACTGCCATACCTTATTTTAAGATTAAATAGAAGAATATTTAAAGCCTCAGCTGTGTCCTTACAGATTCTTTTAACCTGTACAACATTCTGCCTGTCATCATGATCAACATCAAGAAACAGAGCACACCCCCCACGTCTCTGTCACACTATGTGTAATGTTCGGTGTTTTTTTTTTTTTTTACTGTTGTTCCTACAGCTGTCAGTCAAGTAAGCAAGTTTTAACCATGTTTTATTAAAGAGTTCTTTTTTTTTTTGTTCATTTTGAGCATTGATTAAAAGTACCTCAGCCCTAAACTAATGACCACGAGTAAAAAATGTGTAGCTGCCGGAATGTTCCATGTCACGCCATTCAGCACTGTGTGTGTGGGTATTTTCATAAACGTCAAGAGGTCCGTGTGATTACTGTTACAAATGACACAGCCTCTGAACAATCAGCAAGTCAGACATTTTTTTTTTTGTGCTCTAAGAACCCTGCTCTTGACTAAGGAGCATAATGTCTGAGTTCTCTGGGGAACTAAATCAATCCATCAGAGCCAATCGGGGCACAAGGGGCCCTTTCAGAACTCACTTGAACTCATCTCGAGCGCCATTAACGGGGCCCTGTTAGACTGTCTGCCTGCCCTTTTACGTGCGCACATTTGCTTCATTGTTTGGGTGCTTGAATTACGTCTGAGGGCATACCAGAGTCAAGCGATGAGGACTGCTTGTTTTTCGACGGAAAAACAATAGTTGTAGCCCAACCCCCCTCCCACGTTCTCAACAGTGTCTGTCATTGGAAGGATTCCTCTCAGACCCATTCTGTGAATAATCCAGCAATCAGAAATGTACCGAATGATGAGATAACTCAAACGCTGACCTCTTTGGGCACCTGGCGGTTCTTTAATGTGACCGCGAATTGCCGTGACCCCCTTCCCAGAAGTCAGCCATAGTATGATGACCGTTATTAAATTCCTCTGTAATCACAGTATCGGTTCGCTCAGCTGATACCCCAGGGTGACTCACTGCATGAAAAGAGGAGTTTCTGGAAGATATCCGACCTGTTAAGTTTCGGTGAAATTTGCCGTGTGTCGGTCGCGAGCGGTAGTTTCCCGCGTCGACACGTATATTTCCAGAAGCTTCTGCACACTCCCGGGTCACGTCCGTGATAGGTGGATTTCTGGACTTGGATATTCCTGATTATTCCCAACAGGCTCAGGTCTTTATCCCACAACGTCAACCCGTGTTTAACTGTCCATAATGGCTGGAATGACTGTGTATGAATGAACATTGGATCTCAGTCAGTTTTGAAAGCACAGCACTCGAGGGTGCAAAGCAGTGAGCCTCAATCCTGGTCCCGGGGAGCCTTCAGGTCAGCAACCGACCCCCAGGAAACCAGGTGACCTCAGTTAGCTGTGTAATCAACTGCTTTAACTGTTGAGTTGCTATGCTACTCAAGTGCTGAGTAACAACAAAAACCAGCAGACCCTGTGATTCCCCAGGAACAGGTTTGAGGACCACTGAGCTAATGCTGCACCGAAAGCAAATTCCACCGACCTTGGTCGTGTGGTCATTAATAAATTGATTGATTGGATTGATTGATTGATGAAGTGTAATAACACATCACTTAAATAATGCACAGGACAGATATTATGAGGAGCGTGGCACACAAGGTGGCACATATGCTATTATTAGTCATTCCTGAAGTATACCATTCATATTCTATGCATTGCCCTCATTTCTTTACATGTAGTTGTTAAGCAGTTTAAGTTCACAGCAGTGTGAATAATGTACATCGTTAGGAAATAAATATTATATTTACTGAAGCAGTACAGGTTAACTACTTTTCTCAGGGGTACAGCAGCAGCCTACCTACTTAGGATTTGAACCTGCAACTTTAGATTAAAAAGCTCAGTTCTATAACTCTGCGCCACGCTTCCCCCCGATTGTAAATAACAATTTTAGGTTTCCTCTGTTTGCTTGCCTGCTATTTTTCTTATTTTTGCACACTGCCATTAACTGTGGCTGGGTTGTGGTACACTGCATTCATATTTGTTCAAGATGTATTAATATATGGGCTGAATAATTTCTCGAGGAGGCTTGTGCTCGTGTATAAAACGCACGGTGGAAGAGGCATTTTGTAGACCCTGCGGTCGTCACCGCCCGCGTACAATAAATGCGCCTCTGGCATTTTTCAGAAGTAGGAAAAATCAACAGTGGCCACGGAGCCCTGTGAATGACACCATTACACCTGATTTGATGGGTTGCTTCGAGCAGATAAGACAAATTGCAGTTGAATAAGAATGTTTACCGTCTAGTAAGGATAAGCCCGTTTAAGCTGGGGATTGCGGATGACTTGTTTGTCGGCGGAGCAGAATAAATAATTCCCCAGATGAGGTGTCAGGGAGGGACCCGGGCTTGCCTTCAGCGTGGCTGCGACCATCGCTGATGTGAGAGGAGCTAATGGTGTTACTGATGAAATCGCTGTACTTCATCAGACAATTGTTCACAAAAACGTTCCGCAGCGTCTTGTTACTTCACACGCTGTTGTTATTTATTTATTTTTTTAAGTGTGCGTTTGTGTTTGTGTCTAATGCACTCGGTGTGCAAACGAAGGCATCTGAGTTGGACACGGGTGTGTTTGTGTGCATCTTTCTGTGTGTATAATGCAAGCCCCGTATGAGTGAGTGTGTGTGTGTGCGTTTGTGTCTGTGTGTGTGTGTATGTGTCTGTCTGTCTCTCTGTGTGTGTGTGGCCGTCTGCATGTACGTGTGTGCCTGCGTGTCAGGGTTCATAAATAATACAATGTCCCACTTAGATGGTGAGAGCGTTGTCGGCGTGGCTCTGGCCATTTTGGGCAGGAATGCTTACAAAGCTCGGCCCGGACTGCTGCTTATTTGCGGCTGCGCTCCGATCACGCGCCCCGCTCAAATGAACGACACTTATCAATATTTCAACTCATTATATATTTAGAGGAACAATGCCCGGGGTTAATGTGTGAAGTATTAATGAATTCCACTCTATTATTGATAATATTAGCGGCGGACCCACTGAAAGCACCTTTGTCAGTATAATTAAGACCAGGTTTGAGGTTTCATTAAGGGGGCTCAGCAGAGGAGATTATTAATCCAGCCGTATTGAGACCTCGGAGAGAACATCCATCCGCCAGCTAAATGACAGGAGAAGTCTATTGACCTGGTTTCCAGGAGGGAACGCTGGTGAATTATTAAGTGCGGGGAACAGACCTGGCTTCAGGTTCTTTTTAAGTTGCAATGCATCGCCACCCCCCTCCCCCCGGAGCGGGGGTCAGCCGGTTGGGTATCGCGTCCGGGTCGGTGCGAGCGTGGTCCGCCGGTTCGAAATCGCCGTCCCGCGCCTCGCCTTCACGAGCGGAACGTGCCGGAACGAGGGGGGATTAGCACAGGGAGAGAGAGCAGCAAGAACGTGAACTCCAGACAGTTTGCAGCGCCGTCAGTGGGCGGTGTGTTTGGCGTGGGAACTTGTTGTATAGCTGGATGTGGTTCGGAGTCACTCTTATAATATTTTTATTATTATTATTTATCTTTTTTCATCTTTTTCTGACTGTCCTCCCTCTCTCTCTCCGTCAAACACGCAATACACAGTATGTACAGTAAGTGGATAAATACACGTATCAATAAGCCGATTACATCTTGAAAAGTTACATCATACACAGTCATGGACGAAATTGTTGGCACCCCCCCTGTAAAGATGAGCAAAAAGGGTTATAAAAAATTCACCGTTTGGTGAATTAGCTTAATCTCACACTGAAAAAACAAGAAGAATCCAACCTTTAATTGACGTTAATTTATTATGAGAAAAAAAAAATCCCACATCAAGAAATAATTATTTTTAACAAAACCACATTGGCCACAATTATTGGCACCCCTGCATTTATATATAGAATAAAGTAATAATTTTTTATATTTGGTCACATATCCTTTGCATGCCATGACTTCCTGATGTCTGTGACCCAACAACATCAAAAGACTCTTGATATCTTATTTTCTGGTACTCTTACAAGCGATACTATAACATCTCTGCATTTGAATGGATCTCTATGGGAATTGGGGGGGGTGGGTCTAGATTTAGCTGTAAATTACACTGGAACAGTATGGAACACATGGTTGGCTAAATGGCTGTAAGTCATCAAGGGTCTGACGTATCAAACAAGCTTTAATCCATCACTCTGTTGCCAGATATGCAGTAGATATGGGATGAATAACTTGAAGGGTTTCTTCTCCTGACTTATTTTTCCATAGAGTTCAATAGGAAAATTTGTCAGGAGAAACAACCCTTAAAGTGATCCATCCATATCTACTGCATATCTGGCAGCAGAGTGATTGTTTAAGGCTTGTTTGATACCTCAGACCCTTGTTGACTTACAGCCATTTTACCAACCATGTATTCCATACTGTTCCAGCATAATTTACAGCTAAATCTAGTCCCACCCCCCAATTCCCATAGAGATCCATTCAAATGCAGAGATGTTATAGTATCGCTTGTAAGAGTACCAGAAAATAATATATCAAGAGTCTTTTGATGTTGTTGGGTCACAGACATCAGGAAGTCATGGCATGCAAAGGATATGTGACCAAATATTAAAAATTATTACTTTATTCTATATATAAATACAGGGGTGCCAATAATTGTGGCCAATGTGGTTTTGTTAAAAATAATTATTTCTTGATGTGGGATTTTTTTTTTCTCATAATAAATTAACGTCAATTAAAGGTTGGATTCTTCTTGTTTTTTCAGTGTGAGATTAAGCTAATTCACCAAACGGTGAATTTTTTATAACCCTTTTTGCTCATCTTTACAGGGGGTGCCAACAATTTCGTCCATGACTGTATATATTACATCATATATATATTAAGTTACAGCTATATACACACACACACACACACACACACACACATACTGCAGCAGTCATTCTCCATTTAGCTTTTTACAGTTTGACATTTAGATATGAAAAGGATTGATAGATTACTTGTCCATTTTTACAAACGGGGCAACATGCTATTGATTGATCTCAGCCTTTGTTTGGCCTTGTTCTCATGTTAATGAATACTGCCCAGTGTCAGCTTTAGAATAAGACCCAGTCCTCAATTGTTTTTTTATATTTGCTTTTTGACCCATTTTTACGGTCTGTCTGGGACTGAACTGCTGTTGTATTCTCCTTTACTCATGTACATATTGCATGTAGGTCTTGTCCTTATGGAGAGCCATATTTAAGTGCATGTTACAGGCATTTATGTCTTCATGCTAACGTAGCCAGTTACGCAGCGCCCCCTGTGTGGACATACAGGAACAGCATGGTGTGTGATAAAAGCCTTCAGGATACCTGGACCTCCCCAGGTCTGTTCACAGGAAGGGATTAGCACCACATGGCTCAAGTCTCAAATGGCTTTGACCCTTATGTGAGGTGGTGGTGTTTGTTAGGCAGGTAATGACACAGGTCAAGTCTGGAAATAACGGGGTGGGGCGACGTGATGAGGGTGTGGGGGTGGACTGCTGACAGAGCCGCGCCCCCTGTGGCTGGAGGGTTTGTGGGATTGTCACTGGGAGGGAGACGGGATGCGGCTACGTTGTGTCAGGTGAAGGGAGTCTTCATTGAAGGTCCTACTGCACCTTACAGACTGCTGACCTGTTGATCTTGTTTTTAAGTGGTTGAACGGTCACACTGCTGTGATTTCATATCCACATGGGAGGCTGTGTGTGTGTGGTGTGTGTGTGTGTGTGTGTGTGTGTGTGTGTGTGTGTGTGTTTGTGTGCGTGTGCGTGTGTATGTGCGCATGTGTGTTAAAAAGTAGGTAGTGTGTGTGTGTGTGTGTGTGTGTGTGAGTGTGTGTACATATAAATGCAGACTATACTGTATCTATATAAATTCACACACAGTTCTTGATTGTTTATTAATGAGTAGAGTTCTCTGAGGCTGATATGATTATAATTGCTGACAATTAAAGTACATGTGCATGTAAGGGTAGGGGTATTAATGAGGAGACAGCGGATGGCATTACAGGGGAGCGCCTGCTTTTTCTCGGATAGAAACATTTACAGCTGTTACTACAGGGGAAAAGAGTCAAAAGGTGTTTTTTTTTGACAAAACGTGTGACATGCAGCCTGTTAATCCCAGATACACTAAAACTGTAGAACTAACAATAAGAAAGCTGAGATAATTCATCAATAATAATGACAAAATAAAGAGTAAATCAAGTAAAAACACCAACAGCAATAATCATAAAATGTAATAATTTAATAACTGCACAGCAAAAATGGTGGTGTGCATCACCCTAGGGTATTTATATAAGACAGTGGTCTCCTATAAACACCCTAGGATGCTAAATGCACACCAGCAGTGTTTGGCATTTTTGCTGTGTGGTATAGGTTATATATTAATATTAATAATATTAATAAATATATTAATATAAAAAATACAGTATATATGATTTTTTTTATGACACCATTTAATAAGATAGATTAAAAAGTTTCGATGTTCTTGTGGGGGGCAAAGGAGGATCGGTCACAGCGCCGCCCTTGTGGTAACTCCATGTTCTGAGGCCCACAGATGTTATTTGCAGCCTGGCTCCTCCAGTAGATTTTGTAAATCACCATCACCCACCCGGCCTAGATAGACGAGCCGTGGAGCTGCTTTGGATCGGTATAACAACCGTCACCGAGAGGAGACGAGCCGTGGAGCTGCTTTGGATCGGTATAACAACCGTCACCGAGAGGAGCTCTCATAATGTGTCACTGAGTGTGTTTTTTTTGTTTTTTTTGTCAGTATTAATTCTTATCTGTTCACGCACTAGGCACTGCTTGCCGCATGCGTTAAGCCTGTGTTTAGAGTAAAAAAAAACGAGTGCGGGTTAGATTCATACATGGTTTGATTCCCTTCCTAAACGAGCTCTGTCCATATTCCCACGTGACCGTGGCACAGAAAATGCTCGCCGGTTTGAAATGAACGTAGATTCTCACGGCAAGGAGCGCATATGCAGGAGCTGTTCGTTTCACTTATTCACAGCCCGAACGAGCTGAAAATAGTGTCAATTATTAGACAGATCAAATTCCGTAACTGAAACTAAAAAGAAATGTAATTCTATTTCCACGTGTGACGGCAGTCATTATTAATCAAAGTCTTTACATTCGCGTTTTCGGTTATCTCGTTTCATCCTCTTTTTTTTCCTTCTTTTAATCCGAATGCCTCAAGGCTGCGTCTACTGCAGAGTTCAGCCTATCCTAATTCATAAACGTCAGTGCCACGAGACCCGCAGATCTTTCTGGGGGCATGCTAGCCCAGGCATATCAGGGGGATTCTTTATGTGTTGATACTGCGAGGGAGGAATCTCTAGAAAAGAGACTTTTATGCTGTTTGTGTTTTCTATTTGTTCT
>CM056376.1:8591584-8779084 GCA_029718625.1 Synaphobranchus kaupii
AGAATGAGGGAAAGAATAGAAGTTGAATATATATTTCACATGATAAGAGAAAGATGAAGCGGAGGAAAAAAAGATTCTATTACAGCCGCGACAGTTACAAAAGTGCTCCTGTGTGGAGTAGCCTGAGCAGGAAAGATTGATGCCAAGAGGACTGACCTTGGCTTGGAGCAGGAGTCGGTGATGTATGTATGAGCATCTCCTCGGTAAATGGACCCAGATTTGTAGCACTAATATACATGGAAGCCCAGTACCAAACTCGCCATGGCAATAAATCAACAGCCACTTTGGGTGTCATTTCTGGTTTATATTCTACTATTGTTCTATCGCTTTAATTCATGTCACTATCATGTGTTCATCTGGAACGGTTTTCTATAATTTTCCGGCGGAGATACCTGACAAATCCCATCAAATTAACAAGGCGCATTAACCGTATTGAGCGACTCCCCTGGCCTCTACGATCCAGCCCCCCCCCCCCCCCCCCCCCCCCACCACCGCCGCCCCAACCCCCCGCAGTTGGGCGGGGCCAATGTGTTTGTCGTGATCTTTTATTTTATTTTTTTTTCTTTCTTCAGTCTTACTTTTTGGTTACTGTCGACGTTGGCTTTGGCGGACGGTTGATCCTAAAACCGAAAGGCGGGTTTCCCCAAGAGGAGAGTACAGAGGACAGAAGAAAGCTGGTGTGTATAGGAGAAGAGTAGGAGGAGGCAGAGGGTGGGGGGGGATTGGGGGAGGGGGGGGGGTACCTGTTGTCCATGTCATGTTTCACAGTTCTCCTGCTTAAAGTTATCGTGCCTCCAGTCTAACGTGAGTGAGGATTGAATTCAGCTTGCAGTCATGGTAGCACCAAACACCAAAGAACGGTGTGTGAAGAACACATACAGCCTTGGGTCCGCACAGGAGACTCCAGTCTCATTTCTCATTTATGTAAAGACAGATAAAAAGAGGTTTGGCAGGTTTCTTTTGGGGGATGGCCGGATCTTTGAAACTCTTGTTTACAGACATACATAGTACATACAGTATTTTTGTTTTTACAAATATCTAAGTTACATCTTTGCTTAGACTTGCTTAAAAAATAGCTGTTATAAATGAGTAATTAGACGATAACTATATTTCTTTTCTCATGTGTGTGTGTTTGTGTGTGCGTGTGTGTTTATGTGTGTGCATGCTGGAAGGCTATGTGCAGATAAATACATAAGAGTCATTGCAGGAGACCACTCTTCTTCTGCGGTAGTAGATGCTGGCTGATGAAAGTGTTTTTTTTTTTTAAATAAGCCCTGAAGGCCTGTACAGATGCTGGCTCCTAACTGCACCCCATACACGCTGCAATCAGAGCTCTTCCCAAATGCCACAATGGACTGCGCATAGCAAGGCTGAATTAATGACAGATTACGGCCACAAATCTCCATTAATGATAAAGCCAGGGTCATTACAGTGATCCATGCCAAATTGATTAAGCAACCCATTTCTGTGGCAGTCTTCTGCAGGGGACTGTGTGTACACATTTCACATCCCTGCGCTCATGCGGTTTCTCTATAGAACGTAGCGCTCCACAACCATGTGGTCTCTTTACAGAAACGTCGCGTTGATGCACGCCTGCATGGTTTCTTTAAAGGTACACCACTGTACAACCACATGGTTTCAATCTACAGAGTACAACACATCGCTCTATGTCTGCAGGGTATACCTCTGAAAATCTACTACCCGTGTGGATTTTGGACGGGGTACACTGCTTTGCTCCATGCCTCCACAGTTTCTCTCTACAATGTGTACAAAGCATTGTTGTAGACCGGCGCGTTCTCTCTACAGGACACACCGCCATGCGTCCACACGGACTCTGCGCAGGAGACACCGGTTCACTGTACGCCTGCGTGGTTTCTCTACAGCGCTCACTGCACTGCAGGAAATGATGGTGCTCATATAGCATCGTGCGCTCTATACATAATGTATAAACATAATGCTTTTTTTGAATAAAACTGTCAGCGAGAGGGAAGGAGGGAGGGAGACGGAGGTGATCCATTTGTACTTGTAATTCTTTAAAGGCAGTCTGCAGACATTCTCGGGAATTATCTGCCGTTATTTAATAAGGGGTAGAGCAGTGTCTGGACGCTCTTCCTTGAGTAGAATTTAATATTCCTAAGCAAAGACTAATGTTTGAAGGGCCTGGCTCCCCTCGCCTGCTCTCAAACTTGGTGGAATGCAGATTGTCAGAGCCCGCACTGTCCTAAATGGGCCTCGTTGAAGTAGGCGGGCGTGGGGGGGGCGGGGGGGGGGGTTGGGCGGGTGAGGGCGGGGGAAACAAGGTTAGTTTTACACGTTGATACATGCTTCCTATTTTAATTCATTCAATTTGGTTAAAGGTGAAGGATGCGGGTGGATATGGAAGCAAGCAAGTGCTCTCTGCTTTATCTCCACGACGAGCTCCATTTCTCTGTTTGGGGTTTGACAGTAGAGTACTTAAAGAACCAAGCTCCCCCCCCCGTCCCCGTCCCCACCCCCCTTCACTCACCCCCCCACCCCCCTTCTCCCTCAAGATGGAGTGAGAAGCATTTCTGAAGGAGCCTGATCCGCTTTTTTATTCAGTTCTTCACCGTAATACAACACCCCCCTCCCCTTTTTTATTTTATTTTTTGCATTTTGTGGTTTGTCGGTAGTAGAAAGGGAGCATATATGCTTTTAAAAAAAATATTTCTGCATTATTAAAATATATACATCATTGAAGTTGCTTGCTATGGGCAGTATTGGGCAGATATTTCTATTATTGTTATGTTTTGCTTTTAGCAGTCTGTCAGAAATAGAAAGATGGCTGATAGGAAAACAGAACAAATACGTAGTGTCTTTTGAAAATTATTTGTGCATTATTAAAATATATACATCACTGAAACTGGCTAGTAATGGGCAATATTGGACAGTTATTATTACATTTTCTTCTGTTTTTTATCTTTTAATAGTATGTCTATAGGGGAGAGGTGGCCTGCATAGGAAGGCATAAAGGATGTAATGCGTCCCGTGAATATTATTGTATATATTATTAAAATATATACATCATTGAAGTTGCTTGTTATGGGCGGTGTTAGGCAGCTGTTGTACATGTTGAAGCAATAAAGAAATGAAGCCTTTTGCGGAGTGAGGGAGGTGTGCGCGTGGATCGTGTGATATTTATATGCTCCTTTTGTCATGCGTTATGGCAATTACAGACAGGCAATGCGTTGACCTCTCATTTCGGGACCTGATGCGGCTCCATCTCTCCGAGCCCGTCTCTGCCGCCCCCCTCGTCCTCCGAAGAGGATTTTAAACTTTCTGTCATCGTCCCCCAATCCCCCAGGCGGCCGCCCGCGGCCCATCGCGGCGACTGCGCTATAAATGTCTGCTCTCTCCTAATGGCCCGGGCCAGGCGTGGCCCCAGCCCCATATAAATTTCGCTCCCATTGCATATTTCATCAGAGATGGATGGTACCATACATCCACACGACCTGTCACGAGATGTTGAGCCCTCCCTGTTCTGGCATTTGTAATTCATTGACACCCCAATGCACGCTTAAATCTCCCGCTAATCACAAGTGACCCACTAAAGGTAATGGCTGGCCCCAATCCCCCCCCCCCCCCCCCCCCTCCTCCTGCCGTCAGCGTTAAATCGAGTCCCCCAATCCCCCCCCCACCCCCCCCACCCCCCTCGCCTTGGACTGTGAGATGAATATGTGAGAAGATGTTATAGTAGAAAATGGCGCACAGGGTCTAAAGGGCCGTTTAAATTTTGGGTGCTCTTTTGAGTGAAGTGCATTTTTTTAACACTTTCATGGGGGAATGCATTGTGTCACATGTCATATGGGTGACCCCAAAATCATTTAGGTCTCTCTCTCTCTCTCTGTCCCTCTCTTTCTCTCCATTTCCTCACCCTAAACCCCCCCACCCCTCCCTCATCGCCCTGTGTGCAGGTATCTCAGGAGAGAAGGTAGCTATAGACCCGGCCACTAATCAGAAGGCCAACACCAAATTCTGGATCCGACAGAAACCCATTTCAATCGATCGTGACCTTCTCTGAGCTGGCGACCTTGTGGAGGAGAAGAGGCAGAGTGAGTATCTCCCTTATTTATGTCCTGTGTGCAGACGGTACAGGACGGCAGGTGGGGGGTGGGGTGCGTGGGGGGGGGGGGGGGGGGGGGCGTTAAGGGCTTGGCTGCAATGAGCTGTTAATTCAGCAGCATTAACTACCCAAATATATTGTTTACTTTTTTTTTCCATTTCTTATTGTTTTTGTTTCTTTTTCCTTTTCGCACAGATCACAATGTTTCACGGCTTCCTATCTTTTTTTTTTTAATCTCTTTTTAAGGAATAGAAATAAAAAAAGCAGCTCATCACTTCAGAGAGCCTGGAATGGATATTATTTATTATTATTTATTGATCTATCTTTTTGGATAATTAGCATTTTAAGCAAAAATCAAATCAACGTGCATGAAAGAGAGGTGGGGTTTTGGGGGGTAGTGGACTTTCCTGTCCCAGGCCACTCGGAGCACCTCGGTTTGCGCGCCCATCGCTTGTAACCTAAAATCACCTCCCCACCAATGCGTGGTAAACCCCACTGATAAGTCCCCCCCCTCCCCCCCCCTTCAGTCCTCACACCGCCTCAATTTTAGCGTGCCGCACCAGTTATTTAATCAGCGTTACAGTCTCCTATTCACGGTGTATTACCAATTCTCCCTGTGATTTTTATCAGTGCAGTGATGTATGTATGAAGCAGATGTTTCTGGAGGGGGGTGGGGGGTGGGGGGGTGGGAGAGCATGAATGAATGAAATATTAGGTCTCTGGAATAGGGGCTGCAGATATGGAATTCAGGGAGCTCTGTAATATGTTTGCTTTCTGCACCTTATCTCGCCAGACAAAAGTATACCTTATCTGGGCATGCTTGCCGTGGCGTAAACACAGAATGACTTCAGACCTTTCTCTCATTTCCTTTATTTATCTATTTGTTTGTTTGTTTAATAAGTTAATCAATTAGAAATTAAACCTTGCATTTTCGCCGTCTGTTTAGGCCTATTTTAAGAATCCCGTCCTATTTTAAGAATCCCGTTTCATCCTGAACGCAAGGACAGTGATCAAGCGGATAATACCGGAAGCGCTACATTTCTAATGCGTGACAGATGTACGGAAAAACGTGCATAAACACAAATAAAATGCACAAAGAATTATTACACAAGTGTAGCACCTGCTCTACTGATCAAGTCAACTCTCGCTCTTGAGTCAGGTGGACTAGCGTTAGAAGGCTTGCATGTTAAGCATTTCTCCCAATCTGTATATGTGTATTCATGTGTGTGTGTAGTGATTATGTTAGCGCCGTATAATTGAAGAGTGTTTACCAAACCTCACCAAGTCCAATTTTGATAAACTATATTTTTCAAGGTGGGCATAATTGTTATTATAAATGGTTAGATATTTCCAGTTTTACTTTTACACGGTAAACGTAAAAGTAAGTATTCATAGGGATTTAAGTGTAAAAATGTGATTTTTCATGCAAAAAACTCAACTTAACAATCAATTGAAAATGAATAAAAATGTTGATTTTCTCAAAATTGGTAAAAGTGGGCTGAGTGACTTTTGGAAAAACACTGCTCAATTATAGACATGTGTATTTGATAAATTCTCAAAATCCATAGCATTGTCATTACTTTAATATGATTTTGTATGTTTGAAAGTTGCCGTGAGAATGGAAGGCGCGGGGCAGGGGGGCGTTCCTCGGCGGGCGAGCGCAGAGCAGCCGGTCTCGAATTACGGCGGTACGTCAGATAATGAGGGCGGATGGGGCGGAATCATCACTTCGCATCACAATAATATTATCCTTCTCCCGACTCCCCAAGCGTCTCCCGTGACGGTGTGACATTTCCATTTTGCTTGAGTTTAATCTTGGTCCTCTAAATAAAACCGTAGCCTGCAGGCACTCCCCAATCTGAGCCAGCCCTATTTTAATCACATGGAATTAAATAACTGCACATTACCACTGCGCTGGTTCTGACAGTAGGCATGGCAAGTGGATTGTGCAGCAAACCCCCCCCCCCCCCCCCCCCCCAAGTCAAATGATGAATAAAAAGACACAATTGGAGGACAAAGAGAGCACGAGGATGACTAACCTCCATATAGATGATTCCAGATTCATAACAGCGCAACGAAACAACGTTCGGGCTCTTCATTGCGTTTTGTCCTTTGAGCGTGTTGTTGCTTTAAAGGGTTGGAGCAATCTCTGCCTATTCATTGGTTCACCTGATGTTAGAAGCGGTGACTTTCATACTTTTGGAGGTTTCTTTTCAAATTTTATGATACAAAAGGAATTCCTCGAAGAAAGGACAATGGAAGCACAAACTTGAGAGAACGCATGAGAGTAACAATGGAATGTTGCAATCAGAAAGTTCTGGGAATATCCTTAAAAACCCCGTTCTCCTATTCTCAAATTACTCACTTGAGAGTTTTGAACAAATCTCGTGAGTGAGATTTGTTCATTTTAAAATGCCAAAAAGGTACATTTGTACGTAGATAACTGAACAAGACTAGTATCAAGGCAGCTGGGGCCTGTTGAAACACAAATGTCAGATACCACAAGCACATGCCGATTTCCTTGGCACAATATCCCTGTCAGCAGCATTTCCCAGACCCGCCATTATACAGTACCTTCTTCGTATCACTAATGCAAACTGTTCAAACGGCATTTGTTCCTTGAGGAAGACGAAGGAGGGGAAGGGAGCACATTCACTCCGTAGACTTTGCTTGGTATGAGAGGAAGTTTGCGTTCATTTCCTTCGAGGGGCTGAGGATGTTGTTTATAGTAAACAATAAAAATATTAATGCCAAGAAAGTATTCCCTGGATATGGAAAGGGTGTATGTTGGAGAAAGGGTGGGGGGAGTCAAAGGATGTAGAAGTTGTTCTGGGATGGGTAGGGTAGAAGAATATGTGTCTATGTTAGGGGGTCAGGTGCCTTTGGGGGGAAGGTGGGGCTTAAGGTGCATTTAACCCCCACTCTGCGGGTTCCTCAATTTAGCAGAATAATTAGAATTTTATATTTGGGCGTACATTTGAGTAAGGGTGCTTTTTTGATAAGTTGATAAATTCACATTATTTCTTGTTGTGATCATTGCAATTTTTTCAGCTTTTTAGGTGGATTCAGTCAGGATTCTTACCAATTAGGGGTGGTAAGAGCAAGAGCTTACAGCAGATATTCATGTAGGAAACCAGGAGATTACATTTGTCTAGGTTTACAGGTCAAAACATATTCATGTTACTTCCCCTTTTTCCTTTCTCTCTCTCTCTCTCTCTCTGTCCCTCTCCCTCTCTCCCACTCTCTCACCCACTCTCTCTCTCCCTCACTCTCCACCTCTCCTCTTTTTAATAGTATGCATTGCTCCTTGCAACCCAGATCTCCTCCTAGATCTCATTCCTTTGTTGCACTGGGGCTGAACACTATGTTAACCTAGTAATTGGCAGTGGGCCTTCCCCATTATACGGCTTTCTATCGAGCGGTTCTACATGACTAGTTTAAGAAGATGGCATGAAGATTAATGAAGGCAGGCCTAATACAGGAGGGGGTACCTTTCTAGCACTTCCACTGAGGAGATATCGCAGCTCAGCCACTGCCTGACTCCTTTTCTTTTTCTTTTTTTTTTTTTCTTTTTTTCTTTCTTTTTTTTATATTGCCTGCTTTAACCTGCGAACTCTGGTCCCCCCCACTTCAGTGGCGAGCTGCCGCTGCCACGGCCCGCCGTTTGATTGATGTCGCTACGGCAGTCACTCTTTTCCCTTTGAATTGAAGGGCCCGCCGCTCCAGAATAGATTTCCAGCACGATTCAGGGGGCGGCGGAGGGGGAGCGGGGAGAGTGGCAGGGGAGCCCCTTTATGCGGTTTCATTTTAAGAAGCGAAAAAAGGTAGCTGACGTTTTCATTCACTCGCCCGGGCCTCGACGACGGCATCCCCGCCGCCCGAACTCCCCGCCGCCCAAACTCCCTTTCACACCATCGCCGCGGCTTTTTTATTCCGTGTTTCGCGTCAGCGGGTTTAAGTTTAGATAAAAACAAAGCCAAAAAAAGAGAGAAAAGTTTGCGCCCCGGCCGAGGGGCTCTTGGGCGGGTTTCCATGGGAATGCACCTGGACGGACAATTAAAGGGGGTCTTAGAAACAGGGAGATTAAACATTTAAGACCTCTAAAAACCTGTAAACTATTCTTGGCCCTTTAATGCACCGGCATTCTTTGTTAGGAGATGCCTTTTTAATTTAATTTAATTTAATTAATTTAGTTATTTATTTACCCCCCCCACCCCCGCCCCCACCCTTAAATGTTATTTTTGATTTGAGAACATTTCTCCCAGGCACTCTCTAATCAGATAAATTAACTAAAGCTATCAAAAGATTGCAATAACACTCACAGGCTCTATAAACCTGAGTGCCAGGCCTGTGGTGCTTTTATGACAGACATCGGTGCGGTTCCATGATTTATCTGCGCCCCCCCACCCCTCAGTGTCCCCCCCATCCTCATAGACTGCACTTAGGGCTCTTCACATAGCCTCTCGGGACGCCCCACTCCCCCACTCCTGGGTCAGCCCAATCACGGAGGCACGTTACCCAAAACTTTAACATTTTTAAATGGTGATCTGAAAACAGGGTGTTTTGGGGTGATGGGGGCGGTTAAAGGAATAAACGATTACAATGAAACATGACCCCCAAACCTCAGGGTTTGCCTGTCACAGCAACAGCAGCAGTCAGTTGGTCGGGGAGGAGAGGGGGGGGGTTGGGTTGGAAGGATGGCGTTATTGAAATTAAATTGAATGCACATGTGGTCACGGAATGCAACCGCCGTCTCTCGCGTAGGATTGTAATCAATATTATACCGCAAGCTCGTCGGGTTGTTACTTTAATCAGCAACAAGCGTACTCCCTCTTAATCGTTTACTCCCAAGACGCGTGTTTTGGGGATGGGGCAAAACCCACGTGTTCATACAGCTGTGCTGGACACAGCCATATAGTGCTGAACAGAGTACATTTTATCAGTACAATTATCATTTTGTAATTATTATTAATATCAGACGATATATGAATTTCCTTCAGGCTGTAACATTTTTGCTTCCTGTTTCAAAATTTGAGGACTAAATCTGGTCTGTCTTCATCAATTTTATTCTTTTCCGCCTTCTTTTTCCTGTTTTTTTCCCCCATGAAACATAAATGAAAGACGTGACTCATAAGGATGCCCAATCATACATTGCGTATTGCCTCATCCTTTTAACAAATACGTTTCATAGCCCTATTAAAAGGGGTCTTCATCCGTCCTGTCAAAAGGCAGTCTAGCGGGGTTTTTTACTTTAATTACACTATCCAATTAAAAAAAAAAAAGCCTCCTCGTGCCTTGTTCTGATTCGCTTCTCCTTGGGTTTGAGTGGATATGACATTTACAAGGCTCGCCTTTCAAGCAGACAATGGTGTGATTGATGAGGTGCAGACACTACGAAAGGGGGGGTGGGTGGGTGGGGGGCGATTGCCATGTGGAAGCAGTGCTTAGTGCACCTTGATTTATTTATCATCTGTGTCTGAAACAAGACGGCCCCTGCTCCCAGGCCTCCCACGGCAGGGCGGTGCGGGGGTGTGGAGGTGTGCTGTAGCCTTGGAGCCCACAGAGAAGGGCTTAAATAGAGGCGTGGGGGTGGGGGAGAGGGGGGTGGGAGCGTATTAAAACACACATACGGTTCTGCATTACCCTTTGATGCACAGAATGTGGAGCGGAGCGTGGCAGCCTCCTTCTATAATCGTCAGTAGGCTCAGCGTGGACACTCTCTCCCTTTCAGGGTTTTGCAATACATATAATTATCACCGGCCGCTTCCCTTGTAAGCAGCAGGGTGCGAATGTTGCGGCCGGATGATAGATATGCGTGGCTTTGTCCACCAACCAAGAGAACCTGAATTATAGATGGAGATACCTTAAGAAAGAAAAAAAAAAAATACACTTTAAAGTCTCACCTAAAATTTGCACATTTGAACTGATAATAGGCAGCAGCAGACATTTTGATTGCTGGTTGCTCTTGAGCTATGGCCTCTTTTAATGCAGTGTTTTGCTTTTTTGCGTGAAAGATTTATACATCACAAAGGCAAATAACGGGGTGGTAGGAATAAACAGTGTAATTGTCATGAAGCGTTACAGATGACAGCTGTGATTACTTCACGGATTAAAGTACGAGGGAAGAAGAGATTGGAGGTGAACCGTCTCTGTCGCAGACTCCCGATTATACGACTCAATGTCAAGACACGGGCATGGCGCTCTGAAATCTTGTTGGAACAGTGAAATCCAGGATATGGTTATGTTCAGGCTTTTTGAATGCGTAAATATGTTCCTGGCCAGGTTAGATAGCTAGTTACCTAACTGAACTGCCTAGTGCGCTGTCTCTCAAATCACGATCCTCGAGGGCTGAGAACTGCTGGTTCTGCATCCTCCCTTTACCTGGGAGTCAGGTGTGAAGACAGTCTGGCCAATCAGTAGCACTCATTGTTCGGTTACTTCGGAGAAGAACAACAGGGCCGCATTTGGATTCAAGGACCAAATTTCATTCATTTACATCAATTGAAACCATACAAATTTGTTTGAAAAAGCTAATTTGAAGTCAGCACAGACTAGCTTGTTTACTGACTGGCAAAGAAAAACACTTGGATGGTGGTCTCTATATACAGACCTCAAGAATTTGAAAACACAACCTGTCTACCAAGATCAGGACGTAAAATGGTGTGTTAATCCAATAATTCCTCTTCCCGGATTTGTATATTTCTATCCAGTTGAAGAGATCTCTAACAGGGTAATGGTGAAGAGCTATGGGCCTGCAAGGGGAAGCTATAGCTAAGGAAAGGATCTGGCTATTACCCATGATGGGCTGAACCTGTATTGATGATGGTATGTTGAATTCAAGTGATTGCGGAATGAGGATGAAATTAATGAACCTTTAGTAAACCTATAATGGGTGGAGCAATGCGTCCATCAGCTGATGACATTCGCTGATTTGAAAAGTTTTACTGAATTCACACTACTGTGCCTACCAGTGCACGGGTGTGACTTGTGAAAAGGTTTTCCTGAGGGGCCTATATCACCTATGTGAGGCATTTATTTGTATCACAACATCGACTGCGTAGACCGCCACTGTATCGTAATGACTAAATACTATGTGGTATGTAGACAGCCACCATTTTCCATCCATCCACCAAGGGGCCAAAACTGGGCTTTCGTTTTGAAGCTCACTTCCTGGTTGGGCTGGGAGCGGCAATTGTGCCGTTGCTCACTAGCGCCACTGCGATTGGCTCCAGTATAGGTCTTTCACCATGTAAGTCAATGGCAGCAATGTGGTCAAAATACTCAGTCAATACATTTTTCCCACAAAAAAATGTAATTGCAATAGGTGCCTTTCCTTCATCTAATGTGCTGATTTTTTTTAATATTGTGTCATTTGGACCGGGTATTAACATTTGTTCAGGACCAATCAGAGGGACAGGTTGAGTCCTCTTCGGCTCCACAGAGCAGACGCAGTTTGTACAAAAAAAAAGACTCAATTTGGTTTTTACAAGGCCATGGGAAGGCAATGGGTGACAGTGACTTTGTCCATACTTTTATACAGTCTATGCCATCCACCCATTATCTAACCCGCTTATTCCTGGTCAGGGTCACGGGGGGGCTGGACCTTATCCCAGCATGCATTGGGGGCGAGAGGCAGGAATACACCCTAGACAGGTCGCCAATCCATCACAGGGCCCCACACACCATTCATTCACACACTCATACTCAATTTAGAGTCTCCAATTAGCCTAACATGTCTTCGGAGTGAGGGATGAAACGGAGTACCCGGAGGAAACCCACGCGGAAACAGGGAGAACATGCAAACTCCGCACAGAAAGTCCCTCAGCCGGGATTTTAACTCGGTACCTTCTTGCTGTGAGGGCAACAGTGCTAACCACTGCACCACCGTGCCGCCCTCAGCTGACATTTTGTTGCATTAAAAAATGTACCTCCATTTTCCCCCAGTTTTGTTAACAGAGGATATGTCATCAGGCTAGCCAATCAGAAGATGGATGGAGTACATTAGAATGTGCCTCCAAAGGACAATCCCACCCTAAAACACAGGAATTGGTTTAAATGTTTTTTTGAGTGGGAACAAGGAGCCTTGCATTTCAAGCCATCTGCACATGGATTTGCGGAAACAGCAGTTTTTTCTTTCTGCAAAAGTGTATGTTCAGCGGTTTATAAAACTTATAAAGCTTAAAAGCTCAAATGGCTAATTTTCTTTTGTGCTCTGTTGTTGTTCTTGGATGCAATTGTTTTATTTGTGCGTGTGCGCATGCACATTTGTGTGTGGATGTGCGCGCGCATTTACAGTATATATGCACACACAAACAATATGTTTGTGTGAGCACGCACATGTGGTTTTTCCAAAAATATGAGTCGACTGTTGTGAGTATCAGTACAATTTATTTTCTTTTGAAGTGTTCTGCTCTCGTGAAAATGTAAGCCTGCGAACAAATTAATTAGTGAATTCATTAGTAAGTATTGATTCTTATGGGTCTCTGTGTCCCACATGATTTCCCTTTGCTGTCCCGAGCTGCCCTCTGAACCTCTCACCCTGGTCCCTGTGTATTTGGCTACCCTACTAAATGAACCGACACAGCAGAGACAAAGAGCTGACCTGTCATAGAATCAGAGAAATAAGTGTCTCTGTATCAAATTGCCTGTTTCCCAGGAGTCTCCACCGATTGCAGCTTCATTAATGCCATTTCTCTCTCAAAAGAAAAAGGGTGAGAAGGCTGCCAACTTTATTACTGTGTTGTAACTTTAAACGTTGTTGGATACTTTCATTAACTGCCACGAGAATGGCAAGACAAATTAAATTACAAATTAAATGGAGAACAGGTACTCAACAACCAATGCAATTAGGTACAGCTGTTGCAATCAATCAAGCTACAGAGATATTCATGCAAAATATAGTGTCCCTGGAACAGGAAGAATGTAACATATTGCTTGAGTAGTCAGAGAAACTTTGGAAAAACAGTGAGTGGGTCTAATATATATTTTTGATTCACAGAAATAAAAATATACACTGCATTTAAACTGTGTGCTTACTATATGCAAAGGCTGATTGTTTCGTATTTACTGTCGTGCAATCAGTCCAAACGGAACATAAACATACAATTTGGGAAATGCGTTTACGCGAGAAAATATAAAATCACCCTTAGGACAACTGAACTTTCATAAGAGCCTATTTCACAAGCTCAAAAATGAAGGGAATTGAGAGTGAAACTGTTAAAGAGTACTCGATGCAACACCCCATTGACATTAACGAGGTCGTTCTGTCAGTAACGGGGAAAAAAAACTCTCTTTGTAATGAAGCTATTCTTACCCTAATGAGGAGCTACATAAAAACCCTTGTCAGAGTTAATGAAAGACTACTTCTCTCTCTGCAGGTCTATAAGACACCGACGGAGAATGGCAAGTGTGAAGTGGTTATCACCATCATTTCAAATTGTGTATTTTTTTTTCCATCCCCCTGCTCATATTCTTTATATTCTTTATATTTTTAATAATCCATTTGTCGCACCTCATTGCGCTATTAGAATAAGCTTTTGGTTCCGTGACAGAGGAAAGGCTGGAGGTTGTATTTCCCTTCCTTTTAGCCTCTCTCCTGTAGCGGTAATGGTAACATCTTGATCGGAACATATTGAAAAGTGCGGCTGCATTGGGGCCCAGTGAGCCATGATGAGCTCAATGTGCTACCTGCAGACGACTAATCAGCTTCGCCTCCGACAGCTCTCTCTCTCTCTCTCTCCCTCTCTCTCCCTCTCTCTCTCTCTCTCTCTCTCTCTCTCTCTCTCTCTCTCTCTTCCCTTCATATCACACTCTGGGGGTCGAGTAATTCCTGTTCAAGCTAACCCTATGTGAGCCATGGCTTAGCCTAAGAGAGAGTACAGTCAGCTCACACCCCTGGGTTATTAAAATAGGATTAAAACCAATCAATCAATTTGATCAATTAATAATTTTTTTTAATATAGTGATCTTCATGCTGAACATGGCATGCTGAACAGTTAAAAAAATAAAATTATATATATATATATATATATATAGTAGGGTTCAAAAGTCTGAGACCACAAGTGAAAATGCTTCTATTTTGCATTATTTTCTAATTTAATGCAATTTCTTTCATCAGAAATGGTATTATCAGCATAACAATTTGAATGAAAAATTAAATATTTGAAAACTTCACATGAATGAAAAAAAAAATTAGTATTTGGTATGTCCCCCTTTTGCTTTGACCCATGTTATCCCAAAATGATTTGACAATGTTCCAAAGAGTATTTTGTGATGTTACTGAATGCTTGGCTTTCTCTGTCTTCAAGTGCCCCCCATAAATGTCCGATGGGGTTGAGGTCAGGTGACTGTGAAGGAAAGTCCATGACAGTCAGCACTCCTCTTTGGTCTTCAAGTAGTTCTTGCAAAGCTTTGAGGTGTGTTTAGGGTCATTATCCTGATGCAGTATGAATCCTTTGCCACAAAGCTTCAAACCAGAGGCTATAGCATGTCTCTGAAGAACGGAGTGGTACTTTTCTTTTGTCAGGGTGTAGTCGACTCGGTGCAGGCAGTAGGCAAAACAGCCCCAGACTTGAATATTCCCACCATCATGTTTCACTGTTGTTTTGATGCACTGTGGTATCAATCGCTCTCCAGTTCGTCTCCTTACATAAACCCTTCTGTTACTGCCATAAATCTCAAACTTGGATTCATCAGTATAAAGGACTTTTTTCCAGTGATCCACTGTGAAATGCTGGTGTGTCTTAGCCCATGCCAATCGTTTGGCCTTGTTTCCCCTCCTGAGAAGTGGTTTAGAGACTTTTACTGATTGGAGTCTCTCGTTCTTTATTCAGCACATTCTGTATTTGTGATGCAGTTGATGTTCTCTTTTTCAGTGAACAAAGCTTTATGTATTGGTATTCTGATGGTGCAAGCCAATTAACTAACAAGCCACTGTTGAGTAGATCAAATCCACTTGAGTGTCGTCTGAACACGTGCTTCAATGGAAGGGATAAGACTCAAGGAAATTTGATTAGTGACCTGGTAATATTGCAGAATCGTAAGAAATCGTAAGAAATAAAAACAGGCCTACTACTGAACGACTCTGATTGGTTGCTGGGGGAGCTTGGGGTCTGGTTAGGGCCAGGGCTATAGATGCGAGTAATAGCTAAAATTTCCCTTGTGTTATTCACAGACTCTGAGGTTTCATCGATTGTTGATTTAGCCAAGAAGCTTCCAGTCTTGGAGGTGTGATGGCCGCTGTCAAGCCTCCTTGACCTGGATCTTTACTATGGCCCGAATCCAAGCCAAACCCACCGCAATAATTTTAATCCCAGGTGCGACTGTGGCGGTATGCTTAAGCCAGGGCTTTTAGGTGAGCGTCCTGAAAATTCACCATGAAAACGTTCACCAAAAAGAGCATCCTAACATACTTAAAATAGTGAAGCAAGGAGGCAGTGAATCAGCAGCGCCAGCGCAGTATCCAGCAGTGAACGGCTGAGAACACTGTTTGGTTTAGCGGGTCAGAAAGGTGTACAGAGGGTTCGGGCCCGTGGGGTGGGGGGACGGTGCATGGGGGCAGGGGGGGGGAGCGTGGGGGTGCAGCCTTTGTTGTTTAACTGTTGCTGCTTTGGCAGCGCCGCCCAAGATGAAGAAGAAGTGTGTGTGTGTGTGTGTGTGTGTGTGTGTGTACGTGTGTGTGTGTGTGTGTGGGGGGGGGGGGGTGGGGGGGTGTGTGTGTGTGGAAGAGACAGATGCTTAACAACCCCCCTGAGGCCTCAGCTCTGGCCCTTATCTCATCCCCCACCCCACCCCCATTTGTAGGGGTTGCTATAGAAACTGACCCAACTCTTGAGAAGATGAGCTACTCTGCATTAGTCTAGCAGCCATTAGCCCAACGCCGCGGACAGGGTCTGCGAGCCGTCACGGTGAGGGGGAACGTGGGATACAGGTGCCGCCGCGTTAACGCAGACCCACATTTCTAAGAGCAGACTGCTCCCTTTTTTTACTTTGTACGCCCGTGCGATTTTTTGCTAACGCCGATCGGAGACGACTCATTCGGAGGAGTGCGCTGTAGACGCGACTGATAAACGGTTAATAATCTATACTGAGATGCACTCCGCATGGATAAACCAGAAGGATATGGGGGGGGGGGGGATGTGTGTACCGTAGCTGTTCTGACATGTGTTGATCAGACAGCTGTTTCTGCCTTTTCTTCCAAGGAGAAACATCTGGCGAGAGCGGCTCCGCCCACGGTTAAACGAGAGGTTACCTCTGAAGCTGTCGCCGTCCTGCAGACCTACAAAGAGATGCACACGCCCACATGCACACAGAAAACACTCAAATAAAATGTGACCGGAGGAAGGGAGGCCGAGGCCTGTTGGAGGCGCCTGCTTCACTTTCATTGCAAAAAATCGGACATCTTTTTTTGGGTCGGGGGGCATTGGGATTGGAATGGGAAGGTCAAAAACGCAATAAAATAAATAATTAAATGAATGACACTCATATCTGACGATATCTGAGGTGGGAGTTGATTCGCTTCTGACGTAACAAATACTCCATTATATTTTTTTAATTCTTCCTCTGTCCACTCCCCCTGTTCGGTCTGACGCTAAGTGAGAGTTTCATATAGGGAAGGTACAATGCTGGTTGAAATCATTGTTTTTGTGAGTGTTCATTTTGTAAATGAAACTATCGATTTTATTTAAGCACGCAGCAATACTCCCTTGGCAGCTGAAGATGCCAACAAAAAAAAAGCCAAAAAGCTGTTTCTCTGAGGTCGTGTAATGATAAACCATTGTGTGAGAAGAGATGATTCTTCATTTAATATAATTTTGCGACTGTGTGCACGTGTGTGTGCGTGTGTGCGCGCGCGTGTGTGTATGCGTATGTGTATATGTGTGTGGGCGCTTGCAGCAGTCCAGCCATTAAGGTGTTAACAGAGGCCGCTACATGATGGGCGGGGGGAGGAAAAAGATGTTTACTTTTATTATGTCTAATAGGTAAATTCATGTAGAGCCTGTGATGAACAATTACTTTAATAATTGAGCTTTCTGTGCAAAGATTGATTGCGTAAAAGCTGTTTTCTGTTGAAAATCCATTAGTGGAAGCCATTTCCCCCCCCCCCCACCCCTTTTGACATATTGTCTTCGTATTAATTTTTATTTCCGAAGATGCATGTTTCAGTGTTGCAGAGCCTGTTCCCTTCTTTAAAAGTAGGGATAAAACTTTTTTTTTTTAAAGTGTAAGTAACAACTTCAGTGCCATAATTGATTATAGCCAACTTGCTAAACTTGCTATAACAGTATCCATCGGGGAATGGAAAACATTTACATACGCTAGCTTCCACCGGCTTATTGAGTCTCCCAGTTGATTTACATAAGTATTCATTAATATATTCAACGTTGAGATAGCGAGGATGGTGACTGAATTTGAAAGCGTTTGGTTTGCGAGTGGCCGACCCGTACAGTCAGAGAGATGAGGCTGTGGGGGGGGGGGAGAGAGAGGAGGAGGCACAGACATAAACCAAACACACCTCTCCTCATCAGCGTATTCCTAACACCACATCCCAAATCAGCCCCGCATTCTCATCTCAATCAGCGAATACATTAACATACTAATTAGCCTTCAATTAGGAGTTTCACTGACTGCTCCTTTTTTTTTTCTGTCTCCTTTTTCAATGAGTCTTTTTAAAATAGATTGGACATTAGCACCACCAGAGGCTAATTTATCAAACGCTTTAAAGGTTTTTTAATTATTAGACAATTTCTGTATAGGGAATTTATGTTAATGATTAGTGTATTGTAATGATGTTTAATTAACGTATTATGATAAAATGCTGAGGCTTCTTGTGTTCTGACCACAAATTCATCTGAAGTCAGAATATTAAGGTGATGTTGGGAAGAACATGCCCCCCCCACCCCCACCCCCATCCCCTAGAAACTACAGTCAGTGATTAATTTGCTTGCAGGAAAATACACGTTTTACCTTGTTATCAAAAGCCAGACTTCCTTTTGTTGGGGTCTTAGATTGTTTCTTAATCAATAGCGTCGCTTCACTCCCAACTTCAACCGTCGAAAATGAGGGTCCCTCGAGGTGCCAATCTGAGTAAGGACTTGGGAAAAGCTTTATTGAACAGCCGAGATAAATGCTGATCTTCAGCGTTTCTCTGCAGCGTTATGAGAGGGTCTATATCCTCACATACTCTTGCTTTTCATATCATTTGTTGTAAAAAAAAAAAAAGGGGGAAGGGGGATATTGGGGATTGTTTAAAAAAAAAAGGAAAAGGGGAAAGCGCTTAATGAGAAACGTGCGATTGAAGGTTCCGGAACGACGTGGAGGCGGTACCTGTGTGCCCGTGTGCCGCTGTTCGGGGGGCGCGGGCGCTAACTCCCCTCTGTCTCGGGAGTGTTGCACCGCGACGTCTCTCGTATTTTCCGCCGGCTTAATTAGCGCATATTCACTCCGCGCTCATCACGCCGAGTCCAGAGGCGAGTACCGACGACCGGCTGAAGGTCACCTCTACGGCACGCCACTTCCTGCACCGCAAGCCTCATTTACTGACTTTCACGGGCAACTCTCGAGCCGAGCTTGTTCTTGTCATCCTAAACACTAGGTTTTTTTTTTTTTTTTGTTTGTTTTTTTTTGCCCGCTCACCTATTAAAAAACGCCTAGTCTTTTTTTTTCTTCTTCTTCTTCCTTTTCAGGTTGGCTCTCGCCCCCACGAGTGTCACGCGGGAGGCTAAGTACCCCGATGATTGATTCCGCGGCGTTTCCCCGGCATCGGCGATGAGCGATTTCAGCGAGCGATTTCAAACTTTATTAAAAAGGGATCCGGGGGTACGGGATGCTTTCCCGCCCGGCGAAGATTCGCGAGGCCTGCCGCCGTCTTGCCCGCCGGCCCACTCCCCATGAGGGGACGGCTCCCCGGCCATCTGCTCCCCCGCCCGCCTAGCCCCACTCCATTCCCAAACTCCGCCCACAGCGGGCTCCGTGGCCCCCGCTACCCTCTTCCTACCTTCACCTTCTCCCCTTTTACGTTGTGCACCATTCAACCCCGCATATCTCAGCAAATGTGACGGCAGGCCTCTGTATTGTCAGCCCAGTGGCGCAACAGTCAACGTTACTCCGCTGAAGGTGAGTGAACAGGGGCGTGGTGTTGAGCAGGTTCCCCCTGCGCGTGAGCAAGCCTGAAGGGAGAGAGATGGGGGCGGACGGGGTTACGGCCTGCTGGCAGCCATTTACCACATATTCAGTGTATTAACAGTTTTCACGCCTGATCCAGTCACTTAGCTTTTACTGGAAACTGCGGTCTTAACAAAAGAACTGTCACAGAGTGCTGCGGAGGGCATTGCAGAACAGCAAGACAAACAGATACAACATGACACACAATGGACAGAGAAAGGCAACGATAGTGGCAAACATCAATTAGCCTAGACTGATATTAAAGACACTGAGGCACGTTCACATGTTCATTTTTATGCAGCTGTCAAGCATAGTAAGGAATTACATGTTAGTTGCAAACCCAAACATGGGAATGGAACCCACATCCCGCTGGTTACAAGCCCTCTTTACTTCCCTGCCACCTTCAGGATATTTCACATTTATTCACTAATTGCTAATGTGCTTGCTATTTACCTCTTTGAAAAAGCCAATTTGAAAGAGTTAAATAGTAAGTATCAGCATGAGAAAGGTTTAATTTATTAAGGCCAGAAAAATAATGTTAAAGCAAAATTATTTGGTGGGTGAGTTTCTGTGTAGAATTA
Organism: Synaphobranchus kaupii; assembly: GCA_029718625.1. Classification (NCBI taxonomy): domain Eukaryota; kingdom Metazoa; phylum Chordata; class Actinopteri; order Anguilliformes; family Synaphobranchidae; genus Synaphobranchus; species Synaphobranchus kaupii. The sequence goes on from CM056376.1 coordinate 8,611,409, forward strand.
GCCCATAACATTGTGTATCAGAATGTTTACCCTTGTTCTAGTACTGTTGTGTATCAGAATTTTTACCCTTGTTCTAGTACTGTTGTGTATCAGCATTTTTACACTTGTTCTAGTACTGTTGTGTATCAGCATTTTTACACTTGTTCTAGTACTGTTGTGTATCAGCATTTTTACACTTGTTCTAGTACTGTTGTGTATCAACATTTTTACACTTGTTCTAGTACTGTTGTGTATCAGAATTTTTACACTTGTTCTAGTACTGTTGTCTATCAGCATTTTTACACTTGTTCTAGTACTGTTGTGTATCAGCATTTTTACACTTGTTCTAGTACTGTTGTGTATCAACATTTTTACACTTGTTCTAGTACTGTTGTGTATCAGAATTTTTACACTTGTGCTAGTACTGTTGTCTATCAGCATTTTTACACTTGTTCTAGTACTGTTGTGTATCAACATTTTTACACTTGTTCTAGTATTGTTGTGTATCAGCATTTTTACACATGTTGTAGTGCTACTGTTGTGTAACAACATTTCTACACTTGTTCTAGTATTGTTGTGTATCAACATTTTTGCACTTGTTGTAGTACTACTGTTGTGTATCAGTATTTTGTCTTTACATATATTCTTTCTTGCAGCTGAGGTAAATCCAGAACCCATCCAATCAGAAACCCCACCTCACTCTACAAGAAATGCTCAAACCAGCCTGTGCTTGCCAGACTACAGAGCAAACTGCAAACAAAATTCAATACGGCAAACAAAAGAAAGAGGCGCTTGATTAACTACTGTTCTCTACCAATGACATGGAGGATTAAGGAGGTCACAACTAGTTTCCTAGGGGTTAGAATCTTATTTTGTGTAGGAAAATTTATTTATAAACAGACTCTTCTATGTATAGATTACATACCCACGTGTACACACTGTCCAAATCTGGCAGTTCAGCAAGAGGCTCATATGTGAAAACAGACAAATGTGTTTTGAATATGTTTTCCCGTGACGCGGCCTAGCTTAGCGGTGTCTCTCAGGGGCAGTGTTTGAGAAGGCCTCTCTGAGCATGTGCAGGGCTACGGAGAGATCGGAGAAGGAGAGGGGGAGCGAGGGCGGCTTCGGGTTGGGAGGAACCGCACCGAGCCCAGAGATCTTCCCCTGCAGTCCGGCTGCACGTCCCCACCATTTTGTTTAAGATCCGAGATTTTATTAGCCATGAAAATATTCTGTATATTTTTATGCCTTGAGCTATAAAGCGTAATGAAAGCGGGAACGCCCTGTGGTGCATAAAAACGGCGGCGTTTTTTAGCGCAGCCGCTGCCCGCCCAACCCAGCGGATTCAAGGCCAAAAGGCTCGCTTTTTATCTGCGGGTTCTCACATTAACCTTCCATTAAAAATTATCTGCGTTATCATCACCTCAGATTTGGGCCCTAATAAATTCCGGCTTTTATGAGCCGTCTTAAAAAGCGGAATTATCGTGATGTTATAGTTTAAGTAACATATGTTCCAATTTAGTGACATCTACTGGATCCGACGTGGCATCAGCCATCCGTTCACATCACCGTCATTCCGGGGCGCTAAATTTCCGCGCCGTGAGTTTCTGTAATCAGGGAAGCACGTGGGGCTGGATACAAACGGCCCAGGGAGTTTGTAATTGGGGTGGTGGGGGGTGGGGTGGGGGGGTGCTATGGGGGGACGTTGTTTGATTCGTACGGAGGACAGGTTCCTAGTTATCCCTCTTTACAGCCAAATTGGATAAAAGTTATAATGAGTAATGACAAGTACGTTTATACTAATAATGTTCATAATATGTAATATTTAATAGTATAATATGTAAATTAAGCATATACTGCTGTATTGTTATTTTAGAATGCAGATGTCACATTTATTTATGTTGTTTTTTTGATTTTTCTGCCAGTCTGTTGTCATGTCATTTGTTTGTGTCTCTGTATTATTTAACGAAAATGGTAACAGTAAATATTGTGATTTGTCTGTTGCTGATTGGTCCATTTCTGCAGGACGGCATATCAAGCACAGCGTGTACATTTGCACAGAGGGCCAAGCCGGGGCCTGGACTCCCGTCCAGAACCAGGCACACAAACCGACACCCCCGAATGGCACTTGGAGAACGGTTACTGCGGGAAATTGCATCTTGACGTAACGATACTAGCTCACCAGACTGTGGGCTAATTTTGAGTAGTTCTGGGTCCCTGGAGAGGGAGGGGCTGAACATGCAGTGGTTTATTAAGGGATTCTGCGATGCGGGAGCTCCCTCCAGACTCACGCAGAGAAAGAGTATGTGAACGGGTTGGGATTACCCATAATTCCAGGGTGTGACGCTTGCTTGGCCCAGGGGGAAACGGCACGCTGGCAGCGCCCCGTGAACCATTCCAGTAATGGCCCCCTTTTCACACTGGCACAGACTGTTTTACTTTAACTTCAGAGAGACCCATTACTGCATTACCATGGTGAGATACTTCTCATGTGTTCAATTGGTACAAAATCGTACATTGTATAAAAGAGATGTTTTTCCCATGTGGATCGGCTGTCTATAAGGGAAGATCCTTTATATTCTGCAGAAACGGGAGTAAAGAAATGGGGCTCCAGAGATCAGGGATGGATTAGTTTTTGATTTATAATTATATACAGTATATACTGTATATGTAATGTGTGTGTGTGCGTGTGTGTGTGCGTGTGCACACACACATATATTTTGTTATTGACTGCAATATCAATAAGTATTTCAAATAATCTATAAAAACATTCAGCCTTTTGAAACAACACTGAATAATTTATTGACACAATGACGGATCTGAACAATACTGTGACGACCATTTCAACTTCTTACATCGACTTTAATTATGAAATAAATTCCGTTAGACTGTTTTATTACCTAGGTTGATTTGTATCTGTGGATTGAACGCTTACGTTCTTATTTTTGAAACGCATGAATTAATAATGATCAAAAGTAATGTCTTCTACACTTAATATTTAACATGTCTATGATGCACATGTGATGGCTGCTTGAGGATGAAAGTCTTACTCCATTCATGTGCAGCTCAACAGGTGGACTTGCAGGTGCCCAATCAGCCAGCAGGGGTCGCTACTGCACGAGATGAGATGCTTTCCTCGCGTACGACTGAAACCCTCCATTACCTGGCGATGATGGGGCCAATTGTGTGTCATGCTATGGGCGTGTTGAGCCCATAACAGAACGCTGCCATAACAGAAAGAGCCATCCCACAGTCTTGTACGTATATGTTGCCTTTAAAGGGTAACTACACTCTAGATCACTTTTTTTTTCTCTGTAAACGTGTTTGTATGCCTACCTTATAATGAAACTTATTCATGCATTCCGTTATTTCAACAACTCAGAAATAATATTGTATATCGTAAGAAACTGGTAGAAAAGCGTCTTTGTGCTGCCCCTAATGGCTGACATTTCCTTTCTGCTCCCCACATTGCCCCCGCCCCAATCTTGATGTCAGAGTACCTCTTTGGAGGTACCTCTACGTCATATGGATAATTGTTGTTGGCCACAATGGAAACAGCCGGCACCTGATTGGTTAGACCCACTACGTTACTTTCATTTTGCGTAAGTACGTGGCGTCTTGTTCAATTCTCTTATTCCACCTAAATAGTCCACTAAAATATGTTCCTGAAAATATTTGAGGTGAGAAATAGGCCATGCAGTTGATGAATATTGATTCATATTTGATGTGCAATGTCTAGTTTGACAGTTTGATCCGAGTTATACGAAATCATTTGTACAATGTACGTTAATTTATGCAAATGACGATGGACACAGCTCCTCCGCCCCCACCCCTCTCCCTCGCTCACCCCACAAAGTATTTTTCAAAATTGTGTAGTAGGCGGAGACAGGCTGAGACAGAGGGTGTAGTGTACAGTCACCACTAGGCACTCTCCATTTCCCCGCCATATCAAATGAAATATACGGTTTGTTTGAATTCATATCGTAAAAAAACAAAAACAAGAAAACGTATTAAAATCACAGCACCTGGAGGTCTCTGCAGGTATGCTGAAGGAACATATTTTTAGATTATGTTATTTTGGGAGTGGGGGGGGGGGGGGGGGGTTACTGTGTTATTGCCTGACTCGATTGATAAACCCTGCCCTCAGATCAGTTTGTACACTAATGCATTCTGGACACAAACAGATGGTTCAAAAACAGAGAATTGCAATTGCACATCTTCCTTTGGACATTAAGGTAGAAGCCATTATTACAGCTTGTGTAATGACCTATAAAAGAAACATCACTTCATTTTCATTTGTGAATAGCCATTCAGGGTCAAGCGGTAGTCAGGATAGATTCAGGGTCAAACAGCATTACTGTATTATTGTCCACAGTACATCAGTCACTAAAACTGTATAATCAGGTATAAACTGCAGGTTTACAGATGTGGTATGTTTAAAAAAAAAAACTTGTCCTTGGGGAGAGAAGAGTCAAATCTTCCACATGAATTATGTACGAGGTGCATGGAGAAGGCTTCTTACCAGGCCTGTTTTTGGGGTCAATAGGCAAGGGGAGAGAGAATGGAGGGATGAAATAAAAAGGGGAAAAAAGAAAAGATTCTTTTTTAATGACCAGAAAAGGAATATTCCTGTACTTTCTTTGCTGTGCTAATCTGTAATCACAGTATTTGTAGAGAGTGACAGTTACTGTAAAACAGATCAAAGTTTAGACCACCTTGCGAGCGTTTTATCTTTACGGGGTTTTCATTTTTCCGTTTGTTAACGGGATGATATAACATAATCATTTGAATGTGTGTCTGAGGGTGTGCTGTATTATGTGTGTAGTCTGATTATGTGTATATGTGCATGAGATTATGTTTATGTGTGTCCGTCTGGTCATTTGTGATTGTGTATGTGTCTGTATGCATATGTGAATGTGTGTGCACGTGCCTATGTGTGTGTGTGTGTGTGTGTGTGTGTGTGTGATTGTGTATGTATGCATATGTGAGTGTATGTCCATGTGTATGTGTATGTATATGAGTGTGTGCATGTGTGATTGTGTATGTGTATATATGAATATGTGTGCATGTGTGATTGTGTATTATGTGAGTGTGTGCGCGTGTGTGAAATGTGAGTGTGTGTGTGTGTGATTGTGTATATGTATATATGCATATGTGTGCATGTGCGATTGTGTATGTATGCATATGTGAGTGTGTGTATGCATGTGTGATTGTGTATGTGTATATGATTGTGTATGTGTATATAAGTGTAGCATAAGGAACTGGCCTTGTAACCGAAAGGTTGCAGGTTCGATTCCCAGGTAGGACACTGCCGTTGTACCCTTGAGCAAGGTACTTAACCTGAATCGCTTCAGTATATATCCAGCTGTATAAATGGATAATATGTAAAAAATGATTAAAAGGTTGTGTAAGTCGCTCTGGATAAGAGCGTCTGCTAAATGCCTATAATGTAATGTAATGTATATATGCGTATGTGAGTGCATGCATATGTGAGTGTGTGATTGTGTATGTGTATGTATGCATATGTGAGTGTGTGCGTGTGTGATTGTGTATGTGTATGTATGCATACATTGTGTGTGATTGTGTTTGTGTGTCTATGCATATGATTGTGTGTGATTGTGTATGTGTATATATGTGTATGTGAGTGCATGTGATTGTGTATGTGCATGCATGCATATCAGTGTGTGTGTGTGTGTGTGTGTGTGTGCGATTGTGTATGTGTATGTATGTATACATACGTGAGTGTGTGCGCGTGTGTGATTGTGTTTGTGTGTCTATGCATGTGTGATTGTGTATGTATGCATATGTGAGTGTGTGTGCATGTGTGATTGTGTATGTATGCATATGTGAGTGCGTTTGCGTGCATGATTGTGTATGTGTATGTATGCGTGCATGATTGTGTATGTGTATGTATGCATGTGTGATTGTGTATGTGTATGGATGCATGTGTGTGTGTGTGTGTGTGCGTGTGTGTGTGTGTGTGTGTGTGTGTGCATGTGTGATTGTGTATGTGTATGTATGCATATGTGTGTCTGTTTGTATGTGTGATTGTGTATGTGTATATATGCATGTGTGTGCGTTTGCGTGTGTGATTGTGTACATGTGAGTGCGTGTGTGATTGTGTACATGTGAGTGCGTGTGTGATTGTGTACATGTGAGTGCGTGTGTGATTGTGTACATGTGAGTGCGTGTGTGATTGTGTACATGTGAGTGCGTGTGTGATTGTGTACATGTGAGTGCGTGTGTGATTGTGTACATGTGAGTGCGTGTGTGATTGTGTACATGTGAGTGCGTGTGTGATTGTGTACATGTGAGTGCGTGTGTGATTGTGTACATGTGAGTGCGTGTGTGATTGTGTACATGTGAGTGCGTGTGTACATTTGAGTGCGTGTGTGATTGTGTACATGTGAGTGCGTGTGTGATTGTGTACATGTGAGTGCGTGTGTGATTGTGTACATGTGAGTGCGTGTGTGATTGTGTACATGTGAGTGCGTGTGTGATTGTGTACATGTGAGTGCGTGTGTGATTGTGTACATGTGAGTGCGTGTGTGATTGTGTACATGTGAGTGCGTGTGTGATTGTGTACATGTGAGTGCGTGTGTGATTGTGTACATGTGAGTGTGTGTGTGATTGTGTACATGTGAGTGCGTGTGTGATTGTGTACATGTGAGTGCGTGTGTGATTGTGTACATGTGAGTGCGTGTGTGATTGTGTACATGTGAGTGCGTGTGTGATTGTGTACATGTGAGTGCGTGTGTGATTGTGTACATGTGAGTGCGTGTGTGATTGTGTACATGTGAGTGCGTGTGTGATTGTGTACATGTGAGTGCGTGTGTGATTGTGTACATGTGAGTGCGTGTGTGATTGTGTACATGTGAGTGCGTGTGTGATTGTGTATGTGTGAGTGCGTGTGTGTGATTGTGTACATGTGAGTGCGTGTGTGATTGTGTACATGTGAGTGCGTGTGTGATTGTGTATATGTGAGTGCGTGTGTGATTGTGTACATGTGAGTGCGTGTGCGTGATTGTGCGCTCTGGGGTCCAGACAGAAGTGACCTAAACTGTTTAAATTTTCAAGAGTCTATGAGGGTGTCTGAGGATGTTCAAATTCCCATTTAGGCTCAGTTCGGTCTTTATAATTGATTTCTGTGAGTTTTTAAAACATATAACATAAAATGTACAAAATATAATCTTCATAAGCAATGCACTTACTCACCACAGTTGCTGCAACTATTTGTAAAGGTTAATGTTAGTATAGCTGAAGCAGATTGAATAATCAGGCATCCCACACCATTCTGAGCCCAGCATACTGGCTTACAATGAGGATATACCTGAAAATGGCACGCATCACAGAGCACAGCAGAAATGTGTACGCGTGTACGGTACGCTATAAGCGGGTTGTCTTAATGGCTACGCACACCGTTGATTGGCTTTCGGTTTTTTTTCCCCCCCGTTGGCCGCTCCGTTTTGCAGCCCCGTTCAAAACCGATCAACGGTACATCTGTCAGGGAATTACCGGGAAAGAGGGAACAGGATTCAGAACCACGCGTGGTTGTCAACGGCGAGGTGAAAACGTGTAGTCATCCCCGGTCCATTTTTGTTTTTGCCATTCTACCGTCGGCCAGGAGCATTGGGGAGGGTGTGTGTGTGTGTGTGTGTGGGGGGGGTGGGCTAGAGGAACGGAAATGAACTCTCCTTGTAGACAGCTGCTGCAATAACCTGAATAGATGTCGTCCCCAGTGCAATTAAAGCCTCCCTGATTACGCCTGTCTGGCCATCGATTGGAAACTTTCACTTAATAACCACTACCATGGTCTCTTATCTTAACCTCAAGGTTCAGCCTTCAGGAACCGGCTTGGTGGAGATTTATGCCTGATGCCTTAGTGGCTCCGGAGGGACTCTGTCATTTCTTTATTCCAAAGTGTGGAGAGGTTTGGCGCTTGTTACACCGCATTATTAAAGAGGCCACCTCTTCTGTTGCCGGGGCACGTTTTTCAATAAGTTCGTCTCAGCGAGACGCTCGTCTGTATTATATACGGGAGGGCGTCTGCGTGTCGCTGAAAAAAGACCCTCTCCAAAAATATCAAACAAAGAACAAGGAGACTACTAACACACATTGGTGAGCCATAATCAGACGCTTTCAGATCTGGTGAATGCGTATAAATCAAATGCGTTTCATATTTTTCCTGTTGCCGTATCTCACGTTAAAGGCGATGCTGATTGTATTTCTCATTGACAGCATTCTAAACATTACCCCCTATATTTAAAACTGTGGCACACTTTTCTGCCATTGCAGGGCGGCTGTCGAAAATTCCCTTCTTTTTTTTTGTAAAGGTGGAAAAAAAATAGGTGAAATTGCACAAGAGAGGGGAGAAGTAACAGAAACGCGTCTTTGTTTAAAATTCGTTCCTGTTTATGGTGAGGGTCCGGGGGATTACGCGGCCTGTCGGTCTGTCCCGCGAACAGAAGAAGACCAGAACGGGCTGTAAACGTTTCCTGGGACGGCTCCAAACCCCGCTGTTCGCCTCCAGAAGCAGCATCGCCTGGTGTAAGAAATTCACCCTTCACAGCTCCTGCCTCCCAATCATACACCTGTTTGGTCGGGAGTGCCAGTCTCTTCCGCCCGCTCCCTGCTCAGTCATCCGAACGGAGCACAGGTTGTCCACAGAACTGCCCTCAGGCTCCACAATGTGTTCAGGCCTGGCTGGGAAAACAGGAGGGCGGGTGGGGGAGGCTGGCGGTGTGGGGCGGGGGGCGGGGGGCGGGGGGAGCGAGGGGGGGGGGGGGGGGGGCATGATAAATAATGCTGCGGCCTTTTCTGAGGGTGAGAGAGAGCGAGAGAAGGCAGGATTTCTCCGCTTCCTCTGTGATCACATTCTCTCCTCCCCTCTCAGTTCAAAATGCTTTATTGGCATGAAATACGCACCAGTACATACAGTATTAACAAAGCATCATAACAGAATAATAACCACGAATAGACTAGCAACACAAACGTATAAAACAATTTGATTAATAAGTGTAGTTAAGGGAGAAAAGCATAAACAAGACATTCTAGAATAATGATATTAATACAGAAATTATGTGACCCTCTTTTTATTGGGCGCCCTCTCTCTCTTTCTGTCTGTCTCCCTTACTCTCTATCCTTCTCATGTACTTTCTCTCTGTGTCATGTTGTACACGCACGTGGTTAAGCTTGCCACACAAAAAAAAGCCTTCAGGTTCTGGTTTAAGCACCTGCTCCTAAAATGCAGGGCACATCTTGATCCCCTGGCCTGCAGGAAGGTGGTCAACGTTAACCTTCATTTCAAATTAAAAATGAAAGTCTGCACTTTAACCTCACAGTCACTGTTCCATTTCAAATCCAATGTGCTGGACTACAGAGCCAAAACAACAAAAAAATGTTGGAGTGCACCGTATATACATTAGTGCATAAATAATTATATATGCGGCATATTCAGCATTCCTTCTCTTGCCATGCCTCTGTTAAACAATAATAGTGGTTCACAATATTTCAGAAAAAATAACTACATAATAAAATACACACAATATCAGAAATATCTAGAAGTGTAATGATTCAAAAAACATATGTGTACGCAGAACACCTACACTTACATCACTTTGCATGATGGTTCGGCCTAAAAACTAGTGTCGAACCGGCTCATCCCCCCTACTGATGTTGCTACTCACTTACTGCAGGTCGGCGGGAGGAGGCGGGGAGAACGTTGTGGCTCCTCCTCCCACCGCCGTTCCTGGCAGGCTCGGCTCTGCGGGGCTTCTCTCTGGTGATCACCATGTCAAAGTCCATTAGCTCTGAAGGACGCGAGGCCGGGCGCGTGGCTCAGCTCTCTCTGTCTCTACAGAACCGCCACCGACAACAACCCCCCCCCCCCCGCCATTACTCTACAGCCCAACACCGCCACACTATTAACAACCCCTCCACTCTACAGCCCAACACCACCTCCAACATTTCCCCCATCTCCTATCTCTCTATGACTCAACACCAACAGACGCAGGTCCAGACCAGCCGGCGTCAAGCTCAAAAACATAAATCTAAGCTCATAATATTAATACACAATCATGCACATGGTATCTAGCAGTTCTCCTTAAGAATAGTTTGCCATGCTAATGAGGACAGTGTGCCAAACACTGTGTGTAAAAGAACAGCATAGCGCTATTTCTTGGTACCACATGCTCATTGGTTTTTTGTTGTTTGATTTATTGCTGTTTTTGTTGTGGTGGTGGTTGTGCGTTCAGCATTTTTTGATGCATTTATCAGTAAACCTAGTGAAATGGGCCAGGGAGTGGTCACTTCTTCCATTTGGATATGAGTCAGAGAAGGCTTGCCTACATACTCTCCAAATTGTGACTAACAGCTCCATGTTCAACCTTAAAAAGGAAGAGGTGTTTATTATATTTTCTCACATCTCAGGACTGCATACTGTTGGGTTCCGTGTGATGATGGGGTGGGCGAGGGGAAGGGGGGTGGGGGGCGGTTTTTAAGATGCGAAGTCGGAATGACTGGAGGCATTTATCAGAGAGATCAGCAGAACGAGGAAGACAATAGCTAATGAGTGTTTTCTCCCTGTTGGGCGAACGAGCTCCAGACAATGCACCAACATCTGTGCCGGGTGTCCCCTGAGTCGTATAATGGCGGCCCGCAGCCTCACCTGCCCAGAGCTCTCAGACACGACTGCTCTCCGCACACACACACGCACACACACACACACACACACACACACACGCATACACACACACGCATACACACGCACACACACACACGCACATACACACGCGCACACACACACATACACGCACTCAGGCATGCTTACACACACTCTCTCTCATCCCCCACCCCCACTCACTATTTCAGTGAGAGGGACTTTGAACATGGGGGGGTGCTGGGGGGGGGGGGGGGGACATTCAGGTCAAACCCATAAAGCATCCCCCCCCCACCCCCCCATTCAAGGTCACGGCACCGACTTGAAACGAAACTCTCAGGAAAGAAATATTAAAAATGTCAGGGTTTTTGAGTTAGCGTTAGCGTTAGCGCTTGCACCGGGAGAGAAGAAGATTCCCTGTTCCCCGTGTGTGTGTGTGTGTGTGTGTGTGTGTGTGTGTGTGCGCGTGTGTGGTGTGTTTGGGGGGGGCAACCAGGTGTGGACCTTCACGTCAGTGTAAGTGATGTTTAATGAATGGGGCCTGCGAGAGGGTGGGGGTTAGGGGAGGACGCATGCAGGTTCGACACGTGAACCGGGGCGCTGTCTGTCTGCACCACCACCCCCAACCCCACCACCACCACCACCACCCCAAAACCTGAAAACAACCTGGGATGGAGGGATGATTCAGTGGGTGGAAAATCTCAGCAGTAAATATGTCTGATTCCCCAGTAGAGCGACGATAAAACCTGGAAATGGAGTATAGCAGTGGTGCAGTTCAGTCCCGATCCGGATCCTGACCTGAGCTTTGCCTCTACCTTCACTCTCTCTGTGGAATGGAGTAAAGCAGTTGCGCAGTTCGGCCCCGATCCGGATCCTGACCTGAGCTTTGCCTCTACCTTCACTCTCTCTGTGGAATGGAGTAAAGCAGTTGCGCAGTTCGGCCCCGATCCGGATCCTGACCTGAGCTTTGCCTCTACCTTCACTCTCTCTGTTCAAGTTTCACAACAATCTCCAGTCAGAAAATGGTAAATGATAATCAAATTCATGCACACACACATACACACACACACTCATACATACATAATACATACACATACTCACAGATATACATGATACGCAAACATAATCACACACACGCACAGACATACATAATACGCAAACACAGTCTCGCGCACACACACACACACACACACACACACACACTTTGACCCATCCAGAGGACAAGGGGTACCTGGTAATTAAAATGCAATCTCTGCCACTGCCCCCACCTCTCCCCCTCCATGTGCCCCCCCCCCCCACCCCCCCACCCAAAAGAGCCTGGGGGTTGAGAGGTGGCACCTGCACTGCCACGCCACCTGCGCCCGCCGCCTCCCTTCATTAAACCCGGTATTTATACCCAACTGCCCCTGCTCCTCGCAAGGGCCCCGCGCAAAAAAGAGCGCCGCGGCTTTATTAGAATTAATGTGGCACTTGAGCGAGCGAGCCTTCCGCGTGCAGGGGCGCCGGGAGAAAGAGTCCCCAGCCCGCCTCTGTCACATCGAATAAAGGCGCCGGGGCAAGCCGGGTGCGCAGATGAGCGCGGACGGCGCGTGACACGACGTTTTTCGGGGAGGGGGGGCGGCGAGCACAAACCCCGTGCTTTTTTTTATTTTTTATTTCCTCGTTACTCCTCTAATTCTTCTTCCCCGTCTTTCGCCCGCAATCTGGCATCTCGCTTCCCTTCACGCCGTGTCGTCGCTCGCGAGACACAAACGCATCGACCGAGGCCGCGTTAGGCACTTTAGTTACCTGGTGCGCGCATATTTAGCATAGCATTTTAGTGTAGCATTTAGTACATGTTTAGTATACATGCAACAGAAGCGACGGGAGGCTGAAGTACTGCATATATATCATATGTGCAACAGGCATGCATCTATGCATGTTAAAAACCATAAAGTGCCCATTTGCACATTACTTATTCATGCCGGCACGTGCATGTACAATTTATGAATATAGCCACATACAGCTGAGTAGATGAACAGATGGTTTACCAAAGGCCCAAATTATACAACCTAGTGTGTATCATTCAATAAAGGTCTCTTTATCTCTCTCGCTCTGTGAAAGTTCCTTTGCTCAACAGGTGACATTATGGGGGGGGGGGGCACAGTGGAACGAGCATCAGTGTAAAGAGGGGGTTCATGGCACCCACCTCCAGCACTAGCCGAACAGGATTTAAGGGGTGGGGGCGGGCTCCGGGGCGGGCGTGGGCCTGCCTGTCAGGCGGGCTCCGGGGCGGGCGTGGCCTGCCTGTCAGGCAGCAAGGGAGCGCATTAAAGGGCCGGCTTGCATCATTCAGAGCCTCCAATTAAACACAAATATCTGCATACAAGTTTCAGTCTCCCGATCTGCTGTGTGATCTTTCAAGCAGCGGGGGAATTGAGCTAAATATACTGCACATCCACCCGCAGTCCTGCAGTCTCTGCAACGCACGCCCCAGTTCATTAGTGTTAAAAAATGGTAAGCGTTTTGAAGGCAAATGTACTTTTTAGGTCTTATTAGCTTCATGTAATGTTGTTTAAAGGGCAAATGAGGCTTCCAATTAAAGCAGGCACTGAAGGGAAAAAATATAAAATGGAAAAGTTTCTTTTTCAGTTTCTCTGAAAAATAAGGCTACTTTTTATTTATTTATCCCAAGCTCCAAAACTGCTCCTGTTCGAAACAATTCTTATCACAGAGACATCAACAGAGTTATATGGCTTATACACTCAAACGTATAATACCACCAACTTCCTCAAGATTGAATTATATGATTACACTGTAAGCATCCATTAAACAGAAAATAACATCATCAGTCTTTTTCTTTTTAAAAAAAAATCCAACCACTGAAGCCATGGGATAGATTTTATTTTTTTCAACAAAAAAAAATATGGCTGAATGAAGCAGTAGTCCTAAATGCATTTTTCATCTTAGAGAATAAACAGGGATAAAGACTTTTGCTCAGATAATAAGGCTGTTCTGATACAAACGCTACAAACCCCAAACGGGGGAACCCTTTACCAGCCAAGTGTGCATTGCTGTGATGTCAGTTAGGACGCATTTGCCATAAATGTTGTCGGGACGCGCGGCACGGCAGTCATTCAGTCTTAATTGCGTGCCGGCATTTTGGACGTTACAGTTGACCGTTTTGTATTACAAACAAAGGTGATACCTTTGGCTCGGCATAAAACCCAGATGGTGGCCACGGCAACAGCAAGGCTGTATAATGCAGTCTCTCTCTCTCTATCTCTTTCTTTCTCTCTCTCTCTCTCTCTCTCTCTCTCTCTCTCTCTCTCTCTCTCTATCAATGCGTGCCCCTGTAGATGAATCGTATGCGAGTGGTGATCACTACCTTCCTCTGCCACCCCCGCCCCCCCCCCCCCCCCGACTCTCCCAGACCCGCAGAGAAAGGGCAGAGCGGCCAAGAGGAGAGAAGACAGACCGGCGCTTTGCTAGGCCCAGGGAAGGTGCACAGAGACACGTCTTAAATTCGGTTACAGTCCTGTCAGTATTCATTGTGACTGCGCACTTCCTCTTAACAGTAAAATCTCAACAGGGGCATTGTTCATGATGGAAAACAATGAGAATGATTTGTGAACTCTTGCAGTCTTTGTAATTTCATCAGTGTAATGGGATTATATTTCAAATCACCACTCCTTTGTTCATTACGCATTTAAACTCCTGTGACAGACAAAAACTTAAATAAAATGTGCGTGTCAACCCTGGTTGACTTCTCCCGCGCTCGCACTTGATTAGACAAACAGAGCGCCGGGGCCCGTGCACGGGGGGGAATAATGTGCTCATTTATTCATTTTTCCGACGAGTCACAATAGATTTTTAACGACCAATGTCTGACCTCCCTTAGGTACTCCCTGCTTAGGGGGGTTAATAAACCTTAACACTCTCCGCCACTCCGCCGCCGGAGCGCTCCACGGAAGCGCAAGGCCGAGAGACGGCTGCAATCAGATGAAGACTGAGGCGAATCGAGCCTCAATCTCCCCCCGACCCCCCCCCCCCCACCACCCACCCCCACCAGAAGCTGGAGTGTAGGAGATCACTGGTATTCTACTTAGACTCCAATTCCGCACCGTCTCAGGGGGGCAATTAAACAGAGTACAGCGCAAGTATGCTCTCTTTTTTTTTTTTTTCTTTTGCCCCATTCGCTTCCCGAGTGTTAAAAACTTTCTCCGCCTGCCACCCTTCCTCGAAGCCAGGATGGGACGGGACGGGACGGGCCAGGCCCTGCCGAAATGGGCACACGCCACCGGCCATTTCCCCGTCCTGAAATATAAAAGTTTGCTTTGAGGTAGTTTGCGCTGTTCCTTGCTTATTTGAAATGGAGGGGCCTGCTCTCTCAGCAGCGTGAGGCATGTGTTAAGCAACTGCCAGTTACTCTCTCTTCTTAAATTTCAAATGGGCTGAGAAAATACATGTAAAGGATAAGGCCGGCATTTTTAAAACACTTGTTTTATTGTCACAACCTATTATCACCAAAAAGTGTTCATTTCGATGGAAACAAATTTTCAGTATTTCGTTGCCACGCATTGGTAAACATTCAATGCGGTAGTGAATAGGCAAGCCAAACATTTCCACGACTGGGTGCCAAACACTTCATTGTCCCACAAACAGTTCACAGAAGTTGCATGGAGATTTCTATTTTTTAGTTGTACAAACTTCCAAAATACAGCTAGTAGCTATTGCTGTATATACTATATACAGCCTGTGCGTTGTTGCTTCCCACGGCTCACCTATTCACTACTGCATCGAATGTGTACAAAAGTGCGACACCAAAATACTGAAAATAGTTGAATAATCAAACTTAACAATTTGCTCAGTTTTGAAGTAAATTTGGTGAAAACTACACTGGCCATGTTTTTTGTGATAATGGGTTGTGACAATGAGAAAAAATCGCCGGCCTTATCCTTTAAAATGGAAGTTGCTCTGGATGAGCCTGTGTCAGGTGGGGTAGGCCTACTGCCATTGTAGTCCAGGGCAAGGTACTTAAACTGAATGCAGTTACTATCCAGCTGTACCTATAGATCCACACTATTTACAATGCATGCTTGTATAAGCCGCTCAGGATGAGGGTGTTGTCTAAGCAAATGGATGACATAATGTAATTTACTGAAGAGTGGGGCCTGATGCAGTGATCTTATATGCAGCCTCTTATAAAATTCACGTACGAGCTACAGTTCCATAGCCCCTGTCAGAATTTCTTTACTAGATGTCTGGTTGTGACGAAGGTGTCAATTCGGAATGTGATACGATGACTGAATGATGGACATTTGAGGGCGCGGGATGAAAACGTAAAGGTCATTTGCAACTCAAAACTTGGCCCCAGACGGACTTGGAGCGAAAGGTACACGCCTGTTTATATCACTCTGCTTTCTTTCAGTGCACTGATTTGCGGCCCCGAGTTTAAAAGCCACGTCTTTCCCTCTTGCTTTCAACGGCACGTTGGGTGGCTGAGAGGCGATATATTCCAGAATTTTCCTTCTTAACCCTTGCATTATGTTCCGGGTCAATTTGACCCGATTCAATATTTGACGCCTCCTTAAAACCAGTTAACCTTATTTTTTCATCTTGACACTGTATGATTTTTCCTAATTTTTTGGGATTAAATAGTAAACACACAATAAACATAATGCTATATTTTTTTAAAGTCCTATACCAACTTTGTATAAAAGGTGTTGTGTGGCGGCATTTGTGGGGTAGCTGTATAAAATGTAAGAAAATATACAACCTTTATTAGTTTTTAACTCTGACTTTCTGTGGGTAATTCTGGTGGCACTTTGCCATATAGGTTTTAAACTTCACAAACATTCATTACCTCAGGCTCTAAAATTAGATGTTTCATCACAGATTTTTAATACTTAGGGATATAAGGCTAGTCAATTGGGAGACACACAAAATGTGATGCAGAAACTGTCAAAATTTTTCTATCACAATAGTTTTGAGTCAATTTAAACTTTTGGGGTCAATTTGACCCAAACATAAATGGCATCATGAAATGTAAACATAATACAAGGGTTAACTTCGCCGGTGGCATCTTCGTCGATTACCGGAGACTGATTCATTGAAGGTGAAGTGCGCTAAATATGCATATATTTCCAGACAAATTCTGTTTCATAACCACACAGAGAACCTTGTCATGTGGTAGAAGGGGGAATTTCAAAAGTTTACATGGTCCTGCTTAATGGCAGGGAAGATTGCCAGTGCAGTGGTGCTATATGAAGTCAGGATTATTTAAACATTCAGCATGTATCTCAATGAGTGACACATAGCCCAGTCACTGGCAGAACTGCACTTTGAAAGAGGCTATTCGGAGTCTTAATCTGAGGCACATAAACACAATGCTGGACCTGCCACAGACCACATCAATTACAATGGGGTAAATTATTATGGAATATATTTTGTGGGGAGAAGTATGTTCTGATTGTTTCAAGCAAGTCAATAATAAACAGCTCAATGTAGCCCCTCCCATTATGGGGTTCATTAAATCTCACCCTCCCATCATTGGCTATGATGGGAAGTCAGGGCCGAATCGCACAGGGTGACGGACCTGTGGATGAGGTGGCCAATCGCATCAGCAGTCACGACCATACGGGAGGCGGGAGGCAGGGAAGAGGCGGAGTCCCGGGTAGGTAGCGGCTGATGTAGGCGCGGTGGCCACAGCTGCTGCCAGCGCCTGTTTCGGATGGCCACAGCTCCCCTGTGATTTACCCCGATCACTGACGCAATCGCCTGCGCCCTCCATACGGTGTACACCTCAACCTGTGTGGGGGGTTTCGTTCTGACGTCCTATCATTCTGTCCTGAGTGTATTTCTCCTCGTGTTTACATTTAACCCCGTCCATACGAATTAAGGAGAAGAATATCTATCAATCTCCTTATTTCTTTATTGTTGCTCCCACCCCACCAGCGTCATTGTTCCTCTCTTTTCTTAGAGCTCTTTTGTCAGAAGCCACTTGGGAGAAGGGAAAATTACAGACTACCTGGTAATTAGCAAAGTTCGGCGCAAACTAAAATCTGTGGCGCTCTCCGAGCTCCCCGCTACCGGCAGCTTTCTCTTAGCAACTAATTAAGTCCGCCTCTGAGGTTTCAGACAGCGGCAGCCGTACATGCTACAACAGCAGAATTAAAGCGTGTGCGTGCAAGAGAGAGCAAATCTTTTATTTTTTTTATAGAAGAATAAAAATGACACCGCCGTTCCCGGGGGGTTATTATTGTTTCATACTTGAATGGATTTTTCAAATAGAAATAGCAGTGGTGGTCACCATTATGCGTAATTCCAAATAGCAAGGCTCGCTCCGTTCTTAATATTCTTTAATTATTATAATGTCATTATCCATATCTGGCAATGTAGCATGAAAAAGAACACCGGGACCCACTGGGTATTAAGCGCAGGTTTTTAATCTTCCCAACGCTGAATTAAATCACATTTTTAAAAAGGCATTATTAGTGATGCTATCATCAGCGCTGTGAGTGAATATTGTGGCGGCGGCATCATCAAATGAACCCGTGTCTTTCACGGACTCAGTTTGTTTAATGGTTGCCATTATTACCGATGTCGCAGAGTGATTACTGCTTATGTTTTTTTTTTTTGTTTGTTTTGTGTTTGTTTTACGAGCTTAATGTTTCAGTAGAAGTTAAGGGTGATAATAGGATTTTGTGCATGTTTGTAAAGTAGCTATAGAACATTGAATATAGATTAATAAAATGATCTAAACTGCACACAAAAAAGAAAAGAAAAATAATGCTATGCAGATAGGTCAGAACCGGCACAATGAAAAAAAAATCAAATTTGACATGAGACCTAAGTAAGAGGATGTTAAGAAAAACAATGCCTGTAGTTGTTGACTTTGACACCAGTGGCAAATGTAGATTGTGTTTGAACTGAAAACTGCATCTTAAACCAGACCTACTGGGACAAGGAGGCCTAGCAGATGATTTAAACATACTTGTGTGATGTCCCTGTAAAAATATTGCAACAGCGCCACACTGTATTATGACACATAAAATACATATTTCTAGGGGCTTCAAACTATTTGTTTAGTACTATAGGCCTACAACAAAATGAAACCCAAGGATATTTGGTTGGATGTCTCCAGTACAGAAGGTCTATATTCAGCAAGTAGCTAGACGGCCAACAGATGCATTGAAAATCCTTTCCAGGATGAAAAACCTTTTTTTTCCAGAGAAAAACCATAGGCTTTCTTTAAAACATTGAATTATTATTATTTGTTGTGCTGTACTGAACCACAACCAACAACAAAACAATTTTAATTTGAAATAAAAAGGTCAAACCTCCCTCTTTACGGATTTGCAGTTTCAGAGGGGGGATGGTGCACCTCCTTGTTGTGATGCAATCCATGGGAGACACACCTCTACCGGCCGGCAGTCATTATTTTCTCCTCAATTAAGAAGAGCTGAAGCCCTCGATAACGAGCTAAAAAATGCCACATAATTAGAAATACAGCGCAAACACTATTATTGTCAGGAGAACACGACGGTATAATGAAGCAATTATAAATGAGAGGCAGCGTGCCCGTTATTAATTTCGGCTTTTAGGAATCTCGAGACGGAGCGTGGTTAAACGTTTGAGCGAGAGCCGGGAGAACGCTAAAGGTGCTTTAAGCTGGCAAACCCACGCGAGGTTGCCTCTTTGAGGAGAGACTCCTGCGGGAGGCAGGGGTACTGGTACCTGCCAGCATTGTCAACGCCGTTAGGAACCTCTCTACCAACGCAGGTCTTCTTTGGATTCAACCAATGGGGAGTGGTGGTTTGGGGCCTGCTCCAGTCTTGTGCCAAAAAAGCATGAATGTGTCACTCGTGGCAGAAATATGACTGAATATACAAAGAAATAAGTGTACCAGCAGATGAAGCTTGCATGATCATTTGTGCCTGATCTGTGGTGCCGATGATCGTTCTCCATTGTTTGTATGGGGGGCATACGGCGCCTTGTATGTGAGGTGCTGTTCATTTGTCTGGGTTGTGGGGGAGATAACCTGTAAAGCGGAGCAATGGGACCCGTCAGAAGAGGTCTCAGGATGAAAAGCTTGGGCGGAGGGGGCCCGTTTCAGGAGAGCCGTCTCTTAAGCGTGCTTTTTTCCCATCTCATCGCATTTGAGAGAAAGGAAATTTCTTAAACCCAGCTGAAAAATAAAAACACATAAAAAAATCGCAACACCACGTATTGATCTCTCTTTGAAATGCACACTGAGCTCTTCGGCTCCTTCTTCTTCTTCTTCTTCTTCTTCTTCTTCTTAAAACCACGCAATTAAAAAAAAAAAGGAGTTGCATTTCATTAAAATAATAAATGCTTTCATTTCACTCCCCGCCCCTCCTCCCTGACTGCCAAGCGTACTGGAGATGTGCAGACACAACTTTTTATTAATGAGTTGTTTTTCTCTTTGATTTTGCCCACATATTTAAATTGCCGGCGACGTGCAGAACTCCCCGGTTCCTCGGGATATTTGAAGAGTTTCTCTTCCTTGGTTTTTATTTTTTATTTTTTTATTTTTCCCCCCCAGCTCAGAGGCATCAAACAACAAACATGTGAACAAAGGAGAAAGAGGGAGAGAGTAAGAGGAGTCACTCCTCTTTGTATACGCTGGGAATTGTCCTCCTCGGATAGAAAAGCCATCTTATTAACAGACAGAGGAACGCTATGGGCCCCCGCCACATCATTATTGCCTGGAGAACGCCGATGTGTGGAGGGGCAATTAGAATGGAGAAGCTGTGAGCTCGCCATTATTTTACCGTTTAATGACCAGGCAATACGGCGGGAGCTTGATGTAGAAACGAGGGCCGGGGCGCTAAAATTATGCATAATCTAGCGAAGCTCAGCGCACCCCCTGCACGTGTTTCCTTGGTCTTGAATAAATTTACATGGAAATGCTTATTTCTCTAATTTAGGGAGAGGAATTAGAATATACATTACAAATCTCTCCACCTAAGACACTGACTGGATTCAGTTTAGGGTTTTTTTAATGACTATGTTTCCCACCCCTCTCCTCTCCTACCGGCTCTTTAAGGTTATATTGGATTTCTGTCATTGTGTTATGGAGGAAGGAAATGTGTAGAATTATATATTCGGTAAAGGGAGGGATGGTCTAAAATGCATTTGAAGCAAAAAAAAAAAAGAGAGGAGGCAACAGAATTAATCTCAGGGTTAGGGCACTTTCCCAAATACATGAGAACTGTGGAGGACAGCGGTGTTCTGAAAATGTGCTTTTCATTTTTCGCTGTGATTTTCTTATTTATGGAGCCCGTATTGGTGCTGGATGTGTATTGGAGGTGTGCATTTTCACGCCAACGTGCGCACTGATGTATGTGCGTGTGCATGCAAATGTATATTTAGACACATCATCCCTTTTGGCAATAAGGTTCGGTGTGCATTACGTGATTGTGAGTGTGTGTGCGTGGGGGGGGGGGGGGGGGGGGGACAGAAGATGTGTGCATTGACTTTGGTGTAGGAGGGTGGTAAGGAAATGAGAAAAGTACACACACATATACAATATACATACATATAAAATTAAGTGGTATATTTTTGTGAAAGATGAAAAGACTCAAGGTTCTAGATGAACAGGTCACAGCAGTACTTATAAGCTATTTGTGAAGTTCTAACAGGAAACGTCTGGGTGGTGTGTGGAATACCACCAAATGACTTACAAACATCACGTGGCATTGATAACCTGCAGTGTTTCTTAGTTTGTGGTTTGGAGACATTTAGACAGAGCTAGTGACATATACAACTCGATGTATTGATATTTCTGACCAAGTTCTCAACACAACGAGACCAACTATGCAGTTCATGTGTTTCTTAAACCAATGAGCAACCTAGTCAACATACATACTGAGGAAATTCTTATTATGAAGCAAGGAGAAGAATAACGTAGATTGACTATGCATTATGCAGTGAAAAATCAAAGTTTTGGTCAAAATGACTCTTTTAGAAGTTAAATGAATGACCAGAAATACAAAAAGGTCCCTCTAAACACCCCCCTCACCCCCAAGCTTTACATAAGCAACCGACGACTCAACTCAACCTGTTTAACATGGAGGCCTCGTTCTACTCTTGGCCCTCTGACTGCTAGCCTTTGTTTTAGGTGTTAATAACTCATTTTACTGTGGGATTGTGTGTGTATGCTGTCTGTTGAAACCTAATTTCCACTCAAGCTGGCTTAATTCCGGCCTGGATTCAATCAATATTTGTCCTTCCAGGTTTCACTTACAAATAAATTCCAAGCATCAGCACTTGCATTCAATAATGAGTCAAAGGGCCTATGCTATTTACTCAGATGTATAAAGTATTTTTCTTCTAATAGTTTTATCTTTGGCTGCCACAAGGGAATGAAGAGTAGATTTTCCACTTACTAATATTCGAGCCTGTTAGTTTTGTGGCTTTTTTTCCTCACCACGAGAAAAAATAGATCATTGCATAGGTGTTATAGATTACTACATCTTTTAGCCACAATTATATCATTGTTTAAATTCAATGGTGTGTCTGTGAAGTGTGATGTGAAATCAAATTCGATTGATGGATTTCACTAACCGATTCCATCGATTGGCTATGCGGTCAACGTGGCGACGCCCCGCTCCGTCGAGCACACGACGCCGAGCCGGGGTTCTGTGTTGACTGTGATCCGTGTCTCGGAGACGGCAGTTAACTATAACTTGTCAAAGCCACCTCAGCCGCACAATATGTGTCTCATGCATCTGCTGTCAGCGGGTGTAATTCGTACGCGCGGGGGAAACTCCGGCGGTTTGTGCATAAGTGATGCGAGCCATTCGGCAGAGTTAGGAGCCGGAGTTTTGTGCCGCAGAGAGATGCTCATCACTCTTGATCTGACTGTGTCAGGGCGGAGTGTTTTAGTGCCTCTTGCGATTAGGCGGAATTGACAGGCCAAGAAAGCAGCAAATAGCAGAAACGTGTGAAATTAACAAGGTTGTGTGTGTGTGTGCGCCAGTGTGTCTACGTGTGTACATGTGTGTGTTTGCTTGCAGGGGTAGGGGTGGGGGGGGGGGGGGGGGGGGGTGAAGTGGAGTGTGGCAGTCATTTAATCTGCAATTTATCAGTTTAGGCCGCACCGTGTTACATTGGGGATATTGCAATCTGGAGAGAAAAGCTTCTGCCACTCTTATCACTCCCGATCCGTGTGCCTTCTTAATGTCGTCTGACAGCGGGGGGTGGTGGTGGTGGGTGGGGGGGGGGGGGGGGGGGGGGGGTGTGTGCAGGGTTCTATTTTATTGTTATTATTGTTTTTAGTTTTGAAACCCTCAATTTATATATGATATTGACGTGGTCATTGTCGCCACGGGTGAGTGGTGTAACCACATGCTGACAGGGATACAGGGGCGTGGCCGCCATTGTCAGCTGTAACAATAAAGACATTCTATTTATTGAACAGATATTCAACTTCCTGTACCATTGATGGAATATAGAAAACATTCTCATTGGCGGTTATATAATTAATATTAATAAAGGGGTGTGGCCAAAGGTAGTATATTCTCAGTTACCACAGCAGCATGGGTGGCACCTGAAACCTCCCATTTCCAGCAGTAACTTCTGATACATGCATATTGACACAAACATATGGATTGCAAAGGATGACACAGCTGACAGAAGAGCCTACACTTACAATTCTGCCATTCATGATGCCTTGTAAAGGATGACATCACATAAACAGCATTTTGATGACTAAAAACTCAACAGCACAGCTGTAGCTACATAATGTGCTAATGGTACTGATATTTAGCTAGTGAGCTAGTTTACTAAGCAATGAAAGCTTAACTGACTATTAGTTTTGACTTATTAAGATAACTACTGAGCTTACAAATTAAATCTAGTAGATATTTATCTGTAATTGTCGCACTGAAACAATAACTTCCACATGGTCTCTGAGCATGACTGTTGTAGTAAATGTGGGGGGAGTCTTTCTTGGTTTACCTTGTAGTGGCCAAATGTCATGCTAATCTGTTTTCAGCTGGGGGTGCCATCGTCTACCATCCTTGCAAGGCATCATGGGTGAACCTCAGTAGTGTTACCCAGAGCTGGCAGACCTCATTAATGCAGGATTCTGGATTTTTCATGCAGAAAAAAAGGGGAAAAGAAAATAAAACACAGAGAAAGATGTGTGCTGCATTCTTTAATCACAAATAGCCTATATTGATTGTGATTCAATTCAGTTTTTAGTTCAAAAGTTTGTATTGATTTGCAAAACCTGCACAGATTTTTAATATTTTGGATATAGCCTACAATCTGCTAGTAAACAGATCGATTGACAGGGCTTGCATTAACTTATCCTAAATACATAACAAACAGAAAATATGGTAGCCCCACTCTCACCAACCACAACAGAGCATAAGCTCATCAATGTAGAATGATGAGCTAATTTCAAGTGTGGTTTTCAGTTTTGAGTATGATTATGGAGAGAAAACACACACTCAACACAGTTTGTCAAACTTAAATTTAACTATCCAAGATGAAGGCTCCTGCATTGTAGTTGTGATGTTAAATGTAAACTGTTAGTTAATATCATTAATGAACAACCTTGGACATTGGTTCACCCCAATGTGCCCATTTTGTAAATTGTTTAGCTAACATTAGCAAGGAATGAAAGTTAGCTGACATAGCTGTCATTTTTTATTGAAATATTACAACAAAATTAAGACAAAAGAAAAACACAAAGGTACATTAGAACTAGCCACCAAGTGTGCTTTCAAATTTAGGCTACTTTTACCTCAGTTAAGCCAAGGAATGACATCTGTAGTGAGCGGAAATAACACTTGTTAAGGAAGGATCAGTAAAGTTTGTTTGCCACGTTAGCACTTAGCACTGTCTTTTTCACATCAGTTTGCCACGTTCAAAACACAGTTACATTGGTCAAAAAGCAGATTTCTGAAAGCTAGTGCGACTTGTCTGGGTACAATTGCCGACGTGCACAACACTTTTCCGTTCACTCATGGCTTAGAATGCACAAATTTCCCTGGAACAGTGGTGTCATCCAGATTATCTCGACAGAAAGGCGTCCCTTGGCCTGCGTCCATCGGAGTTCTGTAAAGCCAAGTCAGGCTCCGCAATGAAGAACGCTGAATCGTTTTGACAAAATTGTGTCGTTTCTTCTCACACACGTAGCTTGAGGGTGAGGAACCATAGGCACCAGTGTAGATACTGTCTCACTGTCTGAGGAACATGAGCTTTGCTACAAAGTCATTGGTGACGGGGGGACGGGGAGGGTCGTGGTGAACACGATTGGTGGCAGCTTTGGAAGAAAGTCACGCAGCAAACCTTCCCGACGACGTGGGCGGGGTCAGTTGTCCACCTGTATGTGCGGACCGGGCGAAGGTGACAGGTGAAGTCTTGGGCTTCTGTGTGCTCTTGGCTTTACGGCTGCTGGTCTGACAGGACAGGAGCCCGGCTTCTGACCTTACAGAGCTGAGGTTCACTGAACAGCACAGTGCAGGGCCACGGAATGGATGTGTGTGTGTGTGTGTGTGTGTGTGTGTGTGTGTGTGTGTGTGTGTGTGTGTGTGTGTGTGTGTGTGTGTGTGTGTGTGTGTGTGTGTGTGTGTGTGTGTGTGTGTGTGTGTGTGTGTGTGTGTGTGTGTGTGTGTTTGCCTGCTGACCAGAGGAAGGAAGAGAGGGAGGGATGGAGGACAGAAAGTAAGAGGGAGGGGAAGAGAGCAATAGAGAGTGAAGGAAATACTTAAGTAAAGACTTGTCTTTACTTAAAAAATTAAAAGTTGTTGAAATTAAGTTGATCTTGACCTCATTTTTTAAGTAAAGACAGTTCAGTGAAACTCATAAATTTGAGCATTGCCAGCAAGGGATTTTTAAGTAAAGTTTACTGAAAAATAATATGTACAATATACTTAAAAGAGGGTATGCAAAAATGATGCGCTACTTTTTAAAGTAAATTCAACATTTTTTTTTCAGTAAAGGGGGTAGGAAAAGGGGAGTATGAGAGAGGAAAAAGGGAGGGATAGAGTGAGAGAGGGAAGAAAGGAAAGGATTAAAAGTAGGACGTTTAGAGCTCAGGTAAAGGGCATTAAGCTGAAACTCAAAGCTGGTTTTCGGCAGCTCCCCAGCTTGTCTAGTTGTCTGATTCCGTGTGACGGATTTATTACAAATTTTCCACAGAAAGAACTGCTCCGTCACAAGGCAAGTTCCAGTCACGGGGTTGTCTGCATCCTTACAAATAAGGAATTAATTTCACAGACAGACAAACAGCTCTCTCATTACAATGTCCGAGGTCAAGGTCGGGCGTGCTGCTGGGCCCACCCGAAACACAAAACTATAATGGCCCACGGTGCATCGCAATAACAGCACATGGATCCTGTATCGTGCGAGGTGGCTTAGATTAGAATCACCCAGGATATGGGTGTTCCGCTGACATCGCTGCCCGGGCCTGCCGTTTCGCAATTGAAGACCCTGGTGCTAAAAGTACTGAAGTCACATTTTTAGACAATTCAAATTGAGCATAGAAACATGTTGTATTTGTTTAGCTAAGTCTTATTGTTAAGTTAACAGAAAAGGTTCCTAAGCAATGCATAAAAACAGCAAAACGTTTAATGGCTGATTTTATGCATCAATGATATTTTTGGATTAGATTTTCTCAAAATACACATTTTGTGACTTCAGTACTTTTAGCACCAGGGTCTTCAATTGTTTCAATGTCGCATTATCAGCCTCCTCTTCGCCTTCGGCCCTGAATCCACCCTCCCCCTGTCCTTCCTCCTCCTCTTCTCCCTCACTGTTGACCAGCCTTCCGCGGGACTGCACGACTGATTTCTGTCCTCTTTTCCCCCACAGCTGAGAGCAAGCCCATCTGCTCCCTTCCTTCTCCGATCGGTCCTGAGCAGCCCGTAACCCTGGCACCAGACTGCCGTCCCCAGGGCCACCCCCGGGGGGCCGAGCAGGGCCCCGTGCAGCGCCTGGCTACTCGCTGAACCCTGCACCTGGGCGGCATGCTCCTACATTTCAAAGGACTGCCGCGACTACCGAAGTGAGGAGAAACAGTCGGGGGAGAGAGCGTGCATTAACCTGCGCAGCAATTCCTCGCAAACTCATCTGTATTAAATGTTTAAAACGTTGCGGTAATGCCATGCGGCCTGACATAAAATATACCCGTGCTGCGATATTACGTCTTGATATTTCCCAAGGAGGATGCTTATCAAAAGACATGGAGGATTTTCTAGACTATCTTTGAAATGTTCTTTAAATTTTATTTTTTTGTTTTTTTAAAGATTTTGCGAAATGAGAATAGACCTCCCCCCAAAATGAAGACGTGACGTCCTGGGGTCGCTGAACGTCGGTGCTGGGACGGCTCACTTCCGGATCGGGCATGCCGCCAGACAGCCCTCTCCGGGCCCTGCGAGCCAACACCGCCTGTTACAGAGCAGAGGCCAGCGATACAGACACCTTGGGCCGCCCCCCACCTGTTGCTCGAGTACCCCAGAACCCTAAGTGGGTCACACAAGTATGTCGATATGAAGATCTCCTTGACGTGGGGGTCGAAGGGCGTGCTCGTCCGATTGGACGGCCTCGGTTAGGATCAGCACTCTGGCCCAGAACTGATCCATCATATCAGTTCTGACACAAATCCACACGGCGGCCGTCTGCTCCGCACGTCCGCTCCGCACGTCCGCTCCGCATCATCTTAATTTAGAACGAGGCCACTTGTGCATCCTGCCCGTCTGAGCATCATACCGCAGCCTTGTGATCAGGGGACAGGTGCGCTGAACGCTGTTCCTTTCAGCTTCTGCGTTTCGGTGTCCTTTTATTTTTTACTTTAGATGACTGGAATACACATACTTTCAGGGGCTGCCGTTTATGGGGTGGGGGGGGGGGGGGGGGGGGGGGGGGGGGTGGGTTATGCTACTTTTATAAACTTCATTTCTTTCAAAGAAAAAAAATGCAAACAAGCCATTTTTTTTCTTTTTGTAAATCTTTTGCCGTTTCAATGGATGAACCTTCAAAAGATTTTCTTGGAGCTCCACTAATTTGCAGCTGGCGGTCCGAGCGCAGATAGTCAGCCTCTGTTTCAGTTCAAGTACTTGAAGTTTGGTGATGTCATCTCACCTTCCATTATGGAAATCCTGAAATCCCTCCCACCCACCAACCTCAAGCACTAAACTACATTTTTGAAGAGGGAGGGGCTGTAACCCCGCTGCTTAATGACACGGGCCAAGGGAAATGACTAGAGGGGAGGGGAAAAAACACAGGCAGTAGTTTTACGGTTTCCATTCAGCGTTCCACCAGTGCTGTTGGCGTGAATGTCTTAATAACGCATACAGAGAAATCAGAAATTATTTCTGCCGCTCTTGTCAAGGTACTGAAGTGAGCAGGGTAATTGCTCGCTGATTGTTGCCATTAACATCTGATGGCGAAGTGCTCCTCACTCTTGTTATATTTCGATTTCCATTGTGTAATCTGGTGTCGCCACCCACACTCCCACCCACGGGTGATTAGCTTTGATTACTGAACTGTCGTTATCTAATGAAATAAGTCTAATTTAACAAAGCTAGCCACAGATGAACAGAGGTAATTGACACCTGTACTGTTTTGTGCACACGTAAACAACAAAGCCATGTGAAGGATAATTTAATATATTTATTCTTGTGTATATATCAAGTCTCATGAAAGTTTTTTTGGGTAAATGCTACTTTCCATTTATATTTTCACCACAAGATTGTCTTATGCACTACCTCTGATAGGGTCTTCCTTTCAGAGCTACCCTAATACAACCACTGATTATATAGACAAGCGTCTTGCACCACTCATGGAAATAGTGTGATACATTTTTTTGGAGGCAAATATTTTCCATGAGCTGCACTATCTATTTTCAAGTATTTTGCATAGTTTTTTAAATGTTTGTTCTGAAAATATACGTACTATAGGTTGTAGTAGAGTATTCTGGGGGCAATTGTAACAGGGGGCAATTGCAACACCATAAAATTTCACCAATCTGAAACAAGCTAGAGCTGAGATTCTATCCAGCAAGCTAGCTAGTTTCATGTGTTCAGGGTTGGGGGCAATTGTAACAAAGAATTGTGTTACAATTGACCCCATAATACTCTACACATGCACTCTCTCTCTCTCTCCCTCTCTCTCTCTCTCTCTCTCTCACACACACACACAATGACATTATAGTGAATATATAATACACTTTTTGAAATAAACAAATACAGTAGGCTGTGGTACATATTGGCTTCTGGTGCCAGTGGGGCATGAAATTCTTGTTTAGCCCCGAAGCAATCTGATTAGTCAGTCAACAAACAACAAGAGTCCTTTTTACTGATTCGGATCTCCATCGCTGAATTTCCATTTATGGCAATACTTTCAGTTCATCATGTAACATTTCTGTGTTATTCTGGGTTACAAGACTCATACAGATACAACATTCAAACCCTGCCATGAATGTTTTATATAGTGGGAAATGTTCTATAATAAGTAGGAGATGCTATCACGCATGTTGAAATGCACATAGTAAATTGTGAATGCCTTTCTCTCGCCCTCCCTCTCAACCAAAAAAACAAAAACAAAACAAGCCATTAGGTCGTGTTTCTTTGTACAATGTGAGCAGCATAGGCTACTGTTCCTTAAGCCTCAAAATAGAAAAGGGGATCCTATTGTATAATATAATTTAATTTAATACAATCTTATCTTTTGTTCTTTTAATAAAGCATCAAACCATTGTGTTTCTATTGAATCCAATGGTTTCATGACCTATAAGGATTTCATGCGTTACGTTTGTATTTCATATGATGAAATGCATGGTTGTGGGGAAGCTGCACTGCCAGAGTTGAAGCTGATTAACGACAATGTGCTATTAATGTAGGCTACATATGTCACCCTCCTAAGACATCACCGCACGGACACTTCCATTCTTACAAACATACAACCACTCTATATGCACAACCATTAACGACCTCCTTCTTTCCAAAATGGTGCTGAGTGAGTATAGTAAGACGCAAATGTAAACTCTACACTTGGAGCTCACTCATATAAACCTGTTGATATGGCATAGATTAGCCTCCATGTTGAGGTGGAAAGATATTTACATTTGCGTGTGTCATCGTTTGAATACTATTGTTTGAGAAGTTCTGAAAACGGCACGTAATCTCGGCAAAATGACTGTATTTTCAGCAGTCTAGCTTAAATCTGCAAACCTGCATGTGCGAAGTTCGCACAGGGAGCCGGTGCCAAACGCTCTAGGTCTCCACTATGCGCGTAGTGTGGGGTCGGCCTCAGAGTGCAGGCGCCGATAGTGAGAGAGCGGTGTTTCATTATTAACGTCTCTCATCACCTCTGGCAGAAGGGTTTTTGTTTCCTCTTAGTTTTAATCTGCACGTACCCCACATGCTCAGGGCGATTTCATTTAAGTTTTAATATGTGCTATTTGACGTTTCTTCATTTTGTTTTCTACTTTAATTTAACTGACAAGCTGCTTCATTGTTTTTGTTTCTGTGGTTTTTATTTATTTTATTTATTTATTTATTTGGACAGGAAGGTTTTCCGATTGTTTGCATTATTATGTTACAATATTAGAGCTTCTGCTGTTCGCTTCTCACATGTAGGCTGCTATGATCGCGCTGAGGGCAGACACCAGCACTTGGAGCTGTGACATGGCAGCATACTACGTGTCTGTATCATGTCAAGTAGATTTGTACTATCTCATTGTCACAATGAAGACAGTGCTCCCGACCCAGCAGTCAGCTGCCAGTCATAAGTGATCTACCTTGCCCAAATCACACTCCGGAGAGATTCATAGGCATGCTGGCTCGGAACGCTGAACACATCAATATTAGAACAATTATAGACTAATTACTAAAATAGGCCTACTGTATATGCTAGATCACCTAGTGTAGGCCACGCTCGGAATAGAATATTGCGTTAATATTATTTTCCCACATGAAGTTCTTTTTAAAATCCCTACTATATATGGATTTTACAGAGTTCCCCAATGGCTTAATCAGCAAGTCCTTCTATCCACATCTGATCGATCGAATGTCTGAATTAAAATAGGGAATTATGAACGATTTTGATTGATATCAATAAAAGTGTATTTATTTATTGTTTCCGTCTCTCTTGCCAGTAATTTGAATACACTGCTTAATATCAGTAGTGTGCATTAATCTGTAAACAGTTTTAGCTGCATGTGGCAGTTTGCATAGAGTGCAACGCTAATGGTGAACCGGTTAAATTAATGGTGACGCACACCTTTCATTATCGCTATTAGATTAGGTGGCGCCAATTGATGGATTCACTTGTTGCCCACCTAAAAGCATTACCGCGGTTTACATCAATTTGGTTTTAGAGCAAATTCTGGTTTTAATGTCATGGCCGCTAACTTCCGAGATGCTCTTTGTCTTTGCCAGCCGTTAATTAATTGAACCGGACGTCTATCAATATTTTTGAAAGGGCTGTTGTTTAAATTTTCAGGAAATCAGATGTTTCCTTTTTGTGTAAGGGATGCAACTCTTGTCTGATAGCTGAAAGTAAAGTAAAAAAACGAGTGACAGTTGATTAACCTCCTGCTAAATTTAACCATGCAAGAAAATATAATAAAATGCAATATAGGCTACCTATAAAATATTGATGTGTAGCCTATAGACAAAGCATTTAACAACCTGAGATAATTATGCATTCCTCAAACCTACCCTACAGAGACTAAATAAACCATAATTTGAAGATTACATTATTTTATTTTATTTTATATATGAAAATAATTTTATACGTTATTTGTGAATGTATCTTGCACTTGGGGACATTGAAGTGTTTGTAAACACCCCGAAATTGACATGTTGCTCGTACTGTAGGCCTAGATAATCGACGTCACATCTATGGCGGTTATTGATTGAGAACGCATAGGTCAACATTAAACTGCAATGCATAGTCATTCTTCTGGCTTACGCAATTTACAAACTGGATGTGCACGTCCATTGAAGGCAAGGCATATGCGTTGGGGTATTGTTTCTCAGCCTAGAGCTGTGGATGCCGCTGACTGAACAAGGCTCACTCCATAAGCAGTAATGCATGGACTCGACTGGCAGGGAGGATAATGTTTTCTTGCGCTACACATCTTGTATAAATTTAACGTAGCCTACTAAACTAACAGGGCGATGATCAAGTTCTTGTTTCAAATGAACTATTAATGTTATCATACCGTCACAATTTCTTGCATGTAGAAAATTAAACCGTCTGCAACGTAGTAGCCTAGGAAGCGGTATGTTTCACTCCGGTCAATACGTCATTTGCTCCATTTGCAATGCCATATTTTGTGAGGAAAATCGATTGGGCTACAGACAGTATGTTTATTAATAGCAAAATATGTGAAAGTCTTCCGCCCCTTCCCAGAATGCTAAATTATTGCGATAATGATAATGACTGAACATTAAATTTGATAAATCTTTTGCTCAAATGTTTTAGGGGTTAATATATTGTAGAATACAATCCTATACGTTTTCTGTGTCTAATACTCTATCCCATAAGCTAGCAATGTTTCACTAAACTGTTTGGGCCATCTTATTAAATATTTAATGCAATGTGTTAATATATAGGGACATGCGTGACTGTGCTGGTTACTTCAAACATGACCATATAAAAATACATAAAGAAAAAATATGATTAATAGGCTACTTCCAATAATCAACAAAAATATAGTAACATAAATAACAGAACAGAACAATTATTATTATTTCTACTACTACTACTACTATTATTATTATTATTATCATTATTTTGATACTTGTTAAATTCATTTAAATTCCAATACACTATTTAAAAAAGATATGTTTAAACCTCGATTAAAAAAATAGTAATAAAATACGAATTCTCATGGCAAAAAATAAATAAATAAATCAGCATATTGGAAAAGAACGCCAGGAGTTTTGCCTAATTGGCCTACCGAATGTCTGTTTTATTAACGCGTTTAGATAAAAATAAGAGTGTTCCCATATATATAGAATCACGTATTGTAGGCTAGAGGCTACCGCATTGCACAAAGCTAGTTTTAGCATTTCTGTTGCTACAAAACTATACTGGGGGAATTTCAGGTTATTTATTTTTTCTTAACTGGCACAAAGTCCCTCATCATAAACACAATTAAATTGATGTGATTTATTCTATATTTCTTTTTTGGCATTTCGGGTTTTAACGTTGCATTTGACTGGGGTCTGTTATTCCTCTGCGTTCTTTGTCTCTCAGAAGCAGTAGAGACGGTCGTCACGAATGATACGCTTGCCATCTGGAGGAGAATTTTGGCAAACCACTTTCAGAGCTCACGGTCGCAAACAGCTCAAATCAGCTTTCATACACTGTGTTGTCTGCATGCATATCATAACCCGTTCAATCGAATAATAATAAGAATAATTAATGTCTGTAAGGCGCTTTTTTAAATCCGAAGGTGGTCCTAATATAGGCATTATTTGGGATCATTAAAAAATAAACCGATTTCAAATCCATAAACACTTGTGTTTTACTAATTATTATTAAATATCCCACACAGAGTAGGAAATATATCATATTAGATTTTTTTACTTTTCGTAAAATGGATTTCCATGTCAGCCTACTACACCTAATTGTCATGATTGCTATAGTTATCCTACTATTAGTACCAGTGTATTTAATATAGGATGATTGAAGACTTTTCGGAGGGGCTTAAGTTTTAGACCAAAAATAATGAGGTGCCGTAGATAATTCCAGGTACGTACGTTGAAATATATTTGATACTGATATTTTACAAACAATACAAAAAATATAAATAAAAAAAACCTGAAAAAAGGCACGTAAATTTCGATTCCCTTAATTCTAGAACAAAACAAGCGCTGGCAATGCATTGGAATAGTATGTAGAAGACTACATAAAAAGTTAAATTAAATTAAAATTAGAAGCAAAATTATAATAGTCATCTTCACCATTAACAAAACAACTACCCTCACGTGACTGGCTACACTTTGTATCGGCCTCCTCAAATCAGGTGATTCCACTTTTCCTACAAAAAAAAGCAATTTGGAAACTCAGGTCTTTGGGGCAGCCTTTGCACACAAATAAAAGTGATTGTTTTTACAGCTCCAAGGTAAATTCAATGCGACGTTCAAATGGCAACTTAATATGACCTCAAAAGGTCACATATGGGTTTGGCTGCCAGGTTGACATTTTACCGCCAGTGACGGCAAGCCATTTCAAAAGGCAGCTGCCCCTAAATTAAAACTCTAGCTGCACAGGAGCACCAGATGGCATTGTGCCACACAGACAGAGCCGTGCTTGTGGTAGGACTCGCATACGTGAAGGGTAGGGAGATGGCTTTAAGTTCTCAAGTGTAACTGAGTTAACTGAAGTGTTTAAGCAACAGAGACAATCATACCTTTCCCCCTCCCAGTAAAACCCCCCTCAAATAGTTTCATCGACTGTAGCACCCACATTACCAGATTTAGTAAAACTCCAATCACTGATCATATGTTCTTTGACTGCATACTGTGCTGTCACCAATCTCAAACTTATATGGTTAATTTATCTGTTACACCTAGGGTCCACTTTTCTAATGCCTTGCTATGACCGCACTGTGTATTTGTCACTTTATAGCTTCTTTACTATATTATTTTTATTATTAGTATTAATAGTAGTCGTTGTCGTAGTAGTAGTAGTGGTATTTGTGCATTAGAAGCAGAAACAGCCAATTTTTTTGTCATCGATTTGTAGTGTAAATACTGTTGTAGTAATAGTTGGAACCGTTTGAAAAGATTGTAAAGGAGCAGGTATGGCATCAGCCGGAATTCATTACAAAGAAATGCAATAAATACAACACTGAGAACCATGGCCAAATGACTTCATCAATCCTAATCTAATGGCGAGCATCATATTCATACAAAACTACATCATAGACAAAATATAATTCAGTATAAAGATAACGACTTGAAAATGTTCCGGCGTGGGAGCCAGAAGCCTTAGGATCCGAACCAAAGCGGCAAGCACTGTCCTTAAGACCGGCGTTCGACCCACTGACCAACAGGCCAACAAGCCTCTGGAGGACAGCTTCCATCCACTTGTTGCCTTGGTAACGTGACAGGAAGTCACAGCAAGTCCATAGGCATTCGATACGCTGGTGTGCAGTCCCAGAGGCACTGCATTCTAGGAGGAGCTGGCTCTTAGATAGAGGCCCTGAGAATGAGGCCCTGAGATCCTGTTTAGTGCCCACCGCCCTCCTCTTACCTGAAGAGCTTTCACAGCTGCCCCAATGTCAGCACGCATACATTATGCAAAGCTGATGCTCTGTGGCTAAACGTTACAGGGAGGAACATCACAAATTAACTTTACACAGTTTCATGCAAAATGTTATCAATAAGAGTATCAAATGTAATGTTAAAATACTGAAAGGTTGTATTTGATGATATACAATTACATGGGAATGCACAGCTCCCTGTAAGCATGTACAGTTCGTCTGGTAGCGAACGTTGACAGGTAACACGGTATGACGCTGCAGTGTAGATACTACCGATGGACGTGTCAGATATGAGGGAAGACGCAGAGTTCCTGAGTTTTTTCGTCATGTTCCTCAGAGTCCTTCAGGCAGGAGATGGTTTAAAGGGTGGGACGTGGTGGCTGACAAGCTCCGAGCTACAGTCAGATCAAGCCTTCAGTGCTGGCCCCAGGCAGAGAGAGAGAGAGAGAGAGAGAGATGTTGACCTACGGAGAGCAGCGGTTAAAATAACTTCCAGCGCCCGAATGGAAAAATCTATACAAATGACACCACGTCATATTCAGCTTTTGCACAAATCAGACATATTTTTAAGTTGGGTGTGGGTGTCGCAATTGACAGTAGGGATTATAAAATTTTACTGAGGGGGGGTGGGGGGTGGGGGGGGGGGGGGGCGGGATGTGGCGGGTGGGTCGAAGAAGGAATAAATTGCGATTCTGGCACTCGAGCTGCTAACTTGCAGTTTGGGGGTAGATTTGTGTGGTTGGGGTGGGAGAGAAAATAGAAGGCATGGTAAGTGAGAGAAGATTGGGAGGGAGAGAGGGAGGGAAGGAGAAGAGGAGAGGGAGGGAGAGAGAGAGAGAGAGAGAGAGAGAGAGAGAGAGAGAGAGAGAGAGAGAGAAGGAGAGGGAGAGGCCAGCGTGTGAAGTCACGCGAGCTCCATGCTGGACTGACTATCTGTGATTGCAGTGCCATCTGGGCCAAGCCCCTGGGCTGTTTATACCCCAATGCACCAATCTGACAGCAATATGTACCAGAGGTGGCACAAAGAGGCCCTCTCCAAATCTCCACAGACCCCTTTCCCATACATTTACACATTTACATATGGGTTTATGGTCAATTGTAGTACATTTTTTTTTTTTCTATTATTTTTATTCAGGGTTTACGCCTAATAATTGTTAGAAGGAAGCTTTTATAAGACATCAAAGCAAGAATGCACAAACTATGGCCCGAGGGCCAAACTTGACCCACCAATCCCACAAAAGGGCCGGTAATTAAAAGCAAACATGAAATGAGACGTAAATGGGGGGGGGGGGGGGGGGGGGGGGGGGTGATCACACAGGCTAAGAAGTCTCTGTGCAGATTCAAAACATTTGATTATGAAATAAGTGATATAAAGAAATTCAATGAATGTATTGTCTCAATGCCGCCTTAATGTACTTGTAATACAGCATTGTCTCTAGCTGTTCTCACATTAACATAATTGGCTATGCAAGGCCTTGCTGTGTTGGCCTGCATGGTATAGAGCAGTGGTCCCCAACCCTGTTCCTGGAGATCTACCGTCCTGTAGGTTTTCACTCCAACCCTAACAAAGCACACCTCATTCAACAGCGTGAGATCTCATGAGCTGCTAATTAGTAGAATCAGGTGCCAAAGGGTTGAAATGAAAACCTCAGGAAGGTAGATCTCCAGGAACAGGGTTGGGGATCACTGGTATAGAGGGAAGATAAACACCTCAACCTCTACCTCTGAAGCTGGGAATTTGAGCATTTTTACAAATGGTCCATTGCTGAAATTATGGTTTGGCCACTAAGCTTTGGGCCTGCCTGTTTCAAAGGGCCAGGCAATTATGACTGCTGTGGTGCGATCCGATTTAACGGATCTACAACAGGGCACGCAAAATAGGTGCATATGCAAATTTGTTGATCGTTATTTACTGACTTTTTCTATGGCTAAATCTCCTTATTAAAGAAAGCTCATCGGAATAAAAGACGTCCTAAAAGGTTGGCCTGAATGGGAACTTTATTTAGCATCCAATCGAAAGGAAGTAGCTCGGGTCTCAATTTCCTGTGCAAGCAGCCCTTGAAAAGGGGGCGTCTTATAGAGCTACGATCAGATCAGAATCGTTCGGGGAGAGAGGCTTGCCCTGGAAGACAAGGACCCCCGTCCACGTAGCCAAAATGAACCCAATATCGCATGCACAAAATGGGACATCTCCAGATTCCTGGACCTCGGAGCCGATTGTTTATTAATACAGCTAATTAAGTTTCCACACCAAATTTGAATTTAAATGAAGGCTGCTGGAGATATCATCAAGAGTAGCAGGCACCCCACTGTGTGGTTTTCTGATACGAAGATTACAATTAGGGCAAGCGAGTTCTGGGCTACAAGTGAGGACAGATATTAGACAGGGGAAAGGCTCCAATTACAAAACCCGCCATATAGTTG
Source organism: Synaphobranchus kaupii (assembly GCA_029718625.1). Classification (NCBI taxonomy): domain Eukaryota; kingdom Metazoa; phylum Chordata; class Actinopteri; order Anguilliformes; family Synaphobranchidae; genus Synaphobranchus; species Synaphobranchus kaupii. The sequence continues at coordinate 8,648,710 of CM056376.1, forward strand.
TCAGTAGCAATTAAATGTTTGCTGAGGGCTTTTCCGCTTGAGCCTGTGAGATAGGGTGACTGGACTCCACTGCCCTTCCACACAGCACATATTCAATAATAATAAATTAATTTAATCAGAGCTTGTTGTTAATGCTGCTGTCATGAAGCATGGGAATAACGCGTGTGGACGGCCCTGCGTGAGAGATGACCGTTAATGTACATACCGAACATGTTTTTTTTTTTGTGCTAACATGCCGTTTTCTCAGCTTAAGCCTGGAACCAGGGCAACCTGGGATTGCTTGCATTATCATATCCGTTTATAGACGGAAACCTTGCTGTAGAAATACAGGTTAAATGCTTTACTCGAGGGAGGCTCCGTCTCGATTTGAACCTGCAACCTTACGGATGCGGTCCCAAAGCCCCAAAAGTTCACGGCCACGGAAAGGTGCAGCAGAAGCGGGCTTCCACACTCCCACCCTGTTTTCACCTCTCCCTCAGACAGAAAAGGACTTCATCCCGCAGTGTATTACGGCCATCGATTGGCAAGGGAGGCTGTGGTTGGCCATGTATCAGATTTATGGAGTAAAACACCAAAAAAAAAAAAAACCTAATAAATTCTTAAGTATCGACCTTGAGAGAGATGGGACTTTGTTGTCTGCATGTTTGTGTTCATTACTAGTTGGTCTGCTTTGGGAGCGAGTTAAGAAAATATGTTCTCGCTGCATATTAGCGTTTTTTTTTTTTTTTTTACGTTCTCAAATTCACACTTAGAAAAAAAACGATAGAATTTTATTTTTTCCCACCCAAAGTGAGTTGGCCGGGCTTTGGTTCTAGAGGGCTAATTCCCCTCCATCACAGCCTTATGAGAATGGTAGTTTCATGGAGAAGAGAGCGTCATAATCTATCATTTAAATCATTTCCACAGCAGTCAGTTCCCTGGCTAATGCTTCCAGTGGGAAGCTTGTTTCCCTCCTAAAACAGCACCGCGCTGCAGGAATCACAACACACAAAGAAAATAACATTATGTCGAAATTCTACCGAGAGAAGGAGGAATGAAAATGAATTTTAAAACTACTGCGTTCCCCCCGATGTGCTGTGAGAAAAGGATTTATTATTTTTGCACATATATATTTTCTTTTTTTTGGCAGAATTTTGTTAACAGCAGTGATGTCTTGTGCGGCGCTATGGACCAGGTGAGGCAGTTTTTTTTAGTCCCAGCAGGTCCAGTGGCACCTGTCCCTCAGGTTATTACAGGCCACTGCTGTATGCCTCAAGGGGGGATGTGCTATGTGGGGGGATATGTCAATTTCAGTGGCTGGGGTAGCCCTCCCCCATCACACTCACACTCACACCACAGTTAAATACCACCAGTGGTGAACAGGCCAGACTAACACACTAACAGTCACACACAGACAAAGACTGTCAAGACAGACACTTGCTATAAGACTGAAATTTTAATTATTTGAGGCCACACTTAGACATAAGCAACAAAGGGCCCCAAATCCTTTGATTCCAGAGATATCTTAAACGTTGTATCCACTCAACGCCAGCAACGATATGCATAGTAATTCTGGAGTTTAAAATTTTTAAAAAAAAATATTATGTCAGTTTTAGTTTCAGGCAACTGAAAACACAGTCCACTAACAACACATCCCCCTGGATTTAATCAAATTCAACAATATCAAGTGCATTAGCAGTGACATTAGAAAATACATTTACATTGTTTGAACCAGCTGGACTGGTCAGAGTGAGTGTTTTTAGATTACTATGGACATATCAAAGGTGCATGCAATTTCTTTCATGACAAAATCATCGAGACGGCGTGCTGGTGATACACAGAAGTTGATATGCATGGCACCCATTGAAGATACGGGACACAGATCCCATTACCTGCACATTGGAGAGTGGGGGACAGTGCGGCTCAGTCCGCTCCATGCCAAACATTCCCTTTTTCCATAAAACTAAAAATGTCCTTGCCACTGACAGCAATGGTCAGCATGGAATGTGACACCGTTATGATCTATACAGCCCTTGTAGCTTTAGACCAGACCAGTGTTGCTGCTGTAGTTGCTGATTTGAATTCAGAATAACTACTCTACTTTTCAACCTTAGTTTATGTGACGTTCCCCTGTGATTGATCATCGCCTCCACAGAAATATACAAATGGGCGATTCCAGCTCCTGAGATGTACACCAGTCCAGAGTCAAGTCCACATTCATTTTGGCTGTAGCCCGGTTCGGTTCACGCACCATTCTGGCCTGGCCAATCGGACCAAACGCAGAACACAGAAGCTGCGGTGTCGAACTTACCACCGGGCTTTTAAAGGGACCTTTAACCCCGATGCAGCTCTACAAAGAATTGGCTCTAACCAGGTCTCTCATTGGCTGGTTGACATAGTTAAGCACATTCAATAAAGACGATAGCCTAACAACAATGTACGTGCATTCAGAATTTAGTACACCCAGTGCTCCGTTTCATTTACAATGAAAGACATTGTGAACAGTATGTATTTAAACAATGACTCAAAAAAAACCCAAAAGGTAATTCTCATTTGTTTTTGAGTTTTTAGCTCACATTTCTTCAGCCTGAGAGGTTGTTCATTCTTTGGGACCGTTTCCCTATGCACCCATTCTGCATTCACAGGGAGAGGACTAGTGCACTCTACGAACACATTAAGTGTGCATGACAGAGTATCTGTACCCCAAACCAAGGGAATATCTTGCGCTGACTTTTTATTCAAAAGGAAAGAAACTAGTATGCTTAAGGGATTCACATTATAGGTGACTTATTCGGAGTCTGGGTATATTCTAGAAAGGATATGTTTCAGGCCATTACTCTGGAACCAGGTAGATCACTACAGGTAGAGTAACGGCCATGTTTGCCTATGGACATGATCAGGCAAACAAACCAAAAAAAGAGAAGGACTTGGACTTGCTGAAAATGCAAGCATACAAGTATCTCCAGCAATAATTACAGACTACTCAATGTAAAATAACCTTTGGGAAATGTGTACTTTGTTTTGGGCAGAATATTGATTTAATGGTCGTCTCGTTTCAAGGTTATTATGATAAGCAGTATATAGCAGACGCTAGTTGCCAAAGTGACTTAGACAAGGTGTATTTAACATGGCAAACGAATGCCACCAGAGAGAGAGACCTACAGAAGGCCTACCATAAAGAAGCATGGACACTCAGTTTAAAAAAAACACATACAACAGAGTGCTTAGGCCTCTTGTTGTCCACGAGAGAGTAGAGCAGAAAGACTTTAAATGACGACAGGGGGCATTTTAAGTGTCACTGCCGTAATCATGCCATCACCAGGGAGCCGCATGTGCTCAAGACCCAATTCAAACAGCACAAAAAGAAAAAAAAGAAAGAAAAAAAAAAGCAAGACAGTCAGATCAAATTTGTTTTTAATGAATTTTTATAGAATAATATAATACATTAATCACATTAAAGACAGAACACCCCTCCTCCCCCCACCTATGCCACAAGGTGCGAGTTTGTTCACGTGAATTTGTCTGTCGTCCATCTTGTCTATCCCATAGAGTAGAGTAGACAGACGGACTGCAGAGCTTTCACTCAAGACTGGCACCAAAATCTAGTAGCTTACTACTGAGGCCTGTATTCACACTATTGTACACACAAACGGGTTTCAATACAGTTTGGACAAGTCTTCTTCAATGGGTCTTAAGAGTGTGCAAGCACTTTATCAGAACAGAAATTTAGCCACAATGTGTCTGATTTAGGCTCAGAAATGGTTTAGGACAGTAGCAATGAGCTACTGACGACTAAGGGTAGGAAGTCTGGATTCCTTCGACAGAAAACACAACTCATCACAGAACCAGACTCAATCCAGATTATACAACTGGATGTGTGATCGCTGCTCTAATGGTTTTGCTTCAGTGATCAGCTTGTTAAGAGGTTAATATTATCTGAATGATGCATATAAGATATACAACAGTGTTTAAATGCCGGTAAAAAGACATGTTCACATTTTTCTTTCCATGAACTGGAATCTGGATTCTGACACTTTAATTATTTTCTACTGTGTGGGTCTCTTGTTTAAAATTCTGTATTCAAACAGTCCCCTTCCTAAACCCCAAGAACAATTTACATCTGAAAATAAGCACGTGGACTTATTCTTGTTTAAAGGATTGTTTGCAAATGTTGGCATGTCTTTTTTGTAGCCGTTTCCAAATTACATCCATGGAAGAAAAAAAAGAAAAGAAAAAGCAGGACAGGTCAGAAACTAAGCTAACGCATCTAATTGCCTGAATCTATGAGACTACGGTTAAAGTCACAGGAGCTATGCTTTAATATGAGTATTTCACGGCTCAGCACCTATTAGTCGAAAAATGCACACTGATCAACTGATATGCTTGCCTTGAGCTCAAAGCCATTACTGTTTATCCCAGTGGAAGGTAATCATCACAATTTATTTTTCTTCTTTCTACTAGTATCTCAGACGAATCTGCTGGCAATCCAAGAAAACGTAGATTAAAACGAGCGCTTCAACATTGAGCATGAGAAAGGCACACCAATTTACTCGGAAATGGACCAAGACCTTGGCGTGGACATAGCTTTAAAAATAATAAATAGAATAAAAAAATGAACAAAAGGAAAAATTTGGCATAGGTTTTTGATATGTCTTCATTCAGAAGAAAAGGTAGTGAATGGACCATGGAGCCACGCTCTTCCAGGTGTGGAGGAAATCCAACTCGCTCCGATCAAAACAGACAGCGTTCGGTCTCGACTGCCCACCGTAGTGTCCTGCTAGGTAACAGTTGACTTGATCAGAAATATTTGCCCTTAGGAATGTAGTTTCACGGCAGCATCAATAATTACCAAAACGAAGTAAAAAAACAGATATGTCATAGCAATGGGTCAACCGATTACCTTTTTTTGTGAACAACCAGACCGGCAACAGCACTGCCAGCTGGGGGGTAAGGTGTACTTTTATTTTACTGAGGATTCTGTCACTAGCCAGTCAAGCGAATGAGTATTTGTTGGGCCAGAGGTTGCCCACGATGCATTGCCACAGGTGGATGACCTCCGAATTATGAAGGAATTGACCAGCAGAGGGCCGCCATCTTGAAAAACCCTCACAAACAAGTCACTGTCAGTTAACAGTCACAGTGTTTTGGATATTTTATTGGCTTTTCTTTATTTTTTTAGATTAAATATAAAATGGGGAAAACTGCTTAGAAAATACATCTATAGACATACAATACATAAGCGAGTAGCAAAGTGCATATTTTAACATTGGAAACTGCGTTCTTGCCTTTTAATAGCTGCAGCTAGAACATGGATGGCCGCCATTTTGTTTGTGTTTGGCTGAGCAGCCCTGCACTTCAACTTTTAAAGGACTGGGGAAGAAGAAAGAGAAATACAGAATCCCATCCCTTCTTTAAAAAATGAGAGAAATATAACAGACACAACAGTGTACAACCACTATTAACAGTCCCTTTTGTTAAGTTGCAAGGAGGTAGAGTTAAACGGACCAATGGCATTTTTTTTTTTCATTTTAGTTTTTCTCATTGATGTAATTACATCCTGGATATTACAGATGCCTTTATACTGCAATTTTTTTTTGGGCGATTTAAAACGATGCTGTAAATACACACGGCTCCTTTGGATCAAATGCCCAGTACTACCAGAGCTAAGTAAAATGCAGCTTTGAGGTGAAACAGACAAGCCAAATTTCATGGGTTTGGATTGGCGGCGCCCAGTACCAGCTTTTGACTTTTAGCCTTTTTTTAGCCTTGTTCCAGCATGTCCGGGGTCTCACAAGTTAACCTGACAAGATGTTGAAAAGCACTCCAACGCAGGTTATGACCTGCTTTCTCTGTTCTCTGAAAGAGACCACCAGTGTCCACCCACAGGCTATTCCAATGCTCATGCCAATTCACAGCCCAGTCCCTCCCCCCAAAAACAAACCAATAAATAAAGTCTATAATACAACTGTACATTCAGTATTCATGAACTAGGCCGAAAGCGGAGATTCCCGACGTTCAGATGGATTTTGTTCTCTTGAGGTAGCCTCAGTGACACGTCTACGGGGTGGTGGTGGTGGTGGTGGTGGTGGGGGGGGGGGGGGGGTGGGGGGGTCACGGACACCGTCCGCGCCTGAGGCACGTTTCCTGCGCGAGCGAAGGCCTGACTGCAACAACGAATGACCTTTGAACCCGACGTAGAAGGCGGGTAACAAAGAGGAATAAAAATGACAAGCAAACTAAGGGGAACGTAGCAAACCGTCGCTGCTGTGCTACGGATACTTGAAAGACTCTGGAGTGACTTTCTTTCTTCTGATTGGCTGACCGAACCAGGCCAGCCCCTTCCATCCTCCACTGCTCTACGCACGCCACCCTGGCACTCATTTCTCAGCAAGGCACTGATTCCACAATCCTGACTGTTGAAAGGAAACTTAATGATGAATCTGTTTCTCACATTAACACCATACTTGTACCCACTGAAAATAAATTGTTAGGAAGGTCTGTCTGGTAACAGGATTTTACTTTCCCTCATAGCTCAACTCATCCAGTCGGTAGTCTCTTTTTCAATTCAATCTCTTCAACATCATTCTGCCCAGTATCTTAATACAAGCAGTAACATTTTAATGTGTTTTTTTTTCCCAAAAGAAAATATCAATAAAGCATTAAACAGGCAGCATTAAATAACATATACAGAGAGATCTAAAGACCAGGGGCCTTTTTGTCCAGTTGGGTTGTTTTTTTTTGGGAAAGGATGAACAAACTAACCCGGGTTCGTTACGTTTCATAAAACAAACATTCCGGCGACGGTAATGACCGGCGTGTGCTTCCATGGGATTTCAGAAAAATAAACGGTACAGCTGCCTTAACGGCTCTCACTGGAAAAAAACCGACGTTGCGGCCGTCGTTTAGCTCGACCTGCCGTTAAAATGAACCAGAAGAAGAAGTTAACCCTGTGCATTAGATCTGTTTGGAGAGCCTGCACCTTTTGTTTTACAGGTGGACATCGTGGCCCTTTCCATTCATGGTCCGTGTGTCGGAGAGGAGAATTCTTAGTGCCTGTGGGTACAGTGTCCTGCGGGGTTTCCAGGAGGGGAAAGAACCCACAAACTGCCTGAAGAATTCTGGTCCCTTTTTTTTAAACTGGATTAAATATTAATTTGAAATCATATTCCTAATGATCCTTTTCAGATATACAGCACCCAAACCCCTCACCGAGAGAGAGAGAGAGAGAGAGAGAGAGAGAGAGAGAGAGCGAGAAAGAGAGAGACAGAGAGGGGGCAATTTAGTTGTTCCTTGTAAAACCAACTTATATTCCTTGCGTTTGTTATTATGATAAACTCTTTGATACTAAAATGTCTCTTACTCTATGTACAGCTATACAATACAGAGTGACAAATGGGGGTACAGGCGTGAGGGAGGGGGGGGGGGGTACGTGGGCGCGGTCCTGGAGCAGTTGGCCGGGCAGCCCGTACAGGTGGCAGTTCTGCATCACTTGCGATCGTCGATGGTTTTAATGAATTCCACCGCCGCGGTGAACTGCATCCACCAATAGCACTCCTCCCCACTCAGCCGACTGGCGTAGAAATTATTGATGTACTGAATGGTGGACAGCAGGCAGGGCGGGTTTGCCTGAGGGGGGGGGGGGGGGGGGGGGGGGGTTAATGGCTGGAAGCCACACATATGTATGCTTGTATCATCTTTGTTTGCATGTATGTGCATTTATATCTGTACAGACGTACAGCATGCATATATATATATATAGTACATTTATTTCATACATATACATAGTCACAAAACGCAAGTGTGTATGTCTACGCAAGTTATTCTGCTCTTACGACACGATGCAATGAATGATAAACGTGAGCAAAATATACGTGCCTCATATAAAAAATAAAAAAAAGGAATACATATTTTATCACAAAATACATTTCCAACCATTTTAGTTTACTTTGTTAGGTTAATGAAAAACACTTAATGTCTGTCAGCCCGTTATGGTCTTAAGAATTCCTTTAAACTTGGACGCTTGAGTAATGACGTTGCTGTTGGTCTAGTGGGGGGGAAAAAACGCTGTTTCAGCGTGGGGTCCTCTGTCAAACTCACTGATATGAAACTGTGCCATAATTAAAAGCGAACTGATTAATTTGTAGATTAATTAATGGCAAAAAAAAAAAATAACTGACTGACAGCGCTTGCACAAAATGCACATCATAACCAGCCGCACATTTAATACTCTAAAATTCATTATCGGTTAAGAAAATAGCCACTGACAGGGCAGTTATGTCAGTTGCCAGTTTGCAAATCAGCATTTTTGCAGCATTCTTATGCAACTGTGTGTGTGTGTGTGTATAAATGTGTGTGTCTGTCTACCTACGTGTGAGTTGTAAGCGTATGTCAGTATGTGCCTTTTCAAGCTTGCAGCTTGTGTACAAATTTGCGTGTGTTTATGTTATGACCCATATGTGTTTATCCCTTATTGTGTGTGCATGTGTGTGTGTTTCCTTGTGCAATTTATGACCCATATGTGTGTGCTCCTTTTTGTGTGTGTGCGCGCGTGCGCGAGTCTGAGTCTCACCTTTATGAGCACGAAGACGAGCACAGGGACGAAGTCGTCGGCGCCGGGTACAGAGTCCTCATTGGCCAGGCTCAGCAGGTTCATGATGGTGGAGCACATACGCAGGATACACTGCACCTTGTCCCGCGGCGTCTTATAGGCGCTGATCGTCCGAATCTCCGACTGCGCAGACGGCCACGGAGCCTCCTTTAAGTACACCTGAATCAGACGCAAACCACACGCGCATACACGTCACAGCACGGTGCATACTATTAATGAGTATGCATACTATTAATGACCTGAATCAGACGCAAACCACACGCGCATACACGTCACAGCACGGTGCATACTATTAATGAGTATGCATACTATTAATGACCTGAATCAGACGCAAACCACACGCGCATACACGTCACAGCACGGTGCATACTATTAATGAGTATGCATACTATTAATGACCTGAATCAGACGCAAATCACACGCGCATACACGTCACAGCACGGTGCATACTATTAATGAGTATGCATACTATTAATGACCTGAATCAGACGCAAACCACACGCGCATACACGTCACAGCACGGTGCATACTATTAATGAGTATGCATACAATTAATGACCTGAATCAGACGCAAACCACACGCGCATACACGTCACAGCACGGTGCATACTATTAATGAGTATGCATACTATTAATGACCTGAATCAGACGCAAACCACACGCGCATACATGTCACAGCACGGTGCATACTATTAATGAGTATGCAGATTATTAATGACCTGAATCAGACGCAAACCACACGCGCATACACGTCACAGCACGGTGCATACTATTAATGAGTATGCAGATTATTAATGACCTGAATCAGACGCAAACCACACGCGCATACACGTCACAGCACGGTCCATACTATTAATGAATATGCATACTATTAACGACCTGAATCAGACGCAAACCACACGCGCATACACGTCACAGCACGGTGCATACTATTAATGAGTATGCAGATTATTAATGACCTGAATCAGACGCAAACCACACGCGCATACACGTCACAGCACGGTGCATACTATTAATGAGTATGCAGATTATTAATGACCTGAATCAGACGCAAACCACACGCGCATACACGTCACAGCACGGTCCATACTATTAATGAATATGCATACTATTAACGACCTGAATCAGACGCAAACCACACGCGCATACACGTCACAGCACGGTGCATACTATTAATGAGTATGCATACTATTAATGACCTGAATCAGATGCAAACCACACGCGCATACATGTCACAACACGGTGCATACTATTAATGAGTATGCATACTATTAATGAGCGCTCTTCTCCGGCGCAAGTGCTTTCAAATACGTAACATTAAAGCACCAGCTCTCAGCGCAAGTCAACTAACTATGACGTGATATGTTAAGACCATACACCCAACTACACATAACCTACACACACAAACAGGCTTTCTGCATTGAATACAGTGTTTTCCTGAGCCGGTAAGACCAATTCTGCCGGCCCCCGTCGTAAATGAAGGAAAATTTGTTAGGAGTTGCAAACGTAGATATTGTGTCTTTGGTGGGTTGCGCATTGCGAAAGCGATGCATGGCTGAAACATGGCTTTAAGCGCGAGGCAGCCACACAACGGTCCCCTTTATTAATTACCTGAGATGCGCTTCTCTATAAATCTGGCTCAAGTTTAATGAACTTGTGCACACAAGTAGAAAAATGCACTTCTCTGGTCCCAATAAATCCAGCCCTGCCACACTCCATAAACGCATGTCTCCCCTGGAATGTACGGGCCATCTTAAACATGCACCTTAGCGTCCGCTTCCGGGGGGGCTGTCTGCAACTGCACATTTCCACTGATCCACATCTTCACCCCCACAACCCCCGAAATATTTAAGGAACATTTTTGGAGTTTAAACACTCCAAAAAAAACATCTTGCATCATGATGGAAGGAAATTGAATTTAAATTCTATGGAACTGGGAGAACCACAACACTTCACGGTTGAGCTGAAAATGTGATTTTTAAAGACCGCACACCGCTACGCTACCCTGCTCGGTTCTTACTACAAAACAAAAAACGCTTTCAATTATTGGAAAACAAATGCGGTGAAGTTTGGCAATTCAGCTGTTGCCCCCAGTGCCCGCGCGTACAGGAAACTCTGCCTCTGGTGGCGTTGCCTGGGCGACAGTATCAGCAGGGGTGTTAACGAGAGGAACGGAATTAATACTCAACCTGCAGACATCTCGGGCCTGCGCTCCGTTAGCGCTACAGCTGCTGTTGCCCCAGAACCTGTCTGTCACACCATTCACTGATGAACTAAAGCTGTTCCGTTTGAAAAAGTTTTTTTTTTTTCCTCCTTTAAAATATTTTTTTTTGCATGTTATTTTCACAGGTATCAAATTAGAAGTTTAGAACAGTCAGGATTTATGATATTCAGGAGTATTTCTGATAACACTTGAAATTAATTACGGGAAATATGACAACCAAAAGTAACCAAACACACCTAAGTAAATGAAAACTAAATGTACAATTAAAAATTAATTGTGAGAACATCACACAGCATCAAGATGGCTTACACTTTTTACAAACCTAAAAAGTTACTATGAGAATTGGTCACTAAGCAATTACACAGCTGGAAATTTATGGAAGGGCCTCAAATGAGGTACAAATCACGGGTTGAAAATCCGGGCCAAGCTTTAAACCCTTATCATTCTGATAACATAGGCATGATCCATAACCACAACGCCTCACTGCTTCCGATTGGTCAGAGTCTTACCTCTGGAATCTGAAGAGCTCTGTGATTGGCTGTCACCACTTTGGAGAGGCGCTGAATGTGTTCTTGTAAGACCCTGAAAGAGATGAGCTGCCATGATGTGGCTGTAGAACTCCAACCCGGCTCCACATCAGCCTTTCAAACCGCCAATAAAATGACGATAGGTTGTAAAACGTACAATGCGGTATGTATTACACTGCACAGTAAACAGAAAAATCCCTGTTTTTTTTGTGTTTTTTTTGTTTTTTTTAAAAGCTATTTTGAATAAATAAACTGTAAGGTTAAAAATGAAAACAAATGTCTATTTTACAGTGATACAAACCTAAAGAACACAGGGGAATGTTCCAGGAGGGTGTCTGCGATTTGAAACTGGGCTCATGCTTTAAGATATGACTGGCCCAAACACCTGTGCAAACTCCACAGATGTATATAGTGCATGGAAGGACTGACCATGAAACCTGAGCCTGCAATAATTCTATCGGGGTGCTGCAGAGATCAGAGATTCTGTGCAGATGTTGCCTGTGCATCACACAGAATGAGGACTGTGTGTGTGTGTGTGTGTGTGTGTGTGTGTGTGTGTGTGTGTGGGGGCGTGTCCGTGTACAAGGTGGGCGTGGGAGGGGTCAGAGGCATGCGCTGGCCTCTCAGGGTGGGTCAGGGGTTGAGGGTCAGGGCGGGCGTTAGAGGGGTTGGCGGGGCCCGTACTGATCTCTCAGGATGTCTCCGTCCTGGTTGGGGTAGAAGGCCAGCTTGAAGATGCGGTTCATGACGCTGCGCTCGATGGCCATCTGAGCGTCCTGCAGCTGCTCCTCGCTGGCGTACTGCCAGATCTCATCGTGGGCCATGGCGCCGTACAGGTAGCGCAGGAAGTCCTCCACCGACGCCGTCTTGTCGTCGGACGCCGTGCAGCCCTGGAACGCTGGGGGCGGGGGGGCACAGAGGATGACGTGTCACAAAGAGCGTGGAAGCGCACAGCTCGCACTGGAACCCCGTCTACAGACCCGCCTCCCCGGATTAGAAAACCCGAAACTGACCAATTAAAGCCGTTTTAATGTAGCTACGAGCTTTAAATAACACAGTGTAATACACAGTGATTTGAGCCAGTCCAGGTCTTACCATAAGCAGGTTACAGTAGTATACGACCAGCAGGCTGTTTCCATTCAGTGCACTAACCTGTTTTTACAAAACCCGGAGTGGCTCAAAATGTTATGCTTTTATAGTGTAACTTCCATCCCTGTAATAACCTGCAGAATTACCTGTAGAATTGTACTCATGGTGATATTGTGTTCTGATGAGACTGTTGTTACATCAAACACGTTTGTCATGATTTTCATTGAATGTTATGTCCTTTTTTTAAATAAATTGGCTGACTTTCCCAAAATGGGATAAAAAAGGATCACTTGAACTTTAATTACAAACTTATTACTTTTAAACTTTTATTGTTTTTATAAATTCAGTGTCAAGAAGCTGCACCAAAATATAAAAATATATCCCTTTATAACAGAAGTGCGTTGCGGCCTGAATTTAATTTGCCATCATATCAGTCTGCAAACAGATGCTCCAATGCTTTTCATGCTCAAAATTCCCTCCAGTATTTCTAGTTTCGCAGATATGTTATGATGACTTTGTTTCTTCATAAATTCCAGCTCAATTTTATATCTCCAAAAACAGATGAGAATTACTTTATTTTAAGTTAATCTTTGGATGCCACAGGGGGACGTTCAAGGTTTTTTTTCCCCCCAGTCTGTCAAGAGCAAACTGAATAAATGGAATCTGACAGACACGCCGTCCGCTTTGATATCTCTCTGTCCCACATCAAGTACAGATCAACCGCATCTCGCTATTTCCGTTAGTATCACTACGGGTTCTCAACTGACCAACTTGGCTGAATAAATGCAAACAAAAATAAATTAATGAAGCACCCGTGCACAGGCGTGAGGGTCTGGTGCCCCCTAGAGTGTCTCCTCAGCCAGAGAAGCACCGGCCAGGTCACATGACACTGGCCAGGTCACATGACTCCGGGCACCGGCAGGGAAAGCCTGGAGCTCGGAGGCAGGCTGAACGAGCTCATTCCGCGCGACCGGAATGGCTTTGCGCAGGACCGTACGGAAAGCCCAAGTTTACACCGCGCTGCCATTTCCTCAGAATTAATATTCATATTAAAAGATTGCCTCTGAGCCAGCACTACCCTTTTCTTAAGACCATTAAAAGTGGCTCTGCATGAACATAAACCAAAAGAAAAGTCCTCTGTTGGACAAATGAAGCTTTGAGGAATGGTCCTGGTGAGGGGCTCTGATAAGTCGCGCGGTTAGCGCGCTAAGCTAAACTCCTCCCCAGGGCGGCGTTTCCAGTACTCATTGACTTTTTTTTTTTTTTTCCTTGGCGAAATTAAAATGAATTTAACTGATGATATAAAGTTAAATGACAACAGTAAACGTAAATCTCCTGATGATCTTTGTGGAGCAGCAGCCCTAGGCGGCGCTTATCATTAATAGAACAGACGAGAGTAATTCAGAGAGATAGACAGGGAGCACAAGAGAATGCGTTATTATAAAAAAAATTAAAAATAAAAAAAAAACACTTTGCAAAAGGTACTTTTTGCAAGGAAAAACATTTTAGCAAATATAAAAATTGAGAACACAGAAAAAGACACCAGGAGGGAGAGAGAGTGAGAGCGAGCGGGCGAGATAGATACTTTTCATGCTCCATTATTGAAACGCAAAACTTTCCACAATTACCTTAAAACCTACCCCAATTCCCTATTTACAAATGTCCCACCCTATCCACCCACCCCAAAAAAAAACAATAATGCCCAACGCTCACACTCAACCTACACATATCTCCATCTCTTCTTCATTTACCGCACACAAAAAAGAGAGATAGAGATAGAGAGAGAGACAGAGACAGAGACAGAGACAAAGATAGAGAGACACACACCTCTGATGAAGCCCTGCATCTTGGCCTCCATGTGTTCGAGGAGCAGCCGTACGCAGACGGTGGTGAAGTAGCGGTTCGCCACCTCCTTGTCCCTCAGCACTCTCTGCAGGAGGCGCTCCAGGTGCGCCTGTGACGTCTGCAGGCCCTGCCGACACCTGGTCAGGTAAGCAATGTAGGGCGCCCGCTTCCTGTAAAGGCAAGAGGCGTCACATCACAAGCACGTACACGCATGAACACACACACACACACACACACACACGCGCGCACACCAACACACGCAGACGCACACAAACAGACACACGCAGACACACACAAACAGACACACGCAGACACACTAGAAGTCACTGCCTAGAGCCTATTAGCTAAAGTTCAGGACAGAGCCCTAAACTGAGTGAAGGAGGCCAAGGTGCCAACAGCACTCCTGAGATTAAGGAGGTTGCGGTTGTGTGGAAGTTAGTGAACTGCACTTAGCTAACCACAGGTAGTCGGTTCAACTAAGAACACATGCAACCCTACACCTTAAAAGTTCATCGCTCAGGTTATGTTTTTGTAAATGCTAAAAACAATCAATACACTGACGAGCAAGATGTTGAGGATTTGAGTGCATACTAATTTATTAAAAATGGCTCTGTAATTGAAATAACTAAAAGTATGAGTAAATAGAAAGCTTATATATGTAAAAATATATATAGCGTACTATACGAGACACGAGACACCCCTGCTCTGGTTTTTTGGCTGCTCACCCACAGCCCCCCCCCCCCCCCCCCCTTTTTCCCATGGGATTGTGGGTACCTGTAGTCCTCTGCAATGGCAGCCAGCAGCTTCCTGCAGGTGCGGGGGTCGAAGCGGCTGACACAGCGCGTGGTCTCCTGGATCTGGGCCATCTGGCTCTTGTCCTGCAGGTTGATGGCTTCTGCCAGCTGCACCTTCAGGAAGCACACAATCTCGTTGTCTAGGAAGGAGACAGGAAGCAGGGGTCAGGCAATGGAGTGTTATCAGGAAGCTAGTGACAGACACGGAGTTCTATCAGGAAGTGCATCACAGACACTGAGTCCCATCCAGAAAGGGAGTAACAGGCACTCAGTTCCATCAGGAAGTCAGTAACACTAACGCTGAGCCCTATCTACTGTGTCCGGTGTACTACCATACTGTATACTGCTTACTGTTTTGTGACATGCAATATGCAAAAAATATCCTCCACACTATTATTAGCAAAAACCCAGAAATAAGTATATCATTCTGGGATATTAAGTACACTACATTTAGAGAACATTTCGCCTACTTAACCTTCTCATCCAGGGGACTCGTCTAGCATACTCAATAGTACGGAAGGGTGCAGAAACAGCCACTACTGAGTTCCATCAGGAGGTGCGTCACAGGCACAAAGTCCCATTTGAGTTCTATCAGGAAATGAGCCACAGACACGACGCCTGGATTCAATCAACGCTTGTCCTTGAATCCGATTGACAGATAAGTGCAGGTACTTGTAATTTTACTTTCAGACACTGATGCATATCAGGAACTTAGTCACAAATGCTGATACCCAATAGGAATCAAGTCACAGAGGCTGAGAACCAATAGGAAATGAGTCACAGCCTGTAAGTAAGGTCTGAATTGTGAACAGACCAATTTATCTGACAGTTTAACTTTATTTAAGATGTGATATGGGCATGAATATGTCCCATACTATTCAAAGAGCTCATATACAGTATATTACATCTTGCTGAAGTGCATCCCTCATGGAACACTGTAAAAGTGCCATTATTGAAAAAGCAGTACGATGGACATGTATGCACAAACAGTGCAATACTGTGCAGTATGGTGCAGTCTGGCTCAGTGTGAATCAGGATGATGCAGTATGGTGCAGTGTGGCTCAGTGTGAATCAGTGTGGCTCAGTGTGAATCAGTATGGTGCAGTGTGGCTCAGTGTGAATCAGTATGGTGCAGTGTGACTCAGTGTGAATCAGTATGGTGCAGTGTGGCTCAGTGTGAATCAGTATGGTGCAGTGTGACTCAGTGTGAATCAGTGCGGTGCAGTATGGTGCTGTATGGTGCTGTATGGCTCATAGTATGGTGCAGAGTGAATTAGTTTCCAGTACCTTCATGGTCTCCGTGGTCAGGCAGGCCGTTTCGGGTAGAGGCAGGAAGCGTGATGGGACAGACCACTGAGTCTGCAGAGCACAGGGCCAGTCTCAGCTTCTTCTTTGCATCACTGCCACAGAGAAACTACTGTCAGCTCAGCTTCACACTGGCAGTGCTTACTGCCCCAAACACTCACACTACCTCTATTATATACACACTCACATGAACACTCACACTACCTCTATTATATACACACTCACACAAACACTCACACTACCTCTATTATATACACACTCACATGAACACTCACACTACCTCTATTATATACACACTCACATGAACACTCACACTACCTCTATTATATACACACTCACACAAACACTCACACTACCTCTATTATATACACACTCACATGAACACTCACACTACCTCTATTATATACACACTCACATGAACACTCACACTACCTCTATTATATACACACTCACATGAACACTCACACTACCTCTATTATATACACACTCACATTAACACTCACACTACCTCTATTATATACACACTCACATGAACACTCACACTACCTCTATTATATACACACTCACATGAACACTCACACTACCTCTATTATATACACACTCACATGAACACTCACACTACCTCTATTATATACACACTCACATGAACACTCACACTACCTCTATTATATACACACTCACATGAACACTCACACTACCTCTATTATATACACACTCACATGAACACACACACTACCTCTATTATATTACACACTCACATAAACACTCACACTACCTCTATTATATACACACTCACACTACCTCTATTATATACACACTCACATTAACACTCGCACTACCTCTATTATATTACACACTCACATGAACACTCACACTACCTCTATTATATACACACTCACATGAACACTCACACTACCTCTATTATATACACACTCACATTAACACTCACACTACCTCTATTATATACACACTCACATGAACACTCACACTACCTCTATTATATACACACTCACATAAACACTCACACTACCTCTATTATATACACACTCACATGAACACTCACACTACCTCTATTATATACACACTCACATAAACACTCACACTACCTCTATTATATACACACTCACATGAACACTCACACTACCTCTATTATATTACACACTCACATGAACACTCACACTACCTCTATTATATACACACTCACATGAACACTCACACTACCTCTATATACACACTCACATTAACACTCGCACTACCTCTATTATATACACACTCACATAAACACTCACACTACCTCTATTATATACACACTCACATAAACACTCACACTACCTCTATTATATACACACTCACATGAACACTCACACTACCTCTATTATATACACACTCACATAAACACTCACACTACCTCTATTATATACACACTCACATAAACACTCACACTACCTCTATTATATACACACTCACATGAACACTCACACTACCTCTATTATATACACACTCACATTAACACTCGCACTACCTCTATTATATACACACTCACATAAACACTCACACTACCTCTATTATATACACACTCACATAAACACTCACACTACCTCTATTATATACACACTCACATGAACACTCACACTACCTCTATTATATACACACTCACATGAACACTCACACTACCTCTATTATATACACACTCACATAAACACTCACACTACCTCTATTATATACACACTCACATGAACACTCACACTACCTCTATTATATACACACTCACATGAACACTCACACTACCTCTATTATATACACACTCACATGAACACTCACACTACCTCTATTATATACACACTCACATGAACACTCACACTACCTCTATTATATACACACTCACACAAACACACACACTACCTCTATTATATACACACTCACATGAACACTCACACTACCTCTATTATATACACACTCACATGAACACTCACACTACCTCTATTATATACACACTCACATGAACACTCACACTACCTCTATTATATACACACTCACATGAACACTCACACTACCTCTGTTATATACACACTCACATAAACACTCACACTACCTCTATTATATACACACTCACATGAACACTCACACTACCTCTATTATATACACACTCACATGAACACTCACACTACCTCTATTATATACACACTCACATGAACACTCGCACTACCTCTATTATATACACACTCACATGAACACTCACACTACCTCTATTATATACACACTCACATGAACACTCACACTACCTCTATTATATACACACTCACATGAACACTCACACTACCTCTATTATATACACACTCACATGAACACTCACACTACCTCTATTATATACACACTCACATGAACACTCGCACTACCTCTATTATATACACACTCACATGAACACTCACACTACCTCTATTATATACACACTCACATGAACACTCACACTACCTCTATTATATACACACTCACACAAACACACACACTACCTCTATTATATACACACTCACATGAACACTCACACTACCTCTATTATATACACACTCACATGAACACTCACACTACCTCTATTATATACACACTCACATGAACACTCACACTACCTCTATTATATACACACTCACATGAACACTCACACTACCTCTGTTATATACACACTCACATAAACACTCACACTACCTCTATTATATACACACTCACATGAACACTCACACTACCTCTATTATATACACACTCACATGAACACTCACACTACCTCTATTATATACACACTCACATGAACACTCACACTACCTCTATTATATTACACACTCACACTACCTCTATTATATACACACTCACATGAACACTCACACTACCTCTATTATATACACACTCACATGAACACTCACACTACCTCTATTATATACACACTCACATGAACACTCGCACTACCTCTATTATATACACACTCACATGAACACTCACACTACCTCTATTACATACACACTCACATGAACACTCACACTACCTCTATTATATACACACTCACATGAACACACACACTACCTCTATTATATACACACTCACATGAACACTCACACTACCTCTATTATATACACACTCACATTAACACTCACACTACCTCTATTATATACACACTCACATGAACACTCACACTACCTCTATTATATACACACTCATATGAACACTCACACTACCTCTATTATATACACACTCACATTAACACTCGCACTACCACTATTATATACACACTCACATGAACACTCACACTACCTCTATTATATACACACTCACATTAACACACACACTACCTCTATTATATACACACTCACATGAACACACACACTACCTCTATTATATACACACTCACATGAACACTCACACTACCTCTATTATATACACACTCACATGAACACTCACACTACCTCTATTATATACACACTCACATGAACACTCACACTACCTCTATTATATACACACTCACATTAACACTCGCACTACCTCTATTATATACACACTCACATGAACACACACACTACCTCTATTATATACACACTCACATAAACACTCACACTACCTCTATTATATTACACACTCACATGAACACTCACACTACCTCTATTATATACACACTCACATTAACACTCGCACTACCTCTATTATATACACACTCACATAAACACTCACACTACCTCTATTATATACACACTCACATGAACACACACACTACCTCTATTATATACACACTCACATAAACACTCACACTACCTCTATTATATACACACTCACATGAACACTCACACTACCTCTATTATATTACACACTCACATAAACACACACACTACCTCTATTATATTACACACTCACATGAACACTCACACTACCTCTATTATATTACACACTCACATGAACACTCACACTACCTCTATTATATTACACACTCACATGAACACTCACACTACCTCTATTATATTACACACTCACATGAACACTCACACTACCTCTATTATATTACACACTCACATGAACACACACACTACCTCTATTATATTACACACTCACATGAACACTCACACTACCTCTATTATATTACACACTCACATGAACACTCACACTACCTCTATTATATTACACACTCACATGAACACTCACACTACCTCTATTATATTACACACTCACATGAACACTCACACTACCTCTATTATATTACACACTCACATGAACACTCACACTACCTCTATTATATACACACTCACATGAACACACACACTACCTCTATTATATACACACTCACATGAACACTCACACTACCTCTATTATATACACACTCACATGAACACTCACACTACCTCTATTATATACACACTCACATAAACACTCACACTACCTCTATTATATACACACTCACATGAACACACACACTACCTCTATTATATACACACTCACATGAACACTCACACTACCTCTATTATATACACACTCACATAAACACACACACTACCTCTATTATATACACACTCACATGAACACACACACTACCTCTATTATATACACACTCACATGAACACACACACTACCTCTATTATATACACACTCACATAAACACTCACACTACCTCTATTATATACACACTCACATGAACACACACACTACCTCTATTATATACACACTCACATAAACACACACACTACCTCTATTATATACACACTCACATGAACACACACACTACCTCTATTATATACACACTCACATTAACACTCACACTACCTCTATTATATACACACTCACATGAACACTCACACTACCTCTATTATATTACACACTCACATAAACACTCACACTACCTCTATTATATACACACTCACATAAACACTCACACTACCTCTATCATATACACACTCACATAAACACACATACTACCTCTATTATATACACACTCACATGAACACTCACACTACCTCTATTATATACACACTCACATTAACACTCGCACTACCTCTATTATATACACACTCACATGAACACTCACACTACCTCTATTATATACACACTCACATTAACACTCGCACTACCTCTATTATATACACACTCACATAAACACACACACTACCTCTATTATATACACACTCACATAAACACACACACTACCTCTATTATATACACACTCACATGAACACTCACACTACCTCTATTATATACACACTCACATGAACACTCACACTACCTCTATTATATACACACTCACATGAACACTCACACTACCTCTATTATATACACACTCACATGAACACTCACACTACCTCTATTATATACACACTCACATGAACACTCACACTACCTCTATTATATACACACTCACATGAACACTCACACTACCTCTATTATATACACACTCACATGAACACTCAAACTACCTCTATTATATTACACACTCACATGAACACTCACACTACCTCTATTATATACACACTCACATTAACACTCACACTACCTCTATTATATACACACTCACATGAACACTCACACTACCTCTATTATATACACACTCACATAAACACTCACACTACCTCTATTATATACACACTCACATGAACACTCACACTACCTCTATTATATACACACTCACATGAACACAAACACTACCTCTATTATATACACACTCACATGAACACTCAAACTACCTCTATTATATTACACACTCACATGAACACTCACACTACCTCTATTATATACACACTCACATTAACACTCACACTACCTCTATTATATACACACTCACATGAACACTCACACTACCTCTATTATATACACACTCACATAAACACTCACACTACCTCTATTATATACACACTCACATGAACACTCACACTACCTCTATTATATACACACTCACATGAACACTCACACTACCTCTATTATATACACACTCACATTAACACTCACACTACCTCTATTATATACACACTCACACAAACACTCACACTACCTCTATTATATACACACTCACATGAACACTCACACTACCTCTATTATATACACACTCACATAAACACTCACACTACCTCTATTATATACACACTCACACAAACACTCACACTACCTCTATTATATACACACTCACATAAACACTCACACTACCTCTATTATATTACACACTCACATGAACACTCACACTACCTCTATTATATACACACTCACATTAACACTCGCACTACCTCTATTATATACACACTCACATAAACACTCACACTACCTCTATTATATACACACTCACATAAACACTCACACTACCTCTATTATATACACACTCACATAAACACTCACACTACCTCTATTATATTACACACTCACATGAACACTCACACTACCTCTATTATATACACACTCACATTAACACTCGCACTACCTCTATTATATACACACTCACATTAACACTCGCACTACCTCTATTATATACACACTCACATTAACACTCGCACTACCTCTATTATATACACACTCACATAAACACTCACACTACCTCTATTATATTACACACTCACATGAACACTCGCACTACCTCTATTATATACACACTCACATGAACACTCGCACTACCTCTATTATATACACACTCACATTAACACTCGCACTACCTCTATTATATACACACTCACATAAACACTCACACTACCTCTATTATATTACACACTCACATGAACACTCGCACTACCTCTATTATATACACACTCACATGAACACTCACACTACCTCTATTATATTACACACTCACATGAACACACACACTACCTCTATTATATACACACTCACATGAACACTCACACTACCTCTATTATATTACACACTCACATGAACACTCACACTACCTCTATTATATACACACTCACATAAACACTCACACTACCTCTATTATATTACACACTCACATGAACACACACACTACCTCTATTATATACACACTCACATTAACACTCACACTACCTCTATTATATACACACTCACATAAACACTCACACTACCTCTATTATATTACACACTCACATGAACACACACACTACCTCTATTATATACACACTCACATGAACACTCACACTACCTCTATTATATTACACACTCACATGAACACTCACACTACCTCTATTATATACACACTCACATAAACACTCACACTACCTCTATTATATTACACACTCACATGAACACTCACACTACCTCTATTATATACACACTCACATTAACACTCACACTACCTCTATTATATACACACTCACATGAACACTCACACTACCTCTATTATATACACACTCACATGAACACTCACACTACCTCTATTATATACACACTCACATAAACACTCACACTACCTCTATTATATACACACTCACATGAACACTCACACTACCTCTATTATATACACACTCACATGAACACTCACACTACCTCTATTATATACACACTCACATTAACACTCGCACTACCTCTATTATATACACACTCACATAAACACTCACACTACCTCTATTATATTACACACTCACATGAACACTCACACTACCTCTATTATATACACACTCACATGAACACTCACACTACCTCTATTATATACACACTCACATAAACACACACACTACCTCTATTATATACACACTCACATGAACACACACACTACCTCTATTATATACACACTCACATGAACACTCACACTACCTCTATTATATTACACACTCACATGAACACTCACACTACCTCTATTATATACACACTCACATAAACACACACACTACCTCTATTATATACACACTCACATGAACACACACACTACCTCTATTATATACACACTCACATGAACACTCACACTACCTCTATTATATACACACTCACATGAACACTCACACTACCTCTATTATATTACACACTCACATGAACACACACACTACCTCTATTATATACACACTCACATAAACACTCACACTACCTCTATTATATACACACTCACATGAACACACACACTACCTCTATTATATACACACTCACATGAACACTCACACTACCTCTATTATATACACACTCACATGAACACTCACACTACCTCTATTATATACACACTCACATTAACACTCGCACTACCTCTATTATATACACACTCACATGAACACACACACTACCTCTATTATATACACACTCACATAAACACTCACACTACCTCTATTATATTACACACTCACATGAACACTCACACTACCTCTATTATATACACACTCACATTAACACTCGCACTACCTCTATTATATACACACTCACATAAACACTCACACTACCTCTATTATATACACACTCACATGAACACACACACTACCTCTATTATATACACACTCACATAAACACTCACACTACCTCTATTATATACACACTCACATGAACACTCACACTACCTCTATTATATTACACACTCACATAAACACACACACTACCTCTATTATATACACACTCACATGAACACACACACTACCTCTATTATATACACACTCACATAAACACACACACTCCTCTATTATATACACACTCACATGAACACACACACTACCTCTATTATATACACACTCACATGAAACACTCACACTACCTCTATTATATCCACACTCACATAAACACACACACTACCTCTATTATATACACACTCACATGAACACACACTCTACCTCTATTATATACACACTCACATGAACACACACACTACCTCTATTATATACACACTCACATGAACACACACACACTACCTCTATTATATTACACACTCACATGAACACACACACTACCTCAATTATATACACACTCACATAAACACTCACACTACCTCTATTATATACACACTCACATGAACACTCACACTACCTCTATTATATACACACTCACATAAACACACACACTACCTCTATTATATACACACTCACATGAACACACACACTACCTCTATTATATACACACTCACATGAACACACACACTACCTCTATTATATACCACACTCACATAAACACTCACACTACCTCTATTATATACACACTCACATGAACACACACACTACCTCTATTATATTACACACTCACATGAACACTCACACTACCTCTATTATATTACACACTCACACGAACACTCACACTACCTCTATTATATACAACACTCACATGAACACACACACTACCTCTATTATATTACACACTCACATGAACACTCACACTACCTCTATTATATTACACACTCACATGAACACTCACACTACCTCTATTATATTACACACTCACATAAACACACACACTACCTCTATTATATACACACTCACATGAACACACACACTACCTCTATTATATACACACTCACATGAACACTCACACTACCTCTATTATATACACACTCACACAAACACACCACACCTGAATGAGAACTTGGAGTCCTGAGGTTGGGCTGTCTGGCTGGCTGAGTCGGGCAGGTCGTCTGTGGAGATGTTCTGCAGAACCTCCTCTCTGGGGGAGTCGTGAACGCTCTCTCCTTCTCCGCAGGCCTCTACACACGCGCGCAGGCGCACACGCGCACGGACACAAACGCGTAAACACATGACCCACCATCACAGAGAGAATTTGTATTAAAAGGTAAAAGTATGAAATTGAGTGTGAGGTGAGACAGGTAAATTCACAAGTTTTATGTTTAGAAAAGAAAGAATAGCAGACGACGCACAAGAACACATTTCTCAGGAGCGATAAAGCAGAGGCAGTGTATGTATGTGTGTGTGTGTGTGTGTGTGTGTGTGTGTGTGTGTGTGTGTGTGTGTGTGCGCGTGTGTGTGTGCGCGTCTGCGTGCGTGCGTGCGTGTGTGTGCGTGTGTGTGTGTGCGGGGGTACGGGGGTACGCGCGCTCACCCTGGCTGTCGTACGATGCAGTGGTGCCCCTGTCACTGGGACTGGTGCGTTTGATGTTCCTGTACTTGTCCAGGATGTCTTCAGCCGCCTGGTCCTGCGTGTTCTGTCTGGGCAGGGGGTCGTCTGACAGACAAACGGACGGACATAAAGGTTAAAGCCTCCGTCGCCGGCAGCGCTCCCGTACCTTTCATTCCCTGTGCGGGGAAAGGAGCAGGGTTTCCGGGATAACCGGGATGAAGGCAAACGTCCGAAACCAACCTTGCGGGACGCGCTCGGACGCCGCGTCGTCCTTCTCCAGCTTGTCTTTTTTCCGGAACGCCGCCATCGGAGCTGCGGAGAGGTGACGTCATAAGTAACCAGGGAGAGCGGGAGAGGGAGGGGCTCAGTGATGCGGCCGCGCTCAATGCCAACACTTTTCATCCGCCTCCTACTCAGAAAAAACTCAACTTAAATTGATGTGTGGCGGTCAACAGAATCCCGGACGCTTTTTTGGCGACAGGCTAAAAGGGGGTATTACTCATCCGAATGACCGTGAAAGACAAAAGAAAAAAGACATTCATTCTCTTGCCACGTTTTATGAAAAATTATGCTACAGAAAGGCTGTGTTTGAGTTCTCATTAGCCGCGCAAATGAGGGGTTGTGAAGGGCACGTTAGCCGTGCAGCCCAGCTAGCGGACCGCAGAGTGAAAAGCAGCGGCGGCTGCATGCGCGCTGGCATTGCTATGCATGCGCATGCGCCTGCGCCTGCACACCCTGCGGAATTGACAGAGGACGCTGCACCAAAGGGACGGACCCACAACTGTCATCAGGCGTTCAAATTTGAAAGAGAAAAAAAAAAAACGGGAAGTAGAAAATTCCAAGTAATAATGATGTCTTTTTATGAACAAATCGAAACTTTTTCCACGCAAGAGATTCCTGCAGACCGCTACACACATTCTTACTGGTTCTACACAATTATTTTAGAAGGTTCTACATTACTGACAATGATAGCAAAAATACATGTCCCAGGTAAACATCCATTCAAATCACATGGCAACTTTGACAAACTAAGAATGACTGCAGCGATACTGGAAACGGATAGCCGCTAGCAAATACAAACAGCGCAGCCTCCTCAGCCCTGCAAATAAAAACCACGTAAGCAGGCGGCGAAGACAACAAGCAGTACGTCAGCATATATACACACACGAGTATATATGTGCGCGTTTGTATGCGAGCACCATGAAATGTATGCAGATGTGAACAGTGTGGCGTGCGTACGTACGTACGTACGTACAGCACGTTCATACAGAAACAGGCGAGGCTCGTTTTTCTTTACGCAATAAACAATGAGTCAACCTCAATTTGTGTAATGTGCTAACGGGGACCGAAGATCTTGTATGGAGGTGCCAGCTACGGGCAATTAATTTGGGAAACTGTCCGGCGTGAGAATACATTTTATTATTTGTCACACACTTACCCACTGTTCCTAATCTTAATCAAAATCAATATCTTTATTCAGTCACTCGTCCTTGTGTATTATCATTAACCTCATATTTAACCTTAATGCACTGGACCATCCTGACTACAGTCTCCTGGGTCTCAGGCTGGCACAGGAAAAGCACAGAGGCTCCTGAAAACACCTCCGGGGGGGGGGGGGGGGGCATTTCTGGGGCATCGAGTCTATTTCGGGCGCCCCGAGCGTCAGAGTGGAACTGCGCCGATCATAAGGACTTCGGAGACAAAAAAAAAAAAAAAACCGGGCAGGTGCAAACGGCAAGCTTCACCGAAACAGCCTGACGATCGCTTTTTACCCTCCCCGGTGATACCGCTTTCCTGAGGAGGAGTCCGCTTATTCATTTTGCGCGCTCTGGCCCACATGAATATGCAAACCACATTTAAATTATTTTCATCCGTCACTTTCCTCCTTAAAATTTATTTGAACAAAGACCACATCGGAATTAGCTGGCAGGCAGGGCTCGGTGGAGCCTTTACCCAAACCAAGAACCCATGAGGGGTGAACCACCATGCGCTGTCAAGTCACCAACACAGTGGAACCATTGGAATGGAGAATTCGCTCTCCATAGCGAAAACTGTGTTTTTGGTTCTAATCAGTGAGGTAGTGGTAGTACTCCCAGTTGGGAAACATGTAGCATTACTGTCCCACTACTGCTAAACTCATGAGCTGAAAGTGTTCTGCAGGTTATGCTAATAAAGGCTTTATCCCCCTTCAGGTACACAAGCACATGTAATGTAGGTAACGCTAATTAAGGCTTTTCCCCTCCGGTACACTAGCACATGTAACGTAGGTAATGCTAAGAGAGGCTCCTCCCTTGGATAAGCCGCCATGTGTAATGCAAAAAGAAAACGGCGAAACAAAGCAAAAATGAGGATCTGAAAAATAAGTCACGTCACAACACAGTCGTAGCTATGGAAAAGGGGGGCGTGGCCGCGGGCTGGTCAGGCGTTAGGCCGCAGCGCGGCCTACAGCTCAGCTCAGCGAGGGGAGGGGAGGGGAGGGAGGAGGGAGGGGGGAGGGGGGAGGGGGGAGGAGGAGAGGGAGGACAAGAGCGCCACCGCGCGTTACCTGGTCCTTCGCTTTCAGCAGTCCAGTACAGCACTGTGTGAGGAACAACACCCCGGTCATACACCGCGCTAAACCCACAGTGCTACAGGAACACCACCCCCGTCATACACCGCACTAACCCCACAGTGCTACAGGAACAACACCCCCGTCATACACCGCACTAACCCCACAGTGCTACAGGAACACCACCCCCGTCATACACTGCGCTAACCCCACAGTGCAACAGGAACAACACCCCCGTCATACACCGCGTTAACCCCACAGTGCTACAGGAACAACACCCCCGTCATACACCGCGCTAAACCCACAGCGCTACAGGAACAACACCCCTGTCATACACCGCACTAACCCCACAGTGCTACAGGAACAACACCCCCGTCATACACCGCACTAACCCCACAGTGCTACAGGAACAACACCCCCGTCATACACCGCGTTAACCCCACAGTGCTACAGGAACAACACCCCCGTCATACACCGCACTAACCCCACAGTGCTACAGTCTAACTCAGGGGTCCCCAACCCTGTTCCTGGAGATCTACCGTCCTGTAGGTTTTCTGTTCAACCCTAACAAAGCACACCTCATTCAACAGCTAGAGATCTACCGTCCTGTAGGTTTTCTGTTCAACCCTAACAAAGCACACCTCATTCAACAGCTAGAGATCTACCGTCCTGTAGGTTTTCTGTTCAACCCTAACAAAGCACACCTCATTCAACAGCTAGAGATCTACCGTCCTGTAGGTTTTCTGTTCAACCCTAACAAAGCACACCTCATTCAACAGCTAGAGATCTACCGTCCTGTAGGTTTTCTGTTCAACCCTAACAAAGCACACCTCATTCAACAGCTAGAGATCTACCGTCCTGTAGGTTTTCTGTTCAACCCTAACAAAGCACACCTCATTCAACAGCTAGAGATCTACCGTCCTGTAGGTTTTCTGTTCAACCCTAACAAAGCACACCTTATTCAACAGCTAGAGATCTACCGTCCTGTAGGTTTTCTGTTCAACCCTAACAAAGCACACCTCATTCAACAGCTAGAGATCTACCGTCCTGTAGGTTTTCTGTTCAACCCTAACAAAGCACACCTCATTCAACAGCTAGAGATCTACCGCCCTGTAGGTTTTCTGTTCAACCCTAACAAAGCACACCTCATTCAACAGCTAGAGATCTACCGTCCTGTAGGTTTTCTGTTCAACCCTAACAAAGCACACCTCATTCAACAGCTAGAGATCTACCGTCCTGTAGGTTTTCTGTTCAACCCTAACAAAGCACACCTTATTCAACAGCTAGAGATCTACCGTCCTGTAGGTTTTCTGTTCAACCCTAACAAAGCACACCTCATTCAACAGCTAGAGATCTACCGTCCTGTAGGTTTTCTGTTCAACCCTAACAAAGCACACCTCATTCAACAGCTAGAGATCTACCGTCCTGTAGGTTTTCTGTTCAACCCTAACAAAGCACACCTCATTCAACAGCTAGAGATCTACCGTCCTGTAGGTTTTCTGTTCAACCCTAACAAAGCACACCTCATTCAACAGCTAGAGATCTACCGTCCTGTAGGTTTTCTGTTCAACCCTAACAAAGCACACCTTATTCAACAGCTAGAGATCTACCGTCCTGTAGGTTTTCTGTTCAACCCTAACAAAGCACACCTCATTCAACAGCTAGAGATCTACCGTCCTGTAGGTTTTCTGTTCAACCCTAACAAAGCACACCTCATTCAACAGCTAGAGATCTACCGTCCTGTAGGTTTTCTGTTCAACCCTAACAAAGCACACCTCATTCAACAGCTAGAGATCTACCGTCCTGTAGGTTTTCTGTTCAACCCTAACAAAGCACACCTCATTCAACAGCTAGAGATCTACCGTCCTGTAGGTTTTCTGTTCAACCCTAACAAAGCACACCTTATTCAACAGCTAGAGATCTACCGTCCTGTAGGTTTTCTGTTCAACCCTAACAAAGCACACCTCATTCAACAGCTAGAGATCTACCGTCCTGTAGGTTTTCTGTTCAACCCTAACAAAGCACACCTCATTCAACAGCTAGAGATCTACCGTCCTGTAGGTTTTCTGTTCAACCCTAACAAAGCACACCTCATTCAACAGCTAGAGATCTACCGTCCTGTAGGTTTTCTGTTCAACCCTAACAAAGCACACCTCATTCAACAGCTAGAGATCTCGTTAGTAGAATCAGGAGCCAAATCAGGGTTGAAATGAAAAAAAAAAATAGAGGGAGGTAGATCTCCTGGAACAGGGTTGGGGACCAATGAGCTACGCCATCACAGTCGCACAAGGATCCTGCAGGACCTTATCTTTACCCCTCTAACTTAAACCATAACAAAATCTGACAGCTTTTAACATAAATCCTATTGGTTGCAAAGGGGGGGGGGGGGTAAAGAAATATTCAGCAACAGATTTTAAAAAAATGATTCTACATTGAACAACTGCTTGACTAATAGCTTATTTGTTATATTACATTACAGTTAGACTGATGTGTACAGCCTACCATTAGCTCTGACAGGAGTGTGAATCACAGCAGATGAAGGGAAGAACATAGCGCTGCCATATCTCTCTGTTACCCCAAAACACATTCTCCTAACAGTTACAATTAAATGTAAAAACAGATCTTTAATAGAATTTGTGCAGGGGGCTAACTGTTTAGCAATATCTTAACAACTTACAAGTGGTAGACAACATGTCAGAACGAGTCTTATAATATTTGGAGTCATTACTTCATAAAAGTGAAAGATACCATGATTTATAATGGGAAAGGGTTGGACATCATCATTCAGACATTATGAAGCCATATCCCCTGATCCTCTCTGTCTAAGAATGGCAAAAATCAATAGTGTGAATGTAAACACAGGTCACTAAAACAGAACGATAAAGACAGAGAAATTTCTCTTCAAGTTACCTTTGGGTATGGCCGAGACGAAGCGTTTTTTCCACCACGGTCGGTTGCGATCGGACTTCTCGTCATCGCTGTCCTTCCTCTCCTCCTGGGTAATTTACAGAAAAGGGTGTGCAAATTACCCAGCGTTCCTCGACACAATTCATCCTTGGGTATTATGTTGTTATCACAGACCCGGCTGACAAGACGTGGGCTATCTGGTAGCCTCATGCTGTTTCAAGACCAGATTCAAGGGTTACGGAGAGGTTTGCATACAACGATCATGTAATTCTACCTCTAGAAGGTGTTCACAGCCAATGGGGAGGTCAAGGGGGTGGAGCCGGGGCGGACTCACGTCTCCTTTCAGCGAGTCCTTGCTCGGCGAGGACGAGGGCCCCAGGGAGTAGCCGGAGGTGGGGTCCCGCTCCTCGACGGTGGTGGCGGCCCGACGGTTGAGGCCAGGGTCGCTGGTGGGCCGCCGGCCGGCGCAGACGATGTCCGAGCTGCGGCTTCGCACCAGGCGGTCGGGGTAGGAGTGCCGCTGCTTGGCGTGCTCCAGCTCCGCCTGCACCAGGCCGTGGGGGCCGAACAGGGCGTGGCGCGGCTCCGCCGCCACGGGGGGGTCCGGGGGGAGGGTGGGGCGGCCGGGTGCAGTGCGCCTTGGGCCTCACGATGGTGCCGGTGGAGGAACCTGAGGGGCGGAGCCGTGTGATGTCACAGGTGTCAATGCTTGGAACTCGCCTGTAAACCGTTCCAATCCCAGGTACAACACTGCCATTGCACCCACGAGAAAGGTACTTACTCTAAAGTGCTTCAGTATATATCTAGCTGTATAAATGGGTACTGTGTAAAAAGGCAGTTGCGTGAGTCGCTCTGGTTAACAATGGAATACGAATGACCTGGGCATTGAGCACCACGGGAGGGAGGGAGAGGGAGAGAGAGAGAGAGAGAGAGAGAGAGAGAGAGGAGAGAGAGGAGAGAGAGGAGAGAGAGGAGAGAGAGAGAGAGAGAGCCGTGCCCGGGGTGAGGGAAAGCCACCTGTTCCAAGGGTAGACTCTCTCTCTACTGACAGGCTTCCAGAGCCGGGCCTGGCGCCGCAGAGCGCAGTCAGATGGAGGGGCAGTGCCAACCCGCCGCCGGTGAGGTCTCGCAACCTGCCAACGTCACCTTGCCGCACGGACGCGGCACCCTGGCGCCGTCTCCACGGCAACGCAGGGCACGGACCCCGTTCTGCGGATCGCTCTGGGAAATACGGCACGTCGTCGCCCCCCCCCCCCCCCCCCCCCAAACCCCTGAAGAGTGAACCAAAAAAAGGCCTGGAAACCAGGAAATCCTAATACAAGATGTCTATTTACAGCACAAAAATACTGTGACCAGTGATTGGGATGTAGGGGGAGAGAGGAAACATGGAAGGGGAGGAGAGAGAGAAAGAGGCAGAGAGACAGAGAGACAGAGAGAGGGGAGGAGGGAGAGAAAAAATGAGAGAGGGTAAGAAGAAGGAGGGGGTGTGGGGGGAGAGGGAGAGAGAGAGGGAAAGAGAGACAGAGAGAGAGAGAGGAGGGAGAGAAAGAATGAGAGAGGGTAGGAATAAGGGGGGTGTGGGAGAGAGAGAAAGAAAGAGAGGGTAGGAATAAGGGGGGTGTGGGGGAGGGAGAGAGAGAGAGAGAGAGACACAGGTTCTCTTGTTCATTATTTCTTTCCCTTCCATGCTGTTTGTTTGAGCCCGTGCCATTAGCGGGGAGTTAATGATCCCAGTTTTAAGCAGATTACCTTCTCCGGAAGACAGCGGATCAAACATGGCCAGCAGGGACTCAGTCTGGGACGGGGGAGACGTCAAGTGGTGCCCTCCTAGAGGGGGAGAGAAATGGAGAACTTTAACCTCCCCTCCGCTGGTGTTTACACGCAATACAACCATAACGGCACCTCAGCTAACGCTTAAACTCTGTCTGACCTTACCGGCACCTCTCCTACCACTTCTACTTAGTCTAACGTTAACGGCACCTCAGCTACCACTTACACTCAGTCTAACCTCAAGCACACCTCTGTTTGCACTTACACTCAGTCTGTCTTTAGCGTACCTCTACTAGAAATTCTACTCAGTCTAGCCTTAACTGTACCTCTGCTAGCACTCAGTCAGCCACACTGCATACGTTTCTCACATAAAGATACAGTAGTTATTAGACAGTTACTAGCCTAAGCCCTTGGGCTCACCAAACTCGATCTGTGAACACTCAAGCAGGAACATTGCCTGCAATTTCATCCATTTTTTAAAAATCTGTTTATTTTACAATAAAGTCTTCCTAAATTGACTGATGACAAAAATGTGGAGTGCAGCCTATAAAAATGACCATCGCTGTATGTACATTAAAATAATTTTTTTTTATATATATATATATATATATATATATATATATATATATATATATATATTTTTTTAATCGATTGGGGACTTTTTATCAGAAATTTGAAATGATGTCTTTCCAATAATCACAGTGTAAACATTTGTGCTCCGTGGTGGAGGGAGAACCCTGAGCTGGGGGGCGGGGCCCCAGAGGGGCGGCGACAGCGATTGATAGGCCCGGTGTCTGCCCCTACCGTGGGCCGACTCCTCCCCGTCTGGACTGGTCACCGAGTCCTTCCCCCCGAAATCCGAGCTGCACTCCGACCGTAGGTCCTCCATCTTGTTCGGGATGTCTTCCGACGTGGCGCTTATACCTGCTCGCCGTCGGTCCGACCGAAAAAGAAAACCAGACGCCAAAAAAGGGACGCACCGTGAATCATAATGCCCCACAGGAGAGAAAGGATTCAGTAACACTTCAGAACATATCACATGTTTATTAAAGATTAAGAAAGGACCAATAACTACTGTGTACATTACTGAAAATGCATTGTAGAGGTTTAGTCAATATTCATAAAAGGTAGTAAAACGAGTCCAGGGCTTCTGAAATTTCACCCAAGGGTACAATAGGTAGCATCGTTAAGCTACCCTCCCACCTCAACACTGCATACTGAAATCTTGCATTCATTTCTCTAAATCTGGCACACCCTAGCCTCCCTGTAACAACTCATTCACTATTAACATATATAACTGCTGACTAGCCATCAACAATGTATTCTAACAACACTATTAATAATGTATTAAGCATTTATAACCATTCACTACTCTTAAATGTGACAATAGCCAATGAGACAATCTTATAGCAGATGGGAACATTCACCTGTATGAAAAATTATTTGGAGGAATAGTTGGCGATTCAAATCCAATATGCTCCAATAGGAAATAACATAGGAAATATATCCAATAGGAAATAACACATAGCAATACATTTAAAGGAGAATTATAACTGTTTTTCACATATGCACATTTGAGAATGTAACTGCAGATATAGGCTAAATCATAAACATTAGTCCTGGACATGGTTCCACGATCAAACTCATAATATCATAATATTATCAGAGTAAAATGATCACATTTTCACGTAAATACATCCCACAAATTAGAATATAACAAACATATTTGTTCATTGTACAAGTAAACAGCTGGAATCATTGCTAGAAGTGATATTTCTTTCGAAGAAGAAACTACGGAGTTGAATATGCAGTCGTCGGCTAAGCTGACAATGCTTCTGCCCACATCTGCTACAGTATTATGTGAACACACTGAGGACTGTGTAGTTTGATAATACATACGGACAGCTAACTATTAATACGTTTCAACGAAGGATCACACGGAACTGGCCGAGCGAAAGAGCTTAGGTCAGAAAAAAAAAAAAAAATTTTTTTAAAGAGCAACAGCGACCTTGACCTTTGACCTCCTAACCTTAAATCAAAAAAGGTTCCGGGGAACAGGGAGGACAGCACTTGGGCAACATTTCTCTGAATCCCTTCACAAGTAGCCTTGGTAGAGAGTGGGAACCACCGGACCATGGCTTGGGACGACCCCAATAGACAACACTTTAGACTGGAGATCAGGCTGAGGAGAGCTTCTGTGCCCATCCAGAGTGTCTGCCTATCCTGCCTATAGACATGGTGGGGGGGGGGGGGGGGGGGTCTTTCTCAGACAGCTGGCCAGACTGAGAGCAACAGGAGCGTGGCGGGTGCGCGGAAAGTGATGGAGCGCGGGCCGTCCCAGAGCGCGTGTCCAACCTGCCCTCCCCCTCCCCATGGGGAGCTCTAAACTGGCGTCAGAACCCCTGAGGGACGGGACGGACGCAGACAGACTGACAGGCAGAGTAATAACCGGGGGGGGGGGGGGGGACCGGCGTAAACCATCCATCCAAACGGTAATTAATGACCGGGCGACTCCTGCGAGCGACAGCCGTTCAGATCCCACCCGCTGCACGGACGCTCGCAGGGGCCCCACGCAACAGCGCAGGTCTGCCCTGCAGTCAAAAACGGAAAATAATGTCGCGCGCAGTGGCGGCGGCGGCGGCGGCTAAAGGTGAAAGGTTAAAGGCGCTGCGTACCTGAGACCACGCTGAGGCCGGGGGTGCTGGGCCGGGAGCTGACCTCTCTGACCTCTGTATCGTCGGAGGTGCTGCCCACCCCAGAGCAGCTCTCCAGCTCCTGCAGGCGCTCCTCCTGCTTCAGGTCCGGGGCTTCTGGGGGCCAAAAAAATAAAAAACACAACGCATTGCCATGGAGACGCAGACAAGTGCACATACCACACACACAGGTTGATGTAGACCCCTGGTATTCAAATCCCTTTACCTGGGAGGTGTGAATACAGTCTGACCAACCAGTAGCACTAATTGTTCTGTTAACTACCTGGGAGAAAGAGAACCAGGTCCGGATTTGGATTTGAGGTCGAGATTTGAATATGATGTAGACCAGCGGTGTCAAACTCGTTCCATCGAGGGCCGAGTGTATGCAAGTTTTTGTTCTAACCATGCTCTACACCAGCTGATTCCACTAATTAGTTCACCTCCTTGGTTGAAGAGCTGAGCTAATGAGTGAAATCAGCTGGTGTAGGGCACAGTTGGAACAAAAACCTGCATACACTCGGCCCTCGATGGAATGAGTTTGACATCCCTGATGTAGACGATGAGTCGCACAAAATGTTGTTTGTTAGGAAACACACACACAAATAAACAAACTCGCAAAATGTATGCATATGCACATATGCACGTAAAAACACAATAATAAAAAAAAAAAGGTTTTTATAAAAAAAACATGAAAAACAATAACACCACCCTCCTCCTCCTCTCTTACTGCCACCCCCCCCGCCCCCACCCCTCGCCACCATCCCAGAGGGAACCCATATTTACCAAGATATCACAACAATCATTTTAGCTCAGCAGTATCGTCAGTCCACAACCCAACATTTCTTTCCTGAAGCACCGTCAATGCGACAAATAGACAAATCAGTATACTATGCACCACATCCAGAAAACAAGGAGTCCGTTAGTTAAGAGACGAAGCACGCGGCGGCTTCATCGCAGACCAATCATCGTCTTCACTGAACGCGAATAAAATACGTAACGGACACAGTGAGAACGCAAGGGCCGAAGCCTCGGTCAGCAGCAGAGCTTGGGCTGTCAGTGAAATGGTTGTGGGGAGAATCTCGGAAAGGCTGCCAGCGACACGCTCCCAAAACTTAAAAAACATTTGGGCACACCGCATACCAAGGTTACCATCTAGCTAAAATGGGCAAGCGGGCCTGGTTAGTCATCTTCATGATAAATTGTTTGAGGGGTCAGGTATATTATAGATAATTGGGATAACTGTGTTAGTTGCTCTCTGTGTTGAGTGTTTGCTGATTAAGGCTCCTCATATTATGCTCACGTTTTATGACGCCTCTTTTATAGCGATTTTATACAGCTACCCACAAATGACCCCACACAACACCTTTGTATAGGGAGTTGGTACAGGACCTTTTAAAACATATCATTATGTTTATTGCGTGTTTACAATTTAATCCCAACAGATTTGGAAAAGTCGTATAGTGTGAAGATTAAAAAAAATAAGGTTGCATCAGGTAAAATTGACCCTGAACACAATATGAGGGTTAAAGGCAACTGACCTGCTAAAGTCTGACTCCTAAAATAAAAAGAAATGAAATAAGAAATGACTAAATGAGCACAGCACATTTGGAGCAATGCCATTGGTTCATTAGTTTTGTGCTTTAGAACGCTTTCACCAAGCAATAATAATAACGCAGCAAATTTAATAAGGAGCCCTTTTCTGGGAAATAACAAATTTGGCAAACTGCTCCCGCTCTAAACTGCTGTCCATTAACATCTCATTTCCACAGCGCTGCCCTGTCAACGGTCTTCACAACTCATCCCCCCCGAAAAACGCTCATTTGCATAATCGATCACTCCCAGCCTCGCAATATTAAACTGCTGTCCAATCTCGGACGGGGAAATGGGCAGCAATTTAAAGCGCCCTTCCTCTGGCGTGAGAGACGTGGAGAAGAGAGGGAAAGAGAAAAGACGAATGAGAGAGGAAGGGTCGAGGGAAAAATGAGGGAGAGAACGGCAGCGAGCCGAAAAAAAGACAAAGAATCAGAGAGAGAACGAGTGCGAGAGATAAAGGATGAAAAAGAAAGGGAGGAGGAAGAGAGGTAAATTTAGAGAACGAAAGAAGGAGGGAGATATAGACAAGAAACAAATAAAGAGACATCAAGACAGAAGACTGGAGATGCTTCCTTAGTTTCTTCAGCCAGACCCCGCCCACCTAGAGGACTAGATAGAAAGCATCCATAACCACTCACTTTACATACTGTAGGAAAAAAAGCCTCACGCTCACTCAAGCATCAACATTCAGCGTTTTCACCTCTGGCGCCCCTGTAATGTCTCCTCACATCCCATTACGGATGTGCTTAGCGCACGCCCTTTCCCGCGCTCATTATCCACTTATGCAGCTGGATACGCACTCGAGCGATTCCGGTTAAGTACCTTGTCCGGGGGTACAATGTCAATGCCTCACCTGAGAGCGGAACTTGCAACCTCCCGAGTTACGAGGCGAGCTCCTTAACCTAAAGTCGCCCGTTAGGCACTGGCGCTGGCGTTTTGGTCGTTACGCGGTTTTTAAATTGCCTGCCGGTCAGTGCGCCTGCGCCACAGCTGGAGCCGGGTAATGCTGGCAGGGGGCCGGCGGTGTTTCCGCGGGAACGGCTCGTTACGGGGCCAGGGATTCATCCGCGCGCTCGTTAACGGTAACGCGTCGCCTGACTGCTCCGTCGATGGCTAATGAAGCGGAAGCGAGCGGCCCGCTCGGGCCCCGCCTCAGCTAACACAGGGCGCTCAGAACCCGTTCCGGTAAGCCACCTCCTACATTCCCGCCATTACCCGCGCCGTACACATTCCGCAAACGCAGAGCGGTCTCGCTCGCCAAGGCGTTTCGCAGGACATTCGGAAGCAGAGTCGGGGGGGGGGGGGGGGCGCGAAACGTGCGATTAATCAACTTCTGAATTATTAACCGCAGTACGGCGAGAGGGAACTTGTGGAACCGCCGCATCCGCGCTCGGGAACAAACGTACATAGTTTAGCGGCTGAAATAGCAGCTCGGATCCACGGAGGGTATTACTGCAGCAGTTGGGCAGCCTCTCCGGGATAAAAAGCCCAGATTACAGGGGGGGTGCGGGCGGGGTACGTTTGGCGCATCACCACGGCGGATATAGCGGACGGCCCAGCTCTGCTTGCAGGTGCGACTTGCAGGTGCACCTGGCTGCTCACCAGGAGGAAGACGGAGCTGCTCGTTACCCTGGAGACCAGGAGTAGGCCTCAGAGACCGTAAATGCTCACGAGCACTCTGACAGAT
This sequence comes from Synaphobranchus kaupii, assembly GCA_029718625.1. Classification (NCBI taxonomy): domain Eukaryota; kingdom Metazoa; phylum Chordata; class Actinopteri; order Anguilliformes; family Synaphobranchidae; genus Synaphobranchus; species Synaphobranchus kaupii. Next base: position 8,688,233 of record CM056376.1, read on the forward strand.
TTAAACCATTTATTTGCGGATGTGCATATTTTACACACATACATTATATATATATATATATATATATTAGAGAGAGAGAGTCTTGCACATACTCAGAAAAAAAAAAAAAAAACATGAAGACACACACACTCTTACATAAAAACAGATATACAAACACACATATGTACATACTCACACACACACACACACACACACACACACACACACACACACACACACACACACACACACACACACACACACACACACACACACACACACACACACACACACACACACACACCACACACACCACACGCACACACACACAACACACACACACACACAAACACACACACACACACACACACACCTGAGTCGCTGGGCAGCACTTCCACACTCCAGGCCTCGCTGGTGGTCTCGGAGATGGTGGAGCCGTACGGGTCCAGCAGGATCGGCCCCGAGCCGGGGAGGCAGAGCAGGCTACCCAGCATGCTCTCCACCGTCGCCCCTGGCAACGCAGACACAGAACAGCGTGAGGTCACGGGCACCGCAAGGGGAGACTGTAAGCTGTAAGACTGGAGCGCGGGGGTCGGGGGGAGAATCAGGGAAGGCGGGGTTAACGGCTGCAAAGCCCCACCCCCTTCTCCCCGCAGCCTTCCACCCATGACTTTGGGTTGATGAAGAGGTGAAGCATTAGTCACGACCAAATTAACCCCCAACCCTAATGCCCCCCACAATAACGCGGCCAGCCGTCACTTCCCGTAACCGAGGGTTAAAATCCGCTCCGAAATGAGGGCAGAGGGGGCGGGGCATGGCGGGGAACAGCGCGAGACAGGTGCGAGGCTAAATCTGTGACCGCCGTGCCGCTAAGCAGCCGCCCTCTGGTACGGAGGGGGGGGCCACGCCCACGCTCCAGCTACCGCGCGTCGGGATCCGTTCCAGGGGCCGTTTCCGCCGCGTCCCGGCGACGGTCTCCAGGTGTCTGCGGGGGCGCGGCCTGGCGAGGCGGCGGGAGAGCTCTCCCCCGCCGTCCCTGTTTACAGTCCTCCAGGTAGGAGCGCTTTCAGGTGCATGATTGAATGACTGGCACGAGCTGAAGTGAAACAATTAGAATTTCTGCCTCATTATCATGCTAATCTTATCAGTGGGATAATGAGGTATTAATGGATATTTAATGTGCAGCTCATACTCCAATCCCTTGGAGAAAACACATAAGGAAATCGCTGTAAATTCACTTAATGATGGAAAAGTCCCCCAACGCCATATTCCAAAGAATGAAAAATGCAGGATGCAAATGAGAGAGAGGCAAGGTCAATAAGACTGCAGGGACCCTGTGAATGTCAGCCGCTCTAATAATGAGAGAGAGAGAGAGAGAGAGGGAGGAAGAGGGAGGGAGAGAGAGAGAGAGAGAGAGACAGGGAGAGAGGAAGGGAGAGAGAGAGGGAGGAAGAGGGAGAGAGGGAGGGAGAGAGGGAGGGAGAGAGGGAGGGACAGAGAGAGGTCCCAGCCCCCAATTCCCATAGAGATCCACTCAAATGCAGAGACGTTATAGTATCACTTGTAAGAGAACCAGAAAATAAGATATCAAGAGTCTTTTGATGTTGTTGGGTCACAGACATCAGGAAGTCATGGCATGCAAAGGATATGTGACCAAATATAAAAAATTTAACGGCACAGTCAACTTAGTGTATGTAAACTTCTGACCCACTGGAATTGTGATAGTGAATAGTGAATTAAAAGTGAAATAATCTGTCTGTAAACAATTGTTGGAAAAATTACTTGTGTCATGCACAAAGTAGATGTCCTAACTGACATGCCAACACTATAGTGTTGTATAGTGTTATAGCTGTACGTATATACACTTCGGCAGTGCAAATGCATGTTCGTCAGGAAGCCATTTCATTGACAGGGGAAGCGAGAGAGAAGGGGAGGCAAGAAGGGGAAAAAATAATGATCAAATAAAATAAACAGTTCAGATCGCGTGAATATAATTTTTCCCCCTCACCATGCAATTCAAAATTTGGAGCCCAGAGTTTCTATAGCAACAGTAACCATGTTCACAGGAGCAACGGGGCGGTCTGTGTGAAACTATCTATAGGACAGGTGATACGGGCGTGTCCGCTGAAGTAAAAACGGGTTAATATACACGCCATCTTTTAAGGACACAACACGCCAAGCTATATATACACATTTATCTGTGAGGGGGCGGTGTCAGGGTGAACATGCATTCTATCTTTTATCCTGAAATACTTAGTCTCAGTATAAAACCTGAGAAACAGCTAGATTAATATGTGCATTGGTAGACCAAATATATTAACGCATTTAAAGTTGGCGCCAGTCTCTTTTTAATAGCAGGGAATAAAAACATAAAAATGCAAATAAACGCCAATGTCCAATAATAGCCTTCATCGCCCTGGTAACAGAGAAGCAGTTTGTCAATGTCCCACCGCAGTGCAGCTAACATGGGACAGACGGCTAGCTTACAGGCGCCGGTCGGGTGCTACCAGAGACAGGTTTATACTAGATTGCCATTTTGGGGCGTAGCCACCACACGGTACAAGATATTGCACGAGAATTCTTTTGTTAAGTTAAGTTTAAGGGCACGTGTATAGATCCAACAACATGTAGACAGACAGAGAGAGAGAGAGAGAGAGAGAGAGGGAGAGAGAGAGAGAGAGACTCAGACAGCTTTTGTTTAATTGACAGTGGCCATAAAAGTGTACAGACAAAGTGACACATTCTTTTATACTTTCTGCACAGTATGCAGTATAGTTTCCAGTCCTCGCAACACGTTGAATTATTGCTGTATTTATTTTACTCCTATGTCATGAGCAACATATGGTGGGTGTAAGGTAAGGAGGTGAGTTGATATGTACACGAGCAGTTGGACTATTAAAATGTACAAAAAAAGATGACAAAGATTGTTACCCAAGAAAGTGTAAACAGAACATGTTAAAACAAGATTGAGCTTGTTTCAAACAGACAGTTTTTCTATCATTGATAACAGCAAATTCATTGAATTATTTTGGGTTTCAAATGTATCAGCAGCTTTGGAAAGCATATGACAGAGTTGATATTAAAAGGAAACTAAAAATAAAAATAAAAACATGCCATTTCAGAACTATACCACAAGGTGGCAGCGTTTCTAAAGGAACCAACTGAAATCGCAAAATCAGAAAGATATTAGAAAATATTCTAACACTAATTATAACTTCAAGAGTAATCTGAATGAGCAAAATTTTTTGCAGGTATGAAAGAACTATGAGAGAGATGGCATTAAATTTTCAGAATGTCATGCATGTTATTCCATAATTGACAGACTATAAAAATATCCAAAAGTATGGTATTAGAGATATTTTATATAGATGATTATTTACACAAACCCGTTTAGCATTTATCTTCAGCCAAGTGGTATAACTAGTGGCATGACTAAATTACCTCAGATCAGTAATGTGAGAGCCTGTTAAGGGGGGTGATCTCTGTCAGCTGGTCCCAGGTCAGTAATGTCAGAGCCTGTTAAGGGGGGGGGGGGGGGGGTCTCTGTCAGCTGATCCTAGATCAGTCACGTCAGATCCGGTTAAAGGTGCGATCCCTGTCAGCTGATCGCAGAACAGTGAGAAATGCCGTACAGTTGCGGTCCTCACCAGCGATCTCCTGCAGCCGGTCCTCGTCCACATTGGGGTCGAAGTCGCTGCCCAAAACGTCCGTGCTCCACGTCTCGCTGACCGTCTCCGAAATGTCGCGGTCGTCCGTCAGGCCCATCATGTCCCGGATCTCAAACTTGCGCAGCTTGTCGTCCAGGTTGTCCTGAGTGGTGGCTGGTGTGCATTACATTACATTACATTATAGGCATTTAGCAGACGCTCTTATCCAGAGCGACTTACACAACTTCTTATTACATTTATCCATTTATACAGCTGGATATATACTGAAGCAATTCAGGTTAAGTACCTTGCTCAAGGGTACAACGGCAGTGTCCTACCTGGGAATCGAACCTGCAACCGTCCGGTTACAAGTCCAGTTCCTTAACCATTATACTACACTGCCGCCCCATGATGCATGACATCATCATCAGCATCATCATACCACTATTACATTTTTAAAATATGTTTTATGCCGCTGGTAATTGTATGACTCACCCCTTACAAATTTCCTACCTGGAACCCTTATTATAGTTACAAAGACCATTCACCTAACAGCTAAACTGTTTTAAATACATGCTCTGTATGCATATTAAATCAAGGCCTTAGTGGGGGGGGAAGTCAAAATTACATCTTGCCATAGCCTGAGACAAAAATAAAGGTTAATGGAAAAATGGTTTACTCTGATTTTCCAAGTACCTAACAAGCCACTGGCCATTATAGGGCTTAATAATATACTGTATAATTTATGCCTCCAAAAGCCATTTTTCCCTGGTGCAGGGGCACCTGCTGGTTGTCCAGGAAACACGCATACCTTGCTCGTGCTCCAGCAGCTGCAGAGCCTCCACGCCGTTACTCCCGGACGGCCCCGCCCCCAGCTCTGACACCGATTCGCCCTCCAGGTCCAGAGATGACACAGAGTTCGAGCGATTGGACGGACCTGTCGGGATTAGCATATCAAAACCTCATTCGCAGACTCCCTGTCCGCATTAGCCAATAAAACCATCAGTCACAGATCAGAAGCTCATTTACTCTGGAGCCTGCACGGAAACGGCACCCGCTGGGGGTGATACACGCTGCCTGTTCACTTAACATGGCAGGTGCTGTACGGAATCATGTCAGCCTTGTCAGACAGCACGCAGCGTCCCTGTCATTCAACGGCAAGAACGTCGAACACAACTCAAAACTGTAGCCGTGTTACACCTGTAGTATGCACAGGTACAGGTACGCGCACGCACGCGCGCACGCACGCACGCACGCACACGCACAGTTGTTTTCAATTTCAAAATCCAAAGTGTTATCTCATTCAGCGAGAAACTCAAAAGCAGTAAGGTCATTAAGCGCTGACTGTGTAACTCTCGCAGAGGGATATGGTGCCCTCTGGTGGCAGAGTGTGGAAAGCTCACCCTCAGAGATTCCTTCCAGGTTGTCGCTGCAGAGGGAAAAGCGCAGGGTTTTGTCCGGTTTGCCGTGGAGCTTGGTGTCGTCAGCCGGGGCGTCACCCTGTGCCCCGTCAGCCAGCTGCAGAGTCAGAACCTGAGGCACAGTGGCAACAGCCCATATCACTACAGTAACAGCCCATATAACTGAGGCAACAGCCCATATCACTACGGCAACAGCCCATATCACTGTGGCAACAGCCCATATCACTGTGGCAACAGCCCATATCACTGTGGTAACAGCCCATATAACTGAGGCAACAGCCCATATCACTACAGTAACAGCCCATATAACTGAGGCAACATCCCATATCACTGTGGCAACAGCCCATATAACTGAGGCAACAGCCCATATCACTACGGTAACAGCCCATATAACTGAGGCAACAGCCCATATCACTACATTAACAGCCCATATAACTGAGGCAACAGCACATATCACTACGGTAACAGCCCATATCACTGTGGTAACAGCCCATAAAACTGTGGCAACAGCCCATATAACTGAGGCAACAGCACATATCACTACGGTAACAGCCCATATAACTGTGGCAACAGCCCATATCACTACGGTAACAGCCCATATCACTACGGTAACAGCCCATATAACTGTGGCAACAGCCCATATAACTGAGGCAACAGCACATATCACTACGGTAACAGCCCATATCACTGTGGCAACAGCCCATATAACTGAGGCAACAGCCCATATCACTACGGTAACAGCCCATATCACTACGGTAACAGCCCATATAACTGAGGCAACAGCACATATCACTACGGTAACAGCCCATATCACTGTGGCAACAGCCCATAAATTACCTATAGCACACAAAATGTATATGGCTCAAGCTAAAGACCAGGCTTGAAGTTACCTTTAGTCACTGGGCAGAATGGATACGTAAAGTAAAATGACTTGACCGATTCTCATCATCAAATCTTACCATGTTCTTTTGTATTATTTTCATTTGATGGCAAACTTATTCCATTTATCCAGAGCTTTCCCCTCAGGGTCATTACTACATTCTTACCACATTCTCTGACATCATCCCAGGGACAATCTGAGGGGCGGTCCCTAAAGATATAACCAGCACTTCCTCTGGCATCACTTCCTGCAGGGACTCCTGGGAGCTGGCCTCCGGCTCCCCCTCCTGGGCAATGTTGGAACGGCTGCGGCTTCGGGAGGCTGCTGGGGGAGGGAGGGAAGGGGGGTTTGGGGGGTGTGGGATTACTGAAGGCGGTTTGAACTTTGACCTTGAACAGGAAGTGCTCTACTGTATGACACTACATTGAAAGCAAAGTTGTGGGTGCGTCCCAATATTGTTCACTCCTCACCTCCTTTCCTCCACTCGTCACCTCCACTCGTCTCCTACCCGGACGTATGCAAAAGAGCCTGTACATACAAGTAGTTGCATGTAGAGTATACAATGTACCTGACATTGTGGGTTGCTTTGAGACATTAATTAATATGTAACAATTACTATGTAATTAATATGAAATCAGCAACATTAGATTAGGACACAAAGATCAGTTTCCGGGGCACGGAGGAGAGGAGGTGGTAGTGGAGGAGAGGAGGTGGTAGAGGAGGAGAGGAGGTGGTAGTGGAGGAAGCATTTTTTGAGTATTGGGACACACCCTGTCTTTCACTCATTCACACACACTCAAATCACGTAGATGCTTAAAAAAAATCATAATAATAATGAAATTACACACACACACACACACACACACACACACACACACACACACACACACACACACACACACAAACACACACACACACACACACACACACACACACACACTTTTTTTAAAACCCCACATCACACGCGATGGACCCTCCGTCTGTGTAAACATTTTACTGTGTTAACATTTCAATTCGCCCAACACTGTCGGCCGCCGCTACGACTACGAGGAGCCGAAAAGCTGCCGGCAAGCGCGATGGGACAGCGCACAGATGCTCGCCGGCTCTGGGGAATGGCCTACTTCCTTTCAGATTGGTCTCTGGGGGTGAGTGAGACGCTTCAGAAGAGGGGAATTATGGGAGTTTCAGGGGCGCTGGATGCTGCGCTAGAGAACGTTAGCTAGCGCAGAAACGCCCCCTTTGGGGCTTGTGGCTTCTGCCTTCCTGATAAAAACACACACTGCGTGTAGAGTACCTATATCCCTCATGCTACGTTACAAGGGTATACTGAACCTTGTAATGTAACAAGGGAATACCGACAGCATACCAAAAACAGCGCACAACTGCACAGACAGTGTGTGGACCGCACACCGATAGGCAGAGTCAATTGCTGTCAGCCAAAACATTTCCACAAGGAAATGAGGAGCCTTCAGAACAACTGCCATTGACAAACACTGGAGCAAGCTCCGGGTATCACAGCAAGCTACCGGCTATAAAAAGCTCATATCAATCCTGTGGGCTGCAGGGAAAGAAGCCAGCTTACATCACATGATATGTCACACCGTTTACTTTATGCGCGCGGAAAAAAAAAAAAAACGGAAAAATGCGTTCATTCCCTAAAAGGCGACCGGCCGTAAAAAGAACCGTACATTCCTCGCTATCCAAGATTAGCAGGAGGTTAAGCTCAATTTTTTTAATCGAGTGGAAGAAATCGAGATTTCAGTTCACCGGGCAAAGGCGGGCAGAATAAGCCATCTGAGCACTGTGGAGAATAAGCACAATGAGGATAAAAAAACTGAATTATTCCTGCCTCTGGAAGATCCGAGGAGACCAACAAAGTTTATGCGTGGCATTATGCAGCCGGATATTTATCTCAGCACTTCAAGTCTAGCACTCGGCCCAAGAGTATTACTGCCGTGTCTCAGCTTGGAGTCGAACCAGAGGTTTCACGTTGGAATCCTAGCTGCGGGGCACCGATTAGTCACCGGCCCAAAGGTTTGAGAGCAGTGCCTCGCAAATAAGATTCAAACCTGCAACCAGCAGGTCGCGCATGTAAACCCTAAACCCCTGGTATTCAGATCACGGTCCTCGAGGTCCTATAACTGCTGGTTTCCCCTCCTCCCTTTGTCTGGGAGTCAGGTGTGAAGGCAGTCTGGCCAATCGGTAGCACTAATTGTTCAGGTAATTACCTGCGAGAAAGAAAACCAGGGCCGGATTAGGATTCAAGGTCCAGATTTGAATATCCATGCCCTAAACCTTACCCACCTCGCCCTCGTCACCAGGCCGAAAAGCATAACCTTAATCCCCTGCTTCATCAATATTCAACACGGTCTGAAGAGAACGACTGTTCCCGGGCGACGCTAACATCCAGCGCTGTCTGAATTATAATCTGCCCCAGCCACTGTGATTATGCGCTCCAATAAATTCCACTTTACCTCCCTATTAGCATTTAGCCTGACCTAAACTACTGACGCCGGGCCGGCCAGCAAAGGACTCCCCCTCTGTGGCCGCGTACCTCCTGCCATTTATTTCAGGGACTTTTTCTTCCTTTTTATTTTTATTTTATTTATTTATTTTTTTAAATCACTTGCTGTTTCTTGGGAGGTTCAGGCCTTTCTTGGGAGGCCTTTCCTAATTTAGCTGTGCTGCATTTTTTTATGCAAATAACTGAACTGAACTGAATTGAAGGGCTGCAAATGGTGGTGACCAGAGACGGGTACACTGGTAGCGGGAGGGTGTGGCGGTCACAGACAGGCATGGGAGGGGGCGCATGGGCATGGGCGCACGTGCGGGTGAGAAACGGCGAGTCACATGGGGCGGGCGGCGCGGGCCAGGAGCGGCATGCTCGGGCGGGCAAGCAGGCGGACGCGTGGGGGGAACGCCCATTTCCAGGCACCCTCTCCGCCGCTAGTTACCCACCAAACGGGGTGACTAAGGGGATGTGTGCTGACAGGGTGGCGGAGGAGGGGTCCCAGGAGGTGATGGCCGCTAACTGTTGCCCTGATGGTTGGCAGCGGAGGAGGAAGAGTAGAGAGAGAGAAAAAAAAATTAAGGGAGTGAGAGGTAGAGGAGGAGAAGGAGGAAGAGGACAGACACAAAGCGAGCGAAAAGGCGCTCCATCAAACGGCGAGCCGGGTCGTCCCCATGGCCACGGGGTCCAGTCCAACCCAGAAACGAGCGCAATAAATAAACAGGAACACATGCAGCATCTCTCAGTGTATCTCTGTGATATCTGTAACTTCAACAAAACGCTAATCTTTCAGACTTAATGAGAGAGATAAACTTAAGAGGGGGGCCCGCAAGCCCATCCACTGCCAGCCCACACCACATTCCCCATTAGACCAACAGAGCGCAGGGTTCATCCACTGCCAGCCCACACCACATTCCCCATTAGACCAACAGAGCACAGGGTTCATCCACTGCCAGCCCACACCACATTCCCCATTAGACCAACAGAGCACAGGGTTCATCGCATGGGGAACCTATTGCAATGCTACACGATATTCTCTGAGCCGCCATATTCTTTTCCAACAACAAATACTCACTATCTAAATAAGAACTCTTTCTTTTAGTACGTCAAATAACACTGACAGGTTCTTTCAAAATTAATGTCTATATATACGAAACATTTTCACTTAAATTGTATGTACCAGCCAGTTTTACAGTTTTATACATTAATTAATTGGAAATTACTCCATGTTTGTTACGTACTCTATATACAGTAATTATAAAGCACACTATTTTATTGCACGCTTGGATTATATTATGTTGATAATATAGTGTGCTGGTTTACACTAGACTTGAGTATTCGAATCAGTCACTCGAATAAGTAGTCTTAGGTTAAATCATTGCTAGTTATATACTTTAGTGAGCGCCCTTAAAGTATGTTTACAGTAGTTGAGATGGCGCTAGCTCGATAGCATGCTATCTTGTGCCAAGTGGACTGTGAAGGCCCGCTCTCCAATTCGGCACAGAACCACTGCTTATCCGAACGCGCGAGGGATATCAATTTCCAGCGAAAGAGGCCGCGTTTGCATAAATCTCCCTCCATGCGCGAAGGTACGCATTTCTTCATCTGCACCCATTATAATTAAGAGGACTTCATTTGTATTTTCTAATATAATTGGTTGTCATTGGCGTAATATTGCCCCTTTCCAGATGTTCTTAATTGCTCCTCTAACTAAATGAGCACCTCATTAGCTTCCCCTCATAGCGCGGCCCGCTCCACGCAACAACTCATTTTAACTCGCCGGGCACTAAATCCTCGACAGGTGTTCATTTTTTCCCATAAACGACACGGCTACTAGAAGGCGGGAAAAAAAAAAAAGGAACGCCTCGCCCGAACGGAAGACGGATCGAAAATAGACGGCGAATTTAAACCCAAGCGCTGAGGTTTCATTGGTGTCTGGTTTCTGAGCCTCCGCGACACGTGTAGGTCACGGAATCTCGTTAAACTCCTCCCCCCCCGAGATGCGGCGGCTTATTTTTAAACTATCCTGGGATGACCCAACTCGCGAAAGAAAGAAAAGACATTAGAGTTAGTCATTAGCATGCATGCGGAGCCTTTGGGGGGGGGGGGGCTTGCAATAGGTACCTATGGGCAGGCGGTTTTTCTTGTTGGCGGGGGTGGTGGCCGGAGAGAGCTGGGGGGTGCTGGAGGGGGTCAGCTCCAGGCTGTTGCTCTTCACCGCGTGGGATTGTGGGATGCTGGCCATGAGAGTCTCCAGGACCAGGCGCTCCTCCTCAGACAGCTGGTCCCCCGTCAACACGCTCCGTACAAATTCCACCTGGGAGGACAAAGTGACCATTTATCTTCCCTTACCCAAAAATAACTTTATTAACACTATACGGTGAGTCCCTTTTCCAATATTGGCCTGGAGCCAAAATGTCTGCCCCCACAGTATAGTAGACGATTCAGTCTATAACCTGAGCAGCAGAGGTGAAAAATCCAGGGGTCAGAAAGTAGAAGTCCTGCCATGTGTTTCTTCCACCCATGAACTCAGCCAGCTGATTTCACTAATTAGTTCTACCTCCTGGCTGAAGAATTGTGATAATTAGCAAATCCAGGTGATTGGAACAGAATACTGGGGAGGACTTTTACTTTCTGAGTCTGGATTTTACACCTCTGCAGAGCAGCAGCATACACACCAAAAATCTTTTATTTATTTTATTTTATTTTTTTAAAACACTACACACCGTGTTTGTAGAACTGACGCGACAGAAGTAGCAGGTCTTCGGCAGTGACACTAGAGGGCTCAGCCGAATCAGGCAAGTGCAACAGAAAAGACGATGGAAAGTAACCGCAACCAGAACTAAAGGAGCCAGCCTTTTTCCGGCTCAGCAGCAGAATCAAAAAAACGCAGAGGCAAGACCTGCAGTGCCTGGGAAGTCCAGAGGAGGACTAGAGAGCTTCAGGAGGCTCCTTAAGGAGGGGAAAGCACTGACTGAGCGAGGGTGCGGTTCCGCCCGTGAGCCCACTCGGGTGCGAGTGCTAACTCGGTGTGGCTAAGGCCCGGCTTGGTGAGCTATCCCCAGGCCTGGGGGACCACTCGTCGTTCCCATTCGAAACAGTGGGGAAGCTCTCTGAAGAAAATACCTCCGAAAAATATCTCCCACTACACCACGCGTCAGGTTCAGGCTTGTTACTTCAGTCCCTGTCAGGAAGGAATTTCTCATTAAGTCAAGAACTCTACTGACAAAAACTGTTGGGAACTGGGAGCGAGGTTTTGGGCCTGCAATGAAACGTCCACATCATTGGTGAGGGCAGTGTGTTAGGGAAGGCCATTTAAAACAGGAGTCTTCCACCCTTCTCCAAAGTGACACCTCCACGTCATTTCCAGCTCTTCTGAAAGAGCGCACTGTACTGTAACAGACTTAATTATCGTCGTCCTCTAACTGGAAGCACGATGTAATGACGTTCTTAAGTATTCTACCCAAAAAGAGGAGTGTTACACGGGGTCTTTGTATCGATGCGTTATGCGATTCCTCATGAATAGACATATTTTAAAACCGATATGAAAATATTAACTAAAGTCACCACGGTCCTATTGACGGAGGACGGACAGAGAAAATGAATGAAATCTCCGGTTATGATTTGGCCTCTCTTACCAGAGCGATCAGCTGGTTGTGTGTCATGTACACCACCGTCCGGTTCAGGCCCTCCAGCAGGTTCATCGAGGACATGGGCGGGGTCTCCACAGCCCTTCCACCAATCACCACGTCCAGGAAGGCAGCCACACAGCTCTGGGAGAACCAGACAACCAATGAGGTCGCACAGTGGTCAAACGACAGCGGGAGAGAGAAACCATCCTGAGGAATTTGATTTGCATGACCCCGGGGGTTGGCGTCTCTGAAAGCAGACTCTCTCACGGGGAGTATGAGCCTTCTGCGTATGATTTTATATGAACCGCGTCTGGGGGGCATGCACGTACACGCTCGCTCAAGCTCTTACTTTATCAAACTTGGACAGGCTGCTCTTCCGACGGGGATCAGCTTCATCTGCATCGGTCATGGCCAACTGCTGAAGCAACTGCCCCACCTTCGAGGGTTCGAGAGAGAGTTTCAGTTTGAGAGAGAGAAAGAGAGAGAGAATGGAGAGAAAATGTGAAAGTGGAAAAGTGAGACACACAAACACCCATTAAAGCTGCTCTTCAAATCAAATCAAATCAATATTTATGTATATAGCGCATTTCACAACTAGTTGTCACAATGCACTTCACAGAAAAACCCAGCCTAAACCCCCCCACAAGAGCAAGCCAAAGGCAACAGTGGCAAGGAAAAACTCCCTGGTGTAACTAGGAAGAAACCTTGGGAGGAACCAGACTCAAGGGGGGAACCCATCCTCCTCTGGTCGGCTCAGGGTCTAGGGCTCTTACGTCCTGTTACCATTTACCGAATCACAATCAAACGTTCGACAAAATCATACAGATAAAGCTACGCAAAATAAAATTGCGCAAAAAAAAAAAACGTCCCCCTGCAACCTCCCACTATGGTCCGCGACTAGCCGTACCCCTCGCACAGCACCCACCTGCATGAGGTTGAAGCGGGCCACCTCATTGACGGGAGCGTCGGAGATGATGCCGTACTGCTCGGGGTTGACCACGGCGGGGCAGATGAAGCAGGTGAGCAGCAGGTGGGTGCACATGGTCCGCACCTCGCCCACCTCCAGCCGCTCCACCCGCGACAGCGTCCGGTACATCTGCGACACCACCCAGCGCAGGCCGTGCGGGAAGCAGTAGGTGTTCTGCCGCAGGGACCCGATGAACTTGTTGACCAGGCTCACCAGCTTGGCCTCGTTGGCCTCCACGGCCGCCTGCACCTTGCGCCGGTAGCCCTCGGACCCCTTCTCGCCGAAGAGGCGCTCCTGCTGCGCCGGCGTGTAGCGCTCCGGCAGCTTGGTCGGGTCCGTCTCCAGGTGGTCCTCGTCCTCCACCAGCAGGTGCATTATGGGCTCGTGGAGGGTGGCGGTGAGGAAGAGCTTGGCGGCATACAGGCCCTCGGTGAAGAGGCGGAACAGGACGCTGAAGGCGCAGGTGGCTCGGCGGAGTAGGCGGCGGGGGTTATCGCTCTCCTTCAGCTCAAACTCCACAAGGTACCGCAACACCTGAAATGCGCAAAATCAAGCGCCGAATGTCACCGTACAAAGACAGTCAGGCGACACTGCTAAATTAGCTTACATACGTTAGCACGAACAAATTAAAGGAGAATTTCATCCATATTGTATAGTACAGATGCGAACGGTATGCACGTTTAACAATTATAGCTAAAATGAACAAAAACACATTTTTCACTGCAACTTCCTGTTCTACTTAGTGAAACTACAATCTATCAAAACACATTTCTTCATTTCATAGCTACAACCATGCAAACGCACACATTGCAGTCTGGTAAAATGAGCAGTAAAATTAAAATACTGGATCTTGCATAAATGTTGCATAGCATTGATTTTGAGGTCTTAACGTGTGCAGGACACCCGTACATGAATACCCGTTAAAACCCCCATCTCTTTGCTGGCATTAAAAGTAGTGAGGCCATGTTTCTCATTTAAACCAGTACCTCGCTGACATGATAATTAGAAAAGTTGTATGGCATATCTACGGTGTGGTACATGTTATATCTATCTATATCTCACATTTATACAGTACATACAGTATCCTGGGCTCACAATGGTGCGCTAATGTATCGATCAATGATGAGGTGATTTTATTTTCTCCCTTAACTAATGTTGAGGGTTAAGGTGATGACTAATCCATTTATTTGCGATCAGTTAATGTATTATTCTCAATGTTTGTAAATTCATTAGCGAATGGCTGGTTCACGGTAATGCATTAGTTGATGTTAATTAATGTAACACCTCGTAATGCAGTCCTGTTCTAACGTGTTACACCCCCTCCCGCGGGCACCCCAGGCAGAAAGAAATGAGTTTCTTACCGTCGTCATTAAGCGGGCATGATCTAATCGCAGCTTTAAACGAACTAACCTGGGACTCGGCTAATGCCCCACCTGGGGAGGGGCCCATGACATCATCGTCTTCATCACTCTTAAGTATCGTTAGTTTGCTCTCAAAACTTTCTGCACAAGTTTGACAGGCTTGCAGGCCTGCATTCTGAGCACCACTTTTATGTCAAAGTGCCATAAAATGATGGCTCTCAATGGTCATTCTTTATGAAATGTGGAATTAAACTGAGTATTCTTATAAGGGGAAATATTATTTTTCCATTTTGCAGAGGACCTGGGGGGCGGGGCGGCAGACTCCAGTTTGGGAACCCCTGCTGTACAGTATTAACTTTTCTGGGACAATCCCAGGGAAAGTAGGATTCATCCTACGCACAGCCTTAAGTCATTGGATGTCTGCCAGGCTGAGTTGTATGTGGTACATCCATCTGAACACTTCCTCCATGTTCATTTTGCACTGATGTAACGGTGGCGCTATATTCTGTATAAAATGGGGCCCACTGCGTGACCTCAATCCCGAGCTCAGACACACGCACGCACGCACACACACATACGCGCACGTGCACGCAAACACACATACGTAGGCACACACGCACAGGTGCATACGTGCACACATGCACACACACACACTGCAGGTGATATTCATAGACATCTCGGCATATGCTGGTGGATGTGTACCCTACAGGGAGAAGGAGGGTAGATGGACGGATAGATTGATAAAAATACGGAGGGAGAGGCAGGCACGTGTGTGTGTTTGTACTACGGAGAGAAAGAGCCGGAGACAGGGCGACGCCCCTCACCTGCAGCAGGAGGCTCTCGTCCTCGGGCATGATGCAGTTCCCGTACAGCGAGGTGAAGACGCTCTGCGTGACACTCTGCGTGTGCTCCTGGTTCAGCCGCTGCCCCGCCACCAGGCAGGACGCCACCAGCCGCGGGTTCTCCCTCAGGCGGCTCAGGAACTCCCCGTACATGCTCTCCTGGAAGCCCAGCGTCTTGTAGCCGTCCATGAACTGCGTGTCCTCCAGCACCCCGGCGTGCTGGCAGCATTCTGCTGGGGAGGCCTCCGCACTGGGGAAAAGGACAAAGAGGAAGAGCCATCATTATTAATACTGCTACTCTACTACTACAGCTGCTATTAGGACTACTACTATTATCTACTACTATTGCAGGACTGGACATTAACGCTTGGCCGATTGTCCGGGACAAGAAAAAAAGTGGTCGGACAAGCATAATACAGCTTAACTTGTCCGAACAGACAAGCCCAAAAAAAAAAAAAAAACCCAAACGAACAGTAACCTATTCCGTCTGATCAGAAAGTGCCAATCTCTGAAAATCCTCAATCAGTATTACAGCAATATCACCGGGTGCAATGATTGGTAGAAAGGTTTGCGGCGCAAGTAATTTTTGTTCCAAATTGTGAAGCTCGTTGACTGACTGGAAATCGAAACAAGCAGAGACGATGAGATGATGTTCCTTCAGCCTCCAAAACCTAACCAAGCCCAAGACAAGCTCCCGAGACAAGCTCCCGAGAACGCCACTGCCTCCAGATTAGTTTACGAGGTGAAACGAAGAAGCTGCCGCGATTCGCACGATATTGCAGACACATGAGTGAATTCAAAAATTTAGGCTAACTTACCCTCCTGTGTGAAGATGATGAGATGAGATTGAAATAAACCGTGACAGTGACGTCTAAGTTCGCTAGCTAACGTTAATTGTTCCGGGAGCATGAGGAATCATTTTCACACATGAATTGGTCACCAGAGTCCTGACATTAACCCCATTGAAAGTCTTCGGGATGTGCTGGAGAAGACTTTACGAAGTGGTTCGACTCTCCCGTCATCAATACTAGATCTCGGCCAAAAATGAATGCAACTCTGGACGGAAATAAATGTTGTGACGCTGCCTAAGGTTGTCGAAACAATGCCACGACAAATGCGCGGCGTAATCAAAGCTAAAGGCGGTCCAAAAAGTGTGTGACTTTTTTTTTGGCCAGGCAGTGTATTTTACCATTGCTACTACTACTATTAGCAGCTATTTAATTAATAACAAAAATAATAATACTTATTATCAGAGTAAAATAATAACAGTACTATAACAATAATTATAGTCATCATCATTACAATGACCATGACCATAACATAATGATGTAATAATGGAATACATTCATGAAGCATCTTCTCAAGAAACCTTATGGGGTGTGGGGGGGTCACTAATATCAATCAATTAAATTGGCACGCAACCGTGTTGCAGAGGAGCATTTTTACTAGCAAACACGCACCTCACATGCTGTACAGTACTAACACGCCGCAGACATGGGGAGGACGGGTAGGGGTGGTGTTCGTACACTCAGCTCTGGCATTGCAGGGTCTGCTGAATACTGAACGTACAGTCTGTGCTTTCATGCAGGGCTCCTCGCTTTGCAAGCAA
The DNA here is from genome assembly GCA_029718625.1 of Synaphobranchus kaupii. Taxonomy (NCBI): domain Eukaryota; kingdom Metazoa; phylum Chordata; class Actinopteri; order Anguilliformes; family Synaphobranchidae; genus Synaphobranchus; species Synaphobranchus kaupii. Next base: position 8,705,080 of record CM056376.1, read on the forward strand.
TTTCCTTTATCCACAAATCACACACGGGCCTGGCACATACTGCAGAGCGCTTGTACAGGGACTGTAAACACGGCACTCTCCTCTTTCAGGTACAGTACTGCACCCTCTTGGGTAGGACTACGGGGTACGTGCAAGATCTCCTGTGTAAGGCGATTTTTACCTGTTCGTGTAAAAATTCTTGGGAGGTCAGCAGCCAGCAGGGGGAGTAGAGACTGCTGTTCAACAAACAGACCCACAGCAGTGCTACATCAAACTGCACTGCTACCGTTTTAGTCTTTCAGCTCATGGCACGGGATGCCGTTGGAGGAGGGGTAGGAAGGGGAGGCATGGCTCAGAAGAACCAGGTCAGTTTTATTGGGAGTTTTAGGTCAGGAAGGCGTTAGGAACGGAGCGGGTAACAGGCCTGCTCCCGATAAAGGTAGGGCAGGCACTCCATGGACCTTGAAAAGATACTGGAGAGGGCTAAAATATGTTTACCTTATAGTACCACCAACAAAAAAAAATCTGACATCATCCATGTTAGAAACAGGGCTGTGGGGAGATGCGGAGCCTCGAGTCAAACACAAATCCCCCCACACAGGTGGGGGTTCGACCCCCGCCATGGCACCTTTTGAGCCATCACCTACCTCAGGGCTGGTAGGGGTGCACAACCCAGCGGGTCACCAAAAACACTGGTTACCCATACCCCACCCCACCCGAGCAGGAGCTTAGCAGGGATCCTTCTCAACCTGACGGGACGGTCCCTGCGATCCCCATCAGTAAACTTTGCTGGGTGAGAAATGCCGAAATCACACCGTTCATTCAGTGGAGAACTCGGTCATAACGCCCGGACGCATTGGAATACCACCGGCTTTTTGTTTACTCAGCCGTTTTTACTGGAAGCCGCACTGTAATACCAGGGCAGCGTTTATCAGCACACATCTGAACAGAGAAACATTAACATCTCATAAAAATAAAAAAAACTTGCATAACAAGCAAATGAACCCGGCTGCTTGTGACCATTACCTTCACGAAAGTTCAACTCTAATCGCCGTGCAGTGTTTACACACACGCGGCCAGGCGCAGACAAACATTAACGTCTCGTTTGGAGCTTGTAAAACAAACACATGCCCCAACAGGGTAAGGGTGCATAAGGGGCAATGTTGTGTCCGGTGTGCCCTGTGTAATTACGGAGAGAGAGGTGGGCAGGGGTCAATCCAAAGACATGCAGGTTAGGGGGGCATTGTTGTAAAAGAGCATGCCAGCTCAGCCGACCTATCCTGTATAAATAAAGAACTATAATAATAATAATAATAATAATGACTCCGGGATATCTCTCTTTATATTGTTGTTGTACCGTACCCACAAGGTCTCTCTTGAAGAGTTTTCCACAAGTACTTGTACAACCTTCAAATAACCCTGATGAAATAACCATTAATTTTCTGAAGGTTCTGGTAAGCTAACTGAAAGGCATTCATATTGACTGGTGCCTACACTGATTTCTAAGGCCCTCAATCCCAGAAAACATGTTTGTTAGCCACACTTAACAAGCGGTTCATCAAACACCTTGGCAAGCACCGGTTGGCTGTGCTACACTAAACCATTCCCATGTTGTTTCTCTTTCTCCTTCTCTGCCTCTTCATTCCCCCGGACATGTAATCTCCAATCGTACCCGTGTTCAATGACGACTGTAACGCCCGGTTCACACAATCTACTCGCGACAGCGACAAAGAGACAAGATTCCATTCAAAGTCTATGGATAACGTCGACAAACAGCGGGAGGGGCGGAGTCAGTGCACAGCGACAAATAACCTGCATGTTTGTCTCTCTGAAACATTGACTAGCAGTGAATTTTGTCACGCTGCCAACCAATCGGAAATAGCGCGGCTCTAGAGGTTTCAAAGAAAAGTGTCCGAGGAGCTTGCATTCTCGTCCGTCTTTCTGAAGAGCGGCTCATCTTCGCGGTCTCAAACCAACCAATTGTATACGATAAGTCTGTACGACTAAAGGGATGTTAGACAACTTGCGGCTTGGAACATAATTGCCGAGACCGTCAGCTTGTCTGGTGAGTGTATTGTGGGCTACTTTGCAATCAAGTGTTTAACACTTGGTAAGTTATTGGTGTTGCACCAAATGCACTACAACCCCCCCTTGATTTTGTCACTGTCGCGAGTAGAACCCGTATGAGGGACAGATTCAATCCAACCACAGTGTACTCTGTCCTTAACTACAATACAACAAACTTATTTGTCATAAGCGCAATTTTGAAAAAGTTAATATTTGCTTAAATAAATTGTTACATTTCTGGTCGATTAAGAAAGGGCTGGCTTCCGAGGTCTTTCTTGCTCAAAAGGTGCCCCGGTGACAAAGGCGGCCGGCTCACCTGGTGAGGATGAGGCGGTCCAGGTTGATGCGCTGCTGCTTTGCGATCCAGGCGGCCCGGTAGAGCCTCTCGGCCGTCTTCAGAACCTCGGCATTGAGCCTCTGGATCAGCTGCTTCTCTGAAGCCACGTAGAGCCGCTCCTGCTTCAGGTGGTGGGCCAGCGTGTGAACGTCCGGCTTCACCATCTTCACCAGTTGGACCCGACTGGACAGGGACTGGGGGAGGGGAGACGAAAAATGACATACATGCATCATCGCTGAACATTCATGTGCTTAGAGGTTGCGTATTTCAACCCGAGTGTGACTGCCGTGGGAAAACTGCTTCGGCTCGTCCTGCAAACAGAGGACCTTTCGACAGAGTTTAATTTCACTTAATAGACAGAGAGAGAAAAGAGAACCTTTTGTTTATTGGTGCTTGAGTGCATTCTAAAGATGAAACCCGAGAAAGCGCTGGATGTCTACGCTCCGAAAACGCACAAGCACCTCCAAGCTCACAAGCTTCAGGGTCCTCTGACCTTCGCCTTCAAAAAGCGAGAAAAACTAAATCAGGCCTGCCGTCCTCGTGTAGGGCAGCTGAAATTTTGACGTCTCCTAGTTTACAAATTTCAAACGCGAGGCTTATGATCTCTGTGCGGGCTTATGCAAATGCAATTTTGAGAGATAGAGAGATGTTTGAATTTTCAGGCGGATGGGTGGGCCATCCTGTTCTAGCGCCCCGCGGTCTGGTTTGCCCCACAGGGCAGCACACTGCTGGCGCCAGCATCGCCTAAGGAAGGGAGCATTTGAGTCCGCCCGGGATTATAGCGGCTCGACGATCACTAGCAACCAGCACTGGTCGTCCGAGCTCCCACGGTCCAACCTGCTGAGGTGCGCGTGAAGCATCTCCCTCCGACTCATGTCTGCGCAAACATGACCTGCAGACTGTGGTGTGATGAGAAGTGCTGGCGGGGATTATGAAATTACCACTTAGAAGGAGAGCACATGAGGGCCTGCGCTCTCCCAAATAGAAATAAATATATAAATATATTTTTAAAAATGTAAAAACTAAAAGTAGAACTTTTGCATTTTGAGAACTGACACAGCGAGAAAGGGTCACTTTAAAAAGTTGTGAAAGTTATCATGCAATGGACCTCACTGACGAGATCTAATTTAGTACAATCAGCAGCATTACAGATGAATACGCAGTGTGATTTAACTCCTCTTAGCCACAGAGTCTGGCCGAGTGCCCTTGTGACCTCTCTCAACAAGAGCTACTGTTGCAATGTCACTCTTAGCACGTTAGCAGCCAGGTGACAGCATAGAGCTCTCCAAACTAATTCTAATGGAATTTCCACACTTAGGTTTGTCAGGCTGCCTAAAAAACATGCTGGCAATGACTTATTTCCTTTTAAAGCGATGGATTGAAGAAAAATGAAGAAGAATAAAAAGAAGAATTGCTTAAGAAAGCCTGAAGATGTGGCTGCTACCTCTGGGACATACATATATAATTCACCTCCTACTGTCAACGCGGCTACGTCATAGACGGTAACTTCTATGACGTGTTCTTTGGGTTGAATGAGGTTTATAAATAAAGAACGTAGCTGCGTTGCAGTTGGCTCGACCAGGAAAGAAGTCTCAGTTTGGTCATTTCCCGCACTCCTTCATTGGTGACCCCGACGTGAATTTCCTGCACTCCTTCAAAGTCATGTTTTATGGATGTCACACACTATATAAAGAAGCAATATTATCATAAGGAATAAAATACGCACTGAGCAGGGGGCAGTACTGGGCCCTGAGGCAAAATAAGTCAAGACAGCAAAAAATAAATGACATAATAAATGTTTATTATTTAGCATTTTTCCCCACAATCAGTTATGTTTGTACATTTTCACCTTCCTGTAGAAAAAATCCAAGCAAAGACATGCATAAAGTACATAAATAAATAGATTAAATAAATGCATTTAAAAACATGAATTTTAATCCCCTTCCATTTTGAAATTGGTTGTATGTGAAAACGTAGATGTCGATTGATTGAGTTACCGGACTTGGGCAAAGTCTGGGTGAAGTTACGCTCAAAGCGAGCATAGAGTTAATAATAAAATGTAATAACAGGGCTCTGATCATGTGATTTAAATCATAATCTCGGCAGGATGACATGCTGCGTAGGCTGAAGCAGTACTCGTGCTCCCTTCCGGTTTGGAACAAAAAACGTTTTTTTTTTGTTTTTTTTTGCACGCCTACCTTTGCCAGTATTGTCAGATTGTAATATAGTTTCTAAAAATAAATGCGCTACGCTGTAATAGCTGACAGTTATCTGAATCGCGCACGTAAATACAAGCGAAAGGGGTAAAAAAGTTGAAAGGGAGACATAAGCTGTTAAAAACAAACAGGAAGAAGGCCGTTTCCTCAGGGGAACAGCAAGAGCGCCGAGGCAGCTGGCCGGCAAACTCGGGCAGCCATCAAAGCGGCAGTGTCGCCCGCGTTTAACGAGCTTTGGCTGTCAGCACAGAGACAGAGAGCGAGGAAGGAAGGGAGGGAGAGAGGGAGAGGGAGAGAGAGAGGGAGAGAGAAAGAGAGAGAGATTCCTTTCACTGTAATTGTATTTCACAGCTATTGTATTCTTGCATTATCACCGCTCCATTTGCTTGTGTCGGTTACACGGTTTGGCAACACGAACGTACGTTTGTCATGTTAATAACGCAAACAAAAATAAACCGAGAGACAGACAGAAAGAGAGGGAGCAGACACCACCGTCCACAGCAGCTGGACCGCACCACAGAGGCTCAGACGAGGCAGCCCCCCCCCCCACCCCCCCAAACAATAGCACACCCTCCCTGTCCTGTCCTCACCAGCATCTGTTAAGATCAGGAACAGCGAGAGACTGAGATATGCAAATCACATTATTCTCCCTCGCACACATCGACCAGAGAGAATGCATAAAATTTGAATGATTTCCTGAAGCATTCCTTGACACAAAAGGGTCTTTGTAGGCGGCTACCAACCAGAAAAACAGCCCAGAAATTCACCGGCGCTGACGGGCCCATAGAGGGTGAGAGGGTGAGAGGGATGGAGAGAGAGAGAGAGAGAGAGATCTAGACGCTCAAAACGCAGCTTTTGAGGACAGACTAAACACACAACCCCCCTAACCCCCGAAAACCGCAGCCACGGCTCGACCGTAACACCACTCGCTGTGGGCCGCGATGGAATTTGCAGTGTTATTGCAACACGTCCGTGCCAATTTCAGCACCACTGCGTGCTGCGTAACCTCATTACGAACCGGGTTCAGCGTTCAAAAACATTGGGGGCTTCTGTCCTCCAGACTCCACCCCCTCTGCCTGTCGGACTGGGGGATTTGGGGGGGGGGGGGGATCCCCCGCAGGTACATGGTGTTCCGAGAGGTGTTCAGACAGTGCTTGGTCAGGGGATTTAGAAAGAGCGAGAAAACGAATGTGATGACCCCGCCACCCGGACACCACAACCGCACAGCAAAACAAAGACCCGGCTCCATGCTGCCATCTATCTGTGTGACCCAGACAAGATTCAAGGAAACAAATTCCTAAGTCAACAGTACCACAAAGAAAAAAAAAAAACATGACTCCGGCAAAGTGGCCATTAGGGGCTGTGACCACTCTGAAGGCCTTTTAGCCACCTAGTGGTAAAGCGCGGTACTGCCGTTATCTGTGGGAGCCAGTCACTACCGTTTCAATGCTAAGGCGTCCTCCTTCACTTTTACCCAAAATCTAATCCACTAAGCCTGATGCCTTTACTAGGCATGCACACAAACACACTGTGAACAAGAAGAGCTTGTTTCAGGCACTGGAAGAATCCAAGGGGCCAAAACTGGGCTTCGCTGTTGAAGCTTACTTCCTGGTCTTGCTCAGAGGGGGTATGTCCCAATACTCAAATTCACCCTCCTCCCCCCTACTACCACCTCCTCTCCTCCGTGTCCCGGAAACTGATTTGTGTTTTCATCTAATGTTGCTGATTACACCTTAATTACGCATTAATGGTTACATATTAATTGATGTCTCGACGCAAACCGCAATGGCAGGTACATTGTATACTGTACACGCAAATACTTGTACTTAAAACGTTCAGGCAGTTTTGCATAGTTCCGGGTAGGAGAGTAGTGGTAGTGGGGGAGTGGATGAAAGGAGGTGGGGAGTGAAGAATATCGGTTTTTTTTTTTTTTTTTTTTTTTTTTTTTTTTTTTTTTTTTTTTTTTTGTTTTTTTTTTTTTTTTTTTTTTCAATGCAAGTCAATGGTACCAAATGCGGTCAAAATACAAAGTCAATAATTTTCTCCCACGAGAACATGTAGTCGCAATAGGTGCTTTTTCGTTGTCCAATGTCCCCCCCATGTGCTAATTTGTTAAATGATTGTGTCATTTGGACTATATTTTATATTTTGTGGACCAATGCATGACAGTTTGCTGCACTTACTAGTTACTGCGCTTCACTAGTATCCCATGCGCTTAGCAGACAAACCGGACCCGGCCCGGACCCGGCCCGGAATTAATGACCATATAAGCTCCTCCTGCTCCCTACTGCGCAGTCTCTAGCTCCAATTTTTGTACAACATGGCGGCACTTCCGCGGTTTCAAAATTATTTTCACAAGCCCGTGGAAATCCAACGGGTGACGTCAGTGACTTTGTCCATATTTTTCTACAGTCTATGGGTGAATCATGCCAAAGGAAGAAGCACCAGTGGTTTAATAAAGAGGGGGATGTGAATAGCCCATCCAGACATACTAGAGCGGGGGGGGGCAGGAAGTGAAATTACCGGGACAGAAGAGAAGCAAGGACAGGAAGTGAGACATGAAGACAGGACGTCAACTGGCAACCAGGGACCCAAGAACCACAAGCTTTTGCTTGGTTTGTTTAATGATTGTGGTGAGAAACTTGTTTCTTTCTGCCTGTGGCTTATATAGAAGGTAAATATAGGGCTAGTTTTCATTGCTGTGCAGATTTGCTGATCTCTATAGTTTCTGCGTAGGCTGATTTAGCAGGAATAGTGAATAGGATGAGCCATGCAGAAGATTAAAGATCAGGGAATCTGTCCACAAAGCACAGCCAATATTTCCAGCTCCAGTCAGTACCACCCCTGCGTTTCAGATGAGAAAGTTCCATCCCATGGCCTGATTAGCTCCACTGCTTGAGTTCTGTCTTAGATACTGTCATTGATCACAGTACAGGACACAGGTTGAACTTTAAAGAGACATAACAAAATCTATATGTTCTCTCACACTCACACACACACACACACACACACACACACACAAACTTCTGGAAGTTGACGCCTCCGTTTCCCCTTTCACTCCACACACGCCGGCCAGAGTGCTACAAAGTGCCATTTTTAGCTCCTGGAATAATAATAACCGCTCAATTTCTAAAAGCATCTCAGGATCAGTTCCCTGTCTGATTTCCCCCTCTCAAATGGGGTCCCTAGCAGATGAGCTCAATCACAAAGCGACAGGGGTCATGCGTGTGCGCCCTACAGATCACGCACGGACGCCGCACACGCCAAGCGGCCACGGCAGAGACGATGTCCCCAATTACTAACAGCAACTGGAGGACCGCAGGATCGAAATAGCACTGCTACTGTACACTTAAGACAAGGCACTACAAGCAATCAAATTCTTCTGAAATATCCCACTAATTACTGTAAAGTAACAGCCAGAATGCCAAAGGCTGTCACCCTGCTTAGGGATGTCTGCTAAATAAATAAGCATTCAACAATATAAACAAACATAATGGCAATATGCAAACATTTGATCTTATTTATTTTAACTATACCTTGGCTTTAAGACAAACATATTCTAATGGCGGGCAGCACGGTGGCACGCCGTCGCCTCGCTGTAAGAAGGTCCTGGGTTCGAATCCAGGCCAGGGTCCATCCCGTGTGGAGTTTGCACGTTCTTCCCGTGTCCGCATGCAGCGTGGCTGTCCTCTGGGTATTCCAGTTTCCTCCCACAGTCCAAAGACATGCAGGTTAGGCTACCTGGACACACTAAATGTCCCGTAGGTATGTGTGAGCGAATGGTGCGTGTGTGCCCTGTGAGAGTGACCCGTCCTCCTGCCCAATGCATGCTGGAATAGGCTCTCCCGCGACCCTGACCAGGAACAAGCGGGTTAGATAATGGATGGATATTCTAACGGCTGACCTCTGACCTCAAGCATAGACTCTGCACTGGGAAGAGGCCCTCAAGGCTTCCTCCAGTAAAAACTTCATCATTTACTTCATTTCTCCACCACATTCCCACCGCGGAAACCACCAGACGCCCATAAAAAACCTCAACCCGCCCGTCCTGAGAAACACACCGCGGGGGGATGTAGGCCTATCCAACGCCCTAGGAAATCATTCACTCGCAGCAGTGATGCGTTTTTGCGCGGACAGCATTTCAGTACGCCAAGGGCAACCTCCATACACTGCGGACCTTTGCCCCTCTCTCGGGCACTGGATAGTAACCTGCGGGTCCAATGAGGTGTGTTTCTGGTACAGCGGCCGCCGCTGAGCCCTGGCTCCCCGCTCTCCGAGGCTTTGTCGAGTACACAAACAGGAGTCAAAATCATTCACAATAGAGGCCAGGACACTGCCTTCCTTTTCTTCTTCATTTTAATCCCAGATTTTTTCTTTTCCCAGTTTGGAAAGCACAAACGTATTTTTAGGCCCGTCTTATCGTTTGAAACATCCTCCGACATTTCGGGAGAGAGGTGAGCTCCACTCAGCCACCGTGATGATGGATTTTGCGATTCACAGACACTGGGCACAGATGCCCTTATTGTTGCACAAAGAGATGAAAGCAATTCTGCTGACTGAATCCCTCCTCTCAGGGCTATACTAATTAAGACGCTCTTAAATCCAGATTTTCACAGAGATCATTTACATTTAAAATGGGGCCAGGCGATAGATTGCAACGATAATCATCTCGTCAAATTAGGTATGTTCCGATGAGGTCATTCCCTGCCAGAAGCAAAACTCCCCGTAACATGTTCTGGGAACGGGAATGCCAGAACCTAGCAGGAGTCAAAACACAGAACTAACTGATCACAGCTCGTCTTCGGCCTCCTCCCTCCCCTCTCCACCATTCCTTACTAGGAGGAGACTCCTTTGCATGGTTTAAGGCCTAAACCAGGCACTGCAATGGCGAGCAGACCCAATGCCTCTCATTCTCAACACCTCTCCTTATGTGTCAGCTGACATCCTGAGATGGTCCCCCTGCCCATGGCAACACTCCAGTACCCTCTGAGGTCGTAACCCCAGACAGCAATATCCACAGACAATCCAAGGCCCCTCCTTCAGGTGAGGGGACTGAGGGGCAAGGCAATGAAATTAACTTTTTCACCCACTGGCCAGAGTGGCTCGTGGATTCTAAAAATCACCAGCCATTTTCAACATTTTACCAACCACATTACCTTTTACAATATACATTGAGCACCATAATTCATTGGACAGTGACACAATTTTTGTTATTTTTGTTCTGTACTCTAGCACTTTGAGTTTGAAAGGATACAATGACAATGAGGTTGAAATGCAGACTGTCAGCTTTAATTTGAGGGTCTTTTCCATATCAGATGAACCATTTAGAAATTATAGAACCTTTTGTACATAACCCCCCCCCCCCCCCCCCCCCCACACATTTCCGGGCATCAAAAAATACTGGACAGTTTAACATAATGTAGAATAAAGTTATAATTTTTAATATTGGGTTGCATATCCTTTGCATGCCAAGACTTCCTGATGTCTGTGACCCAACAATATCAAAAGACTCTTGATATCATATTTTCTGGTACTCCTACAAGTGATACTATAACCTCCCTGCATTTGAATGGATCTCTATGGGAATTGGGGGGTGGGACTAGATTTAGCTGTAAAATTACACCGGAACAGTATGGAACACATGGTTGGCTAAATGGCTCCAAGTCATCAAGGGCCAGGAGAAACAACCCTTAAAGTTATCCATCCATATCTACTGCATATCTGGCAGCAGAGTGATGGTTTAAGGCTTGTTTGATACATCAGACCCTTGATGACTTGCAACAACAAATAAAACCACTCGGGAAAGAAATATGCTGTTCATCTCCAGAAAGAAGAAAAGATAATGATATTATTGAAAATTATTTCCTCTGTGACTGCAATCCCTTGCAGTTCTCAAAAAAAGCAGGAATAAAATGCAATGCTCACTAGCTCTATCCAACATCTTGCTACATGATCAATGCTATCCTGGTACTGGTAGCCCCACAAGTTTGGAGTATAATGGTTGGCTCTCTCGTCCCCGATGGCTTTTTGGTCGAGTGTTGAGGTTCCTGTATTATGAAGGTGCGTGTTACTGTGCATACAAGCAATCTAGAAATGTTTGAGTGTCATGCAAAACTAGCGTTTCGCCCCTGAGAAAGTCTTCAGAAGTCACCCTGTCCCACACCCCGTGGGCCAACCCCCATTCCCCCGAGTTACCCTCTGAGCAGTGTCCAAACCTGGACGCTACAAAACCCGTCGAAACTTACTAACAAAAGCATTTTAATGTGGTGTGTGCCTCCGGCTCTCATGCCATAAATAATAAGATAATAAAAAAGAATATGCAAATCGTGGAGAGAAATGTCTGAAAGGGTATAGTAAAAACCCACCGACTGAATAATGAGAACAGCAAACAGACCCCGGTTTACAACGCCGCCTCTAAAATAATGATCTGTGCATGCAAATGTGTTTTCCCTCAAAACAGGGAAAGGGGGGGGGGGGGGGGGGGGGGGGGGGGGGTTGGAAACGGCTTTAGAGGCGGAAGGGGGAGGAAAGACAAAGGAGATTACCAGGAATGCAAAATCAACTGCAAAAACAGGGACAAGTGATACAGGCCACATCCTCCCTCACCCGCCGGTCACCCGCGTGTCCTGAAAAACATCTTTATTTTCCCTCCCGTTTCACGGATGCGACTCTTGCCAGGAAAGCCTGGTCAGGCGAGAATATTGCGCCATCTCTCTCTCTCTGCCCATCATTACAGAGAGTCCTGACTACCGTGTCCTTTGCGAGCATTCCCACTTCCTTCTCCTGACTGTGGTGAAACAAAGCCTGTTTGCCTCACGTAACCCCCCCCCCCCGCCCGCCCCTCCCGCCCCTCTGGGTAGGAGAGTAGCGGCTGTGTGGTTGTTTAAAGTGCTGTCGCCACATAAAAAAAATATCGCCAGACTCGCTGATCTTTCCAGGCCTGCAGAGGACGAGACCAGACCAGTGAATCTATACACAGTGGTGCATGGTGCAGTACCCTTACACAGACCGACACACACGCACACGCACACGCACACAAGTGCAAACACAAAAACACATGCACATACACATAGACTGTGCAGAAAGCTGCAGTACCCTCATACAAACACAGCATTGGACGCCTATAAACACACTCCCAGACACACAGGAGTCACACGCGGTGAACAGGAGAGGTAGCCATGGCGCTGAGGGCGGGGCTGTAAGTCGGGGAGAAGTAAGGCCAAGCTTCCGTGGGGTGTGGTCACGGAGAGGGCGTGGCGGGTGGAGAGAGAGAGAGCCGCAGAGCGTCTCTGGAACGCCGACGGAACAATGCCCTCCTGTCCTGGTCCCCAGTGTCCACCCTCCCCCCCCCCACCCCCTGTGCCATCGCCATGGCAACACATCCGCGGCGCTGGCTGAGCCCCGCAAGGCCCGCTCTTCGCTTCACCCGCTGCCCCCCCCACCCACCCTCCTCCTGAGCCGTGCGACGTCATCGTACAACGCAGCAGCACTGCACTGGTCCCGCTGGAGGGGCGCAGCTGAAACCACTGAGCCCTGGATCATAAGGCAGGTGCTTTTTAAACATCCACACAGCAGCATGGAGCGCTAATGAGGGAACAACTTCTCAGCAGAAGGCTGCAGGTTCAATACAGGTGAAATTATAGTGCTGTGCACTTGCATTTAACCCGGGGTTGCTCATTAATAATAATCACAATAATGTTAAAAACCATTGATATCAACTTTATGTGCCATCCCTTTTTGAAACAACAATTAATTTTTAATACACTGAATTTCCCCACTATTACCAGTGCCTAATTTTCTGTTCTGCGACAGCATGTCATGGCTCTGTCCCCACTGGTGCATTACACAAGAAGAGCTGCTCCAAACAACGACCTCTCAAGGTTCAGCACATTGATTCAAGTGACTTTTCCGGTCGACCCGTCTTCTTAACCCCCCACCCCAAGACCGCGGGCTCGTGCCTCCTATAATCCCAAAGACATAGCAGGGATTCAAAGACAGATTTTTATCTTTCGGTTTTGTCGGAGATCGCGTAGGGGAAAAACAGGTGAGGACAGAGGGGGGGAGCGAGACTGCTCCCCTGCCCGTGCCAGTCTAGCAGCTGTCTGGAACGAGAACAACAAGCGTGGCGTGGGATTTGGCAGGATTTGCCCTGAGAGAAGAGACTGGGGCATGTAAGCCAACCACCGAAGCCAACAGACTCCAGCTGACCTTCCCCAGCACCCCCCCCCCCCTTTGTAGCCCCCCCCAAAACAAACACTCCCCAGCACCCCGTCCCAACTTTTAGTGTATGTTCATGCCAGCACCAGCCTGCCCCCACATCACCCTTGGACAGCCAAGCAGCCTGAACTGTTGGTACTCTGCATGCAAGACACGGTAACCCCAAGTCTACCACCGGATTGTTCTGTTCCCCCCTCCTCCCCCCGTGTTTGATGGCTATGACGGCTATCCACACAACTGCATATACCCATAAATCATTCTGAGATCATTTGAATGTGCCTGTTTATGTGTGTTTGAGCGTGGGTATGTGTGGGATGTCTGAGCAGGGTAGAATTACTACAAACAGCGAGTGTAAATCACAAAATAGCCTATGTGTTTAGGTTTGTGTCGTGAGAATGAGAGTTTGCCGTTTCTAAAGTCCAACTGTTGTGCAAATGAGCGGCCTAACTTAGGCGATAGAGCCAATTCTAGGAGATCAAACCAACACGTTTCAGCGAAATACACTGCCCGGCCAAAAAAAAAGTCGCCATTGCACCCGTCATGCATAGTGCCCACTGTACAAGCCTCTGGAGGCAGTGTTATGATCTGGGGTTGCTTCAGTTGGTCAGGTCTAGGCTCAGCAACATTATGCAGCAATAAAATGAAGTCAGCGAAGCACCTGAATGTACTGAATGACCAGGTTATCCCATCAATGGGCATATGCCAAGATTCATCGGGCTCAAATTGTGAAAGAGTGGTTCAGGGAGCATGAGGAATCATTTTCACACATGGATTAGCCACCAGATCCCTGACCTTAACCCCATTGAAAGTCTTTGGGATGTGCTGGAGAACACTTTACGGAGTGGTTCGACTCTCCCGTCGTCAATACAAGATCTCAGCCAAAAACTTATGCTACTCTGGATGGAAATAAATGTTGTGACATTGCATAAGGTTGTCGAAACAATGTCACAACAAATGCGCGCCGTAATCAAAGCTAAAGGCGGGTCCAACGAAATATTAGTGTGTGCGACTTTTTTTTTGGCCGGGCAGTGTATGTTAACAATATTGACAATAGGACGCCAAAGAAATCCAACGTAGACGTCTGTACGTAGTTCATTTACACACTAAGTTAGTATGCTTTGGAATAACCGCAGAAGTCTCATTTTAATAGTCTCTGGGCCACTTATAAACCAGTTCTCTTTTTATTACTTTGCGTTATATAGCCAGCGGCACTTTAATATGTTATGGAATGGCTAGCGAACTACCACTCCCTTTCTCAGGTGCAGTGAGACATAGGTACAACCAACGTTAGCTAATCTACTTCCTAAAAATGACTAACATTTACTTTACACGTTAATGTTGCGCTAAAAAAAGAATAAATTAGCACAAAACAGGGAAACACGTCAGCTGAAACGCTACGTTGTCAGTGCTACAACAAGGCTGTCAGGTCCATAAATATAAAACTATCTATGTAGGTCTGCCATATAGCTAACGTTAGCTAAGATAACGTTCAATAGCTAACTAATGACACACTAATTAGCTATAGCTAACGTTATAACTTAGCGTTGCCAGTTACATTGCCAGCTAGCGTAACGTTATACAGCAAGCTATTTTTCTAGACATCTCTTTGATAATACTAACGTTAGAAACTAGTAACGTTATTGACCAAAAGCAGGGAGTTTGTGGTGAACTCAAGCGACTAACGTTACGCTATTATTTTAAGGGTATGAAGCAGTAAGTTAGTGACACTGATCACAATCCCTGGCTCCGCAAACGTTAACTTTAGGTTTGCTAAATCTGGAATGCGACACAACCGAATTATGACAGTTTTGCCAGCTAGCTAACCAAGTGAAACAACAAGCAGCTATCTAACGTTAGCTAATCAGCTACCATAGGCTAGCCGTAATGTGACATGTTAGCTAGCCATTTTCCAGCCCTCGTGTAACGTTAGTTAGCTAACGTTATCGCTGCTCATGTTAAGCATTTCTGATAATTATGCTTGACTGGATCTGTCATAGCTAACGTTAGCTAGCTAAAATCTATTTAACTTAAACGTTAGCTACCTATGCATTCCCAACACTACAATCCATAGCTGAGCACAGCAACGCAATTAACTATCAAAACGAAATGCTAAACTGAAGATTGCAACCAAATCTGCACTTATTCCAACGGATCAGCACGAGGTAACTCCAAAAATCACAGCTAGCTTCACTAACATTAGTCAACAACTTCAGTATCACAAACACGCTGAGTGAACATTTCACTGTAGCTAACAATCACTACTAGGCTAGGCCTAACTAGCTAGCTTGTTAGCTTACTCGCTAGCTACACATAGCATATGACAACGATCCTGACCAACAGCTAGCCTGCATTGCAAACATGCACATTACCATTAGCTAGAAAGCTAACCAGCATAGCTACTGCAAAGTAACGTTGAACCACACCGAGATGCCGTCAATGATCAGTTAAATATATACTTACTGAGTACGCTTCCGAAATGGGTCTTTCTGGCTTCGATTTGTCGTACGTCTTTATATTATAGCTCGTGAGCTTGCTACTTCAGTATTTTGTACAGCTTTTCCCACCAGTCTTTTTACCTATAGAGAGCTAGCGAGCTAGCTACCTCCCTTTTTGCAAACCTATCCCGTCCCAGCAACGCTAGCTGTCATTACTGTGGGACTTGCGCCACCCGTATGCGCACTGATGAAAGAAGGGTTCAAAAATAAGCGGATTTGTAGTTTTTAGTGCCACACATTTACTTGAACAATTAACTTGGTTCAGCTCGTCATGGGATAATAATTACAAACTGCAACCACAGATTTTATTATACACTATTATAAAATATAATTGGTGTTTGCACTCATGACGACTGGATCATTTTCATCCTCATTGGTTCAACTTATATGATTTTTGAAAGGAGTCAAAAATGAAAGTTATCTCTACCAAATCAAATTTCTGTAGCAATCACCCAAATTATGGTTATTATTATTATTATTATTATTATTATGCTATAATGAAAGAAGGAGAAGAACAAGATGTTCAGCTGGATGTTTAACTGAAGAATTAAAACTCACATTAAAACATTAAAACATGGGGCTGATATTAGTGTCAGTCAGTCATTCAAACCAATGTCCTCTAGAGGAGTGGTAAACCTATCCACAGATATGAACACTGTACACAGTAAGTGGATTGTCATGTTCTTGTAAGGTCTGGGTAGAATGTAACCAGCAGATGGCGATGACATTACATGGATTAGAAATTCTCTCTTTTAAACTTTCTCTTCTACTTTGTGAACGCTTGGCGTTTCTGCAATTTAGTTGCCATTCAGCGAGATAATGATGTCTAAATACGGGATGTGATTTTCTGCATGGAATGCCTTCTGAAAACATCAGGAAAAATAATATTTTTGTTATATTCAGTTTTTTAAATAAATAAACAAAAAACACTTGTACCCACATGCCCAGGTGTCTTTGAGTCATCGTTATCCAAGCAACTGATGAAAGCGCACACACGCGCTTTGGACTGGTTGCAGCAGCGTAAGATGCAACTTCCCTGGCATGCCATTAGATGAAACCTTTAACCTTCCTATTGTGTTAGAATTTGTTTGGCACAGACCTTATGTGTTCGCAGGTTGAATTTGACCCGGCAGGTTTTAACATTACAAAGCACCCATAAAACAATGACTATCATCCAATATAGACGTCTACCTCTACCTCATAACTATTTTATTATTCATTGAAAACCATACCATCTGCTCTTACGATTGTATTCTGTGGTCCCAAGACCACATTTCCTTTACAATATTCCACTTGTTTTCAGTAGAAAATTTCCAGCATAAATTGCGTGGGTTTTAAAAAAAATAACTTTATACTATCAATCATCATGACATCTGTGGTGTTATGGGTCAAAATTAACCCATCTAGACTACATCAAAAAAAGGCAAAAAAAAAGGCACTTTTCACTTTTCAGTTCCTAAAACCAAATTTAATTTTGCTCAAAATAACAAATTTCTATGGAACATGAACAATTATATTTCTAACCACACAGATACAGGATTCTGAGCTTTGAACTTTGGGCCCTCTCCTCATTAGAGCTCTCTTTATCAAGGTGAGAATCACACTCAGCATCTACTTGGGAGTAGACTCCAAGGAAAATCTTATTTGGGTCAAATTTGGTCCCCATCATACAGAACTCCATCATAATGCTGCATGCCATACTATCAACAACCAATATTCCTTGTCTCGCCAAATTTGACCCACAACCCTGCAGATGTTACAAAATGTTATAGGGACATTAAAAATTCAATAAAATAGTGAACACTGACTTTGTATTGCTTGTATATTTATTCTTGAGGATAGCGTGACGTCTGGTTCCAACAAAAAAAGATGGCATTATTGACATTGAAAATGGGTCAAAATTGACCCCAACAGAATAGGAAGGTTAAGGCGATTAAAAAGGGACGGGGAGTTTTGTCTTGCCAGTCATTGAGAGCTAATCATTACGCAGCGTGTGCTAATTCATCAGTTAGACACGGTGTTGCCCAGAGATAGACATAAAAATAAATGAGGTCTTTACACTGCACAGATGTGACCATCTCGATTGTCGAAACGATCCCAGTATGATCACTTTTCCATTTACCATTATTTTAATGGTGCTGTGTTTTAGATGGACATGGACAAGGGAGTGAGAAGTGAGGCTGAAGGTAAGCGGATTGGTGATTAAAAATAAGTTTGTGCTGCGTGAACACTATGAATGAATCAATACCCTCTCTGATTTTGCACCTCCACACAACTTGATCTCATGTACAGGAAGTGAGTTTGCTTTCCCCTGAGAAATGGGAGACCTGCACCTATACCACTCCTCCAGTTCTCCTGTGAAAGAGGGACAGACAGAAAAATAGTTTGCAATGTGTTAGCACCATAGTCTGTGAGATAACCAACCACTGTGGCTTTAATTAAAGCCACTGATGGCACAATAGAACATATGTTTTAGTTGAACATGTCAGGCTATTGCATGATACTGTGATAATATTGGTTTGGATTTTTTTTTAAAGATTGAAATATTAATTCTATGTTACACGTTGCTGAAGTAATTAAAAAATTACCATGTGTTGTTGATAATTAATGACATTTTGGTGACAGCATTTTGTGGCTTGTTGTGGATACAATAAAGGCTCGGGTGACAATATGCCACTTTTTGATATAACATGAACCTGCATTGCACACCATTATGTAATCAATAAAACAATCAAATTGTATTTATGTAGCATCTTTTGCAAAGACTGTCACAATACATTTCACAATATACCCCAGCCTAAATCCAGACAGAACAAATTAAAGGCAACTGTGACAAGGAAACCCCCTGGATGACATATAGGAAGATACCTTGGGAGGAACCAGACTCAGTAGGGGGAGCCCATCATCCTCTGGCAAGCTAAGGGTCTGGGTTCATAGGGACAAAGTGATAATAATGTTTCACTCTGTCTAATGAGTTCAGGGCTGGTTAGATTTAAAAAAAAGATTTATCAATTTTCCATTGTATGCTTTGCAATTTTCCATTGGCAACATCCTGTTGTTAAACATCACTTTTAAGAGCCAATATCTGAGCCAGCTTGTGACAGGTTTTTGAGGAGCAAGACCATGTGCAGATGTTGTTACCCCAGCAGATACACCGTGTGTGTGTGTGTGTGTGTGTGTGGAGGGGGTGGGGGGGTGGGGGGGGTGGTCATGTGTCGGCTGGTGTAGTAAGCATTGCCAGCTGGGAAGAGACCGAGCGTGGTCACAGTGCTCTTGTTAATCTCAGGGGTATGCCTGTGACAGTTGTGAATTATGCATTTAACCAAGCAGAGGAGTGAGATGGACCATGCTGTCCCCTTGCTCGGGTCATCTTGAGGTCCCTCTCAGGGGCTTGCAGGAGAGGAGGGGGTTAAATATGCACACAGAACATAAAGCTGCTCTGGACAGGAGGCAACATTAAGGTTTTGTATCCCGTCTCACACCTTTCTGTAACTGAGCAGTGAATATTTCCATAGCTGACCAATGGCTGTCAATGACCTGAAATTATAGTGGGAAAAAGAAAAAACAGAATAGAATGTCATATACTTTATATCACTGGTGTCTTTTTAGAATTTCAAAAACAATTTCATGGAGTTTTTGTTTTCCATTATAGGCTATTTTTAAGGTTGCAGCACAAAATTGACAACAAA
Organism: Synaphobranchus kaupii; assembly: GCA_029718625.1. Lineage (NCBI taxonomy): Eukaryota > Metazoa > Chordata > Actinopteri > Anguilliformes > Synaphobranchidae > Synaphobranchus > Synaphobranchus kaupii. The sequence goes on from CM056376.1 coordinate 8,724,080, forward strand.
AATAATAATAGAAAAACTAGACAGAAAATAACATGCTGCCTATTCCTTGTCCTGGTTTCCCAGATTGTGCACATTATGGGCCTGGATGCAGAAATGACACAGACATGGGTCTTACTACAGTACATACTGTATCGTTTGAGAGTGATCCATCTCCTCTTCCCCCATGCCCACATTTAATTATTTAACCGCTCCGTATAATTGACATTGACCTGCAAGAGAAAGCGAAGCCCCCCCCGGACAGTAAGTGAGAGCCACAGTCACTCATACACAGTCGCTCGAGTCCCAAAGTGACCGTCCTCCGTGATTTAGCACGCCGCTGGACTTTAAAAAGCTCTGCCAGTTATACAAACCCACATGACCAGCGTCGGCCCGCATCGGACATCTCCGCCCACCTGGAAGTGAAGAGCGCGCAGTTCCTTCGGCGGCCACCGGAGGCGCCCGCTGTGGAGGAATAACGAGGGCACTGTGGCGTGCCTGCGGCTGACCTGTCGCCTCGTCGCACAAATAACCCTACCCCCCTTTTTCTCTCCGTCTGTCTACTGTGCGGCAGCACCACAAACAGCCTGAAAGGCCCCTTTTGTCAACTGGACAAATTACATACACGAATTACCCTTCATGCCGAAAAAAGACTCACAGCAAGGGTCGAAGTCAGTCTACTACAATGCACTCAGCTGCAGTGACTTAAAAAGAACAAGAAAACATAATGCACACCACTAATCATTTCAATTATAACTTGCAGAAAGTAAAATGCAACAAAATAAATGGAAATAAAAAAACAGCTTCATAGGTTTGAGTGAAAAGTATTATCATCATGACAATTTTTAAGTTACTTCTATGGCTAGCGGTTCTAGGCCTCATTTCAGAAGTGTGAGAACTGTTACTCTGTGGCTGGCGCAGGGGCTGGCATCCATTGGCTTTGTCCCTACAGACAAAGCTTATGATTTGTTATGCAAAGGACAAACTGGCAAAAGTGGTTAGATTGAATCATTCCCCCTCCCCCACCAACACATTGTGTTTGCATTCTCTGTGAATCAAGGGACAAGCAAGCAGGCACAGTCTTGTCTTTCCAGTTCATTTATTAAATAGGGTTTATAAATAGTATGCAGTAAAACAGAGGATGACATTTTTAAAATGATACAATGAACAACATCTTTCCCATGTGTTTTCTTTTTATTTTTCATTTCAACAGGAGCAGTTTATTCATAATCTGAAAATATCACCCTCCATTACTATGCATGACATCATGTACATTTTAGTGGAATTAAATATAGAACTATTTTCTCAACCAAAATACTTTATTATTTTTATATTTTTCAAAAAATATTAAATTATCAAGCAGGTCAGTCTATATTTATTATATTTATCATCATTGTCATGACAAAAGGCCAAAATATGGATAGCATGCATTCAATCAAAGGGTCCCTCCTATCGGCTTACATGAGCGCCATCTGAGGGAATCAATGAGAAAGGTGTGGCATCAAACCACACAAACATACTGTCACACGCATCCACACACACACACACACACACACACACACACACACACATACTGTCACACGCATCCACACACGCACACATTATGCATCTCTTGTAAAACAGAAAGTCCACTGTAGCACACGTTTGGACAAAGCAAGAACAGCGAAAATGAACACCATCACTGGAGCGAAGTGAACAGATAACCGGCCGTAAATTGTGTGTTTAAAGAGGAAGAAATAAATTAGAACAAGAAAAGAAATGCTACAAAAAGATAACTAGTGCATAACATCTCAAGAATACTGAAAGATTTTGGCCTTTTTTCGTCAGGCCTTGCCTGTGGTTGTGAGTCTGTGGATGAAGTGTCTCCCTATGGATGTGTAGCAAACACCCTATGGATGTGTAGCAAACACCCTATGGATGTTGTATCAGTGCAGTACTTTCAAGACTGTTCTTTGAGGAAAAGAAACAGAGAATGCTGATTCTCTTTGTCTGAAATTTATGGCACATTTTAGGGATGGCGAACAGCTTCTTCATCTCCAATCTTATTTTGTAAATTAGTAATAAATCTAAATCTGCAACTGTAACTAATTCACATGCTGTACATTAACAAACTCCTAGTTTTACATTGTTGTTTTGGTTAAAGATTCACAATCTGTGTTTTTACAATAGAAACATATTGAGGCATTGCAACAAGCCGACCACAACACACATTTACAACTGTAATTACGTTAGCCTTCAGTACCACACAGCAGTTCTGGCAAACTCTGGCAGATTAATGTATTATTAAGGAAAAACACTGGTAGTTTCAAGATAATCTCTACTAAATATCCACTATAAGTTATTTCATGGTTTGTTTTATGCCTGTCCTCTAATGTTTCAGTTTGCATTTTTTAGAGGTGAATATAAGTTGACTTTACAGGTAACTGCACACTGAGTTTCTAATTGAACAGTATGAGCTACATCAAAGACAATATTAACATGTAACATCCTAGCATGTACTGTTTAAGCCCAATTACTACTGCCAACAGTAAATAATCTGTAAATAGGTTGATTTGCACTATTGGCACTCATCAGCTTATGAAATTTCAGTGTTACCTTAGACTAATGTAATTGGTTTTGTAGTTGTCCAGAAGGCAAATATTTTGGAATTTAAATCTTCAATCTCAGTGGTGCATTCTGAAAATATTTAACTAAAATGTTTTTAACAGGAAATATCAGTAGAAATATGCACAAATAAACACACTTTACAGTTGCAATACTGTAACATTCTCATCAAAGTACAGAGCATGTTGTTGCATAATGTTAATACTAAACATTTATGTAAACTGTCAGAAAATGACTAGAGGACACTGCAAGCAATTAGACTGGGAGGAAAACAAAACATTCTTAACTTAGGTGGAATGAGCTGGTGGATTTGGCGACTTGCTGCTAGTTTCATTTAAATAAATTTGATAATGAAGCTGAAATGTCGCCAAAGAGTGACCTCTGATTAAGAAAGCATTAAAGCCAGAATATTTAAATTGGCAGTACACCACAACAATGCAAATATAGTAATGGAAAAAAGTGGATGAAGTGAAAAAAAAGAAATTATATTGATTACAAGATCAAACGTATGTCAAAAACCTGGCTGACTCAAAATTGCTTTGTGAATCAAACAGGTGAAGATATCAATCCTGGCTGACTAAAATATGTGCAATTACTGTGTGTCATCCTGTTTTATCAATCCAACAAGCACCAGAAAAGTAACTCCTCTAAGATTAACAATAATAAATGTAATTATAATGAATGTTGTCAGCTGGAAAACATTAATAAAACATTTCTTCTCATAGTAAAATACATATCTACAAACAATAATAGTAAATATGCTTGGTGCGTAACTATATACATTATTCATATAGCTACACATACAGTAGATGACATCAGAGGTGCACTTGATTATATAATGTCATCGAGAAGATGGGGGTTAGCCACCCAGTCTAGTGTCCTTGGCTCAGAAGCGGCCATAATCATACACATGAACTGCTTCCCGGTCCTCTTGTCTATGGGGTAGATGGTTGTGGGTGTGAACCTCTTGTTACTCTCTACAAACTCGCATAGCTGCTGGTAGATTGGGGGGTACTCGTGGCGCAGGAAGACCCCCCTGGTCCGCAGCTCCCGCTGGATGTTGATGAAGCAGATCTCCCGGGCCTTCCGGCCCTCCTCCCCTTCCTTGTCAATGTCAGACGTCCCAGGGGGTGGGGTGAGGATCAGTGTCTCCATGTCGCTCTCTTTCTTCAGTACCTTCCTCTCTGGGCTAGTGGAGGCCAGGGACACCTTAGCGTACTTCCTGACAGTCGGGGCTTGAACCCTAGGGGAGGGCCGGTCAGGCACTTGTTCACCCACGGCTATAGATACATTCAAGAGGAAACATTCGCTGGGGTCGTACTCATCTCCGGCCTCTTGGAGCTCCTTGCAATAACTCCCCAGGTTGTCTTTGAAGCTATCCAACTCTCGCAGGGACAAATAGGTGGGTGCCATGAGGAGGCTCTCCAGACCATACTGCAGGAAGTTGTCGGATGACCCTGGGTTGGGAAACCCCAGGAAGAGGACCCCTCTCCCCCGGGAGAGGAAGCCCACCTTGGCAATGCGGGAGAAGGCCTTGTGGATTTCCTCTGTCTCCCGGCAGAACTTGATGACATGGCGGCACACACTACCCATGCGGCCATACAGGCAGTTTTCCTTGTGGATGTCCCAGTCCTCCCGTCTGCAGTTTCGGGAGCAGTAGTATGTGTAGCAGCTGTGGCAGGATTTGAAGTAGAGGCAGGCATTGAACAGGGTCTCTGTTCGCCGGCACTTGCTGTTGGAGCACATCATAGTGTCATCCTCATCTGTGCTCTGGTCTGGTGAGCACTCATCTGGGCTCTTCTGGACTCCATCACAGCCACTGTCCAGATCCTGGAGAGGATCTGAGCTTATTTTTATAGATGTAGGTTGCTTGTTCAGGGGACCATGGTCCTCTGGGTCCTTGTCCTCTTTTTTAGTGGAGGGGTCTACTTCATCCTCATTGATCAGCTTCTTTAGCTGGTCCAGAAGGTCCTCGCTAGGCCGCCTGCTTGACGGAGGCTTGTAGTCAATGACCAGGTCGGCCAGAAGCTCATCCAGCTGCTCCAGGCTCTGCTGCAGAGAATAGCTGTTGTGGGTCTTCTCTTTGGCGGTTTCCTCTGTGTAGGAGCATGGCTCTTGGTAGGCGACACTGTGACATGGATCCCTGCCAGAGTCCAGTGCATCCCAGCTGGCTGAGCGGACCTCCGTCTTAGTGAGTTTGCCTGGGCGGATGTCGTTGTCAGTGATGGTGATCTCTGGAGTGACAAACCACAGCCTTCCTGTGGTGTTCCTCAAACTGTCAGGCATGCCAGCAGCACCGGTGGCCAGGCCTTTCTCCAGCAGGGAGGTTTCCGACAAGGAGAGGGCTGCATATCGTCTTGGTGAGCTTGAGAGGTTCACCACCACAGGCTGTCGGCGGGCTTCTGGGGACCGTGCCCTTTTCCCCTGGTAAAGAAGATTCTCATAGCTCCGCCCACGTTGAACGGGCTGCTGCTGTTCCACATGTGGGGGGTTCAGAATATTATCCCAGGACCTGGAGAAGGGCCTAGCTTCTGCCCCGAGCCTGGCTGGCTCCATGCAGTGGTTAGCGTACCAGGGGGTCAGCACTGGCTCCCCCCCTCACTCTCTGAGGGGTCAACTGGGCTGAGGGTTGGTGTAAAGTGTACCCAGAAACATCTGAGCCATACCAGTCTTCCACCTGAGGCTGGGAAACCTGTGGACGTCGCCGGCCCTCAGTGTGGTAAGTTCTCAGGGGAACATGGTGCTCCAGTGGTTGTGGCGGTGGAGTGAAGGACTCATTTGTGTAGAATATCTTTGATGCAATGGGTTGGACTGGGTATGTCCTGGGGTCCTCCCTGTAATATGCCCTGGCAGGTGGGGTCTGGATGATATAGGTCCCTGGTTCACTGGTAGAGTAAGGCCTGGGGTACGCAGCCTGCATCGGGAACTGACGGGGCTCTATTTCAGTATAGTACGGCCGGATGGGGAGGGTGTGAAACATGCGAGTCCTGGGGTCGTGAGCGTACACTGCCTTGGGGGTGTGGTTCTGACTGTGGATGCTGTACTGATCATCTGAATAGTACGTTCCGGAAAGTGCAGCTGGGGAAGGGTACCGGGTAGGGTCGTCCGTGTAAAAGAACTTAGTCGGCACGTTGGGGATGGAGAAGGCCCTTCGCTCCCGACCGCGGTATTCCCTTGGGGAAGGCATTCCCTGCGGCGGGATCTCCACAGGCTGGGTGTAGCTGTTAGGCGTGCTGCTGGAGTACTGGTACGCCTGCCTGTACTCTCCGCTGTAGCAGTCGCTGGGCGTCGGCGTCCTGGAGGTTGAGATCTGCCGAGGCACAGTCAAGCTACGGCTCCCACCGCCGTGGTGCCGCTGCCAGGGCACATCTGAACGGCCTGCCGGGTTCATCCTCCTCGCCGCATGCTCTAGGACTGCCGCGTCTGGCTTGATGTCTACTCGACATTTGACATGGGGGCTGGTGGACGGCTGCTGCTGCCTGTCTGGCCTGCTCTGGTCAAAACAGTCGGTGACATAGAGGGGAGAGTAGCGGCTGGATTCCCCCCGCTGCGGCTGCAGCTTGATGGGATGCACCTCGTTCACCATCGGTCCCCGGCTAGAGACGTAGACGGGAGGCTCTCGGCGCGGCGACGCCTCAGACTTCCTGGAGGCCTCCCGCAATGTCCGCTGCGCCTCCCGCCCTCTCCTCAGCACCGGCGAGGATACCTCAATAGGCACAGGGGTGAAAGTGGTCTTGGCTCTGGGGGCGCTCTTGGACCGGGCCTTCTTTTTGAGCTCGGACCTGGCGGATTCACCACCGGCCGCGTCGCTGACCGCATGCTGAGGGGCCAGCCGGGTGTTGAACAGGTCGGGCGAGGAAAACCGCAGATGGCCCTGCTGGGCGAGGGCGACCCAGGTCACGTCCGGGTTAGCCGCATGCCTCTCTGACCTCCGCCGCAGCGGGTACTCCATGGAGGAGGAGGCGTGGGACTTGGGGTCGTCCAGCGACTCGATGTAGTCAAAGCTGCGGCAGTGCCTCTTATTGATCTTCTCCTGATTGTCCTCCAGCTTGCCGATTTTCTGGGAATCACATTGTTCAGAAGAGTGGAGGGACTCGGTGTGGGAGGAGGGGTTCACTTTTATGTCTTGATACACAGTCGATGCCAGTATGTCAGGTGGATCTGTGCGTGTCATCTTAAACGGACTTGTCTAATTTCCCGTTCCAGTTTGTTTTATGGTTAATGTTATCTGTAAGAAGGAAAAGAAGAAGAAGAAGAATAATAACACATTAGATCTGAACCAATATGTTTCTGTAAAACGTTTTTTGTAATAAGCAAGGTATTGCTTGTTATGTTAAAATAAATAATTGATTGAAAGCTTGAAAGCTACACAAGAGTACTCTGATCTTCCTTTGGAAAACTACAGAAGAAGGAAATGACTGTGGAATGTATTGTTAAATCCATGTAAATCAATTGAAAATGTTGTTCATTTTAAATTGAGCTTCTCAGGTGAAATTATTGTAAAAATAACTTTTAAAAGAAAAAATAAAGAAAGGAGAACTTAACGTGATGAGTTTGTATGCTTGTAGATATCTTTCTTACCACACATTATTTATTCAAACTTGTTCGGGAGAAAGACACAATGGAAACACAGTACTGTACCACTAAAATGTTGTACATGTTTGATGAATTAACTGTATTTACCTAAACAGGCTGACAAAGGGAGCATTAAACTGAAGCAGTTTTAAATGCAAATGCCATATGAAGGATTTTTATTTCATCATACCTTTTGCCAAGATGTGCTTATAGTTTACACTGCGGCAAGCCATTGCCTTAAATTAAAAGGCTGCTTTCACTGGTAATTGGACGCTGATGACTAACTCATTTAGCCCAGGACCAAAAAAAGGGAAATCCACTTAATTCAGATTTTGTGAGAATTCTACCATCAATCATAATGTCACCGAGTTAATGGCACGTGGTAACTCTCTCTCTCACACACACACACACACACACACACACACACACACACACACACACACACACACACACACACACACACACACACACTCAACCCTGGTCTTGTGGAGGATCACAACAAGAGGGAGAGAAGCATTTGCAGTTCAACATTGACAGTGCGACATGAACTGATGCATTAACTCCCCTAAGGAGAGCACTAATTGGACAAACATTGGTTCTGATAAGGTTCTAATAAAATTAACATTTGAAGTGCAGCCTCTACGGTGGTATTATATTAAGTGTGCATAAAGCTGTCTGAAAAGAAATTAGTTTTTCCACCAATAAACTAGAATGAAGACACTAAGCTTTCTTAAAGTTGTGGTTTAATAATTTCCTTGCAGGCACTACTGTATCTACTATAAACAATATAATGTACAGTGAGTTGTTTTCTTCACAGCACTATGAAAAACTATTTTCTATATCACTATGTGTGTCCTTGGAAGCGTGTGTAGCCAAGCGACCCTTCTTTTTACGTTCAGAGTCCACCAGTTCAGCTTACGCCGGAGAAATGAGTGTCGCGAACGTTTTAACTGTCAAGAACTGTCAAGTTCTGTCAGGAAACTCTTATCATAGCCGACCATGGTCAGCTAGCAATCAAGCATCCCATACTCAACCAATCACATGCACACACCTCTAATGGAGCGCCCTTTTTAAGCCAAGAATCAGTTCTCTCTGTACTGCTTGAATGCTGATGCGCTGCTCTTTGTTGCTTACGGCTTGTATAAAAAGAAATTTGCTGTCACCCTCCACTACCCCAGCTTCCACCTGTTGTTTGGATCTGCTTTAGTATGGGGGGTTTCTGGGGAGATGCCTGTGCTCCGGAGCAGTACTAAGGCAGATCCATTCACCGCCAATAATTAAAATAATTATGCAGCACATTAATTCATTAAACATCTCATTTAATACGTGAGTTGTCCTGACCGAACTTTGTTTTGCACGCGCAGACTGCAAGCGCCCCATTGACCAGAGGTGTTGCGCTTGGATGATATGGCAGGTACAATCCAGCCAACCGAACCCTCTCATCCTGGGAGACCATGCAGCCAACAGTGTGTAGCCACTCAGCGCTGGCATGGTCAGGCTTTGAAACCAGACTGTGTCAATTCAATGAAACCCAGCCCTGTCCTGTAATAATTGTGTGTGGTAACACCCATTGTGAAACGGCAAGGGGTCTATAGAAAGGCCAGAGATCTGCATAAACACAATTAATATTAACAAATATGAATAGAATAAATATTAATAAAAAATAAAATGTTTCCATGTTCTTAAAAAAATGACCATGCACACACACACACACACACACACACACACACACACACACACACACACACACACACACACACACACATACTCATTCCTGTTGAGACAATAACTATCGATGCCATTTGTGCTAATATACATAGTATATTATGTACAGTGAGCACCATAATTCATTGGACAGTGACATATTTTTTGTTATTTTGGTTCTGTACTCTAGCACGTTGAGTTTGAAAGGATACAGTGACAATGAGGTTGAAGTGCAGACTGTCAGCTTTAATTTGGTATGCATGTCTGCATAACTGCATATCTGGCAGCAGAGTGATGGTTTGAGGCTCGTTTGATACCTCAGACCCTTGATGACTTACAGCCATTTTGCCAACCATGTATTTCATACTGTTCCAGCATAATTTACAGCTAAATCTAGTCCCACCCCCCAATTCCCATACTGTCCAATGAATTATGGTGCTCACTGTATATTCTTTTTGGAAAATTGTGAGTCTGATGGAGAAGCCTTCACAGACATGCCCCTTAAAGAGTGGACGAGGGAGTCACTCCACACACCTGTGCACCAGAACACCTGTACAGGCCTGACCACAGATTTATCTTTCTCTCTCTCCGTTCGGGTGACCTGCACCCAACCAGTCAATCACGCCACACACCTATATTAGAGCTGACAGAAGCGGAGAGAAACACTGTTTCTCCTGGAGTTCACCTGCACCCTGGAGCCTCCCTCAGTCATAAATCACACAGCACACCTGTCCGGACATAATGGCAGCCATGTTCACCCTGAAGCGCATAGCCAGCAACATAGGGGCAATCAGGCCGATGCAGGTTACCGCCATGATGCTACTGCCTCCATTAACACACCTCAAATGCATACTGACAGTGGCAATGTGCTATATCTTCTTTATGTGTTAATTTACCTCGAATATGAGCATGAATTTAAAATCTGAAATTCCAATTCTGAATTTAAATCAGCGAGTGGTTTTATTTTCTCTCTCTCTCTCTCTCTTTCTTTTGAAAGAACCAATCACTGTAGTAAATCAGTGATGTTTTCTCTGTAGAGTGGCTCAGTTAGTAATTTGGAGTGTAGCCCGGGCCCTGTAAGCTAGACCAGGGGTCTCCAAACTTAGTCCCTGCTAGTCTCATTCTAATATCAGAAACCAATTCAGTTTACTGAGTAACAATGAAAACCAACAGGCCAGGTTGCTCTCCAGAATAAGGGTTGGGGACCCATGGTTTAGACACTGCAGGTTCACACCAGGTATTTCTGACTGGGAGTCAGAGTTGGGGTCAATTCTATTAGAATTAACCCAACACTCAACACACAATTATATTCAACACATGAAAAATTCCCAAAATGTTCTGCGGGGATTTTTCAGTTTAATTTCTTTAATTTCCATTAATTTCCTGAATTGAACTGGAGTTGAGCCCAAACGACCTTGTCATATTGGGTTTAAGCTAACAGAGAAACCTTGGTTTACGGCTGCATTAACACAACAGGCTCCCACATGCTACCAGCTGTGACACAGGCACACATTCTCCAGTAGCACTGCGTCTTTGTACGTGGAAAAATTCCCTCTCTCACAGGTGAGTACATAAATAAAGTGCCCTTGTTTAAGCTACAGCGGTCCTTCTGTGGGTGGTGGCTAGCACGTTGGTGCCAAACAGCACGTCTAAAATCCCTCCAGTCTATATTTAAGCTTGGCAAGTCAGTGAAGTGCCACAAAACTGGAATAAAGCAGTGATTCAGTTTTTGTTCATTCCTGGGGTCTTGCACAACGACACACATCGACACACACACATGTGCACACACACACACATGCGCACACACACACACACACACTCACACACACACACACACACACACACACACACACACACACACACAAACACAACCTCCTGAGACCCAGCATAAAAAATAAGTATTTCATTTTTTTTTTACATACTACAAGCATCTTGGATGACAAAAAAAACAGTGAATATAAGCAGTAAATATAACTTATTATATAAGCAGTAATATAACTTATCGAATGTCCCTTGTAGTGTAGTTTTAAGTATAGTGGAATATATGGCTCTTGAGATTAAGACCAGGGACTTGTGTGACACAAATTGTTGGGCCTTAGGAGAATAAGGGCAGGCACTCATATACACTCATACACTGACATTCCAGCACATTCAAAAACACGTGCACACACAAATGTATCCTCACACACGGACACGGACGCACACATACAGAGGCAAAAGCGCTGTACTTCTGTTGAAGGGACCTATAAAATTCTCCCTTGGAAAATATATATAACTAAATTCTAAAAACAGAAATGCAAAACAGAGCAACAAATAATAGATGAGTCACGTTGGGTAACGGCACATAAATGAAATGGCTCTCGAAACAGCTCAGGATGACTCACAGCCTAACCTTGTACCTCACAGCATTTTTGCAGTAATTACTCTACATTATTGTGTAGCGAAGCACCTGAGGCGGCCATTGGAAGCTAGTCCTCAGGATGTGAACTCAACAGTTCTACTATTACTGAGGGAGTGATATATCTGGTCCTGTAATGTACCCATGTAAAAGTCCGCATATATCAGCAGATTTCCCCAACCTCTGGCAAGTGAAAGAACTGGGTAAGAGGCAGTAGTCCAAAGATAATGGAGCGCTAATGTATTTTGGCTCAAGTTAGCCTTTCAAGTCTCTTGCTCATTTCTTTAACTTGCGAAAGGTAGGGGGAAATCTGGTAGTGCTTTGTAATAGGCAGACTGACGGATCGACGCGGCATCTGATACAAGGTTCGCCTGCACTGAGACCTTTTTTCGACAGCCAGTTTTTCGCATTGCACGTACATTACCGGAAGATTACACGGAACGATTTTTTCCATTGGCACGCGGCATTGTTGAGGAGCGGGCCAACTATGGATCAGCTCACTGTGAGTACCGGCACTGAAGTCTGTACGCAGCCAATCTTATTAAATTAACTGAGTGGCTTCAGCTTCAAAAATAGAATATCCTCCTGAGAACCGGCGTACAAAAAAAAAGCTTAAGTTATTTACATCTTTTGACATAATTCAAGTGGCTTGTAATAATACTATTATTTACACAGAACAACAGGTTTCATAGCAGAATATATGGGGCTACTGGATGACTCATTCAGTTATGGCACCATGCTGTGGTGTGTGGATGAACCTCACGGCCTCGGATTGAATCCGGACCACGTCAGAGCCGACTGTGGCCATTGGATCCACACCGCCCAGGGTATGGGAGAGTTCAGTCGGACAGGGGGTCCACCCTTGGGTGACCCTGCTGGCTGATAAGAGCATTTGTAAGACTGCATGCCAAAGCCACATATGAAAGGTCCCTCCTCCAACACCGCTCTGTGCGGTCTGTGACACAAAAAGACGCAGCTGAAGGACAGCGCGTTTCTGAGGAGAATTCTGGATCCCAGCTCTCCCGAATTGGCAGGGTGGTTCCCGCTTGGAACGCAGTTGCGGTTGCAGACGGTTGGACATTTCAGATTGGGGTGGGAATTGGATACAAAATGCTAATTACAGAAAAAAACTAAAAAAATAGTATAATACAGTTCTGGAGACCAGAAACGTGGGTCCACTACAGGGGACAAAAATTAATTGAATTGAACTTGGGTCTTGGGTCTTGAACTTGAATGAAATTGACTAAAATAAAAGGAGTTCAAAATAATTTGACTTAAAAGTTATAGAACAGTGAATACTTTAGCAGATTAGTTTGCCCTACTTGAATGTTAGCAATTGATTTCCACAAACCATCTGAGTAAACTGTACTTTTGGGTTGTATAGTGTACAATATTCCAATCAAGATATTATTCTTCGGTATGTGTATCTTGAATGACTTTTTTATTGACAGTTAATTAATTAATTAATACACTAGCTGATTTTGATGACAGCAATGATTGAGGAAACTGATCAAGACAAGTCAAGGTAGGGGCATGAGTCTACAAGCAATATGACAATATGACAATATTGTGGGCAATCACATGACAATAAATGATTCACTGACGTGAATTCTTACTTCACATGTACATCACTGTCACCTGTCAGTCTAACTAGGAAAGCAGTGTAGCAGATTCCATGTTACTACTTGCCCTCCCTGGAGATCAATGGAGCTCTCCAGAACATGCTGTCTGTCCTTCTCTCTCTCTCCTTCTCTCCCTCCTTCTCTCTCTCCTTTTCTCTCCCTCCTCTTCCTCCGCAGAAGTGGAAATGACTGCATGGAAGGCTGGGGATAGAGGGTCTGGCTGCCTGCTTTAATAACCAGTCCAAACAGGATCTGAATTATACACCAGTTAGACAGGGTGCTGCTCTCCTACTACACACACACACACACACACACACACACACACACACACAATGGCCACGGGACATCCCAGGGTCACCTTCACACCAGTGCACCATCAGCTGGTTCAAAAAAAAAACAGAGCGATGAGGTCATTTCTTGCACACCTGTCCAATTTTTACACTCATTTCACACGGGAAAATTGCAGTCGTTTAACACTTTCAGCGTAGCGCTGCAAATCATCTCAATTTGATTACATTCACTGTCAAGGTGTCTTAACGAGCAATCGCCACAGCTGAGTGAATATCTATCTGATCCCATGAAGCCTTGCAAATATAGGAACACTGTGACTGCAGAGCTGACTCGCGGCAGTCTTTCAAACATGGCGTAAATAATCCAGCAGAAAAAAACCACCCTGTAAATTCCTCCGGTCAGGTGGAACTGAGCCCAGGCAGGGTTTGGTTAGTACTGGGATAGGAGACTTCCTTGGAAATCCAGGTTGCTACTGGAAGCGGTGCGGATGGAACAGTAGGGAGCAGCCTTCCAAGAGACGAAGCAGGAAATCAATACCCCCAGCACAGCAACGGTCCTGCTAAATGCTTAATATCACACATATCACACAATAAGACCTATTGCAAAGCCTCAGGAATTCCCCAGGGCCTTGGGCCAAAATTCCCAATTTGGCTGTTTCCATCCCAGACCTAGACATACCCAAGTTTAAATGGCAGTTTAATTGGGTAAATAAGTCATTACCTGTCCATGTATAGTGAATTCTCTGGCACAGAAACATCTGCCATTCATCACTCAGGTACATGCTACTGTTATGTTCCTGTTTTCTTTCTTGGGATGCTGTGCTTCTGCCTATAGGTGGCGCTCCAGAGGGAGATTAACAACTTATCAAGAACACCTGGCTACCTGCATTCCAGGGGATAAAACTGAACTTCCCTCCCCACTTACCATCTTTCTCTTTTGCTGAACTAGCTTATCAGATTGCTGGCTTATCAATTTTGATTCTTTCTTTAGCATCTTTGCGTGGTGTTGCCAAGGACATGCGGTGTTCATTTTGTTTTCTTAATTTTTTTGTGTGCACCTTTTTTTTAGGGTCAGAGTTGGAATCCTTCAGTCGCCATTTTGTTTTCTTGGAAGGAATAAGGATGAATAGCTACTGGTTTAAGATCAGGGTAGTAGTCTTCCGCAGGCCCTGCGCTGGTCTGTCCTGGGTCCCGTCCACTTCCACATCCAACACCTGTGTTTTGCACATGCATTTTCTAATTTAGATTTGTCTTACTGTCTTGTGTCTATCGCTTAGTAATAAACATTATTTTGTTACATTTGGGGTATTCAGCACCATTTTTTCGTTTCTTGGCATATGGGTTTTGTTTGTTATTGTTATTTTACTGCAAAGCAGCAAGGCAAATTAGCTGTTTTTTTCTATGTTCTCAAAATATATAAGAATATATTTTTTTATATTAGGCATTGTTATTTTTCAGACAGATTTATTGAATGTCGCAAAGATAATATTAGCCGATAGTTCATTAGCCGATATATTAGTGTGGATCACCCGTCTGCAGTGATGCACTGTTATTCAAATGCTGTTAACTGATTTTGCATGTCAACCAAGAACTGGGACCACTAAGCTTTAAGCAAACTTGAGCCAAAAAAAACCTATTCGCACCTAATAAATTCACTTTGGGACCATCAATCTGTGAATATTTTTTTCCCTTTTAATGATTAATTTGCTTCTTGACCACCAGTACTGACTTTTCAATGTGCATATTATACAGTATGTCATGACGGGACACTATATCCTGTACAATCCCACACCTTGTTTCATCCATTATTCAGAAGCTTTTATCAGACTATAGTATGGACAACTTGTATCAGTCCTATAACAAAGTAGCTTTTAATGATTCTCTTTCAGCTCATCCAACAAAGACCTCTGCCTTTTCTTTTGCCGTTAACAATATGAGCCATTGGACAGAATAACCCATTTATAACAAATAGACTGAGGAGCAAATGGGCCTATATTGAGAGGCGGTCTTCTACTCCATTAATTTATAGATCGTTATTTATATATCATTATTTTTGTCTAAGCACAAAGGCTTGCCAATGAATGCAGGCATATACACACAATGCTGTGCTAGAAATCCTTGTTTGCAAAAAAAAAAACCCAAAAAAACAGATCTATTCAGCTTAGTTTAACCAGACAAAACAGCACAGACTGAAAAAGACACTTGTGTGTCACAGTCCGGCCTTGTCCTTGGAGAGGACCTTAAGGGCCTTGCATAAATAGTTTTCAATTATCAAGAAATACAATTTGCCATTGATGGTTATCAACCCGCATGACTTCAACAAGGCAATTAAAAAGGGAATAAAAATGAAAATGCATGCCGTACGGCCACATTATACGATGAGAAAAGGTCAATAAAGAAAATCTCGAATCAATTGAAGGATACCCAAAGGTCACACGGGCCACATTCAAGTGTTTCCTTTGTTATTATTAGCATACAGTTGTACGGTTTAGATATCCTACTGTCCTGACATCTACGTATATTACAAACATGTTTTGTGTTCCCTTTTGCCCTGAGCTGTTTAAAGGGTCCAGTGAGAGGGATTTACAGCACATTTTAATGAAAGCTATCCCAGCAGAAAGACCCTTCCCTTGGCTCCCTCCCATCCGCTCCCTCTGAACGCCATCTGTTCCTGCTGGGCTGGGGAGAGATGGCACTGACCGCCCGTCTGCCAAGAGACCATGCACTGCCTCCTCAATGCACCTCGGGTCGTCAGTCAGATACACACTGACCCATTCAAATATTACACCTAAACCATAAACTTCAAATCACGTCTACAGAGAGATGTAGGAACACATCGACCTCATGCCAACCTTTTAAGAAAACCCCACACACAAAATCTCATCTACAGAGAGATGTAGGAACACATCGACCTCATGCCAACCTTATAACAAAACCCTACACACAAAATCTCATCTACAGAGAGATGTAGGAACACATCGACCTCATGCCAACCTTATAAGAAAACCCCACACACGAAATCTCATCTACAGAGAGATGTAGGAATACATGAACCCTGTCCCAACATTACACCGAAAGCATAAACTTCAACTTCAGTCATGACCGAACTGACCACATACCTAAACCTAAAGCCTACACTTTAAATCACATTTGAGGACTCATGAGTCATGACCACATCAATCAATCCCATCCCAACATTATAAGTGAAACATACAGTATCATGCATAGGCCTACATCTAAATACTTATTACCACATTTACCCCTATCCTACCTTACACTTAAACTAAACACTTCAAATCTTATCTACAGAAAGACGCAGAAACACACCCTCCTAACTGCACACCTAAACAATACGCATCAAATCAAATCTATTTATGAAAACCAACTTTACACTTCATATCTAGCAATGCCCCTTTTCCACACAGGCCTCCAGAGCAACTGGAATCACATCTCCAGAGATTTAGAACCACGTCAAACCACCCCATGAATCCCTTTGAGCTGTCCACCTCAAATAACATCTACACAGGTTGCATTCGCCACCCCACCCCAGCACCTCTCGCATCGGCGCAGAAACAAAGGATCGCGCATAATCCTCAGGTCACATCCACCAGGTCACATCCACCGACAACGGAGCAGCTATTCCAACCCACGTCCAAGCCTAACAGCCGATACTGATCTAACCTAACACCTCACAGTCCTATCTACTGCAAGACGTAGATACCTTATGATCCACCCTAACCTATATACGCATCCAAATGCAAGTCACAAAAGCACAGAATCCCCTCCTGCATCACAGCCTCGCTCCTATATTACATCTCAGAAGCAAATCTGTGCTTGCTGTGTCCTCCTATCACTGCTGTAGGTCAGAGACATGGAACACATCTTACAGCCAGACTGACAGACATCTGATACCTCCCTGAGGCAAGGGTTTTCTTCCCCCGCACACACCCACACACACACCCACGCGCACACCCACGCACACACCCCCCGCGCGCGAACATGCAGGCACACACACACATGCACAAAACGCATACACACGCAGGCACACACACACAGGCCCTCACACATGCAGGCACACGCACGCATGCATAAAACGCACATACACGCAGGCACACACACACACACACACAGGCCCTCACACATGCAGGCACACGCATACAAACACACATGCAGTAAACACACACACACACAGGACCTCACACACGCAGGCACACGCATGCATGCATAAAACGTACATACACGCAGGCACACACACACACACACACACACACACACACAGGCCCTCACACATGCAGGCACACACATACAAACACACATGCAAAAAACACACACACGCAGGCACACACACACATGCATGAAACACAAATGTTCACAACACAAAAAAAAAACTAACCATTTAATCCCATATAAATTGAAATGTCACACAGATATAAACCCACATTGAGAGGTCAGACTAGCTGAGCCTATACACAAACAGTGACCAGACACATCTGAGGCAGACATATCTGACCGCAGAAGACACATATGGTCAGAGTCAAACGGTAGCAAGCACAGCACCCCAGGGTAAATTTCCTCTGACAAGATAAATGTTTTTAATTACGGGTATTTATTTTTCATTTAGCTCCGGCATCTGTCCAGAAGCCTAAAGGACAAGGGACCGCAGAAAATCGTCCTGGACCGTGACCTTCCGCAAATCAATCCTGACATTTATGTCGTCCACAGCACACCCAAAAATTATAAGGGGTGGTTGGGGGTTATCTGCAGTTTTATTTCATTACTGACAAACTGCTCAGCGAACGGACTGATTGGCAAATGTCAAGCGAACATGAAAAAGATCTGCAATGGAAAACGGGAGAGAGAGAAGTAAGCGGGAGCGGAATACGAACGCAGGACAGACTCCCCCGCGGCTCGGATCAAATCTCCTTGGCCCCGCGGGCCGTACGGAGCCCCTCCCGGGCTCATAGCGGGAGTCCCGCTCACGTATCGACTCTTTGGAGACAGAGAGGGAGGGCCCTGCCCCTGGAAATGCAAGCCGGCATCCGGCTCTCGTCAGGCCGGTGTCAGTCTGTTCTCCGCCTCGACCGTGCCTGTAGTGTTGGCACGGTGGGAGGGGGCAAGGGACGGGTGGAGGGCACAGGGCCTTTACAATGGTCGTGTCTTATTCTCCGCAGGGCACTTAGATTAGATCATTAAAGTGCACTTATAATGCAGAGTCTTGGGAGATCCGGCATCCGAAACAATGCCGGGTCACTGATCCTATGCGTTTACTTGCATCGTGCCCAAAGGAAAAAAAAAAAAAGTCTTTCTCTCTTTCCCTCTCTTTTTCTCTCCCTCGCTCCATCACATCAATTCTGCAATGATCAGGTAGCATGCTAACATCCTGTTCAGAGTGTTGCTCCTCTTGCACCCTTGGCAAAAAGATCATATGACATCTTGCTTATCATCTTTCATCAACAGAGAGTCGCTGTATACTTCCAGTCCCTTTCTACAGCATCACTTTAATGCACTTATATCTCTGAAGCCAGGACATTGAAATTACGGCTCGGGGGAGTTGTAAACGATAACGAAATGGGCAGATGATGGAACAGACGCAGAAGGCATACCCCCCCCCCCCCCCCCCCCCCCCCCACCCCCCACTACTCTGTAGTCTTCAGAGACGCTGGTGTAAGTTACAGAAAAAAGGCAGCATCCGCACGACTTGGCATGTGCATGAAGGTCAAATCGATAAACCCGCGACAACTCCGAAACCAAACGCCAACGTAGTACAGGGCCTCAAGTCAGGGAAACGCAGTTAAAGGCTTCGATACAATACTTTGGGGCACAACTATTTCTAATCTCCGAGGCACTCCGTGCTCATTTTAAAAGCACCAAATGAAAATATGATCAAACAGACCAAACAAGTTGTTTTTCTTCATCTATTTATCCTTATTGTATTGTGAGACCTGTCACTTCCTCAAAATATTACATAAACACGGAGGGGCTGGGCTTACTTTTCACTATAGATTAAATCAATAGTCTCACTTCAGTCAATATTTTTATCACATCTTACATCTTTTAACATGTTAACATAGACGTATAACATTGAAATATAGTACAGATATGATTTGCTATGTCACCATGTACAGTACTTCACGAGAGTAAACTGACGCTCATTTCTTTAGATCCCTGCAAGACTGTCCTACCACTGTCTGGATGCTTTTCTTTAGAAAAGACAGGTTAAGAGGTAAGGGCTGCTAATGCTGCATCCATTTCTGTAAACCGCTTATTTACGCTTTCCTTGCTACTCGTGTAATTGTTACGCACTGTTCAGTTTTCATGGCTCCGGGCTGTATGAGTTTACGCTGCATCTGTACATGAACCAGGAAGAGTTGATCAATTTGACAAAGAGGTTTCTAAATGCACAAATAAACAAAAATAATGCAAAGGTTGTAAACTCACTGTGGGGACAGGTGTGTTTCAGTACACCTATTCTCTATTCTTCCAACTTTTTTGAGAGAGGTCTGTGGACAAAACAGGCTTTTAAAAGAGTGATGGGAAAGTGGTCTATCACAAAGCCATTACATGCTGTACTGTACTGTCTGAGCCCCACTGATTTGAGGCAATCAGAGGGCCTTGCTGTGAAGAAGAAGGCCTTTTTGATAGGATCAAACAGGCCAGCAATTGACAGCGCATGGCTTGCCCAACCCGCAGTGGGGTTTGATTTGAGCTTGCCTGTTTTTCCCTTAAACTTCGCAAGTAAACGGGGAAGAACACCAGCGCCAAAATCTGAAGCAAGCACGCCATACCAGCCGCATGAACAAGCTACCAACTGCAGTGCTTTCTGTGCTCTCAGTAGCTGGAATTGAACCTGTGTTGTTGTTGTGTTTTTGCTATGTACATTTTGATGTGTATTTAGTTTATGTAGTAATACATAACGTTTGTTGTTCATTTCACAATACTCTTGCCCTAGTGTATATTGTATTGAAATGCACTGTATTGCACTGTATTGTACAGTACACTGAACACCTGGGGCCACATGTATAAAAAGTGCTGAGCAGAAAAATGAAAAAAAAAGCTGCATAAGGCAAGTTTCCACGCAGAAATTCAGATCATAAGAGAATCTGCATACCTCTGCACACGCTGGACACCATGCGTACGCAAATGTTTGGAGTCTGTGTGAGTATGGCGACACAGTGACAGAAAGGCAGAGGGAGAACATGCAAAACTTTGAGAAAGCAGATTTCCGACTTTCACCCTGAGCATTCTTTTACACATTCTTTTACTCAGTTTCATACATGTGGACCCTGGTTTTAGGTCAATTCCATTTCAAGTTCAGTCGATTAAGAAAATCAAATGAAATTCAATTAACAAATTGAAAAATGTCCATAATGATCCACAAGGATTTTTCAGTTAATGGACCGTATTTCATTTCTCAGGCTGAAAAGGTTGAAATGGAACTGACTCAAACTCAAGTACCGAACACTAACTGTACTCCTCTTTCTGGTCGTCTTCAGAAAAAATAGTGGTTTGCAATTTATTAGCTCTCGAAGGGGTTATGTAAGGATGATATGTCATTCAACAGGACAGAGCAGGAGCAGATCAAAAAGAATCAGTCCAATGGGGGTGTGTGTGTGTGTGTGTGTGTGTGTGTGTGTGTGTGTGTGTGTGTGTGTGTGTGTGTGTGTGGTGTGTGTGTGTGTGTGTGTGTGAGAGAGAGTGTGTGTGTGTGAGAGTGTGTGTGTGTGTGTGTGTGTGTGGGGAGGGGCGCACATCGCTACACTGACAGCAGGGATGCAGTGTATCACCTCTCATCTGGTACTCTTCATCTCTCTCCACTCACTGGCCAGACAGACCCTACTATCTGCTTCATTAAAGCATCCTCCAAGCAGACATACACACAGAGGTGCTGTGACAGCAAAACTAATAGAAAAAATGGATGCTGCCCTTTTTACTTCAGTAATCATACTATAAAAATGTACAACTGCGCAAACACCTCCCTGCCTGCCACAACACGCACGTGCAATGCCGGGAGTCGGCTCGGCTAAACATACAGACGTTTCTTCTTGAGATGGAAAATTAAATACCATCTTTACACCAGTCAGTCACACTGGATGTTGGACCTGCTTTCCTGAACCTCAGATGCCCTGAGAGAGAGCTCCGATAATCTTCCAGCACATCATGAGTAGATGCTCAAATCCTGCCCCATCTGCTAAATGGAAAGTACATCTTGCAATATTGTCCGATGAGAAGGAACATTTTTTGTTTTACCCCAATGAGAGATCGATTTGAGAAAATAAAATCTATCGTTACACAATGAGCTACAGGGCTGTGACTCCCAGATCTTTAAAACTTAGGTTTACCACTGTGGGCTGATGCGCCAAGCTTGGTACTACACATTTACTACCTCTGTACAAACTCTCTGTCCGCTATTGCATTCATTTTGAAGGGGCCACCTTTTGAGATCCTGTGTAAATTGATGAGCAGCACTGTTGCAGCAGGAATATTTACTTTTAAAAAAATTATATGGATAACCTTATTCCTCATTCTAATCTGTGGCTTAGAAACAGGTATTACCTTTCTGGGATAACAGACTTTAGCAGGGCAAAATAAGCCGCTATCGTCATAAGATGTGATCACCTCCGAACTTTTACTGTAGTCTACGTCCCTTTAACAAACATCGTGCCATTGATTCGCAGCCATTTTTTTTCATCAAAGTTAAATTCTGGATCATACACTAAACAAGTGATTACTAGTATACGTCATTAAACCTATACATTTAATGGAACTGAGTAAGTATGGAACTGAGTAAGTATAGGGAGACCGCGTACAGTTGTAATAGGAGTAGCCTATAGATGTAACATCTTTGCGTCACAAGCTTTAACTGTAATATTAGCTCCGCACGTGTAGTACCATCCTCTTTCTACGTGGGAAATTTGAAAGATTTGCGGACCTTCGCTCCGAAGATTTCAGAGAAAATTTGTTTTGTGGGGTATTTTTTTCACTTTTTTAGCTTTGTTTTTTTTTTTTATATTCTTACATGACAATAAAATTAAACTTAGATAGTTATGATCCTTGATCTGTCCTCTAAAAATGTCATCTTTCTGGCGCGTCAGGATGCTAGCTTTTTGTGAAATCTAGACGAATGTGCAATGCGGTTTGTCGGGTACACATGTAACAGAGAGTGTTACAACTAGTCTACTTGCGATCAGAAAACCATTTAACTCACTTAACTCTGACATCCATATATCTCAGAAATCTGAAAAAAATTTAAGCATATAATACAGTAGCCTACATTATAACAAGCTTACTTGAGCTAAAATTCTAATTCAAATCTGTTTTTATCCTAGTGAAAAAATAACATGTTTTTATAACAAATATTTTACAGCCTGAAAATTCATATAGGTTAAGGTGTGTGTTTACATGGGATTGATGATAATGAATGATAAAACAATAGTTAATAGCAAACCGAATTGAAATCTAATAACCACATAGGAAATTTGTTGTGGAGGATAGAGCAATCTTATTTTTATTAGGCTACTATAGTTTAGACCATTACATGTAACTGTCCCGTGGCACTCTTAGCTTACAACTGTCTCTGACGCGATGACAATTGCAACAAATGTAGCCTATAGGCTATTCCTCGTCTTTAGGCTACACACTAATTGTGGAATACATTAACTATTTAGTTTTTGACTCAAAATTGGTTGGCAGACAGACGCAAGAAGCATAATGTAGAAAAATAAGATGTTTACCATCAATAGTTTTTGTGTGGTAATGCAAAAAGCAAAAAGTGTTAACTGTATCTACTAGGTCTCCCCACTCGCAAGCAAGATGTAAATGTAAACATCACATATTTATGGACGTAGCGGTTTCAGTACTTTTCGCTGCCTAATAATAAAAGTTACTAATAACAACACGAATTTAAGATAGTTTAGGCTATATTTCGTTGAACGAGTTTATTAATCAGATCCACTCTCAGTCTCCACTATCAGAGACTGAGCGCAACAACAGTCCCCAGGCCACGGACAGCTCCGAAACAAACACAGAAGCTTCATCGCCTAGATACTAGGCTACACACTAGACTCCGTAGTCGGGGGCGTCAAGCAAAGGTGGAACACGACTTGTTAATAATGCGCTCCCCAGTGGTTCACTGAACTTAAATATTTCTTTCCCAATACCTCGCCTCGCTTTAAGTGGGGAAAAAAACAAATAACATAATTTTACTAAAACCCATTTGCATTATAATACATTTACACCGAAAAATATATTTGTGGGTTCTTAAAGAGTTCATATACACACGGCCGCATGCATGCAGTCAGCACACACCTCTCATTTGACGGACATTGATGCTCACGCTACTCTACCTATAGGCTGCATTGATGCACATGCACTCTATACTTATTTTCAGTTTATTGCGTTGATCCCAATTTCCACGGTACAGTTCATTTTAAACAAAACCTGAACCACAACGACTTTTGTTTAAACATAAGGTGAGTTTTCTTCACAGTGGGTCGATTAGGCTGCTGAAACACTAGCCCTACTAGACTACAGAACAGCAACCTACCTAAAATGCAAGTATTGGAAATGTATCGACTTGTGATAGCATGAGAAGTAGGCTAGACTGAGCATTCTCACATCAATTATGATTCAAAAACAAAAGGCAATTTCATGTTGGCTAGCTGGATAAGTTGACTACATTAATGATTTGGGTCTTACCGTTATGCACCGCAATCCAATCGCATGTTCACCCATTTTTTAAAAATAATATATTATACGATGCTACAATGAAACAGTGTAATCCTCGTTCGTTTCGTTCAGTCATGCAGTCTCCATTTCTTGCCGGTGACCGTGCGTTGCCTGCACCAAATACGTAGGTTACTTAGGGTGTACAGTTCGCGCAGATCCCCTTATTTCCTATGCGTATAGTGTGCAATGAAAAGGGGTGTGACTATGCTTGCGCGCATGTATGTAGCCTACGCGATGCGCGTGTGCGTTTGTGTGAGCGAGCAAATGTGTGTAGCAGGTTGATACAACTACAATAGGCGATAGGTTGCTGTTGCCTTCGACGGCGGAACGGAATATGTACGCTATCAAAGCTCTTTATTAATTACGCCTCTGTCGGTCTTCATTGACAATGCAGGCTCTGGATTTAAGCCAAGGCGACAGCCGCTATTTGGAATAAGGAATAATTTATGACCGTGAAATCGCCTCCATCTTCCCAGTTATTGGGGTTCCCTGCGATAATGTTCCATATCAGCTCGTCTCTTTTCCTGGGGGAGAGATGCTTTATTTTGTTCTCAGACAGTATTGCTTACAACCTCCTTGATTCAAGTGATTATCACCTCCCTTGAACCAATTCAGCTTGTCTCACCAGTTCGAAGGAGAGACGTGTGAGCAAGCCCTCTCTGAAATAAAAGTTACTTTTCCACAATTCTAATATCCTACAATTTTTATTGTTGGTAACCTGCTGCAGATATGAAATGGAAAAATATGGAATGCAGGCAATGCCCCTCTAAGAGTTATGTGCGTCAAGATCTGAAAGGTGAGCAAATATCCCCTGATTTTTACAAGTACACGCGTCTGACCCTGCACTTGCAGATCTAAAAGTAGCCAGTGCAGAGCCGGCCACTGGCATAAACCTATTTTTATACAGTCTATGGCATAAACACTCTATGCCGTTTTTAGGGTCACAATCATTCCTGGGCCACACAATTCGATTGTGTGATTTATGCTGGAGCACTTCGGGTCCATAAAAGTATTATTGTTTAGTGGCCAGCTCTGGGCATTGACCACTTTTCTATACCCGTCACCCTAAGTATGTGGTTAAATACAACGTATGTTACCAGACCCGACTTGTGTAATGTGCAGATAATTCTCATTTTACATGCAGGCGATATTAATCCATTCAGTTAATGGAAAAACATTAAGCCAAAAAGACTCCTGATTATGTTAGAAAATTATTCAAATTGGTGATCTGGATGGTTACCTGCTAATATATAAACGCAGGTTTAGTTTGAGATTATACAAAAGTATTTTTTTAATGTATAGGCTACTGAATGTCCGGTACAATTAAACATGTATCAATGCACTGCCCGTAAAGTGGACTGCTCCAGTAAATGTATTTACTGAAATTCTTTGCTTGCGCTTAGACAGATGCACAAGTCCAGGCTTGTTGGTCAGGTGGCAATGGTTTGTTTGCTATTATTATGCCTAATCAGTAACATATTGCTCATGGAGTTCAACCCCATTGTGTATTCATAGCTTGTCATTATCCAGAATGCAACTGGTCTAATATCTGATCTAATGCAGTATTGATAAAGGCAGGGCAATGCAAGCACTCGTGTTAAAGTATGACAGATGAAGACTGAAGCTGATGAAAGCACCTGGTTCTCTTGGGTACAGAAGTCTGGTGACTCAAGGGAAAATACACCAGCTTCCCTGCAGTATCGCAAAGACGGGAGAAGACACCAGTGTCATTGATCTCGGTAAAGCATTGATACATGATCCCAGAGATATATCACACAACATGACAAACTTTACGCGACATATGTAAACACACACACTGTATATATACACACATACATTCAGTATCAGTATATCACCTGGGCAAGGATGAATAGCTCCTGCAGACAGGAAAATAAATGGTTATATAACAGGTGATCTAAGGGATCTCTAAATGGCAGGCCAAAGCAGCTAGTCAGAGGTGGCACAAGCATTTATCTATTACAAAGCGAATGGTAATATGTAGTGAATGCACCAGCCTGAGGTTGGCTATCGTTGCCTGAGGGCAGTTGTAATTGAATCTCAAATGTCTTATCTTCTTGTATGTACATGTACACAGGAATTAAAGCGATCCGTTCTTGATTTTCGTTGGCATGTGCAGCAAAATGAGCGTGGCTTCCTTTTGCTCTTTCTCCTTCCTGTTCCCACTCACCATTCTCTTCTCCTCTCCCAAAGACAGCTGTGGCTGCTTCTAAATGGCAGTGTTCATGCCTAACAGTGACAGTATTTTGCATAACACGAGGAAAAATAGCGCACGCCCACCCACCCACGCACACACACATACACACGCGCGCGCACACACACACGCGCTCAGCGAACGCAGCGAATTGAGATTCTGTGCTGCAACCCCAAAAGCCGAACAGGAGCCTCACACTGTAGACGGCGCACAGCCTCAGGAAAGTTGCGATAACGTCAGAATGAAACAGCGCGTCTTTCTTCGCGTCTCAATGAACAGCAATCGCCAGGCCCATAAAAAAACGGAGCCTCCTTACTTAGCGGCTCCACTGAAGTGTGTAATCGCGCTGCGGATGGAAGGCTCTTAAAAACTGACCTTTCGGCAGCGCAGGGAAATGACTGTCCTCCGCACACCTGGTCTCCGCTCAACGGCGGTTTCCTGGATTGATGGGTCTGCCATCATCATGGCGGACGTCTCATTAAGTCCCGGTCCCAGGCGTGTTCCGGGACGGCTGACCTTGAAGCGTTTTAACGCAGAGAGGAGGGGAGTGAAGATACACCGCCTTGCTGACCTGCAGATTGGCCTGAAGCTGGTCGTCCAGAGCAGGGGCAAGAGCCACGTTGGGAGACTGAGGCATCGTGGACCCCAACATGGGTACTGTCCGTCAGGGCTTGTCCTTAATTCTATGTGAGGAGTGACAAACGGGTACAGGTGAAAGTTCTGGTACGGCATAACTTGGCCAGGAAAAAAGTTTTCTAACCACCCTACTCCCAGCATCAAAGCTGTGGAATTCCACAATGTTGGTTCATTACATTTCGTCACAAAGGTCATTACATGTCACAAAGGTCACCGAACAAATAATGCTCCACCGTTGTCTTCTTCTGGAAACAATTCTTAAAACAATACTTAAAAAAAAAAAACTTAGTAATACTTAAAATAAACATATTCATTTATTTTTGGCACATAAAGGCTGAGGCGGCCTGGTGGTTCGGGGTTGGCCAAGGGGCTTTCTGGGTGGAGTTTGCATGTTCTCCCCGTGTCCGCATGGGTTTTCTCTGGGTACCCCCGTTTCCTCCCACAGTCCAAAGACATGTAGGTTAGGCTTAACTGGAGACTCTAAACGAGGTATGAGCGTGCGATTGAATGGTGTATGTACCCTGCGATGGATTGGCGACCTGCCCAGGGTGTATTCCTGCCTCTCGCCCAATGCATGCTGGGATAGGCTCCAGCAACCCACCCCACAGTACTGAAATAGCTGTGTGTCTTGACTCCCCTCCTCTCTGCGTTATAATAATAATAATAATAATATGAAGAAGACTGAGGATGGCATACTTATTTACAGTAATTTACCTTTTCATCTAGGGCATTGCTTTCAGGCTTAGTCTGCTACTTACCGCTCATCTCCATTGCATAAAACGACAGGGCCCTTTGGCTGACAGAGGCCAAAGCATCTCCCATCAGACGCCCAGCGTCTCCATCTGTCTCACTCCGTTCCTTCGATCGGCCCGAAACCTCACAGGACCCGGGCACCATGCCCATGCCCACGTATCAGAGGGAGGCCGGAATCGCTGCGTGACCAACGCCGGCGTCTGGGCACGAGATCCATCGAAAGCGCCTCTGATTTGTGCTTTTTCCTGGAGCGAGTGCAGGCTTGGGCGCTGGGCATGGGACGTGGGCATTAACGCCCGTCAGCTGGGCATGGGGCGTGGGCATTAACGCCCGTCAGCTGGGCATTAGCACGTGCCTCATGCTCCGTTCAGACTCTTCGAGGAGATGAAATCGATGCTCACCCACAAATCCTTCCCAGGTTAGCTAGCGACCCATCAATCAAGTCTATCACTGGGCACAATCTGCACTGGACAGCTGGACCCCACTGTCTCTTCACAGATTGGGCCGTAGAAGTGCTTAAGCCTATTACTTTACAGATGCCCTGCATATTCAGAATAGTCCAAGTCTGTGTGGAGAGAATCAACCTGCAAGCTCCTTCCCACAAAGTGCTAGTTGGAGGAGAGAGAGGACTTGAAGATATTTTGTGAGCCGAACTGTGAATGAAACATATGAATGCTATGAGGAATTCAGACAGCTGTTCAGTAAATCCCCAAAACCAAACCAGCATCTGTTACCATCTGATTTTGTAACAAATGATTAAAATTATATGAATATCAACCAGGAAAAGCTTGATTTTAAAGTTTATTCAAGGGGAGCTGTTTTCACTCCTCTAAAACCTGCAGAGATAAGCGGTGAGCCTTCTCACTCTCTTAGTTTGAGCAAAGCACCCCATCAAAGAAAGAGAGGCACACATGGTTTACCCCCAGTTCTGTAGCAGACATTTTGGGGGTAAAAGTCTGCAGTTGTTATGTCCATGCCAACCAATCACGTCATATCATATCAGATCCCATCCAATCACATCGCATCACATGGATCTCATAACGCATGAACAATCCCCCCAACAGCCTCAGTGACAAGTAATATGTGTTTGTAGGTTTGTTATCAAGGCTCTTGGGTTGAGTGACATCAGATCAAAGTGCATTGTGCAGTGGGGGAATTGCTCACATGGCAACATCTGGCCATAAATGCTGGAAGCTTCCCGTGGGCGTCGCCTCCTGCGACTGAAGGCTCCTCCCACCTCCTGCCCACTCCCACTGAGACCCTGGGATGAAAGCAAGCCCCATCTTGTTGTGCAATTAACGTGGTGCATCTACTGTGCCGCAGCCAAGTCCAAGCCCCATTCGGGCAACCTAATTATTTAAACGAGGGCGATTCAAAGCACTTGTAGGGTTTTTTGGAGTGCTTCTCCTAACCCCTCCACCGAATGAAGATCAATGAAA
This sequence comes from Synaphobranchus kaupii, assembly GCA_029718625.1. Taxonomy (NCBI): domain Eukaryota; kingdom Metazoa; phylum Chordata; class Actinopteri; order Anguilliformes; family Synaphobranchidae; genus Synaphobranchus; species Synaphobranchus kaupii. The sequence goes on from CM056376.1 coordinate 8,753,014, forward strand.
GTGACTTCCTTAATTTGATCACGAAAGAACTCACAGAATCAGCAGTTTACGTTTCATGTTCTAAGGGTATTGCGCTGCCCACGTTTGGCATAGACTCTGCTCTGAGTCACTAATCTTCATAGTGGGAGGTTACGCTATGACAGCGGGTAGAGTAATAGTTAGGGGTAGTCTATCCAGATGAGTCGGCAGCATTTCTGTCACAAAACTCAGCAAATTCAATTCACAAAGGCAATAACTTTCATGCATTACCGGAATCTTGTACTACGTTTATTGATATATAGTATTTATGCCATTATTTGCTGTCAGGGCAGCATTATAATCGTAAAATGGCAACCGGGCTGTTTAGAGATGGGAAACCTGTTAGCCGTGCTGTTAACTCTGAACGCATTGCTGTCCCAGCAAATGCGTTGGAGTGCCGGTGCATTGTTAATAATTACAGAACCTGTCGACAGCACGCTTTGAATGCCAGATCACCTCCCACAGGGACTGGACCGGCCATAAATCTGAATGAGCCACTACCTACAAGGGCCTACATGCAAAAGTCCTGGGACTACATGTATAAAACTCTGAGTAAAAGAATGCGTAAACAAAGAACGCTCAAGGTGAAAGTCGGAAATCTGTTGGAAAAATGTTTTGCATTTTCTACCTCTGCCTTTCGGTCACGGTGTCACCATATCACACTGACTCAAAACATTGTGTATGTATGGTGTCCAGCGTGTGCAGAGGTATGCAGATTCTCACAGCACGTGTTATATTATACATCTGAATTTCTGCGTGGAAACTCGCTTACGTGGCTTTATGAGGCATTTTTCTGCTCAGCACTGTTTATACATGTGGCCCCTGGGCTGAATCGCACTCTGTTGCTTCACGTAGCTGTTCAAAACACGACCGTCTGTCTCATAGCTCTTAAGGACTTCTCGATTGCCGCACAGTTAGCGGGAGTATTACTTAGGGCCTTTCACCTTCCTAAGGTTCTGTAGCATCAAAAGTAGAAGTTCCTAGGGCTCCCCAGTGGCTCAGCCAGTTAACGGCTCACACTGCCAGCGCAGGCTAGCCCTGTAGGCCCAAGTTCGAGCTTCAGCCCATGCTGGTGTTATGAGAACTGATCGGAACCACTCGCAGACACCAAAAGTAATAGGAACAGGCTTTATTCGAGGTCGACAGAAAACAGAGTTAAAGTCCAGCAATCAGTGCAATACAGGCATGGCAGAATCGTAGTCAGTTCCAGGCAAGGGTCAGTGTCCAGCAAACAGGGCAATGCAGAATGAGCAAAAGCGAAGTCCAGGAACAGGCAGGGGTCAGAACCGGGGAATCAGTCAGAGCAGGGGAACAAGAGGGCGAAGGGCAGGAGCAGGGCTAGGACTGGGAAGGGCAGGCGGGCAGGAGGGCTGGAGCAGGGCTGGACAGTAACAGGCAGGACAGGCAGGAGAACAGGAACTGGACAGGTAACACAAGAATGAGGAGCAGGCAGGGAGCAGGCAGGGAGCAGGCAGGGAGCAGGCAGGGAGCAGGCAGGGAGCAGGCAGGGAGCAGGCAGGGAGCAGGCAGGGAGCAGGCAGGGAGCATGCAGGGAGCATGCAGGGAGCAGGTGCTGGAAAGACTGCGACAAGCACGAATGCAGGGCACAAGACGATCTGGCACAGAACAAAGAAACAGGGGAGACTATATGCCACATTACTAACGAAGAGACAACGAGGAACAGGTGAGACGAAACATAATGAGGAAACAGAATTCAGGTGCGGGGAGCGGAGACACGAAATGGAGAGAAAGGGAAAACACGGAATGGACTACGAATACTGAAAATACATATAAATGGAAAAACCAGGAACAGACTAAGACGTGGAGGCACAGGACGTGCCAGCTGGTCATTAGCCGATTATGACCTGGAGTCAGCAGCGGAATTAAATAATTTCCCTGGTCTGCCTAGAAACTGAGTTTAATTATGTTAATTCTTGTGACACGTTAATGCTTGCGATAAAGAATGACCTATTGCGGGTGTGTTATGGCCCGGCTATGACACTCATTAATTGCTACTTGGAATGTTGATGATTTAGGACTTGGCCTGTGTCCGAATTAGAGCCCTATCTACTGTGCCCTGTCTCCTGCGTACAGTGCACTGGCAGAAGTGCGCTGTTTAATGTGCACTGTTTAGCAGTCCCACCAGTGTTGCCATGTCCGCGGTTTTACAGCTAAATTGGGATTCTTTCAAAGTGCAGTCAAGAGTAAAAATGAAAAGTCACGCACTTATTTTAAAAAGTAAAAACATGATGATTTCTATTTAAAATACATTGGTTTCGGTTAAAAATAGCCTATAATTTGGGCTAATTTTGAGTCGCCATTTGGCTGAAAAGTCTTACAAGATCTGGCAACCCTGCGCCCCACTCTTGCGCTGCCATGTCACGTGTTGTTTTTGTTGTATTTGAAGGAAAACGTCAGCGAAGCTGCACCTCATTCTTTTTTAAAACGAAGCTTCACGTCATATTTATGTGACCAAAATGTTTGTGTACTTCTTGAAAAGTGTGCTCCCGAATGTACTCAGCGAAACCCCGGAAGTAAGTGTGTCATCCGGGTGTTTGAAGTATACTGCAATTAGAAAAATTTTCACGATAATAACTACTACGACTTTCCCGCCCTATCTACTCACCAAGGCTACTCAACAGTGTGGCAGAGTGCTGATTCGGACACAGCCTAGGCCTTTTCTCTGTGCACTAATTGTAAGTGACTCTGAGGGCATCAGCTAAATGCCTAAAATGTAAATGTAAGTCAGTCAGGGCTCCTCCCATCCACCCAAAGGTGTGCCAGGTGCACACTGGTTACCGGTTAGTCTGTCAGTGAGATATGTGCCTCTCCTCCAATCGGCACTCTCTCTCTCTCTCTCTCTCCTGTGGTTCCGTGCATGTGGCGAGCGTGTGAGTGCTGCGCCCCCCGTTTCAGCCGCAGTACTCCCGCTGTCTCGGGGCGCGTGCGTGCGTCACGCCGTTAACTCACGGGGCACAATCGCCGATACAAATCACAGAAAACAACAAACAGCAGCCTTGTGTTTTTAATTGCCGTTTATAAGGAGGTAGCGCGGTGGGCCGGTGGACGGCCCTTATTTTGGTGTTGTATAGCTGTATTGACTCTCATTGCTGAAGGTCTTTGTCATGCTGTGAATGGTACTGCTCCTTCCCTGGTGCTGATACAGTGTCGAGCTCCCGCTCCCCGTTGCACATACAAGGGGCAGTGTGCTCCAGTCAAACGGTACAAAAGGACCCTTAGAACGCTGGATTGATGGGCTTTGTTTGTTATTTTTCCTTCAGTTATAGGGGTCATTTGAAGGGCGACTGCGCAGGGAATCACGTTCCTGCACAGATGTCGACTCTGACCTTGTGTTGTGTTGCTTTTCTCATTGTTTTAGTTTGTTTCATAATGCCAGCCCACTCAGTCCTAAAGCTCACTTGTGCAGCAACAGAAAAGGAAATGATTTTGCTTGGTTCACTCATCACACTCTTCGCATGGCGTTAAATGTAAATTCCCCAAAGAGGAATCTCATACCGTCTCACATTAATCATTAAACGACTAGCGCTGACCTAGATCAAGTCTCAAATTTAACGGCAAGTAGTGATTTCGATCCATTCTCAAATTATGCGACCAGGAGCGACTTAGATCCCAGCATCGGATTAAACAGCCGATATTAAATGTGGGTCCCTGACAGGTTTGGATGCCGCGTAGTGAAATCCTACCCCCATGCCGAACACTGCTGTTTGGAGGCAGATGTGCACCGTGACTCACTTCCTCTTCCACACCCGGACATCTCAGACGCCAAAATCAGCCCCGAGCATCAAGCCCACAATGAGTGAAGAACAAACAGTTGCAATGCATCTGGGTTAATACGTCTGCAGTAGGTACGGGGGTGGGGTGGGGCGGGGGCAGAGTTGAAAGCCATTTCTCCTCCAAAAGATTGGCGGAGACGGGGGAAAAATTAATTTTTTGGCGCTCCATCTCCGGCTGATTTTTTTCCAAGTGTGCGTGGGATTATCTGTTCATTGCACCTCTTAAATATTCACATTTTTTTGCTTCGAGTCGTTAAATGCAAAGTGAAAAGGAGATAATATTTAAAAGACAGGAAATAGATGTAATTGATTTATTTGTTGTATTGCCTTCTTCAGTGTTGTCTCAGTATCAGGTCGAAGACTGAATAGGCATAGGACATAAGCACTAAGGGAAAAGGCATGGGGTGTGACACTGGGAGGCAGCGACCGGGTTTAGTGCCAAGCTGGTGGGGAGGAATTCACAGACAGGCTGGGCAACTCTCCAATCCCTCTCCCTCCGCTGCTTTCCACTGTGATCCAAACAGAGAGGATTATGGGACAATCAGCTGGTGCAAAAGCTCACCGTCGCTGAGAAAAGCCAGAAATCTGTCCATCTGCAGATCCTGGAGCTGTCTGAGTCACCAGGACTTCAGACCTCTGAAGGGAAAGATGCAGACATTTTATACACACACACGCACGCACGCACACGCACGCACACACCCGCACACGCACACGCACACGCACACGCACACGCACACGCACACACACACACACACACACACACACACACACACACACACACACACACACACACACACACACACAGGGATCTGTACTGGGTCCTCTGCTATTCTCCATTTATACTAAATCTCTTGGTTCAGTAATGAATTCACATGGCTTCTCATACCATAGCTATGCTGATGATACTCAACTCTTCCTCTATTTCCCTCCCTCTACCCCACAGGTTAAGGAGAGGATATCTGCTTGTCTGGCTGGCATCTCTGAGTGGATGGCTACCCATCACCTGAAGCTCAACCTTGACAAGACAGAGCTCCTCTTCATGCCATACAAGACCTCCCCACTACATGACCTCTCTATCACCGTTGACGGGACCATGGTGGCTGCCTCCCGCTCTGCAAGGAACCTGGGGGTGGTCCTGGACGACCAGCACATCAGGGCAACGGCACGGTCCTGCAGGTTCCTCCTGTACAACATCAGGAGGATTTGACCGTACCTGACCACCTACTCCACCCAGCTTCTTGTCCAGACCATGGTCACCTCACGCCTGGACTACTGAAACTCCCGGCTCGCAAGCCTACCAGCCTGCGCCATTCTGCCTCTTCAACTGATCCAGAACGCAGCTGCCCGGCTTGTGTTCAACCTCCCGAAAGTTTCGCATGCCCCTCCCCCGCTGAGGTCACACCACTGGCTGCCAGTTGCAGCCAGGATCAGGCTAAAAGTTCTGACCCTGGCCTACACTGCAGCCAATAGGACAGGCCCCGCCTACCTGCAGGACCTAATCCAGAATTATGTTCCTGCTCGACTACATCGCTCTTCTACAGCAGGGCGACTCGCACTTCCCCCCCCCTCCGTGTCAACGGCTCTCGCTCGTCCCGACTGCGGAGCTTTTCCACCCTAGCTCCTCAGTGGTGGAACAAACTCCCCATTCCCCTACATTCTACTCCAACCCTGCCTGAGTTCCATTGTGGCCTGAAGACACACCTCTTCAGACTCCATCTTGACTGATACACTAATCTAGGACCTTTTCTCATGGTACTTGTTCCCTGTGTTTTTTGTCTGTAACTGTTTGATGTTATAGTTTATAATAGTATTTAGAATAGAATTATAGTATAGCTGATTTACCCACAGCTTACTGTGAACCACATTCAATGTTCATTACTAGGGATAGCTGCTACTTTATGGGAAGGATGTGCTTTGTCTTATCTGTTCTGTAGTCGATGACGTTTCTGTATGCACTTATTGTAGGTCGCTTTGGGTAAAAGCGTCTGCTAAATGACTGCATTGTAATGTAATGTAATGTACACACACACACACACACGTACATGCACCCGCTCAAAGCCACACATGCACACACTGGCATCTGCATACTGCATATGCATAAGCACATATGGCCATATGTCCTTGCAAAATCACACATGCACATAAACACACACACGCACATAAACACACACATGCAAGTACTGGCATCGGCACATGCACAATCCCACATGCCACAATATTACTATCTGACAAATGCTCATGTTCATGTTATCTGCGGGATTTTGGCCTACCATCAACGGGCTGGCCAGACGTGTTATTGATGGGTTTTTCGTTGGGGTTTTCCTTCCTGTAGCCTTTTAACTTACTGGTCTAATCCGCAAAGACAGCAGAGCTATTTAACCATAGCTGGATTCACCAGAGCCCCGTTAGCCAGCAGCTTTTCGGGGTGACCCGGGGTCGGCCTTCACGGCTAGCGTAGCGCCTCAGTGGCATAAAGCCACACCGTACTTCACCCAGGCCCGGCAATCCCCTACTTTGCCCTGTTTCCATCTCCCAGCACGAGGAGCAGGGGTTGAAATTTGGGAGACTCTCACCTGGTGTTCTGGTGCAGCTTTTTAATTTCTGTGGTGTCGTAGAGATGACAAATGGGAAAGTGGACGCCATTGCTAGTATGAGTGACAAGGCTGTATTGCAGTTCATGATGTACGTACATCATTTCACATGGGGAAAACTCCAGAGAGGAAAGTATTGGGGAACCCGGGGTGTAGATTTGAAATATCGAACTGCAAGTAATCCTATACTCAAAATATCCTTGAACATGGCTGGTCTTTTCCCCTCTGTATTTCTCCAAAAGGAACATGTAGAATGTACGAGTGTGTGTGCGTGTGCGTGTGAGGGGTTATGTGCGCGTGTGTTCCTTCTTAAGACAGGCAAAGGCACTTTTATACTTGTGCATTACTTCACAAAAAGAGAAAGGCAATCTTAGCAGTATCTATGGAAACGAGTACGGAGTGAAAGCCAGAGAAGGCGGTGTGTTCTGTGAAAGAATAAAAAGGGCGGGAAAATGGTGTGCTGAGGAGGAAACCGATCCCCAGGGAGCTGGAAAAGGAAGGAGAGAGCTTTGTGTGGCACAGTTGTGAGCGTCTGGGGAGGGAGTCCGTGCGCAGTGCTCAACTCGTACGCATTTTACACACACTGGGGAGAGGGGGAGGCAGGAGGTACCATTTGTACTGGCTCTTCTGGGCGGTGCTGTATGGTAGGAACCACCTTTCATTTTTGTAAAAACTAATATTTTCTGCCTTTATAAAGTGATAGATTTAAAGACCACATGTTATAATAATTGAAGTAGACCTATTATGTAGGTAGTGTGTGTGTGTGTGTGTGGGGGGGGGGGCTGTTGGTGCAGGGGCTCATGGTTAGACCCAGGAGCTAACGTGGACCCTATGGATAACTGAAAATGGTGCATTGCAGGTGTTGCGGCATCAGGTAATTACAGAGCCAGATGAGAAAGTCAAGTTATGGGCTTCCACTGACTTCTTATAATGCTATAAAAATGAAATATTGTGCAGAGCCTTGCAAGCATATGAGACCTACTAAACAGGGCCTGAGAGAGCTGGAGTAGCTGCAGAAGCTCTGAAAAACACCACAAACATTTTCTGCTTATTATCAGGCAACTACCACAAACACATGGCTGGGAAAGCAAGCTACTGCCAATCTGGACCATTAATGGGGTAAAACCAACAATTTGAAAAAAGTTTTGTTTCAAACAGGCAGGTCAACCGAGAACTCTTTTTGTGAAATCTAAATGTTTCACCTGAAGTAGGTAGATTTCAAAAAAATAAATTACACCACCCTCCTCATCGCCACTGCCACACCTCCCATCCCTTCAGTATCTGGGCAGTGGCATATATAGTTTGAAAAAACGAGAAGCTTACAGCATTGTAGCTGGTAGCTTATTTTTTTAAAAAGCCTAATTAGGAGTCTTGGCTGTACAGCGAGTTCACGCTACATGGTTTCAGGGTAGCCTAGGGCCTGCTCACAAAGTGGGGAATTTCTGTTGTCGTTGGCCTTTCCTTGTTTCCTTGGCCCAGTTCTGGGAAGGAATGCAATGCAGTGTCTGCCGACGCCTCCCCCTTTTCTTTAATAAAGACTGTGCCAGCTATGACCAGAAGGCCGGACAGTAGAAGCAGACAGAGAATCCTGGAATGGCCACTTCAATATGGAGTTTATGTCATTAGAAATGTTCAAACAACATAATGTTCTGTTTCACAACATAATTATTTCTCCTGACAATTTTTCTTCCTGGTAACTATTGTGTCGCCTTCATCTTCTAATTTTTGTTCATTGTATTCATAAACTGTTTCTTGAGGGGGTTAACTGTAAAGCAGTAAGCTGTAATGTCTGAAATTGTCAAGTGTGCCAATGATGTTGTGGGAAATTGTCTTTTTTAGCACAGGCTTTTTTTTTTTTTAGCTTTGTTGACATCATATTAGTTTTCTCCTTCATAATTTATTTTAAAGGTTAAAATCCAATATAAAAATGAAAGCGTTCCCCATCTTAAGGATTAATAGCTGTGCTATGAGGTTACAGGTACATTTACAGTTACAATATAAATGTGTAATCTAAGGATCTATATTGGTACTTAACAGACTATGAATCCTCTGTACTGCTGTTGAGCACAGCACGGTAGAGTAAAAACATTACATTTTATATAGGCAGCATGTGTAATGCATACACAGCAATATATGCACTTAGATACATCTACTTTTATTCGTGTAATCAACCCTTCTTTCCAGAACAACATAGCCCATGGCCTTTATGATAGAAATGTGCAAAATACCATGGCAACTACAAGCACCATAAAAGATTAGACAGTAAGATGTTAAATATGTAGAAAGAATCTGATTGGACTATATAGTATGTAGTGGAAAGCCACAGAACAACAAATGAATGAGGTGAGAAGTGTGCCTACAATGGAAATACTAAATTAAATAAAAAGATGGATAAAGTAGATGTTGCAAAGGCTACTATGAATGGAAGCGGTCACATATCTCATAGTTGAGGAACTGTCTTGAATAGATGAGTTTTCAGACCGCATTTGATGACATATTGAAAGTGCAGCTGTGGTTGGTACAAGCAGCATACGGAGGTGCATCTATTTCAGGGAAACTGGTGGATGTTTTGCACTGTGCCGGAGGCTAACTCCATTCACACAATCATCTTTTACACAGGACACGGAACAGCAAAACATTTCCCGAGTCAATTTTTACTCTCAGTTGGGTTTTATTTGTTCCGCCGCCAACTGCTTTCTTAAAATTTGCGGATAAACTCCCTCCGACGAAAAGGCTTAAACAGAAGTTTCTGACCTTTCGACACCCCCTGCCTGCCCCCACGCACCCCATTTCCCCCTCGTGTCACCCTCTCACCCTGTTATCTCACCTGCATATTAATAGGGGTTTACCCAGTAGCCCCTGTAGGGACACAGGGCCTGTAGGACCAGGATCTTTAAGTAGGTCAGAGCTGGAAACAGGGCTGGGTGTAACAGCAACGGAGGTTTGGGGGGGATGGTGTTCCCTCTTTTCCCAATGGGTCAGAGCCCATTCTTAGGTCCTTAATAAAGATGTTCAGGGCAAAGTCTGAGTATTTCTACATTTAGCTACAGCATGTTAATACGTCCTCTTCCAATTATGAGAATTCTATCATTTCATGAACGCAAACATCTGGGTCTGAGCATGATCGCCAAGGGGCGTGTCACAGTACAGTCGTCATGGGGCGTGTTACAGAATGGTCTTCACTCTCTGCTCCCTCAGGCAATACGTTGAAATTTGAAAGAAACCCTTTTATGTCAACCATTCTACTTTCAGAATAATCTTTCTCATCCTACTGTTTGGTTTCTCAAAGATAGAGACACGCTTTTCTGAAGGAAGCTTTAAATACTTAATTAACAACTGTTTTTTTTTTATTTTTACCTCAGCTTTCACTCTGTACTACTTAGAAGGAACCCAGGGGTGTTCTGATGGATGAAAAAAAAAGAGAGAACAAGGAACCAAAGGCCATTTATTCTATTCTTGGAACTGCGCATCCACATTAATGTTTCCCTGAAAAAAGAAATAGTTTCAGAGAACAGTTAGATACATACTCAAGTATTATATAAGTTAGAAACCCTTTCTTAGAATGTTTGCTGCTGAACCCTTGCTGCTGACTGGAAACAGCACTGAACAGAATGCCAATAAATGAAAAATCTACATTAACATGGTAGCAAGGGTTACAGATGTTTTCTATGCAAGAGCTGATTCTGAAGAATATGAGTTATTTTTTGCCTGTGGTGTTCTCGTTCACTCAAATTAATTTATCACCTTTATTTGTTATTACCCGTCGTATATTTTATCCTCAGCACACACATTCGTGATATGATTCTCTAATCATCAGAGATCAAGTTTTTATCCCCATGCAGCACGGCATCTCCGCATATAGTACAGATCCCAGAATGCAACGGGTTTTGACAATAGCGTCATTTCTATTCCAGTGCGAGCACAGCGTGATCGGGCGTAAATCACACCCTCGCCATCAGGTGATATACAACGCTGTAGGCGGCTCGGACATTTGTAAAGATTTTTCCGGAACTTTAAAACCGCTGCCCCGCGAAAGGAGCTCGCCGTGATATGCGGCCCCCAAAAGGAGCGTCACGTGCCGGCGTGGCCGAAATCCGTGAACGTCAGCAGGTCCTCGGACGCATAACGTTCGGTGAAAATGAAAAATCTCCTTCTTCGGACGCTACAGTCGTCAGATCGGAACGTCCGAGGGAACCAGAATTGATTCTCTCTGTAATTGCTATTGATCTTTGACCCCCCTTACCACACCCCATCCTTCAAACCCTTCCCACAAAACCTTACAGAGACTCTATCTATTCCGTGGCTCGGACGTTTAGCCAGGCAGAATTCCAAAGGTCCGGCCCAGGACTCGGTTTCTTCTGTGGGTGCTGATAAGGTGGGGTTCTCCAGGAGAGAGTGCGACACAGACAGAACCCACGCCCCCCCAAACCACCTCTCTTTGTGGCCTGTGTTTCATTTCAGACACCGCAGATGAGATCTTGTCACACAGAAGGGATGTTTACACATGAAAGGTCAGCAGCCCTCTCTTGATGTTTGATGAAACGGTGAAAGAGACATCTCCCTGTCTCGCTCTTTCTTTCTCTTTCTCTCATATTCAAATATGTTCAAAGCAGTATGACATCATGTGATATTCATTCCAGTGAGTGTAAATGTTGATGTTTAAGCAAAGCCAGAGGTGGAAATCCTCAAGGGTCAGAAAGTAAAAGTCCTGCCATGTTTCTTCCATCTATGAATATGAATATTAGTTCTATCTCCTGGCTGAAGAATTGTGCTACTTAGTAAATCCAGGTGATTGGAACAAAATACGGGGGAGGACTTTTACTTTCTGAACCTGGACTTTCCACCTCTGACGAAAACCTGGGCTGTGTCCAAAACAGCTGCTGCCTGTGTCAGCTTCATCAGATGGGCAGTTCTTCGGTTCATTAACTGTGGCGGTTCAGTTGCAAAATTGCAGAGTGGAAATTACTTTATATGGTTTCAGGAGACGCAGGCACACCATGTCATGCACCCTTCCAAGTAGAAAAAGACCACTGATTTGGACTGGCAGCATTGAGATAACATTAAAGCCATAAAGGACTGAGACCAGTACAGGTATGGATAAAACGCCAAAAGATAGTAATTTTCATTCACAAGGCAGGTATCCAATAGCAGTAGTAGTCATACCAGTACTGCAAAAGTACAGCCAACTTTGCACAGATATTTTATGTGTAATCTGTGGCCATTTATATGCCTTTATGTAAGCAGTAAAAACCCTACCGCCCGGTTCACACCATCTACTCGTGACAGATACAAAACCGCTGTACTTGGTCACGCGCAGCGACAAGGGGGCGTTGTAAGCGCATTTGGTGCGACACCAACAACTTACCGATTGTAAACACTTGGTCGCAAAGTACAATTCAGTCACTAGACATGCCGACGGTCTCGAAAATTCTGTTCAAAGCCTCAAGTTTTCGAACATCCCTATAACCGTACAGACTGTTATTGGATAAAATTGGACGGGTTAAGACCGCGACGATGAGCTGCTTTTCAGAAATACAGAAAAGAACGGGGCTGCATTCGAATACAAATTTAACACGCTCACTTCCCTTGCTGTCTTCCCTTGAGGGAGCTAGCTTGCGACGCAATTTGCTACGTGCAGCAAGCAAACTTAAAAAGGTGCTCTGCAAGGGAGGGTTGTCGAGTAACAAACAAAAACGGAACCGAACCGCCCTCGCAACATTTCGGAAGTGCAACACCATAGAGTTGAAATGTGACCGCCACATAGTTCTGTAGTGACCGCCCATTTTTTCCATGTGGAGCATTGAATTGTGGGATTCCCTTCTGGCTGGAAGCTTGCATTTTATACCCTTGGTGGAAGGGAGGATAAACAGTCTGGTCCCAGTTTTAATGCCACGATATAGGATGTGAAAGCCTATATCTTATTTTGCTTTCCAGTAATCTCTGCTAATTCACTCATATAGCTTCCCTGAACTGAATGATATAGGGATACACTGGTGTTCCTGGAGTATCCTATCCTATTTGTGAGGGCTTATGGAAAACTATCCTCAAGGCATCATTACCATTTACACTCTGAAGATTGGATTCATTTTATTTTGTTCAGCTTTGCTAATGATAATAGCTTCTTCCTTCTCCCTGTACCTCGTGGGTCATTTCTAACTGCGTTTGTTTGCACCTTGCGTATAGAAACCGCGTGTGTGTGTGTGTGTGTGTGTGTGTGTGTGTGTGTGTGTGTGTGTGTGTGTGTGTGTGTGTGTGTGTGTGTGTGTGTGTGTGTGTGTGTGTGTGTGTGTTTTCTATGTGTGGGTATCTTTTCCTCTACCTCATCTAGAATCACAGTGATGCTTTCTCTGTGTGTGGGCAAGCCTCCCACTCAGTTCTGACCACACGCACACACGTTTGAGGAGTCAGGACACCTTCGTGGCAGAGGGAGATGTTTCCAAACATGACTAATTATGTTGAATAGAAATAGTCATGAATGTATTCTTCAGGGATATCTCATATTAATATTTCATAAACTTGCTTGCGGGTTCCGATACTCAAAACAATATTTTATTCTTTCTAGTCTGCTCTCCCTTGAATTGATAGATTCAGCCAGGATAAGTGCTTCAAAACACAAATGGCCATTCCATATAAGGGGAAAAATAAATATAGAGTGGAAAAAAGGAGAAATAACCTAACATTTCATGATTGGCTGATAACGATAAAAGTACCGATAACAGTCCTTGACTGCCGCAAATCAGGAACTGTGAAACCTCCCAAATGTTGACTGAGCCAATTATAACACAAGCAGGCAGTGTGAAAGGGGCCTTTGATGCAATAACAGATTTGGGAAGCTATTTTCTCGCAGGTCAATGTAATGTGACCATGTACAATAGCCTGGTCAAAGTGGAGTATTGTCACACATACAGCCGGGCCTAATTGTTTGGGGCTTATTGTGGAAAGAGCCACTGGGCCTCACTGCCCATGAGTGGTCAGATTCATGCCCCTCTCGTCCGCACTGCCCGTGATCAGAGAAGTGACAAGGCCATCTGCTGTCACTACGCTAGCCAATCAGCAAAGGTGTCAGCGCTGTAGCTTTGTACCTCTGAGAAAACTAACACGCACACGTGTGCACGCACATGACACCTAAATAAGAGACAGGGCTATGCTTTCTCTGGCATTTGGTGTATGTTTAAGTGCTGCGTTTGAATATGATTTCAAAGCCTTTTTTAAAATTTCCTTTCAGTCACACTTGGTAATGAGTCTGAACAGATGGGTAAATGGAGAAGAGAGAGAGAGAGAGAGAGAGAGGAGAGAGAGAGAGAGAAAGAGAGATATTTTTGCCATATTTACAGCTGATGCAGTCCCCATTAAAAAGAGATGGGTGAAAGGCTGAAAATTCTAATTGGTTATGTAATTTATCAGCATTGGAAGCCATTTGTTATTTTAAAAGGTTAAGAGTTCTACTATATTACATAACAGAACCCCTAAAGTCATTCTCTGTTCTGCTGTGCACTCATTTTTAGAGATTATCGTGTATCTTATAAAATAAGCGAAGAACTATTTGTAAATGACCCATGCCATCTACATGGACATACCAAGTACAGATCAATTACACAGCTTGAAGACTGAATATATCCATTCATTATCTAACCCGCTTATTCCTGGTCAGGGTCGCGGGGGGCTGGAGCCTATCCTATTGGGGCGAGAGGCAGGAATACCCCCTGGACAGGTCGCCAATCTATCGCAGGGCACACGCACCATTCAGTCACACACTCATACCTACAGGCAATTTAGAGTCTTCATTTAACCTAACCTGCATGTCTTTGGACTGTGGGAGGAAACTGGAGTACACGGGCGGAAACACACGCGGACATGGGGAGAACATGCAAACTCCACACAGAACTCCACCTGGATTGTTTCCCATGCCCATCTTGCGGTGAGGCAACAGTGCTATCCACTGCGTCGCCATACCGCCCAGACTGAATATAAAGACTTGTTATCGGCAGTGTTGTCAGGTCAGAGAAATATTTCCAGCCCAATGGACAAGAATTGTCAACTGGGAGGGTGGAGGAATTGGCGAGCAGATTGGCGGGTGTTGGGTGAGAGGTGTTGTGACGGACTGTGAAGCACTTTTCTGGTTTTACAGACATATCATTGTTTGTGCATCCTCGACAGCTGCTAGCAGCTGAACAGCTTTCTATGGAGTGATCGAATTGATATTCACTTAATTTAATCTAGCCGGCCAAATAGCCTCTCTCCTTCATATGTAATGAAGACAGGCTGTGAAGACTGGGACGAATTACACAACGAATGCGCTTGCAGCAGGAATCAGCGCTTATTTCGCAAATAACAAACAAACAAAAAAACAAAACAAATTAAGTGCAATTTCACTTGGGTCGGTGTTACCCCATTGTCTCCGGAGTATTGAATCAGAGAGAATAAAAAATTCACTGTTATTGTGAGAGACACATAGTAGATTACACAAGCAGAGACCAGGCAGGCCAGGACAACAGGAGAGTGCAGACACCTGTTACTAGATTATAAAAAGTATAAATCCTGAGTGTATGCCAGGAACAACATGGATTATTTAATCATTCAAAAATCAATCCCATTTTAGGCCACTAATTTTGTGGATTGCATAAAACAGAACCACACTTGAGAATGCGGTCTTGTTAGGAACCTAACTGCACATTGCATTGCAGAGGTTTTATTTAACTGCTTTCAGGGTATGAGATACTTTTTTTGTGTTAATTTTCATAAAACAGCAAGAATACAGTTCAGAAGCTAAATATAGAAATCCATCAACAAAATGCAATGGTGAAGAATGAAAAAGGACATGGAATACAGTCTACATAACACACACACACACGAACACACACACACACGCACGCACACACACACACAAACACGCACGCACATGCGCACACACACGCACACACACACACACACACACACGCACACACACACACACACACACACACGCACACACAGAAGATTGAGAAGTCTTTTTTGCATCCACAATCTCACTGCAGAAGAAATATAATAATATGAGATAAACAAATAAATAATGGTGCTGCATTACACTTTTATTGCCGCGAGATGCCGTATATTGATTTCCCAGGGCCAGCAGCATGCATTTTTAAAGCTGGGAGGTTTTACACACAGACAGGAAATGGCTGAGCTGGTGTACAGGAGGAAGGCAGAAGCTCTGGCATGGAGGGAAGACTCCTCAACTGCCAATCAGGACACTCTCCGTTTCCCAGGCAACCTCCCTGGCAGCCAATTGGACGGAGGCAGGGTTAGATGGGTGAACTTCTGGCCATTGCAGAGTGATAAATCTCCTTACTTATAGAGGCTGTGCAACATTATCGTGATTCTTTACGAGTCTTTAAAATTTTTTTTAAGACCGGGAACTGGGGCTCAATGTAAAATTTTAAATGAGACACAAATGTCTGGGAACCCACAAAGCAATTTTGACCATTACTTATTTGATTTCCTATTTTATTAATGAAATAAGCCTCTGTTCCTCATACATTATTAATTAAAGGCAGAAGGGATATCTGGGAAATAATAAGACAAAGTGAGATTCTCAGAGGCCTATGAAGAAATACAACGCTTCAATCACAACCAAACCATAGAGATTAGAAGCAGTATGTTCAACCATCGTCCTTAGTGTACAATAGTGTGTGAGTGATTATCTCTAATCAAAGAATGAACAGAATTATATAAAGATGATAAAAATAGCAAGTCTCTGAACAACCTAAAAACCTGATTCGAATAAATCAGGCCATTCAAACAAATGAGAAACTGCTGTGGGTATAGCACTGTGCGGTGTGCTGGTTCTTTCGGTTCATTAGGCTTTGTAATAATTAGTAACGAGCATTACTGACATGATCCTCACACTGGCATATAAGAGGGAGGAGTATTTGCATACTGGAGGGGGAAAACTGGTGTTAGCAGTTCACACTGGATGCACTTTTTTTTACATTTGCGCCATTTAAAAAAACAAAACTACTTGAATTACGGAAGGTTTGCTGTCTTGTCTAGTCTTGTTTTACTTACACAGCTGGGTGTGCTGAGAAAACTCGCTTAAGTGAGGCGTCTCGCATAAGGAGCGGATGGCAATGCCCCTCCCGGGAATGGAAACGGCAACCTCCAGGATAACAAGCCCTGTTCCTTAAACAATACCCCACGCTGTGTCCCCAAGGTGAGGTTTGTCTACCGCCACATCTTCCTACACACGATAGCTCCTCTATGGGAGGGCTTACTCGGTTACTAGTTGAGCAGTTACAGTTATGTAACATGACAAGTAATAAATATTGAAAAAAGTGGAAGAACTGTAGCGGGCTCATTAATCTTTAAGGTGGGATCTCGTTCCTGTTTGAAGCAGCCTTCAGAATCTTCTTCCTCGCTGAGAGTAACGGTCTCCCGTTTCACTCCAGTTGCACACAAACTCAAAACTGGCTGCCTAGTGCGGGACCTCTTAAATCACTGGCCGATCAAATGGAGACACGACTGAGTTACTCAGTCCAATACCTAGAGACTGTAGAATTTGTTTCTCAGCTCTTTTCTAAGTATTCCCATTACTGCCTCAGTATTTTCTAATCGGTAAAAATATAAGCGGTTAACAGTAACTGTAATTCTCTCCCATCGCTAAAAAAGTCCTGCATAAATTCAGAAGAGCAGACTGGCGTCCCCCAAAATTCATGGGGCCAGCTGAGCAGCCGCTCACACAGGAGGACAGCACATCCCGCACAAGTGAGGAGTTGCTGCCGAATTACGAGTAGGGATTAGCGGCACTGGACCAACGCTCCCTCCCTGGGCGGGCCAATTACACATGGCTCCGGTGGACTCCCACCCATAGGTGGCAGCACAGCAGTCCAGATTCCATAACAGATCATCGGACACGTCTCCGGTGGACACATTGCTTAGGGTCCTGAACGACCCACACCCTTGCTGCATTTGTGTTAAACACATTCGTAAAGACAACCGATATGTGTTGAATATGTTGCTCTTGAGCTGATTTTTTTGTTATAATCTCCTCTGGAGAATACAAATGTCCCCAAGTGCATTCCTGACCAGTACCAGAACAAGAGCGGCTAATTAGCGATGAGGCGTTGGGGTTCACTTAGATCAAATATTGATACCAGGTATGGAGGGTTTGCAGCACCTCACCAGAGGATACCCTTATTAGAAAACTGGCTGTGAACCTCACCCTCAATAAAAAATGCAATACAGGCAGTTTGAACGACGGGAGAAATATCCAGACGTGAAGACAGGTATGAAATGTCGATTATTGTCACAACAACGTTTTAACATAGCCTACTTTCAAAAAAGGGGCCTCACATTCAACACCCACTTAGCAGACATGTTGGATATTTCACTAAGACGAGCTGACTTATAGTTTGGACGACTGTCTATCTTTAGATATGAACCAAATTGATGTTGTATTACAGAATCTATAAAGCGGACTGAGCCAAGTTGAAAAGGCTGACCCCATTAGGGTACTTTCTGCGGACGAAGGCGGCCTTGAGTTTGTGCGCACGGGTTGCCTCTCACCCCATTACCTGCATTTCCAGGATACCCCAACATTGATCCAGTCTGTTCACATAGATGAATACACATAATGTAGGGTCTGAGCCCAAGCGTCTACCCCAAATGATTTAGTTTGTCCCCAGGCTGGTTAGCGCTGCTTGTAGCATGGTGTGCAATGTGATTTTAAATTACTATCCCATACAAAGTGAAACTCTCATATCCTTGAGATAGTACACCACCACCCCTTAGTGGCTGAACAAGAGTTTACACCATTTAAGAGAGGGTAGGCCACCAGCCCAGCAGTGCAGGTACTGGTTGTGTTTGGTGTGCTGAATGTAAAATTTTAATAATGTACATCAGGGGTCTTCAACCTTATCCCGCAAGGGCCGGTGTGGGTGTGAGCTTTTGTTCCAACCAAGCAGTTACACACCTGATTCTACTAATCAAGGTCCTTAACAAAGACACGAAGTGATTGTTTAGTAGAATCAGGTGTGTAAATGCTTGGTTGGAACAAAAGCCGGCACCCACACCGGCCCTTGCGGGATAAGGTTGAAGACCCCTGCACCCACACCGGCCCTTGCGGGATAAGGTTGAAGACCCCTGCACCCACACCGGCCCTTGCGGGATAAGGTTGAAGACCCCTGCACCCACACCGGCCCTTGCGGGATAAGGTTGAAGACCCCTGCACCCACACCGGCCCTTGCGGGATAAGGTTGAAGACCCCTGCACCCACACCGGCCCTTGCGGGATAAGGTTGAAGACCCCTGATGTACATGTTACTTAGAGCCCTAGACTGCCTGCAGGTTCTCCTGGAACAGAGTGTGAGGTCAGAAGTGGAATGCAGCATATATTAAACATATTAAAACAAATCTCTAACCATTCTTTAAAAAAACGAGGTTAATGCCTCAGTACTGTCCATGAAGTTACAGAATTATGAAAAAAAAAAAAAAAACACAAATTCAGAGATTAAACAAAATATTATGCAAAATAAATAACTCCGCCCACAGCCTTTTTGTGGTCTTGTCCCATTTGCTCGTCTTTGTATTTCATTTTCGTTTATGTCAGGAGAAAGAGAGAGACAGACAGACAGCAAATAAGAACAATGGTTGCATTTATTTGACAAACTGAACACAGTTTCACAGATAGTGTGGCAAGGGAAGCATCCATGAGGAAAAAATAAGCATATTATTTATTATATTCATCTTATTGTACTTAATATCAGGTCACTGGTTCCATCCTAAAAAGCATGTTGAAACATCCACTATACGTACCTTTTAATGGCAGTATCGCCATTTTGTACATTAGTGTATAGTAAGTGATATCAAATGCATTGTCTCGAAGGTGTTGAAATGGTTTTCTTTTCTTATTATTTAAAGATTAAATAAAGAACATGGAACGCATTTTACTCATCTCCAATCAACAGGACGGACAATTGGATGTGGAAATCAATTTAAAAATCTAATTTCATGGGTTTTGAAGTAATCGGGCATCAAACCAATGATAAAAGCAGGCATTTGCAGCATGATCATATCCTGTTTGTACGCTTTATTGTAACGCTTTATGAAGTTTTCTATATTTTGCAAAAGCCCGTTATTAATTCCTGAATGCCGTTTGGGCTTTATAGCTGGCGTAAAAGCATGCTCTCCTCGATGTCGTTCCACGCGCCGCGTTTTCATAACCACATAAATGGCATGCTAATCTCCATGGCCATGTGCCTCGGGAGCATACTGGTCCTATCCACAGGAAATGCATTTCAAAACAAACACTAATAAGTTAGCCAAGAGGAGAGAAAATTAACAATCAAAACTTTCCCATGAACTGGGAGCGAGAGCATTTCAAAAATAAAAAAATAAAAATTAAATTATAATAAAAAAATGAGGGGTCAAGGACAAGATGTGGAATTTCATTGTGTTCTGAGAGGAAGTGAAATCACAGTGAGGCTGTTGATGAGGCGGGAGCACGCGCGTGGTTCTTGAGGGACTCTCGGCAGACTGCTTCCACGGCAACAGGTATCCTCGGTTAGTCCCTTAGTGCAAAGAATGAGTGGAGTGCCAGAGCTTCCAGTGCACCCCTCTGTCCCTGTGGAGCTCAGAGAAGCCGGGCGATGCCATCCAGTGAAGAGACAGTGGAGGGGAAGAGCCCCGTTAGTGCAGTTTCATAGCCCCCGCTGACCGTTCGCTCACGATAAACAGGCCTGTTCAAGCCAGCAGTAGAACAACTCCCACCAGCACAATTATCTAATGATTCAGGGATTTATTCGTATTGGCCAGCTGAGCTAGTTTTGTCGTGGGCGACGCCACCTAGTCTTCATCTGCAATCGTAACAGTGCGCCGGCTTGCTTTCTGCCCCACTATACAAGCCCGCCATTGCACAGCAGCACCTACAGCAGCCATCTTCTGAAAAGCAACAGTTATTCGGACAGTGACGATAAGTTTAGAAAAGGTAAACTCGTGTAGACTCATCTCGCTGCAAACCGTCGGCTTTTCCGTTTGAGCGTAATTGTAACAGCCGTGATCGATACACGGTGTAACTGCGACAGAGGTTATTAAAGTAACTCACGCCTGGCACTGCACACATAAAGGAAAGACCTGTTATCTGTCAATCATCGTACAATGGAGGAAATACATCTGGGGGAACAAAAACTAAAAATAACATCAAATCAAGTGAACATCGCAAAAAAAGGATTAGGTGCTGCTTTCTGGAGTGCCAGGCGAGACTCATTTCGGTCTGGCAAATTTGAAGAAAGACAAGCAGAAACTCAATTGCACAAAAACGACCCTGAAAAAAAAAAAAAAAAAAGTCACGTTTTAGCAGCTCAGAATGGGAGCGATTACAGCAGTCGTACGAGCGATGTCCAGTTGGAATACCAGTCCCTAGAGCACAGCTCTGCAGCGGTTTCATGTTCAAACTAGAGAGCTCTCACCGACAGCCGCGCGACTGACTGAACCCTTTACGTGTACACCACCATTCTTCTCCACACGTTTATGCCCGCTCGCAGTAAGAGCACTTGCAGTGTGGGAGGAGAGCGTGGTGGCTCAGTAAGTTTCGTTTAAAAAAGTCAAGCTTCCTTTAAGGCATTTCCAGATAACCACTGAAATGCAGCAGTATGTTTTGGTGGTTCGCGTCGATGTAAACTGGGGATCCAACTTGCCCCCCCGTTCTTATCAAAACGGCCTTTTCGTTGTCTGCATTTATTTATTAAGTGCTGTGAGTTTAACCCAAACCGTTGCCTTTAGGACAGTCATTTAAAAAAAATAATAATAATAAAAAAAAAAAAACTTAAATTAAACTTTTGGAACCGTTATTTTGGACATTACCTCAGCTTAACCATCTGAAAATTGTTCTTTTCCTCTTTAAAAACAAATATCTTAAGTCTGCGATATCTAAACTGTATTCACAATGAAATGTACATGTACAGTAACAGACAAAAAATTTCAGCTAAAAAGACTCACAGCAGCATGCTCTCTCACAGACCTTACACCTGACACAGGAAGTTCAGAGGCAAACACATTCTGGTTGGGGCGTGTCCTTTACAGGAAATGACAAATAAAAGCATAAAGCACCCCAGAATGAGAATAGTAATACAAAAAAAAAAAAAGGTTGCGAGCGCATTGCTGGTCCTCTTCAGTCCTTCAGTGATGCAGAGTTTGTACTGCTCAGTGAGTAAACAAACATCCTTCCGTTCCTTTGTGGTAATGGAGTGCGGCAGCAACAGTATCAATGGTAAAAAATTAAATCACTTAAAATGGAGAGGGGGAAACGGGCACCAATGAGAGAAGACGGATGAGATGACCCAAATCAAAAAAAGGTCAACGATTGGCTGAGGCCGAATGGACATGAAAGCCAGGCCGACAAATGGATACGCCAACCGCCTATGGGACAAAGAGTGCTCTAAAGCTCCTCGTAGTCTCCGCCCTCTCTCTTCGCTGACCCCTCCCCTCCTCCTGCCAAGAAGGCCTCCAGGTCATCCAAGTCCCCCGCCTTCTTGGCCTTTGACTTCTTCTTCTTCTTCTCCTTCTCATCTCCCGTCCCCGCCTCCTCCTTCTCCTTCTTCTTGTGTTTGTATCGCTTTTTGATACTCTTGTCTTCCTCCTGGGGGGGGGGTAACAGTGTGGTACAGTCGTTAAGGAGCAGGCTTGTGTGTGTGTGGGGGCACTGCTGTTGTACCCTTGAGATACTCATACTGTATTGCTTCAGTATAAAATGTTCAGCGGTACATATGGACAGCATGCAAAGGTGTAAACTGCACGTTGGTATGAATGCTGGATAACGGTGCCTGCTAAGCAAAACAATTATGGAAAATATCACTGGTATCACTGGAAATACATCTACTTATCAACTACAATGAAAGATGAGAAAATGATGAGGTTCAGTTTGCGGCTTAGTAACACAATAGTGGTGTAACCTCGGTAATGGGGTGTACCTCTTTTGTTTTTTTCTTCTTTTTCTTCTTGTCCTTGGAGGAGTGTTTGCTTTCTTTATCTGCAAAGAAAAAAGGATTAATGGTTTTTCACATATTTAATGATGGCAAGCTAATTACCGAACTCTGAGCAGCCATACTACAAAACCATTAAAAAAAACTAATGAGTCTTTAGAGATTTGTACAGATTTACTAATTTTCATACCTAAACTTTCTATGTAAATTATGGAGAGAGAGGAGTAAGGACCTTTCAGACTCACAACCTTATGGTATGCTGAGCCTGGCCAGATTCACATGGAGAATAAATCAACGGCTAATTGCTTCTGATGAATTATGACCTCGTGTAGGCAGGTCTCCAAATGGAGGCAGCAGTTAAAGCCAACTTAACCACTGCCCTGCAACTGCAACTTAACCCCTGCCCTGCAACTGCAACTTAACCCCTGCCCTGCAACTTAACCGCTGCCCTGCAACTGCAACTTAACCCCTGCCCTGCAACTGCAACTTAACCCCTGCCCTGCAACTGCAACTTAACCCCTGCCCTGCAACAGCAACTTAACCACTGCCCTGCAACAGAGGTCGCAAATCCAGTTCCAGGAGGGTCATACGCTTTCCTGGTTTTTATTTCTACCAATTATGTTGGCTTGATTAGCCGATTACCTGCATTCACTGACGCTGGTGGCCTCTTAGACCCGACTCCCTTAACATGTTTCATATACGGACACAAGACCAGTCTTCAGCTCAACTGTCCCATAGCTAAACCGTGGTACTTCTACAACCCTGCCCAATAACATCATTTTGGCTAGAACTCAAAAGAAGCTAACAAACAGTAACTTCCCTTTCCAGGGTGTCTGGGGCTGAGACTGGGGAAGAGGGGAAGGATAAAGAGGGGGTACTCTTGCCTTCCTGCTCCTCGCTGCTCTCCTTGATCTTGGTCGCCCCCTCCTGGATCCCCAGGCCGAACAGGTCCGTCTCATTCTTGCTCTTAAAGGAGAGGACGGTGGGCTTCAGGGGCTCGGGGACCTTGGCGGGTTTGAACTCGTCGTCGGTCAGGTCAGACAGGTCGTCCAGCACTGGAAACACCTCCTGAGAGGAGACGCAAGGATGGAGGAAAGGGGGTCAAACTGGAGGCCTCGCTACATACCTTCGCTCCAAGACAGAGCTTTGCTCCGACTCGACCCGTTCTCCGTCTTGTCTGGCTTCCACACTAAATTATTAAGCAAGGAGTTGGGACTCAACTTCAAAGACAGACACTAACAATGTCCAATGTATAAAAAAATAAACCACTTAATAGGGTGTTGGGTCACCACATGTGGGCCAGTACAGTCTGTATGCACCATGGCTTAGTCTATCAGCATCTGGGAATTCTGCAGAAGTAAAACAACTCTGCGCTGACACAAAAAAGTCAATCAACTTATGCAATAAAATCATATTCCACCATAGACTACACTGCCCATGGAGCACCAGCATTTAACTTTCCAGCACTCCCTTGAGAAAGGTTTTGCTGAAAACTGAGGCACTCTGCTGCAGTTTTATGAAGACTCAGAAGTTAAGGACAAAATTAGGTTTAATCCAGGCCACTGCCTGTCATTGGAAAAGGAATAGAATACCACACCAACATTGTGGATCTGTGTGATAATACATTTCCCTCTGTACTGAATATGAATAGACCCTATTGTTCACAGTAGGGTCCATGTGTTTTGTAATGGAGGCAGCTATGGCACTCCAGTACAGGAGAGTTTGGAAGCTGGTAACGGGAGAGTGATGCTTCACAAACGGCTCTTTCAAACCAATCGGAGCGCTTTTCTGTCTGGAGAAAAGCATTATGATTGGTCCAAAGAAGTCAGTGATTGACAGCTCATTGTACCACCACCCATTTAGGGGTTCATGAAGCCTAATCGCCAATCTCTCCAGTGGACACTGAGGAAACGACATGCTCTACCTGCTTAACGTTTGGGGCGTCCGACTCCTCGCTATCAAAATCGGGGTCATCCATGATGTAGGATAGCAGCTGCATGGCGGCAGGGGCCTCGGGGTCGGTGTCTGACGACTCTGCCTTGGCGACCCCTTTCTTCCTCCCATGTTGTTTGGGTTGCGTTGCGGCCGGGGTGGGGGCGGGGCCTGTGGCCTCCGATTTCAGGTTGCTGGTGGGTGGCTTCTTCTCTGCTGGTTTGACCTGGGCTTCCGTTTTGAGGTCAGATCTAAACCAGAAACCACAAAAAAAAAAATATATACATTTAAAAAACGCTATTAGAAGATATTTATATGTGCATGTGTGCGTGTACGTGTACGTGTGTGTGTGTGTGTGTGTGTGTGTGTGTGTGTGTGTGTGTGTGTGTGTGTGTGTGTGTGTGTGTGTGTGTGTGTGTGTGTGTGTGTGTGTGTGTGTGTAAAAACCAAAGTAGCTGTTTACTGTATACTGTTCCTGGGAGTTTATGGGGTTCCTGCATTTATACACATATTTTAAGATCCTTTCTACTTTTCTAGACCTTATTGCTCCAATTTCTAAGCCCCATAAGAGCAGTAAAGTAAACATTGCATACTATCAGTAAAGAATTGTATAAACAGCTGCAGCAACCGTTTTCTTTTTGTCCCCGAATGAACATGCAACCTCATGCCCACTGGAAAGAAGTATTTAAAACAAAATGCCCCCACGACAAAATTGCTCACGTAAAGCAAAAAGACTTAACAGTGCCTGAACCTCTCTGGCTTCGGCAAGCCCAGAAAAAAACCATCCTACCTTTTGCTGTCCAGTCCACCATTCTGGTCCTTGTTCCGAGTCACAGGCAGAGCAGGATCTCCCTGCCCCTGCCCCTGCCCCTCCCCCTCCCCCTCCCCCTCGTCACTGGACAAGGTGATGTCCTTGCTGGGGACCGGCCTCTTGGGCAGAGATTGGCCTGGCTCCCTGTCGTCGGAGTCCAGGTCATCCTGGAAACCCGCTACCATGGGGTTCCCTCCTCTGCCTTCTCCATCACTGAGGGAGAGAGGGAGAAGGGGAGAGAGAGAAAGTCAACCTTTCTCCATCACACACACAAAGAGTCAACCGTTCCCCATCTCACACACACACACACACACACACACACACACACACACACACACACACACACACACACACGCACTCACACTCAACCTTTCCCCATCACACACACACACACACACACACACACACACACACACGCACTCACACTCAACCTTTCCCCATCACACACACACACACACACACACAGTCAACCTTCCCCATCACACACACACACACACACAAATAGTCAACCTTTCTCCATCACACACACAAAGAGTCAACCGTTCCCCATCACTCACACACACACACACACACACACACACACTCACACTCAACCTTTCCCCATCACTCACACACACACACACACACACACACACACACACACACACACACACACACACACACACACACACACACACACACACACACACACACACACACACACACACACACACACACACACACACACACACACACACACAAAGAGTCAACCTTTCCCCATCACACCGGATTGGTAAGACCCACTCATGACTATCATGGACTAAGACAAGTGCTGCTGGGGGGTGGGACAATAGGAGGTACTCATCTTTAAAAGCACCATTTCCAAATTCCATTTCTTCCCCTATAAATCAGCTTAGCACAAAAGCAACAGAAAGACGGACCTTTACTACTGAAGGACTACAAAAGAAACAGAAAGACGGACCTTTACTACTGA
>CM056376.1:8784084-8928528 GCA_029718625.1 Synaphobranchus kaupii
GAGGTCTGAAAAAAAATAAATAAATAAAATAAAAAATAATATTTAATAAGTTAAATAATAATCGCAAGGCTAGATAGATTTCTGTGCCTCTTTTGGAACCAGTGAGGCTGGCTGTGGAGTTACCTCTATGCCACCAGCGCCTATAGGAGCACTGCAGCCAAAGAACCCGCGTTGTTAGGATCGCGTCGTCTACGAACCACCGATGAGTTTACATGGACATCACAGAAAGAATCACAGGAGCTTGCGGAGAGGGGTATCTTAGGTTACCTGCTGCTTTTTTGGAAGGAGCTAATGCAGCACTGACTCAAGGAACCCCAACCAATATTAATCCATTTGAAGCCAATTCTGCCATCTTGCTATAGACTGCCGGTCACAGTCAGCTAGTGATATAGCTACTAGAACCTGCAACTATAGGCCCAGCCTGAACGCATTGTGAGGATGAGAGTACATGAAGCTGCATTTATCACCCTGTTACATGAGGTCTGGTTTCCCTAATGCTACAGCGACGTGGAAGGGCTTGCGGCGGACACAGAGGCCGAGACGACCGCCCATTCAAAATTGGCGGCATTTCCGTGGGGGGCGGATCACAGCAGGCAGCAGACAGAAGGGGTCCTCCTCCCGGCCCTCGAGGGCGAGCCCTGCATGCCCAAACTAGAGCAGTGGTGAGGGAACGGCGCCCCCTACCTGTTGAGGCCCGAGATGAACTCGTGGATGTCGTCGGGGAGGATGACGCGATGCTCGCCCATGTCCCGGTGGTTACCGAGGACACACACAGGCACGTGGGTGGGCACCCTGGGCAGCTCCCGCAGGATGTAGTTGAAGGTCCTGTGAAAGAAACCTTGGTCAGTAATAAAACACAATATAACATCAAAAGAATGTCATGCCTTTGGAAATGCCAACCTACTTCTCGAGTCCAATTAAAATGCTTTCATTAAACACTATTATTGTAATTAGCGAAAGCCTAATACATTATATATTGCGGAGGGGTACAGTAAATAACATGCTATTACATAGTCAGCAGGCCAAACAGCGCTCCCATTCTACTGCAGTTTGATCCATCCCAGGGTTTACTACAGCCTGGGTAGCATATAGTCAACAATAAATTCCCACTCAATACCCTGAACTGCTTCTAGTAAGACCAAGTATGTGTCAAAATGATATGCATTCCACCCATGATACAGCTTTGAGTTGCGTGCCTGTTACGTCCCTATGCTGCCCAGTTAAATAGTTGCATTCTTCAATAGTCCTGCTCAATGGTAAGCCTGTACAAAGACCTGAACCATTAACACTTGACAAATATGAAGTTCAAAGGTCTGAGTCGGTATAAAATACTAAGTACATTAACTCTGTTGTAAAATATGTGGTTATTCTAAATGCAATGTTAAAAATAAAACCCTTATCCCACTGAGCCTTGAGGGATTCTTATTTGACCAGTCGCTCTAAGGGTTAAAATTGGTGCATGCAAAAAAAAAAATGCAAAAATCTATTGTTGGAACCATCGAAAGACACCTTTGGCGCTTACAACGTACTTGAACTGACATACACATACCTCCGCTCGTTTGCTTATTATGGAAATTAAGTCATCTATGAATCCTGTTTACCGGGGAACATTGGGCCGGGCAAGCCCAGCCACAACCCAGCAATCCAGACTCTGAGTAATGTGATCCCTCTGCTCCGATTACTGACCCACATCATTGGAAAAAAAAGAAAAAAAAAAGGAGGCACTGGTGACAATGCGATAGGATTTCCATCACTGCTACAGAACACTTACCACTGCTTAGTGATGTCGAACATCAAGATCACGCCGTTGCAGTTCTTATATACATCAAGGAACTGGGCGTCCAGAGCCATCTCGCCTTCAGACTGCAGGCAGAGGAGAAACACAATATATGTACATGGCTGTGCGTGTATGTATGGATGTATGTATGTGTGTATGTGTGTATGTGTGTATGTGTGTATGTATGTGTGTATGTATGTATGGGTACACGTGTTTGTGCTGATAGGTTCAGTACAGGACTTTCAGTTCATCACGTGCTGCGAACTGAACAATTACAGTCTTGCTTTAACACAAGTGCGGAACATAAATTCAAAAGTTTCCCCGATGTCTTAGTGTTAATATGCCGTCTGTTCAGAAAGAAATTATGGACAGTTGGACACCGTTTACATTTTCATAATAAATGAAAAGCAATTTTATATTTCCCAATTTCATTTTTTTTTCCTGCTGTACCAAAAAATTTACTTGCCAAACTGAGATTTTTGTGTACCATTACATCCCTAATACATACATACATAGTCATACATACACATACATATATACATACACGTGTGTGTGTGTGTGTGTGTGTGCGTGCGTGTGCGTGTGTGTGTACAAACAAATATCTTCATATATACGTATAACTATGTCTATAAAGGTATGTCACAGCTGTCGATACATGGAATACGTTTCTATAAAATAACTAAAATCCTGTCTGGTAGATGCAATAGGGGCAGCAAGTCCTCTGAAAAGCCTTTAGTACATATCATCGATGCAAAGACAGTTCGGACAACGTAGATCCTGAAACAAAACCGACAGCACCGTACCTCCTGAGGCTCGTTCTCCAGCTTCAGGCTCTCTCCTCGTTTTTTACCTTTACCTGCAGCAGTTCAGAAAAATGAAAATCAAATGCTGCCATTAGAAAACCGAGACGTTAAACAGCCACGCCCCGTTGCAGTCTCAGCAGGCATTTAAAACCAAACCGCAAAACAAACCAAACAATAATTATCATCATTCAGATTTTAACATTTCCAGATCCACACATAAACTGCTAGGGGAAATTAATTTCAGCAGACGCATCACATCTTGTTAAGAGGGAGGAATATGCAGGCGTTGAAATTTGAGGACGTATGACAAGGACCATGGTTATGGATTGCACTGTTAACGCGCCTTTCGTGGACCTCAAAGTCATTTACAGTTAGTTGGGTTGGGGGCTCCGTTGAACTACTGCAAAATGTTTTAAACCGATCTGTAGTGGGACGGCAGCCATTGTGAACTAGACCACTCGACACACATCAGCAGGGTGGAGTGTAACGGACTTAGTGAACTTGTTTAACTGGAGGATGATTACATTTGGGGTTGACAGAGCCAGATTAAAATTATTCCCAGGACTGCAGGGAATATCATGAGTAAAATGCCACAGGACCTTAAGTAATATGCCACAGGACCTTTTTTGAGTAATATGCCAGGGTCGTCTACAGCCCAGTTAAGCCATCGCTGCACTGGGGCATTGGTTACCGGCTTGGCCCAGAGGTTGAAGAAAGCTCCCTATAAAAAAAAACCAGGTGTTCCACTAAAGCCAGTTTAAGGTAAGGTATCTTGCAGGAGAAAGTTCCGGGGCAGTATGCCTTCCTGGGGAGTAGGTCTATATGTCATATGCATTTGACAACCGATAGTAAACACGTGAGTGGGGTGCATCTATGAGTCAGCCACCGGGATACTAAATTAATTACTGAAGGTGGAGCTAAATTAATTATTGCAGGTGTATCCACCTCTGGAGAGAACAATTAGAGCTAAGTTGAATGAGCAATGGGCCAAGACTTTGTCAATAGAGTTCTCCTATTCTAATATTTAAATGTCTAATATCATTGTAAATGTTTAAATGCCTCTCACAGCAGATTTTGTGCCCTATTTAATGTAATTGGTTAAACTTTGAATAAATAATAAATACATACAGGGCAAGGAAGATAAAAATAAAAGATAATATACTCTATAAAAGTCAACAATTGAATTTTATTTAGATGTGTATAAAGGGATGTAGCCGTTAGCCATCAGTGACCCACTGATTTCAACAAATCATTCATTGTGGTTTGCTTGAGAGCAAAACCTTTCGACTGGACAAAACAAGTCGGGACTGACAGCTTATCGTAGCTCCACCCTAATCTCCCATGAATAGCATAAGCTACGGAGTGCGGATAGGCCAACGCAGAACAATAGGGCACATTAAAACAAACCCGAATGCTCATACTATAAGGGAGTAGCTCTGCTCTCTAAACAACAGCAGGGCACTATCCTTTCAGTGCGGCCCTGCCCTGCGATTTTCCCAAACAAAGCTCAGAGGCTTCGTTGGCGTCTTTGGATTTCCGACTGTCGCCTTCGCCCCATATTTGTTCAGTCACACAGCAAACCTTGAAAACGGCCGGCCCTTGTTTGCACTTGCACAACAGAACACAGAAGGCAAGCACACGGGACCACAAACGGCGCACAGCCTAAACTCTACGGACTCAGTAGACTCTCACCTAAACCTTCAGGAAGAGGGTTTTTTTGGCCTGAAGGAATTGCGGGAAAGGGAGCAAGAAAAACAACATTAATATCAATGACTGTCAAAAAATTCACAGCACACCAACTCGACAAACGATGTGCAATGGTGTCAGGCTGGAATGGGCTGCAGTTCAAATTGAGTAACGAAAAAAAAAAAAAAAACGTGAAGGACAGCAGAGGTAAAAACACAAACGCACATGCAGTTGTATACTCTTAAAAGACGAAATTAGACGCTTTTTCACTTGGGCCAAATCAGCACAGCATCTGGCACACGAAGACTTTGTCACATACACGTAGCTCATGCACTTAAAATGAGGGTCTTGTGCTCCGTTTGAATTTTCGGGTGGTATCCACCTAATCCCTGCATAGTGGGGCTTGGAAAACGCTTAACTTACAGTCCATTCTTGCTTTTCCTAAAGAGGCTAACATTCCACTATGCTTCCTCAGTCATCCAGCTGATCTGCACAGACGCTTCACTGGACTGCACTGATTATGCAGCTGGCGCAGACTGGCTGCAGTCTGCACAAGGAGGCAGGGGATACCGCGCTGACTAAAGCCCTCCCTGTCCGAGTGATGTTAGGGCCAATCATGCACCACCCTGCGGGACCCCCAGCCATGCTGTCATAGTCCAGGTTTGACTCGGGCAAGCCGGGCGCAATCGATGGGTGATTCACAGCTTTAGCTGGGTGTGCCACCTGGGAGCCAATGGAATTTGAATAAACATTCATCTTTCAGCAACAGCGGTCTTATTAGGATAGACAACGAAAGGTGCTTTAATAAAAGGAAGTGCCTCTCGTCTGCTGAGATCGAAAGAGAGCAGGGTTTGATGGTGTCAGACTGGAGCCTGACACTATAAAAGGAATTAATTAACCCAATGGCTTCAGCTGCACCATCGGAAGGCACATCGCTCAGAAATGCCATTAAAACAGTAGAACCGCTGGGAGAACTCAAGGGTTTGCGACAATAGGTTGTTCATTTTAAGTTTTTTATTTTTTTTAATTTTTTATAATTGAAAAGTTAAAATGTCTTTAACCCAAAAAAACACTGACTAGCCAAGGAAAGCAAACCTCCATCACAGACTCTGGTGTGATACAATGCTGTGGTGAGCACAGAGACTTGGCTCCAGTTTCAGGGGGGGGGGGGGGGAAAGCCACAAACAAAAAAAACGCGATGCAAAACCTAAAATGATTCACCAGGATGCGCATCTCCTGAATTTCGATGAAGCCGAGGGTTTTCATGCAAAGTCATGTGATGCGTCCCCATTCTGTCCACATCCTTATGCAGTGGCATACTCTGCAGTAAGTGCTTTCATCGGACTGACATCTCTAGTTGATACCCTTACCTTTAAGTAGGACTGCGTTTTAAAAGCTACCACACCTATTATTGACATTGTATGTTCTTCCATTTGCATGACGATTCAAACGGAACTAAGAATATGCTAACTTAAAGGGACATAATGTCTCAATTACGACTTACCCATGATGTAGTTGATTGATGGAAACCATTTTCAGCTAATTCCATGCTGTCCCTTCTTTTGGACATACACACGTTGCTAATACGAGCGCAACTCTATGGCAACCGGTAGCATCCACTACCAAACGCACTTAAACACTCCACAGTGCACCCAAAGCAAATAAAATATGACGACAGTCTATCGGGGGAGCGATACTTTATGTTACGAATGTAGTGCCGGCACTGGTTGACTACAACAACAAAGAAGAGTAACAAGTTGCAATGGCCACGTGCGCTCCGCCGCTGTACTTCCACAGAGAATATTAGATCTGCACAAAGCAAAGGATTCAACAATAGTTTGACTTCAAAAATGATGATATAAACACTCAAAATAACCCCGATAGACTGTCGTCGTATTTTATTTGCTTTGGATGCACTGTGGAGTGTTTAAGCGCGTTTGGTAGTGGATGCTACCGGTCGCCATAGAGTTGCGCTAGCATTAGCAACATGTGTATGTCCAAAAGAAGGACAGCATGGAATTAGCTGAAAATGGTTTCCATCAATCAACTACCTCATAGGTAAGTCGTAATTGAGACATTATGTCCAAAATTCCGAACTATCCCTTTAATTCATAGACACCATTGCTTGAACTTTGACACCTGGCTGGCTTCCCTGAAGTAGCCTACCAAATTTGAACTTAAGTTAACCAATTGATTATTTGAGCATTTTTCCTTTTAGTTATGTTAGACTTATAGACTAACTTAAAGTTCTAATGAGAAATGGCTAGTGAAAATAAATATTATGGCAAATTTTGACTTGTTGTCTCGAACTGCACTGAAGAGATATGGCCAAAGAAATGAAATCATGGTTTTATCAGATCTTTGCGCGACACATAATGCATGTATCATGAACTTGATAGTCATGCCGACACAACAGAATTAATAATCGAAGAGTTTTGCTAGAAAGAATTTGACATTAGTTAATTGGTTTCCCTAAATATATAGAGAAGTTCTAAGCTTCCATAGCTAATGTACAAACCCCAATTCCAAAAAAGTTGGGACAGTATTTGAAATGCACATAAAAACAGAAAGCAGCGACTTGTAAATTATCTTTACTTGAAAACAGTACAAAGAAAATATATTTAATGTTTTACCTTATCAACTTTATTGATTTTTGTAAAGAAACGCTAATTCCGAATTTGATGCCTGCAACATGTTCCAAAAAAGTTGGGACAGGCAAAAAATTGACTGGGAAGTTAAAAAAAACACCAGTTTGGAACATTCCACAGGTAAACAGGTGATGCTATCATGACTGGGTATAAAAGGATATCAAAATACTCTTGATATCTTATTTTCAGGAACTCTTACAAGTGATACTATAACCTCGCTGCATTTGAATGGACCTCAATGGGAATTGGGGGGTGGGACTAGATTAAGCTGTAAAGTACATAATATGGAACCCGTGGTTGGCTAAATGGCTGTAAATCATCAAGGGTCTAAGGTATCAAACAAGCCTCAAAGCACCACTCTACTGCCAGATATGTAGTAGATATGGATGAATCACTTTTAGGGTTGTTTCTCCCGACTCATTTTCCTATTGAAGTCAGGAGAAACAACCCTTCAAGTGATCCATCCATATCTACTGCATATCTGGCAGCAGAGTGATGGTTTGAGGCTCGTTTGATACCTCAGACCCTTGATGACTTACAGCCATCGGCTTTAATGTGCATTACTGTCCCAACTTGTTTGGAATTGGGGTTTGTATAATCAGGAAACAATGGACCATGTGATTCCAAAGGTGAAGGCACATTCAAGCGGAGCAAGGGATAATGTACAGCCAGTGAGTCAATTGGTTCAAAATAAGCTCTGCCAGGGTGAAGCGACCCATTGCAAAGCACAAAATTCTAACTTCTAACCCTAACCTCAACCGTTACACATCTAAAGTCAAAATTCAAGCTGAAATTGACTCATCAGAATATAAAGTGTCTTATCCTCGCACAAGCAATTCTGAGATCAGCTCCCTTTCAGAGGTCAGTTTGCATGCTCTCTCACTGGGTTCAATAATTGGCCTGGTGAGAAATACTCACCTTTGTCCACCACGTCCCACACCTCAACCTTCACCACATCATCCGTTGCTGTGAAGGAAGAGAGGAAGAAAGGAAGAGAGAGAGAGATCATTCAGAGCTTAACCAAACTCCCAGCCAAACCACACTGACAGTTTAAATCACAATCTAACAGCCAGCAGATCATCTATTGAAGGCTTTAATCCATTGCTTGAGGTATTATTCCAATACCTTTAAAGATACAAAACATGACTCACTCATCAATATTTATGAGCAAGACCAAAAATCCTAATGGAGAACCAAAAATAATCTAATAAAAGCAAAATTATTTAAATGAACTTTCTATTTGCTATTTCGCTTTACTATTCTATAAAAACTAATAATGCATCTATCACATTTACTGTCTATCCATCTATTTTCAGTGCTAAAGGTCTAATGGTTACCTATTGGGTTTAGTGAGATGTGAAGCACAGAATTTACCTTGTTGCCCACCCAGATCTGAAGTATAACGTGGGCATTCAAAAGGAACGGTGCACAAAATGATGGGACATTGATTATCTCTGATCACTCAGAGAGATCAGTGAGAGCAAAACACAAACAGATCAACATAATAAAAAATAGAACTATATTTGTGAAGACAGTATGGATAAACTAATTATGCAATTATCTGAGAGGGTCAGGATTTCAGGTCAGTATACATCCTTGTGGAAATTAATTGAATCACCGGGCGGATTTTGTTTTGTTTTTCATTTAATGAATCTCTATGTCCACCATTTGTTCATATATTTTTCTAAACACTATAAATCTCCCCAAAAAAAGGTTCTGTTAAAGCTTTCATTTCCAGTGATTTTTGTGAAATTTGCCTTCAGGTGGATGGGTCATGCTTTATTGCATCCTCCCAATGTCGCGTAGGGAAAAAATTAGGTGTCAAATCAGAACACAGGAACTGGAGGAATCCTACAGCAGCAGACTAACCTTGGCTACCTCATAAGAATTTAAGAAAATGAAGACCCCGCCCCCCGGTGACTATAATAATAATGAGCAAGAACAAAAGAACCAGGTGTTACGATGGAACGTATGAACACACCTGTATGAGGATGGTCTGGAAATTATGCAATGTGTGGAATGTATGGATGAAATGGTAAACAAAAATGGCTGCAAATTTAAATGCGTGTGTATACTGCTCAATTCAATTAATTTTGCACAAGGATGCAGGTACGCTGGTCCACTTTTCTGCAGACCTTTAGTGCAAAGTGGCTTTTCTTATATATCCAGCCGTCTCCAGAGGGTCATCGGCATTCGCTAAAAGCACAAGGGGAATGCCA
The DNA here is from genome assembly GCA_029718625.1 of Synaphobranchus kaupii. Taxonomy (NCBI): domain Eukaryota; kingdom Metazoa; phylum Chordata; class Actinopteri; order Anguilliformes; family Synaphobranchidae; genus Synaphobranchus; species Synaphobranchus kaupii. The sequence continues at coordinate 8,793,218 of CM056376.1, forward strand.
AAATGATGCCACAGGGGTTTAAATCAAACCCAACTTATTCTTTGTGTTTTATTGGCAGGAAGAAGCTCTTGGCCAGACGTACAAGACCATTATTGCTGTCTGTACAATATCAGAGACAAAACAGACGTTCAGTACAGAGAAAGCGGCACGGGCCAAGGAGGCCTTTGGGGAAAAAACGATCTAACGGGAGAGAGCTGCAATTTGCTTTGAGCAGACCCCGGGGTTGCCAGAGCTTTATGGGAATTCGCTCTGGTGAAAACGGCATTGTGACGTCAACAACCTCAAAGTGAACGGCAGCCATTCAGCCATTGTCACTGTGAAGCCTGCTTGTGTGTTTTATAGGCCTTTTTGTAACAATAGAAGAGTCACAGAAAAATTTGCTCCATAATCTGTAGACATTTTTTTTTAAATTTATTAATATCGGTTATTTAATTTTTTTACATTTGAACTTAGCCTAGTCATTAAACAGACTACCTAGAGTAACATGAAAAGGGCATACAAAAAGGTAAGCCAAAGAGCCGTTATGACACAAAGTCATTAGTGGCACAACTGATAGCAAGTGCCTTTGCACAAATACACAATATTAAGTGCCACCGTAGGTGCAAGAGGGAGTTTCACAATATTGTGTTATAAGTTGTATAATAGATTTGAGGATATCGTGCTAAATGTAGAATAAGTGTCTTCAGGGCTATTGAATCCAAAATGGATGGGGAAGAGTTTGTAGAGTAACTGTATCCAGGCCTAGTCAATCAAAAAAGGATGGGGGAAGAGTTTGCTGCCACGATGGAGTTTGAACAGACATGTATTCAGCCTGTATGCTATTAGACTTGACTCTCCTGACTGTTTTGAGGAGCTCGTTCCAGTATTCTGCCAAATCAGAGAACATACTTGACAGATATGACAAGAAGTGTCTTTAGGGAGGGACCGACATGTCTCTGCCCTTTCTGAAATTATATTTTCCCTGAGAAACACTGACGGCTTGTCTAGATTTGTACGCCTGGGTCTCTCACTCACTCAAGAGCCGAGTGGCTCCCACGGAGTAATGACAGTACCTTAATTTAACCACTAGATGGCAACACTGGGGAAATAACAGCATAATAACCAGCAGAGTAATCATACCCCGGGGCAATACCTGTCCTGTTCTGTTCTTATTGAGAACTTCTTATCGATGTATGCTGGTTGGGACAGAAAATGGATTTTGGGTGGGTGTGCTAATGTAATTTTAGAAAAAGGCAGTTGAAACTAAGGACTCATCTTACTTTTGTAGTTCCAGTGGATGCTGGTGACCTGGATCTCCTGGGTGGGAATGTACTCCTCCAGAAACTTGTGTCCCTGTAGGCGGTGCCACAGTGTGCTTTTACCCGTGTTCCTGTCCCCACGGATCACTATCTTCACTGGGTTGGGAAAGAGGGGACATAACACATACAGATCCTTTTACTGCCGTGCCAGGGAGGGAAATAATGCTCCTAGTTTTAAGCAATTAAGGCCATTTCTGGCCTTATGAGAAACAGGTCAGTGCAGCTAGTGGAGATGGCCTCTTGGTAATATGCTAACCTGCTTAGGACAAGACATGGAATGACTCAAACTATGCAAGAGGAGTTATTTCCATCTTTGAATACACTGTACTTTGCCAGCTGAGTTAGAACGAAATGGAGGAGTGGAATAAATTATTTATTATATGCTGTGGGATGTCGCAAAGAACACCATAAAGAGACATCAAACAATGCACATTTCTTGCTTTACCGCATTAACTAGCCTACATGTAACCAATAACAACAGCGGTAAAATAATGCAGTGAACAACAGCAACAAAACAGCCAAAATTCACCTCAAATACAAAAGATACTTGAAAACAAGAAAGAACCTTTTTGTCCTCCCAGTTTGAAACATATAATCACTATGTCAATTCAGGATGGCAAGCGCTGACACTTGTCCACTGCCACGGATGCAGCCTGCTACAACTGGTGCAGCTGGCACAAAGTGATCGCACATTAGTCTTCAACCTGACGAGCTGCTATTGAGAGAATAAGTGGGAGGATACCCCTGCCAACTGAAGCCCTCCTTCTCTGGAGGACGCAGTGGCCAACCCTGCATCGCCAAGTGAATCAGCACGCTACTCAGGTCAGGTGCGCTCAGCAGGTCAACATGGCAAACACCTTCTCGTGGTGTCCCCCGTCAGTAACTTATGACTGCCAATCGCAGTCATAAGCGAAACAGAATTTGCCAATTTAGGGCCCTCACCCGGGCTGGTGCTCGGCTGCAGTCGGGGAGGAGAGCCGGTGGTGATTACTCCGCTGGCCTCCAACCCAGAATACTGCAGCTGAACACCGAAGGACTCACCTCCAACAAGATCAGCGTCATCGAGGAGCTGGCCTATACCACCAAGGCCCTCGTCATCCTCCTCCAGGAGACCCATTGCTTTTCAGCAGATAAGCTAGTATTACCAAATTTCACACTAGCTGGGTCTATCCTAAGCAGGAAACACGGCCTTGCCACGTTTGTCCATGAAAGGCGATCAATCTCCGGCTGACTCGGAGATTGAGTGGTTGTGCGTGGACGTTGCCGGTTTTAAAATTGTAAACGTCTACAAGCCTCCCCCCCTCGCGATTCACGCCGGTGTCTGTCCCGGTGTTCCCCCCACCCCTGTCTCTATGCTGGCGACTTTAACTGTCAGCATGAAGACTGGGGGTACAATACCAAACACACCCAACGGAGAGAACCTGGCTGCTTGGGCAGCTAACAACTGCCTGGCCCTGTTATACGATCCAAAGGGTGCAGCCAGCTTTCTCTCGGTCGCTGGAAACACTGGGACGAATCCCTGACGTGGCATTTGCGAGTGTCGGTTGCAGACAACCAGCTCCCGGACAGACGTGTGCTCGGAAAGTTCCCGCGGTCCCAACATCGACCATCGCTGATAACCGTGCCTAAACTCGTGGACTCTATCCCGAGTGAGCCGGTGAAGCGATGGAATTTCCGTAAGGCCAATTGGAAACGCTTCCGCCTCTTCACTAACAAATCCACGTGGCGTCTCCATCGCCTAATACCAACAACGTGGATGAGGCATACCGGGACCTCTGTGGCATGTTAGTGAAAGCGGCCAAGAAATCCATCCCACGCGGACGTCGCAATAGCTACAAACCGTGCTGGATGCGGAGTGCGAGAACCTCTACCGCGTTTTCCTTCAGGCTCCTGCCGGAACCGAGTCAAACAGGGCTGCTACAGCCCTGTTGTCAAGACTCGGCCGGAGGAGACAAGAGCGCTGGGAGGAGGCTGTCAATTCCATCGACTTCTCGCACTCCAGCCGCAAGGCATGGAGTATCCTGAACAACCTCACTGGCAGGTCAAGACACTCCCCTCGTCACTGCCCCATTTCTGCAAATAAAATCGCATCACAATTTGTGAAAAATGGGGTATACGAGGGTAAAGACCGCGAGTCATCACGACTCGTGGCAAAAGAAGTGTCTGACCTCTGGAGGGCCCCAACATCTAGCAGCGATAACATCTCCGGTGAATTCACACCGGAGGAGTTCGCTGCCCGCCCTCCAGCACCTAAAGCCAGGAAAAGCTCCGGGCCCTGATTCCATCTGCCCGGAGCTTATACTCCATGCCGCACCTGCCCTGAAGTCCTGGTTAAGAGCTTTCCTCTCTTCCTGCTTGCGCCAACTCAAGATCCCCAAAATCTGGAGAAGAGCCCTAGTTGTCGCGATCCCTAAGCCGAATAAGCCTGAAGGGGATCCTAAGAGCTACCGTCCCATCTCCTTGCTCTGCATCCCCTTCAAGATCCTCGAGCGTCTTATCTACGCCCGCGTCGAACCGATCGTCGACCCACTGCTCCCTCGGGAGCAGGCCGGGTTCCGACGCGGGAGATCGACCGTAGACCAAGTCACTTTGATGACTCAAGACATCGAGGGACAGCTTTTCGTTCAAGAAGAAGGCCGGAGCCGTTTTTGTCGATCTGACGGCTGCCTATGATACCGTATGCACCGCGGCCTCACCTGCAAGCTGCTCCGCCTGCTGCCGGACAGGCACATGGTCAGTATGATCTTGGAGCTTGTCCGAAATCGCAGCTTTAAACCTTACCACCGGTAGCGGACAGCAAAGCAGGTTACGACGCCTCAAAGAACGGCGTCCCCCAGGGATCTGTCCTGGCCCCCCCTCCTCTATAATATCTACACTTATGACTTGCCTGATACAGTCTCGCGGAAGTATGCCTACGCGGATGACCTCGCGTTGGTGTACTCCGCTGGAGACTGGCAGTCATTGGAGGGGACTTTGAGCCAGGACATGCAGACACTAGTGGCATACCTCTGGAAATGGAGGTTGAAGCTCAGCGAGGCAAAGACGGTGTCGGCGGCCTTCCATCTTAACAACAGGGAGGCTAACGTGAGCTCCGAATATATATTGGCGGAACACCCCTGCCATGCCTGCGCTGAGCCAATCTACCTCGGCGTGACATTGGACAGGTCGCTCACGTTTCGCCTACACCTTGAGTCACTGCGCAAGAAGTTAACATCTCGTGTGGCATTGATGAGGCGACTAGTCGGGTCAGGCTGGGGCGCCGACGCAAGAACATTGCGTACGGCAGCCCTGGCCCTTGTTTACTCGACTAGTGAGTACTGCGCACCGGTATGGTGTCGCAGTGCCCACACCCGCCTCATCGATACGCCCATCAACGAAGCCTTGCGCATCGTGACAGGATGCCCTGCGTCCCCACTCCCGTGGACAATCTTCCCCATTCTTGCAGGCATCCAGCCCGCTGGGCTTCGCCGCGCGGGAGCCACAGCACGTCTCGCGTGCCGGGCCATGGAGCCCAAACCCATCTGCTCCACGAAAGGCTCGCTGTAATTGCTGAGCCTCCCCCGGCGCCTTAAGTCGAGACACCCATTTGTGCCTGCCGCACAGGAATTCCTGCAGCAATGCAGTGATCTTAACATCAGTGCGGCACGGTGGGCGGATTACATCTGGAGCACGGAGTGGGGAGGAGAACACCTCTAGACTCCGTGACTTCATCCCAGACGTCGGTTTTCCCCCTATTGGGGTGGACCTGCCTAGACTGGCATGGGTGAGGCTTAACCGCCTCCGGACCGGCGTTGGGCGCTTCCGCTCATCGATGCACAGATGGGGCTTGGCTTCTTGCGCAGCCTGCGAGTGTGGCGCGGAGGAACAAACCACAGACCATGTCATCCTGGACTGCCCGATTTATCGGGCACCCCAATGGGATGCATGGTCTGTCGGTTCTGGATGATGACACGGTGACGTGGCTACTGGAGGTGTGCCCTGAAATATAGTCCGGGTGAACCCCCCCCCTAGGCTCGGGGTGGTAAAAGGATAGCCCCTCGGCCCCGAGCCTGGGGATGTGGACAAAAGATCCCACCCAAACGAAGAAGAAGAAGAAGCAGGTCAACTTTCTTACATTGTAACCGGAAGACAAAGCACAACCAGTAGGCCTGTTTTCCCCCTGCAAATCTCAGTGACGTGCCGTTCCAGAGCTGTGTATCAGGGCCCATACTCAACCTTGAGCCAGCCTACACTGGGGGCTACTGTTCTCCTTCATGGTGAAAAGCACAAGGCAAATGGGTGGGGGGGCGGTGAATCTCGTGTCCATTTTTCTCCGTGCAGGTTCTGTTCGAAAGCCAATTTATCCGCTGATGATTCTAAAACAACCTAGCTCAAATCTCCCAATAGACTACTCATACAGCGCTGATTAAATAACAAAAAATCTATTCAGCAGGTATACAACAATAAGACACTGCGCTTGTTACATAACTTTCATACAAATACATTTTAATTTTCCACATCACTAAAGCCAGCACTTACTGTTTATACTGGACCCCCTTGGCAAAGCGTCGTTGCAGACTCTGGTTCATTGACTGCAGGCCAGCAGGAATGTTCTTGTCCTCATCAGCCCCTGGCTCAGAGCCAACCAGCTTCTTCAGAGCTGAGAACATCTTGAAAGGATTCTGGTAGAACTCCCTTACATGCAAGTCTGCAGCACTAATATTTGTCTCACTACCTTTCCGAAGGACACCCTTGCACAGATCAGAGGCTTCAAAAGATTGCTCTTCTTGCCCATAAGCAAATAAATAAAATAATAGAAAAACAAAGTGGGTAAAAATGTAGCTCTAGTACAGTGGTTGTGTTATGATCTTACAGGACACAGACACCGGTTATAATCCATAAAAATAAAAAAATAATTAAACCGTAATGCTAATATGGGCAATTAAATGGTTGGGTAAGTAGTCAACTGTTGTACTAGATATTGGTCATATCTTTAGGCCAAATATGTGTCCCATTGGCACTTCTTAATTCTAGTTTCAGTAACATCTAAATTTGAACAAACAGAATTAAGATCCTCAGTGTCAACTTCAAAGAGCATTTCAACGAAGCAAATTTTTGCTTGGGTAACGTTAGATTACCAAATTACCAGTCCTCTCAGTATATGTCCAGTTACGTCTACGGGGGAAACAAAGAAACAAAAACAACATTAAACAATGCAGCTCGTTTTAATGATAACTTGCGTTGCCATCATCAACACTCATTGCATATGAATGCCGGAGTCACCGGCCTGATATTCATGCATATTACAGTTCTCTGCCAAAACGTGCCTGCTCACTCGCCGTGAAATAAATGAACTTCCATTGACCGGTATTAGACACCGGTCTTTTTCTTGCTCACAAAATGAATCACACCAAATTAGCTAAGATAACCTGGCTCTTAGTTTTCCAGTAACCTGCACATCGCCGCCCTTGAACACTGTCATTTGTTAGAATTGTTCATTTGAATAATTCACGTGATAGCGAGTATCTGGTTTACAGAGGTGTAAATCCAGGGGACATAAAGTAAAAAGTCCTACCATGTGTTTCTTCCACCCATAGACTCAGCCAGCTGATTTCACTAATTAGTTCTACCTCCTGGCTGAAGAATTATGTTAATTAGCAAATCCAGGTGATTGGAGCCAAATCCTGGGGAGGACATTTACTTTATGTCCCCTGGATTTCCACCTCCGCTGGTTTATCGGGTATCGATAGCTTGCTTGTTAGCCGTCTACTTCCAAACAGGCCAACTAGACGTTTAAGATCTAACGTTACTGCGAGCTCGTGTAAAAAAATACAGATGAATAAGCTAGTTACTTTATTATACAGGTAAGGTTATCATTCAACAAGAACCCGTCAGTCACATCAGGACACATCTAGCTGCTAGCTAAGCTACGATTGGAACAGCTGGTGCAGCTAAACGAATCGGACACAGCGCTGCCTAATAAATTATCACATCTCAATGATTCCTTAGATCAAACATGAATCGGATTACCGAAGTTAACAAGCTACATTTACGAAGTTAATCAGACGCTTTATTTTTGTTTTACCATCCAACAACTCTCATTCGCAAATGTTACAATAAATCTGCCACCTACGTGGCCAAAGCGTGAATAGCGAACTAGCCAGCTGAGCTAGCTGTCTAGCTGGCTATCAATACGATACAGTGGGTTTTTGGCAGCTCGATCTGCTAGCTAGCTAGACCTGCCTATTCATTTTCAACGTAACGTTACTTACACTGAAAGATGTATTCTACCGCATCGATTACAGCCAATGGTTCCAAGATGTGGCTTCATCTTAAAAAATAACAGAGTGACATAGCTAAACGTAAAGCCACCTCCTCTCCATCTTCAGAGAAAGCATCATTCTTCGGCAGCAGCCATTTTTCCTGCTTCCTCTACAGGCACAGTTCTCAATCAACAAGAGGTTGTCTAATCACAGGACTAGATTACGGTGCATTTTATTTCTAGAGCGCCTCCAGCGGCAGGGTGATGTTACTGTATATGCGACGATGTGTGTATGTTATATATTTTAATCTGCTCATGAAAGGCAACAATTTATTAATAAAATAGTTTTCCTGTTTTTCTTGTTTATTGCATGTTTGACATGGCAAGTGTAGAATGTGTGCAACTATCTGAGGCTTCAATGCTTTAAGTTTTCAAATATTATGAAATTCTTATGATGCAGGTCTGATTTATTTATTAAATATTAATTGTTGACATTCACCAGTTCAGAAAAAAACATATTTCTCCTCATTGAACCCGTCTATTATGAGCCCCGTCCCCTCAATTTGCAAGCAGTGTGCGAAAGAAATCCTGCAAAACTCTTTCCAAACTAGTGAGAAAGTAGCTTGATATTCTCAATAAAAATGTAAAAAATATTACAATCAGTTTACATATGACAATGGTTACAAGGCGTCAATTATGAATGAAGATAGACTTAACAAAAATAAAAAGAGAGAAGTTCGTAATACGTCTCGCTCTTGTACCATAGACATGCATATACGCTCTATGGCCCTGACCGAATATGATCCCTTCACCCCTTTGAGGGCGCATATTTGAGTCAACTTCGTCAAAAAGGTTTTGAGTGGGTGACTTTTTCTCTCAAATAGGGGCACTTAAAATCCCAGGATGAAACCCGTATTTCCGGGGTTTTGTTGAGGGGATTCAGGAGCACACTCATCCACAGAACTGCGCACTCATCCGGCAATTTTAGGAAGTACATGCTGCAAATATGATCATAACAGTTTTCCATTATCACAAAAAAGTACATAAAGAATGGCAATATGCTGGATCTCCATATATGGATAAATATAGATTGTGTTGCATAATGATAACACAGGCCATATTTAAATGATAGCCTACTGAATAAAGACACAAAGCAGCTCGGTCCTGCCTTATTGTCTAAAAATAATTACTAAACAATTTTGTATGTGTTCATTGTGTTTTCTTTAGTGTGAACCGACAGTTTAGTGTCACTAATTCTCCAAAAGAAAAAAGGCAAATAACAACAGAATTCAGCAAAAAATGACTTATGTTCAATTAATCCCTTCCATCTATGCAAATAAACACAAACACATGCAAAACATTTGAAATTATTGTCAATTTATTATTTGAAATTGTTCAACTAACAGGGTGGAATGGAGCATAACAGGGTGGAATGTAACAGAACAGGGTGGAACTATTGGAGAAAACTACCTACCCGGGGCAGTTCGTATGCGCTTACTTGTGTTGGACAAAGCAAAGATACAGCTATGGGACCTGCTAAATACTCCTTTGGAATAGAATGGATGGCAACGGCTGGCAAACTGCCCAATTTTCGGAACGCGCATACACGGCGAGAGGGGGTGAAAAATTTTAAATAATGGCTGATTTACATTTCAACATAGACAATGTCAACAATTAACCTGGGGTCTTATAACACAGGTGGAGCGAAGAGGAGATGGAGCTGATCAACACATGGGCCTTTCTGGGAGAGAAGATCATCAACACAGACAATGAGGAGAAATATTTCACCTTTTGACTCTGTACTCTTTGATTTGAAATCAAACAATTCATATGCCGTTAAAGTACAGATTTTCAGCTTTTATTAGAGGATATTTGTATAAGTATTGGATTCACCATTTAGAAATTCTAACACTTTATTTTTTTTTTTTTTTTTTTTACAGTTCCCCTATTTCAGGGCTCCTAGAAATATAGGGACACAGTAACACAATGTAAAATAAAGTAGACATGTTTAGTATTTGGTTGCATATCCTTTACATGCCAGAGAAGAAAAAATGCTTCACTATCCCAAATATTATGCAGGGCACTGTATATTAAATTGCATTCATAGTTAACAGTTGCAAATACATCACAAATATTATATGCATCTTATTATAATAATTTGTTTACTACATTTTCTATCAACATTTCCACCCTGTTAGGTTAACACGTTATGTTAGCCCTAGCTCTGTGAGTGGTCATGATCTAGCTAGCATGAGATCCTACATGTGAACAGCATTTTACTTCTTAGATAAAACAAGTTTTGAAATTATAAAATGTTATTAATTTTCTTAATAAAGTAGCCTAACAGGATGGAACTAAGGTTGTGACAAGCAAGTTGGCATTATAAAATTGGGAAAAAAGATGACAGTTCATACTTACTTCAGTTGGCTCAGGCCTCGTCCACAGATATTTCTAAAAACGCATTTTTTTCCCCCTCCGTTTAAATTTTTTTTCCCGTCCACACCACACCATTTTAGAAAATCTCTCCGTCCACACGACAACGCAAAAAACTAAATTCTTTGCATTAATTTCACCGTAAATACAATTTTTTGAGTACAAGAGCCCATGTAGGCTTTAGTTGAAAAGTAGTCGTGTATCGGGAGACATAAAACCATCCACGAAAATGAAAAGCAACAAGTCTATAACGTAGCCTAATTATGTGCAAGATTTTCTAAAACAACAGTTTTTTGTGTATGTGTTTTTTTTTTGTGTGATACGTTGATAAAAGATGGTATCAATGAGAAAATATAGTCAGAAAAAAATAATGAGTTCACTAAAATAAGAAAATAACTATTCCAATGGTCTGTGTCTCTTGGAAAATTGACATATAACAACATTTGCCACGCGTAAATTCAGGTCATGATGTCAGCGTTTTCCAAAAACTCCGTTTCACCCGTACACACGAATACACGTAGAACGGAGTTTTTTAAAATCTCCACCCTGGAAGGTGTTTTCCAAAAGCTCCGTTTTCAGCGACTAAAACTCCGTTTTCGTGTGGACGGGAGGCCAAAACGCAGAGAAAATAATACGTTTTTAGAAATATCCGTATACGTGTAGACGGGGCCTTAAAGGAGAAAAACTACAAACTAACAGGGTGGAAAATTATTTCGGGACACACAGTAAATCACATGAAAAAAATGTATGACTAGAAAGATTTTAACTTGGTCTATAAAATAATGAACAAATAATTTGAGTATTGTATTATTTAATGACTAATATTTCTTGTAAAAGTTGCTCATTTGTGCTGGGCACATGGCAAAAACGAACATGTTTACCAAATACAAAGTGGTTAAAATACAAAATAATATCTTTAAGACCCTTTTTTGTTATTTATATGATAGGAATACCTAAACCTATAATTGAAGCCTTTTAGAATAAACATTTTACATCAAATATGAAGTATAGGATTCCCTGGGGACATTAAAAGGCACCGGTTAACAGGATTGACCCGGTTACATTTTTTTCTAACTGATCAAATTAAAGACTGAGGTGAATCAATAGGCTCTTAATTATGTCGTTGAACACATGCGTTTAAGTTCTTTAATAATCGTTTCCCTTAAACTTATTAACACGATGCAGGTTTGCCTCGTTATCATTTGCGTTATCTTTGAATTATAGGCTATATCGACCAAACGGTTAGTTTTAGTGATCCACACTTATTGATTCACCTCTTTAATTTGACCCGGTTTTTTATTTTTACCTCTTTTAATATAAATTGTTTGAAATATAGCACAATAAGCAAAACGTGAACATGGGACATTTATTCTACATATCACGCATAAGCTATTTTCCGACATAATATTTCTTAAGAGGGTAAATAATCTCAACACATTTTCTGGGATTGCTTTGGAACGAAAATCAGCATAGCCTACACATGGGGGGCCCAGAACCACCATTTAGCTAAAACTATTCTCCGGACTAGCAGCACTTTATTGTATCATAGCATAGGAAGTCAAGCGGATTGATATATAAATGAGCAGCGCGGGGTTTACAAAGCGAAGGCCGGGCGGCTGAAATGATCATTCTTCCATTAACTTCTCTTTTTATTGTTTGCTCGTTCCCCAAAATCAGCAATTCAAGCCAAAACGGAAGTAACGTTAGCGAACTGATAAACTTTCATTTCACAGTAACCATTATTCTCTGCCAGTGACGCAAAAAAAAAAAAAAAATATTTATATATATATAACGTTACACTCTAGCTGGCTAGCTCTGTCAAGCTAACCGTCATGTGAAATAGCGGTCTTTGTCTACGGCAAAGCGGCAAAAAGCTTTTGTTTTGTTATATTATCCACCATCTTTGAAGGAAGACATTCATTCGCGGGAACTATTATACGGACGCATTAAAGATCACAGGGATCGTTAAGGCCAGTTAACTAACAGACGTTTCTTGGGTAACATTAGTTAGATAACTAGCTAGCTAACGTCTTTGTGTTGCCACTTCAAGCTAGCAGCTAGGTAGCACGTCCACTCCCACGCTGAGCAACATATTTTCGGTAAAAGTCTTAGCTATCACCACCGGCAACGTTAGCTTGCTAACATGATGAATCGAAACTAAAGGCATAGCGCCGCTGTCGAATAGAAGGTCCGTCTTCTTTTCCTTCTGCACAGATGAAGCCTTTCCGACCCTGGTAGGTTTTCGTTTTTATACCTGACAATTTTCGACAATAACCTCACAAGTAGCTTTGATAGAGGGGCGTGGCTGCGTAGTTATTCAGAACAGGTCGTTGCATTAGCAATCTAGCCAGACGTTGGACCTAGCTAGCTAGCTAATTGTCTAGCTACCTGACGTTATCTAACGTTACAATACATTGCAGCCACAACAGCTGGTTCGACGAGCCCATACGTTTACCAAGTTTCCAAAACAAAGGAAGGATGCGATGGGAATGAGAGCTAACGTTAGCCAGCGAAGGTTGAAACATGGGTAACGCTAGCTTGCTATCTGGCGTTTAGTTACAACTAGCGTAGCGGCCAGTCCCTGAAATGTAGCTAACGTTAGCGTAACGTCACACTGATCTAGACAGCTGTTAATATGGCAGCTATTTGCCTAACTAGAAAGTTCCCCCATCACAATAAATGAGCTAACTTGGCTCGCTTGCTAGCAGGTGAACCCGACGACGAAACAATAACGTTAGCTAGTTAGCTAACGTAGCTTTCTACATAACGCGTTACCTAATTTAACCCCTTTCCAAATTCAGTATCGGCCTGTCCAACTAGTATGTGGTGTCATGCAATGGTGAAATATGAGTGAATAATTTATTGTTAAGCGACAAAATGTGCAGTGTTACATGTAAACAGCTTTATGTTCGGACATGTCGAACATAGCAAATGCCAGTGCTCTGCCTCTGGCTCTCCGCAGGTCACGTTTGTGTTCGGAGAATAATGGCAACCCAGGAACCATCACCACCCTCATCACTGGAAGGAAACAAACCGGGATTTCCCAAGAAAATTTTGACCAACGAGCTTGAAGATAAACACCTGTGTAACTGTTGTCAGAAAATTTTAAGGAGACCATTTCAAGCCCAATGCGGTCATCGTTTCTGTTCATATTGTTTTAACAAAACTGTTAGGTAAGTATAAAACTAAGTTTGTTACAGCGACAGTATACTACTATCCATAGACCGTATTGAACCTTTAGTAACGTTACTAATTCATGGCAAATAACTAATTGGGATAGCAGGTATGCCATCCGCTAAGTTACAGCGTGCCCCATAACGTTACAGGACCGAGTTTGCCACTTTTCAGGGTTTCCTACAGAAGTAACTACAATGACCACAGACCCTTAAAAAATATTCACTTCTGTACGTTCTGACCTCATATAACCACACAGAATTCAGCTACAACTTCACACATCCACACAAAGCCCCAAACTACTACTTCTACTTATTATTCTTGCCGATTTCGTCATCAAAAAGTGCTCCATGCCCTCAAAGAATAATTCTTCCCATTGGATAACATCTGATCTGCCAATGAGAATGTCTGATCAAAGTACACTATCGCTACATGCTTAAAGTGATAGTTCGGAATTTTGGACATAATGTCTCAATTACGACTTACCCATGATGTAGTTGATTGATGGAAACCATTTTCAGCTAATTCCATGTTGTCCTTCTTTTGGACATACACACGTTGCTAATGCTAGCGCAACTCTATGGTAACCAGTAGCATCCACTACCAAACGCACTTAAACACTCCACAGTGCACCCAAAGCAAATAAAATACGACGACAGTCTATCTGGGTTATTTTGAGTGTTTATACCATAATTTTTGAAGTCAAACTATCGTTGAATCCGTTACTTTGTGCTGACCTATATTCTCTGTGGAAGTACGGCGGAGGAGCGAACGTGGCCATTGCAACTTGTTGCTGTAGTCGACCAGTGCCGGCACTACATTTGTAGGTAACGTAAAGTTTCGCTCCGCCACCGTACTTCCACAGAGAATATAGGTCAACACAAAGTAAAGGATTCAACGATAGTTTGAATTGAAAAATGATGGTATAAACACTCAAAATAACCCAGATAGACTGTCGTCATTTTTTGTGGGGTGTTTAAGTGCGTTTGGTAGTGGATGCTACTGGTTACCATAGAGTTGCGCTAGCATTAGCAACCTGTGTATGTCCAAAAGAAGGGACAGCATGGAATTAGCTGAAAATGGTTTCCATCAATCAACTACATCATGGGTAAGTCGTAATTGAGACATTTTGTCCAAAATTCCGAACTATCCCTTTAAGAGGCTGTCTAACTACCCCACAAACTGAAAACGCCCATAGCTTGGTGGTTACAGCAACAGACTGCCACGCTGGACACAGGGGATTCAAGCATCACCAGTTCACTACAGTTACATTTATTTTATTATAAAGATGTGAACATGTTATGCTTTTCACATATAAGAATGTTCCTTTCGCAGGAAAGAACTAGTTAATTTTGTGAACTAAAGAATGTCTAGGCTCTGTAGGACAACATATTCAAATATTCCACATAAATAAATAATAATAGTAATAATTATGCATTTTATCCATGATGTGCTTTTCATAGACCCAACACACTGGATGGACAATTATAATTATTCAAACAGCCTATAGTCTAGTTATTTTTCTTTTTCATTTCTAAGTGTGAAGCATCTGAATTGCACATTATTTCCACTATAAATTATTGTCATTTGACACTTTGATGTGGCACATAAAGTTTCAATGACCACATTCTCTTAAGATGGTAAGATGGGAAAATAAAACACAGGGCCAAGTTACATGAAAAGAATGTAGGAAAGATTAGGTTGCATTACTTTGGAATAGAGCTAGTTTTAATTATTGTGAGCTACGATAGGCAATATTGTTTGTTGTAACCTGGCCTCATTTTGATGTTGTCACAACCCGGCTCAACGGCCATGACAAGAAGGGAGACACACCAACGCATTTAAAAAAAAAACAAGTTTAAATTAATTTGAAATAACCTAAGTTTACAAAAAGCACAAGACCAATGTGGGGCGTGAAAGTCATTACCATCAGCAGTGTAGGTGAGTGGATGTGAGAAGAGTATGGTGAAGCAGTGTTAAGCAATGTTATACAGTGTAAACCCAAAAAGCAGAACCAAGACCGGCTAACACCTAAACAGAAACGAAAAGGTATCTGTGGGGAGAGCTCCTCCAGACTGGAGACAGACACATCTTAAAGCACAACTGAACTTTGGTAGAGCTTTGGGTTGTGCAGTTACCTGGCCATGATATGAGTGCAAATGGTGGCAAAATATTTTTGTTAGTTGCTCTGTGCTCCCCTGTGGTGATAATCCAGAATAGGGTATTTGTCGCTCTCCATTCACTTCTATAGGGCAGCTAAAACGGTCTCAAAATTACACTTCTAGTACGTATACGAATGCGAACGAAGCGGATTCTGTCAATACAAACAATAGCCATTCCTCGTACATATTTCTTTTTGAAAGTTCAATGGCCCTTTCCTTGCTTTTTAGTATTTTATTTGGAACATAGATCCGGTAGGTAATTCTTGCACCAGAAACCTCTCATTGGTCCAATAGTATATATCTATGGTAAACAAATCGACTTGCCGACATTTTGCTAGTCTTTTCTGGTAGCTTGCTAACAACATTGAAGAAAATAGTACTTTTATAAATAATTTTAATTGCACATAAAAAAAATATGTACGAGGAATGGTTATTGTTTGTATTGACAGAATCCGCTTTGTTCGCCTTCGTATACGTGCTAGAAGTGTCATTTTGTGACCGTTTTAGCTGCCCTATAGAAGTGAATGGAGAGCGACAAATACCCTATTCTGGATTATCACTGCAGGGGAGCACAGAGCAACTAACAAACATATTTCCCCACCCTTTGCACTCGTATCATGTCCAGGTAACTGCCCATCAAGCAGGTGTGGAGAAACATTAGAACGAGCAGCACTATCAGAAAGAGCAGCACTATCAGAAAGAGCAGCACTGGCAGACAGAGCAGGGGTCCGTCACAATGTCAATTATTTTAACGGTAGGCCTAGTTTTCGCACGTTTGAATTAATGACATTTTTGCTCCGACAAACTGGTCTCTGACCGAAACGTCCGTAATAAAGTTTTCTGTGTTGCAGCAAATCCACTTCTCTTTATATTGAGCTCTCTCACTTTGTTAGCGCCTGCATACACGCTTTTCAGGTGTGCCGAAACAGTCTTCTCTAAATAAATGACTTACAGAGAGCTTTGTAGGCTATACGTGAGTAACTTGGCATTTTTGATCACTGAAAAGGTTTTTTTTGTTGAGATAAAGTAGACAGCGTTGCTATTACTATTATTGTGTTACTCATACTAATAGTGACAGTTATTACTATTATTGTTCTTCTCAGTTCTGGACCTCAAAAATGCAGCGCTTGTATTAAGGAAGACATATTTGAAGATCCAACATCTATTCTAAAGCAAGGCTGTGTAAGTAAAGTGTTTTTCTTCTTCTTACAATCTAATGGTATGGAAAATTTGTGGATTGCTCCCTTGACCATACAGAGCCATCCAATGGCCATACGGAAACTCATCCAATAACATTGAGAAAAATGTGAAATGTACAGGTTGAAATAAATGAAAATGAAAAAAAATAATAATAAAAACTGAAGAGGAACAGAAAATGCATCTGGGCACTGTTGTTGTGAGCTTGGTGTGGTGGCATCTAGGCCTACTTTCCAAATGGCTCTAATGCACTATAATTACACAGGGAAAACAAAGTATTTGGCCTTGACTGAACTGCTCTGAACTGTTCTGTGGTAAGAATCCACAACTTTTCCAGATGCTAAATAGTACACACAGGCACCACATAAATGGGAAGTGTCTCAGAGTCCCAGAGAAATTGTTGGTGGGTTTTCTGTTGTGTTCTCGAAGGTCTGATGTAGTCGTAGATGTACACAGCCTCGCAATGGGAGGAATGGTCTAGACTTTAGGCTCTCCAGAGGACAGGGATTTTATGGTCCTTGGAAATTCTTAAGAATATTTTATTTTGCATGGCCATGGAAAGGCATATTTATTTCCAGTCTTAAATTGTGGATTGTTTCTGTAGATTCCACTTTTAACGTGAATGGGTACTGTGAATGTTAGCCTTTTCATTCTAGTGCAGCAATATTAGCCATGTAAAATGCATACATTTATTTGGAGTGGGACGGCTGAAAGAGGACACTGTTTGTTTGTTTGTTTGTTTGCGTTCGTCTTTCAGGCCTTCCCTGACAATGCAGCCAGAAGAGAAGTGGAGGCTCTGGCTGCAGTTTGTCCCAACGAAGGATGCACTTGGAAAGGCAACATTAAAGAATATGAGGTAGGGGGCACCTGTCTCTGACCAATTTCTCTCTTCCAGTTCTCCCAAGTTATTTGTTGCATCAACTGATATATACAGGGTGCCCCTTTTGAAATGGCATCTTTTCATTGGGTTGTTATGTAATGAAATCGCAAAAAAAAAAATCTTGTAATGTCATTTTAAGGTTTCTTGCTAGCCTAGTAGAATAATTTCCTGTCCCAAGTAGACATTTAGATGTGGCATTCATGTTAAAAGTTAAGCCCTTCCAAGTCCTCCGTGTGTTTTGGGGAGGTGGTGCAAATTTGACAGCGTAGTATTGATTCCCTGCTCATTCCTGGTAATGGATAGAGCAATGCGTCTTTGTTCCTTTCTACAGCTGAACCACGAAGGCAAGTGCGATTTCATGATCATCCCCTGCCCTTCATGCAAAGAACTCATTAGATTTAACGAGCAGGAACGTCACAACGAGCGAGAGTGTCCAGAAAGAACCCTGAATTGCAAGTACTGCAAAGAACCATTTCATTTTAAGAACATAAAGGTAAAGTATAGTTGTTATCTGCTTTGGAATGCTGTGACGTATTGAAACTAGAATGTAGATACAATGCCCTAGTGTTCAAACATTCCTGTAACTGAACATAATGTGTCACAATATGCACTTATTACGAGGATTAGCTGGCTCTCATATTTGACTATGACCTGAAGTTCACACAGTCAAGGCCAGCGGTAGGGTGGCTTTAAATCAGCCAAGATCAATCGTGCTATTAGAAATTCTTGCCTACAATGCACTAGGCACTGACAGACCATTTTTCCCCAGTTAAAAGCATGCCTCTGCTCCAATTGGTATGTAAAAAGTGGGCAGAGGGTGGGCTATATAAATAAAAGTTTATAAATACTGACAGCATATTAAGAGATGCATCGCACACCTACCAGAATTTGATTCAGCATTTTTTCACGCATATTTCTCCGGATGATTCTAATCATTATTCCCATTATAGTAGGCCTACGTTTATGACAATGTTTGTGAAGACATATGTGTTCGACGTGTTAACATTGCAGAGTCATTTTCTTGTGTCACAGTGTCAGACCTTGCACTTCGCTTCGTGACACTGGAATGATATCCCACCCTCTGCCTGTCTTTTGCCTCTCTTTACAATGAAAAACACAGGTCCACAACAAGGCTAAAAATCCTGCATTGTGCACCTTTAATGAGATATGAAAAGAAGTAGATTTTCTCTTCTTGCATAATTAACACTTGTCTCTGTGTGGTCTAGCCACACTGAGAATGTAACTTAGCTGTTTGTTGTTGTTTTTCAAGTTTTGATGTGCAGATTGTACACATTGTTACCCCCCCCCCCCCCCTATTCAGTTGGCTGCCACATTTTCTTTTGTCTTTGAAGAATGATATATACGGTGCATTAATTCAGAGCATTGTTTTGTAGGCTCATGATGAGATATGTCCAAAGTACCCTATGATATGTGAAGGTTGTGCTAAGAAAAAAATTCCCAGAGAGAAGGTGAGTGTTTGAATTTTATCGACTCCCAATATTTAAAATATTTTCAAAGACTGTAGTCTTTCATAAGGATTGCAAGGTTGACAAATGCATTTGGAATTGTTGCCTTAAAATGAAAGGAATAAAGAACATGGGCACTGACAGCTTCCCAGATATATTACACTTGGATGAGAAAAGAAAACCTCTCTTGTTGGGAGTGTCAAAAATGGAAAAAACGAAAAGGTGCTCTTTGGAAAATGAGGTTGTATGAACTCGAAAATCACTTTAAATAAGTTCAGGTCTTATAGCCTGGTCAAGAAAATGGCCAATCGTTTGGAGAGAAGACAAAAAAGGCACTCTTGCAGAAAAGTTAAACCTTCAATACATCTGTCTAAGAAAACCAAAAAATGGGCATGACCTTTGTGTTTGGCAGCTTTCGTCAGGGTGCCAGACTAGGTTGATGCAAAGCATTCTGGGGGAATGTTTTGCAGGTAATACTGCTTTTATATTAATTACTTTTTTGTTTGTTTGTTTGTTTTTTCCCCCTCATTGCAGTATGTAGACCATATTAGGTTCTGTAGTAAATTTAGAGCTCCATGCAGATTTCATGTCGTTGGGTGTGATATGTCGGTAAGTAGACTTTTTTTCATTGTCACACATTTTGTGAATACTGTGAAACTGTAAATCCTTCTACAGTTCGTAGGAAGTGAGATTTTCTCATACAGGGTACAAAGTTGTTTACTGAAAACTGATATTAATATTGTGTGTATAGTCTTCAGGCTGGCAATACCATCATTCTGAAGGAACTGGTCTTGCAACTCCAAGGTTGTAGATTCAATTCCTTGGTGGGGCACTGTCATGAGGGGGTACCCTTGAGAAAAATCCCCAAAGGGAAATTCCACTGAAAAACAACATTAACCTCACTTAACAAATCAAGAAGTAACTGATTAAGTCTCTCTTTGTGGCTGGCCAAAACAATATCGGCAGTGAAAGACGTGCATTTGGTAGAGGCATACGTGTAAATAATGATGTACACCTCTACCCATCCTCATTTTTGAAAAACTAAAATGGGTGGGTAAGTTGAATTTGGAGGTACCTCCCGTACTAGATAAAGGGGCAAAGGGGGTGCTGACCGAGCTACACACAGCTCTGTATGTCCAGTAGTCTCGCCCCAATGTTCTCCTCAAAATCATCTGGGCAAAAGTGCCCGCTACACACTCTCAGATTACTTGGCTGTGTCTTGGGTGTATCTGGAGGATATTTAGCGTTCCCAATGGCAGTCAGCCATTGTTTTCTCTCAACCTCATCTTGCGGTAGCGGGTAAAAATAAATTTCTCCCTTCGTCGACATCAAACCCTTGCAATTTGACGCACGACAGCAAAGCGGCATTTTATTTTCAGTCAAACTTAAATACGAAAGTAAACTGAACTGAATCCCATAAACCTAGATTGTCCAACACCCAGCCCCTCAGTTTGGGTTAAAAGTGGAAACCTGTGACTGGTGTTGTCTGCACATAGACTGTAAGCACCCGCCCCATTGTAGCCTACAGTAAAGCAGATACCTGGTACATGCACAGTAGTTTGGGGCTGGTACATGCACAGTAGTTTGGGGCTATATCTCTGCACTCACTACAGGTAGAGAGTTGGCTGAGAGCTCATTTTAATCAGGAGGACATCTACTGTTCTTGATCATTTTTCAGTAGAATTCCCCTTTAACCTAAATTGCTTCAGTAATGATCTTGCAGTATAAATGGATTGCATGTAAAGAATGTGAGCTGTGTAAGTCACTCCAGATGAGAGTGTCTGCTAAGTGCCTACAATGTAAATGTAACATGAAAGTTGGACTCACTCCAAAATAATCTTCAAAATGTTTAGTTGACGTATTATTAAATCATAGAACCGGAAAAGGCTTGATATTTCGTTGGTTTAGTGCTTGAAAAATGGAGGGAGCTCATAATTGACCACGGCAAACTGCTGGGGGTCGGGGTTGAATCGACAGGTTGTTGCGAACCTCGTCATGAAATCGCGAATGCCCCCCGCAGTCTGCCTGCCATGGGCGTGTCAGCAGCACAGTAACGCAGAAAAGCAGCCTATCCTTCAGAGGAGAGCGTCTGCTTGACCGCTGTGACGGGAATTACGATGAGGCATTCCAAAATTGGGAAGAAAAAATGAGGAATTAACTATTAATTAAAGTTGTTCCTAAGCCACTATTCCACACTGCCTCGGAAATATGGGCAAAGTACACATTTATAATGAACACAAGACATAATCTGAAAGCTAGAAACTGACCTGGAAATGGTTTAAAGTTGATGTGGCAACTTCCATCTGCTTCCTCCTGTTTTAAAGACCACAACCAAATACTATAATTTTTTTTGCTTTTCCCTCAATGAGGTGGAGAAGGAGAAGATCCACGACCACGAGCGCGCCTGCTCCTACGAGCACCTGAACCTGCTTCTACACTACATCATGGGCCTGAAGGTGAACTTGGAGGCCCTGCAGCCCCAGAGTCTGGAGCTGGCCAGCCACAAGGTCTTTTCCTTCTGTTCCTCCCACATATCTGTCTATCACTGAATGTCATTTATTACTGTATTGGAACAATACATTTCTCTGGTTGTGAAGGATCTGTTTTTGTTAAACTTGGTGAGGTTTATTGATAAGCTTCTTGCTAGCTTCTTATTGCTCTTGCATTTTATTTGATTTTTTGTTGTTAATGTTATTTGTATTTTGTGTATTTAAGGATACTTATTGTGGTTTAAAATGACTTGAAAACAGGTGCACGAGCTGCACCAGTCCCTGCGGGGCCTGGAGGTGAAGCTGGGGCAGCTGAGCACGCAGACGCCTCCCGCGCAGGGAGCCTGCGGCCCCGCCCCGCTGCCCACCTCCTTCACCCCGGTGCTGCCCAGCGCGGTGGGCGCGGCCCTGGAGCTGCAGCTGCACGGCGAGAAGACCAAGGTGGCGGAGCTGAGTCGGCGCTGCCAGGACCTGGAGCTGAAGGTGGGCACCTTCGAGAACATCGTGTGCGTGCTGAACCGCGAGGTGGAGCGCACCTCCACCACGCTCGACGCCAGCAACCGCCAACACCGCCTGGACCAGGACAAGATCGAGAGCCTCAGCAACAAGGTACTGGCCCACCCTTCTACCAGTCATGGTCATGGTTAATCTACGTCCGGCTTTATCTCTATTACTAGTGCTAATCCCATAGACCCCATGACGCTTATTATGCTGTATTTTACCTTGTTTTTAATTTTTGGAAAAGAAGAGCAGACAGTCCACCCTCTTTTACGCTATACATTAATTCACCAAAGGTGAATTTCATGCAGACATTCATCCAATGCGAGTCTTCACAAAATGGCAGTATTCACGCTTGCTTGGACTTTACCAATGATTTATCGCTGCTGGCAGAGTGCGAACGTATTTGCAGCCCTGTCCGCGCAGGCAGGCCACACATAATATTAGAGAAGAGGGCCCTGGTTCTCCTTTAAGACCAACGGTCCAGACTGTGCACTCGTTTTAGGTGCGACAGCTGGAGAGAACCGTGGGCCTGAAGGACCTGACCATCGCGGAGATGGAGGGGAGGATGAGGGAGATGTCCGCCGCCACCTTCGACGGCGTCTTTGTCTGGAGGATTTCGGACTTTACCAAGAAGAGGCAGGACGCCATCGCTGGACGAGCCCCGGCTATGTTCTCACCAGGTAAAAATCTTAGCGTCGCATAAGCTAATGCGCCTTTAGCATACATGCTATTATAGTGTATTTCTTAGGTCGAGAATGTCAATTTAGTATTAATAATGCCAAGAACTCAACAATTATTATCGCTGTAAGTATAATGGATTTTATCAGGATGCAGGTGTGTTTTATTGTTCAGTCATGGGTCCCCTCTTTTCCTCAGCTTTTTACACCAGTAAATACGGCTACAAGATGTGCCTGAGGATTTACCTGAATGGGGATGGGACGGGGCGCGGCAGTCACCTGTCCCTGTTCTTCGTGGTGATGCGGGGACTGAGCGACGCTCTGCTCAAGTGGCCCTTTAACCAGAAGGTCAGTCCCACGGCAGGGCGCTTTCTACAGGTGTCAGGGGCCGGACGCTTGTTAAAAGAGGTTAAGTGTACAATAAGGCCTCAAATTTACGTCACAAAAATGAACAAACTGGACCCATCATTGGACATGAATAGTTTGGTGATTGATTTCAGGAATCTCTACCTAGTGTAGGTTTATTATTGAACAAGGAGCAAAGACATTTGGCTTGGATTTGAAAATAGATGTATGGTCAACTGGTCTAAAATGTTAAACACGATGTTAAACAGACAAACATTAAATATCGTAGTCAAGGTGCTATTTGGAAGAAAGAGTTCTGACCGATGCAATGGAAAACGGCCATGACTGATTAAAGGTGATAATGGTCGTGGTGGTGCGGGATGTTGGTAGTCATTTAAATTTTGCTTCAACAGCAACTTTCAACATCCAAGGCACCTATTGGCAGTATTGTAGTTTGTTTCAAAAGCCTTTATTCTTACGGGATATCCAAAAATCAAATTTAAAAGAACAAAAAGTAGAGGGCATTGTTTCAGGAAGCTTCATCAGTGCGATTCACATTTTAAGGCAAATTCCGTTCCCGTTTAGGTAACGCTGATGCTGCTCGACCAGAACAACCGCGAGCACGTCATCGACGCCTTCCGACCCGACGTCACCTCCTCCTCCTTCCAGAGGCCCGTCAGCGAGATGAACATCGCCAGCGGCTGCCCCCTCTTCTGTCCGCTGTCCAAGCTCGACTCCAAGAACTCCTACATCCGCGACGACACCATCTTCATCAAGGCCATCGTGGACCTGACGGGCCTGTAGCCGCGGGACCGCCACCGCCCCCCTTCCCTCTTTTTGTCCGTGCGCGACAAACCGCTGTCACTCGCTGCTCAGCGCTTGCTCTAAAGCCTCCTCGCTCTTCTTGCGCGAGGCGGCAGATGCGCGTGGCGAAGGCCCGCCCGTCACGGCGCAATGTCTGTGCGCCGCGCGACGCAGGCTGTCCTTCACTGTTTGCTGCGTGTAATGATGCTTTCTGTGGCTTTGCTCTGGTTCTCCAGCAGGTGGCGGTGTGGTGCCATTACAACCGCGAGGAGGGTGCGCCCCTAGATCAGAAGCAGGTAGACTTTGTATGTAGTACATAGCCGCTTACCAATATATATTCTTAATTTGCTTCAAAACTGCACAGCCGTTTGTGCACCTCTAGCGCTCCATAGAAAGTTCTTCAAAGAAACGCACGTGGCTGAAGGCCTGTCCTTTCGAGTAAAACCTTTGTGGGAAGGCACAAAGTCAGACGCGTGCTAGGGGCTTGTAAAATACTGTTTTCGTGGTGGAAAATGTCTGTTCCCCTCGTAGGAGGGCTAGGCTGTGCTTGTTGACGTGTTGTAGTTCAGTTAGCCTCATCGATACACTGCCGTTGCAGCAGTCTTCACAGTAAATTAGGAGTAAGACTTTGTCCGCAGTGCGTTCGCCGTTCTGTGTGTTTTTCATGCTTCGGGCACAAACGCGGAATAACCTACCGCTTGACAATTTGTGTGCGCTAACTTAATTTTGAGTGAATTTGCATAGACAGACGTGGAGTTATAATAATAAGACGACGCCCGTTTCTTTGCCCTTTTTCGCGATTAGCCCCCGCTGTTTAGCGATGCCCGGGGGTTTTTCGGACGGTGTGCAACTCAAAGTCTTCTCGCGTTCCCCTTTCCGGGCGGTGCGTGCCTCTGATCTCAAATCCTGTGTTTGGTTTTTTATTTGGTAATTATTTGTAGTGGTGGACATTGCTTTGAATTCCACGAATCAAAGTACAGTATTTGGATTTATTGCGGCCTTGTTGTGGTGTGTTGAAGTGTCTGGTAGTTTATTACGGTCTCCCCTTTATGCGATGTTAGTCTGCATGTTGGATCTGTGGAAGATACACTCAAGTTAGAGACAGATCATTGTTGTTTTTTTCCAGCGAAAACATTGAATTGCAGAGAGAAAACAAGCCGAAAATGGGGCTTCCTGTCGAGGATTAAACCCCTTTGCTATCGATACCCCTTTGCTATCGATTAAACCCCTTTGCTATGTGACCGTGACACGAGAATCAGCCGTTGGTTCATACATGTACAACACTGCTTCTTTCAGTGGAGGAGGCCTGTTGATAAAGGCCTTGGAACGTTCAGGATTTTAGTGATTAGGCCTAAAAAAAATTTCTCCGTAATTTACACATAAAACCAAGTTATAGCTGCAATTGTTTCATGTTAAACAGGCTCATCTGGTTTCCTGAATGTACAGGGCCGGTTCTCGATCTCGGTGTGTGTTCTCTTGTTTGCCGGTGAATACTTCCAAAGGAAAGGCCTATGTCAGTTAGGCCTACACCGAAGATCGCATTAAGTCCAGCCTGTCTTTAAATCAGCCGTGATACATATTGAAACTCTCTGTGCATGGGACGTTTCTCTTGTGAAAATAGCAGATTATTAGCGAAGCTAAACATATTTAATTTCCTTTTCCTTTGAGAACTGGGAAGCTTATAAGCACACTGACTCTATGGCGCTTTTTAAGGTGATTGTGCTGTATTGCTTATTTTGATTAAGCGTAAGCAGATGCGTATGTGTAATATAACGATAAAGCCTATGCACTTTTAACAATTGCCGTATGCCGTCAGTATATAATGCTGTATTTGATAATTATTAATGCTATGTCTATTCAGTTATGATAGATTCTATTAATTAATGATATTGGTACTATTATGCGCTGGTTTAAAAACAGGTTTGGGCTTCTCTGGCAGCAGCAACAATTACACACAGGAGGCCCTCTCGAGAGAACAGGAAGCGTATGACCTCATTCCTTTCTTACGTTTTTTTCCACGAAATTGTTCATCGTACGGCTCACGCTCTTGAACGCAAAATCCGCAAATGCTCTAAAAACATTCGATTGTTCGAAGAGATATACATTTTTCTTAAAAAAATTAAAAAATTAATTAAAAAAAATAAAGTAATTTTGCGTGTTGGTCATTTTGGCCCAAATGATGGCTAAAATAATCTTGTAAATATTGCTACAGATCAAAGAGGGCATTTAATCTGACCTCTTTGATGCCTTGAAATTAACTCTTGAGTAACGAATTTAAGCAAGCATTGACTGAAATTAGTAAAAACAGTGCGTTGTGGTGTTTTGAAGTGAATAAATGTTATGCTTAAACTCTTTACCTTTACCCAAATTCAAGGCTGTAGAGAAAGGGTGATTAGGTTAAAGACACCCCTAAATCATTCCATGAAGTTAACAACAGAATACATGCAACCAAGTGCATTTGCATGTAATGGTCTGTCTGTGATCAGTAGTATTCATGTATTGTCAAAATGTGTTTAAATTTAACGTGTGATACTGTGAATGTGCCAGTTCTACATAAGCTTTTAGTAATCCCATTCTTAACCAGCCAGATAAGATCTGTCTCATAGTAATTCCTTCTGATTGTCTGGTTCAGTCTGCATGTAATTTACAATTGTAACCCTATCTATAAAACGTGATATTTTGGTTGTATTGCTGTATGTCACGGAATCTGTTGTTTCAGTGCTAAACTGACTTGAGTAGCAGTAAAATTAATATGAAGTACACTTAAAGTAAAGTATTTAAGCATGCTAATACATTTAATCATAGGGTACAAAAGTATCCACAGGAATACAAGCTCATTTGTCTTTATAACTTTTCAGATAGCAATCATTTGCTGCCTGTATTATTTAGTGAGTAATGAGGAAGTTTAGCCTGCTGGTATTGCTAATATAGTCTGCTCATATTGTTCATGTTTGTAATCTATGAAAATAAATGTCTTGTACACACCTTTAAAAAAACTGTAGGAGTTCTTGAAGATGCCGGCTTGTTAACTCTTAACCAGTTTATTTTGTTTTGGTATAATTCTCAAACCCCATATACAACTCGTAATGACATGTTCCTGTATTACCTGGCCTTCATTATAAACGTGTTAACCAATCACGTATTAGCGTTTGTATGCGCCACCTGTTTCTTACTCAGTATAGTGTTTTATGTTGTTCGTGTTCATGCTAGCTTTATCCAGGAGAGTCCCATTGATAAATAAATCTTTCAACAGTGTGCTGGCCAATAGATGGCAGCAATAGTTATGGGCTGTTTCCTAGACTGCAGATATGCATGTCCTTGCAGGTATAGGGCAGACCTGAATATTATCTATCCATGTGACTAGGGACACCCACACCCCTCCTTCCCTCTTCACTGCTAGGACAGGCCTAGGATGTGCTGTTCCAGACTTTGAGAAAAATGGAGGGAAAAAGTTTAAATGCCCTGCTGGTCGAGCCAATTGGATTTTATTACACCTCTTGTAACGTATAACATGAGTCTGCCTGGGTAGTGGTATCGGGTTTTCAGTTGCTGATTGGTTGGTGGGTAAAGGTACCTGGGTCACGGGACCAGATTTTCAGTTCCTGATTGGATGGTGGTGCAGAGTTCTGATTGAATGTCAGGCTTTTTAGAGCTTGTGTCAGCGGTTGGAAGGAATTGACATACATGTAAAATGTTTTAAAGCTTGGAGGGCTTGACGAGAAAATCTTGTCTGTTTAATTCTTGAAGGGGCTCATTTCTAATATACTTCTTCAGCTACTGTATTTAAAATACAAGGTTCTCAGTTAAGACAGGCCTTTATAGTGCATGTGTACATTTTTCTTTTTTTTTTTCTTTCTTGCCTTTTGTTTTAAAACATCAATAACATTGAGAAATGTTTGCTTCTAAGTTATGTTTGGTGATGCCAGCAAACGTGTGTGTGTGTGTTTGTCTCTCCCACAGCTAATCCAGTTGTGAGTGTGTGTCTGTTAAATTTATCTTTCGTCATCAGTTTTATATATGTAGTGGTTAGCTGCATTCTCTGCAGAAAAGCACCACGTTTTAGAACTATCTAAACTAAATTTGTCTTCTGAACTGTGAGTGTAAAGTTCAGACTAACAGCCATGTCCACCAGGTTCTACAGTGCCCTGTTGTATTACATGTGATTTATGCCGGTGAATTAATTCCTACACCATTTATCGTTTATCTTTGTGCTGCTTGATTCGAGTGGGTTTTGATTGATTATCTGTGATGGTTTTGAACTTGCTAATTTGCCGTGTTCCGCTCATTTTGGCTACTCATCTTGACTGAATGTATCATTTATAAAAAGACAAACTTCACAGTTGTATAGACTTTTAAATGCATTATACAGAATCTATCTAATGCAAAGACTTAAATTTTGTTCAGATTAATGCATGAATACAAGGAAAATGGCTGTTGAAAAATATTTGTTTAACTGTGTGTGTATTTCAATAAACATTATTAACATTAGCTGAAACTATGTTTGTGTGTCCCACTGTTAAACTTCAGTAAAGAGTCCCGTCCTCATGTGTTTTGTAATGTTTCCAGAGCAGAGTTTATTAAATAGGTAAATTTAATAATCCCGCCCTCTCGAGCTTGGTTTATGGATATTCAAATCTGGACCTCGAATCAAAGTCTGGCCCTGGTTTTCTTTCTCCCAGGTAATTAACTGAACAATTAGTGCAAGTGATTGGCCAGACTGTCTGACTCCCAGGTAAAGGGAGGGTGGAAAACCAGCAGATCTCGGACCTCGAGGACGGTGATTTGAATACCAGGGGTTTAGGCTATACGTGGTGAATGTTCTGGCATAAAATGGCTGCCGTACATCACCCAGGTGGGTGCTACGCTTTCGTGGTAGCTGAGGTGAAGTTCCCACAGATACTGAAAGGCTGTGTAGATGCATTGCATTATTTTCAGTTTCTTTTTCATTTTGAGTCATGTGCTCTCTCATAGGGGGACTTTGACTTGTAACCGCAGGGGGTAGTGGGTGTGGTTGCGATCATTTACTGGGGGGGGTGGGTGGAGATTCTATCTGCATGTGCCAGCTGGCCTGGGACCCCCTAGAGTACCTTCAAGGACCCCCTGTTGGAAGCACAGGCAATCGACCATACAACACAACGCATTGCAGTTCTATTTGTGTAGGTATTCAAGGTTTATTGTATTTAAATATTTCAGCGGGTGGGTGGGGGCATGCCCCCTTAGCCCCCCTAGCCCCCCTTAATCCTCACCCATGTGCAGTATTTTGCGGTGCAATACTCAGATTGTCCACATGGTGGCAGTGTACAGCCGTGGACTGCCCAGATGTTGGAAGGCGCAGAGGTGTATTAAAATAGCACCTGTATTATGATTAACTGCATCCGCGTGTAAGGGAACTGGACCAGAGAGCTTTTATGTGACAGTCGGCCGGTGATTGATTGACACGCAGAAACGGAGCTCGTTTGTGCTATACTCTCTCTCCATCCCACTTATCTTTGCACTTAAGGTTGGTTCTCGCCAAATTCGGCGAGTTGCATCGGTTGGACGCATTCTATTTATTTTCTATGGAGAGGATGCGATGCGATCGCGTGGTGCATGATGGATGTGGCGCGGCGACTCTGGTAGTTCGCTGGTTCTGAATTTGAATAGGATAGATTCCAAACCTTTAGGCAAATAAATGCATCCCCCGTTGCTTGCGAAACTCAGATGAAACGGTCAAAGTAGGCGTTTTGGATCAAATATGAATCAAGATTTACCAACTGCATAGACTATTTCTCGCCTCAAATGTTTTCAGAAATGTATTTTAGTGGACTGTTTAGATGGGATAAAGGCCGCCATATTGTTCCGGTTTGAAAACGGAGGCAAAATGCGTCTAACCAATCAGGTGCCGTTAATGTTCCCTGGTAGGCAACTGAACCCGTCTAATAGCCCCGCCCATGAAACGCACAGTTTGGGGGTCCGGTGCGTCCCCATGCATCGTCGCCAGATTTGGTGAGAAACCACCTAAACGGACGGAGTATGGTGCATCTGCCTCACCTCGATCCTGCTCGCGCTCCCTCAGAAAAGCTCTAGCGTAAAAGAAATTGGGGGTGGGGGCGTTTTGAAAAAGTAGCTATCCGTCTGTGCGGATTTCTTTCAGAGAGCTCATCCAAGCGAGTGTGGTTTTGACCCTGCGCAGGGGGGCGGCACGTCCCCGATTCTGGTCCGGAACGGGTGTGTGACGGGAGGCCAGTGCGTGTGTAAGTTTCGTCACTGATGGATGGCGGTAGCTGAAAAAACCTTTTCTGTCCACTCACAATGGGCCCTCTTGTCATTTTCACCCTAAATGCCCTAAGATTTATTACGCCTCTGCGTCTCTGCCGCTGTGGGTAGCCGCCATCCCGACAGGCGAATACGGCGGGTTGTGACAGCGCGCACAAAGGAGGGTCTATATAAATGTGTGCCCTCCAAAAAAAAAACATCTGTTTAAAATATAGGCTACTCTCGTTATGACCTGGCCCTCTGTGATCTGCAACATGTTTCCGATCTCAGCGACCAGCTCATTCAATTCGTGCCGAACATGATTGAGTGGTCGCGGCTTTTTGACGGATGCTGATTAAAACCAGAGCTGGGGGTTACCGTATAGGTCTACATTTACGTCGCCATCTGAACCGTCAGAATGGGAGCAAGCGGAAATCTAACACAGAGAAGTAGCCTAGCCTACGGTTTCAGCTACAAATAACAGTGTAGGCTGCGTTCATAGCGCCCTATCCGTAACTCGACCGGTGTCATGACTGTGACCGCCACGCTACGGATAGTGGGTTACACACTTCTTTTTTTTAGCCAGTCTGTGTAGTCTGCCTCGAGGGATGTGTCCTTATCCAGCTTTCTCTGTAAACCCGATTGTGTAATGCTAATGGACGTGCCGTTCAGTTCCATTTAAAGAAGCTCAGTGGGGTTCCTTTATTCAGAATTCTGCCCCTTGTTGTGTGGAAGCTCTCACTGAGGCCTTGCGCCCTGACGTTTCTCCGCAAGGATGTAAGGAAATTACCGACACGCACGCACGTCTGGAGATTGTGGACGGAGATAGAAGCCATTTGTGAACCATTAAACCGTGTGTAGCCTCTAGGAAAGAGGTAGTGGAAACCTGGACAAGTAGCACATTGTAAGGTCTTTCGGCAGTTGGGCCATTAATCTTGATCAAATGATTTTGAAAACCCCAAATTAATTATTTCTCTAATGAGGTATGTAGCTACATTACCCTGACTGCTTTGCGCTCACAGTGACAGTCGACCATTCGGTAGGATACATTGCCTCACACCGGGTGTGCATTTGACAGTCATTTCATTAAGACATGCTGTAAATTAGTATTGGGTTCATTTTAAGTATTTTATCTTGGGCATGTAGTCCAGGGATGACATGGCTTTTTTTTTCTCTTTCATCTTTTTTTATTTCCACCCAATCTGTATAATTCCCACCCCAATCCGGAATGTGCACCCGTCTGCAACCACAGCCGTGTTCCATGTGTGAACCACCCTGCCAATTCCGGAGAGCTGGTTCTCCTCCAAAATCAAATAAAAAAAATCTAATCAAAATGTATTTATATAGTGCATTTCACAAACAATTTTCACAATACACTTCACAGAAAACCCTGGCCTAAACCCCCACAAGAGCAAGCCAAAGGCAACAGCGGCAAGGAAAAACTCTTCTGAAATATGTGGTGTCAGCAGCTGCTTTTTTTTGAGTCACAGACCGCAGCTAAGCTCACATAGAGCGGTGTCGGAGGAGGGACCTTTTCATGTGCGGCTTTGTAGACTTAAGCTGGGTGCGCATTACACAGCTTTTACAACCGTAAACGACCAGGAAAAGATTGAGCAGCGCACATTTAACAACTTGGTGAACTCACATTTGCAGATTTTCAGTCTCTTCTGTGGCACACACATAACAATAGCTGAGAATAGATTGGACGCAGTTTTCTTGTGGGAACTTGATTTTTCTGGGTAGCCTACACCTGCACTCGCAAGAATTTCTTTTTTCCCCCAGATATTTCGAAACCAAAACAAACATGGAGCCCATACAGCTTGCAACTTTGTCAGTTTTGTGGTGGTAACTTGCAGAGTTCACATTGTACAGACGCCCATGTGTCTACCATATCCCCTCCCCTTCATTCCGCAAACTCAATTTTCATTGGCTATTGAAAATTCCCGTTGCGATTGAGTCATTGACGGGCAAAAACCCCTTTATACAAAGACTAACCCCGATAAAATCAAACATGTTTGATAAAATCTTGACGTTGCTGACTGGAATCGCATGAGAGAGATTTCAGTCTTTCCCACACACATAACGATTACAGCTGCGACTTTACAGCATGACTAGCCTGGACTGCCCTGGACTACCACAGACTCTGCCCGATCTCAAATTGTTGCCAAATCGAGAAAACAAATAGTGTAATGTGTCCCCAGCTTAACAAGCGCTCAATCGGCCAGTGGGAGTGGCCCAAGGGCAATGACCTACGTCGCCTTGTCCGACTGAATCCTCCCATACCCAGGGCGATGTAGGCGCCAATTGTGCGTCGCCCTGTGGAGCTACCGGCCACAGTTGGCACTGGCGTGGTCCAGATTCGATCCAAGGCCGTGGGACTTATCCCTTCTCCATGTTTTCTATGCAGCGATGTAGAGAGCATGCTGAAAGAGTGCAAGTGTGTGTGTGTGTGTGTGTGTGTGTGTGTGTGCGCACGTGTGTGTGTGTGTGTGTAGAGGGGTGTACTACGAAGCGAGATTAAGGGGATAGCGAGCTAAATTAAGCTTCAACCCTGAGTTTTCTGTATCACGAAGCCGAGTCACTTTTAATCGGGGTATATTGCCATTGTTAGGCTCGTTGTTGCAGACACTGCCCGTTTTATGGGAACGCGCACGTACCTTGATTAATAAAGCCCGTGTTCACTTAACAAGTTGATAACCACGTTCGTAGTACCGGTTAAGCCAGATTGCGGTGGTTAGGCTTTCTGAAGCCAGCTAACGCAAAGAAACCCCTGGCTATGTTAAGCTTCCTTCATAGTATAACCCCCAGGTTCATCTATTTCTATTTTTTCCCAAGCATTCAAATCTTTCCACATTCCACGTGTATCCGTGCGTGGTAAAAGTTCCCAGTGCTGCTGATAATGTCCCATTTGACTAGCCTTGTTACACCTGTGCGTGAGTTCATTCTTCTGACAGCTGTGGACAACAGACGGCGAGATCAGTCTAATTGGAAATTCAAGTCAGGCTTTGGGTTTTTGAAATACAGTCAACAATCAATTGAGTGTGTGATTGCAGCCGTGTGATTGGTTTGGATCTAAGGACTCCTACAGATAATTTGCCAGCACAGTTCTGAAATGTTAAGACATGAGTAATGCTCGCAGAACACAATCCATCCATTCTCACAGTAATGACTTGCTCTTAAATAACTGACCCCAGGATGTGATGGATATTTTTTCAGTAGTGAATTTCTGCTCTTTTACAGTATACTCAGTGCAAGAGAACAGGAACATTACACAGTACTGAGTTTCCTTCAAAGCTGTCCCCATAACACCATTGCAATACGGGAATGGTGATGAGAGAAGACGGCAGTGAGAGGTGACTAGGTGTAATGGAGCCTGTAAGGAGCGTTGTGATTGAGAGCAAATAAGAGGAGGACATTTCTTAGTTATAAAATATGTCAGATATTAGAAAGAAATGGCTGTGACTGGTGGAAGAACCAGTGGTGGCTCTCGCTCACAGATGCAGTGACTGACTCACTGAGTCACTGAATGAACAGCTGCCCCAGAGTAAAGGTGGTTACAGGGTGTTGAAAACAGGGAGCAGATGCACACGCATTATCTGAGGACCTTTCGTAGACGAGCGTACTCGAAGCATACCGAAAGTGTACCAATCCCCTTTTGAGACAACATTTCTCATACTTTTTGCAAATTGCAAACAGTGGCGACTGATGGGCTCTAAAGTTTTGTCCTATGAGAGTAGTTAAGCATGTGTTTGTATTGATCAATGATTTGGTGTAGCAGGTGAGGGCTGATCTTTGGACAGGCCTCTGCCCTCCCTGACCGGACATCTAGGTGCCATAAGGTATCGGGCATGACTAATAGCGTGTGTTGTTGATGAACACAAAAGCAGATGTCATTCTGGAACAAAGAATATACCCTCACAGATAATATGGACATGTGCGTCAGGTCAAGGCCTCTGAGGGTATTTAATCCTGATTAGACGGCCAGTGTGTTGACGGTCGCTGTACCGCAAACCTTTGCTGGGTTTCAGTGATCTTCCCGCTAGCCGGCGTGACATACAATAAACTTTTACTTTCTCTAGGACAGTGTTTGTTGTGTTGGTGAGTTCCTGCATTGTCCTGACTTTGATTAAAAGAAAGAAGCTGGGTCCTAATACGTCATTAATGGAGGAATACTACAGGACTAAGAAGGTACGCTCGTTGGCAAAATAACAGGTCCATGTAGACACAAAGAACGACGTGTGCGGATCTCCTCTCAGGGTCCATTGTGATGTAATTTAGGTCCGTGCGGACCCTGTGGACATCTGTCCGCTTTCTTTTTTTGGCGACTCTAAAATGGCCTTTAAGTGCAGTTCCTCGTTTTACCACAAGCTCATGAATTGGCGGGAGATTGCAGTGCCCTCCGAGCCTGTTGTTACTCACATCAACACACCCCCAAACAAACAAGCCCAGTGGAAAGTCAATACGGTTGATGAAAATGACTATTTTCCCTTTCAAGGCTGGTGAAATGATTCTTACGTCTTTCTCTCTCATGCACATGCACATAAATTGAAAAATAAATATTTCTCGGAACAGGAGACAGGCCTCAACCCTTTATTGAATATATATAAAAATAACAGGAAATATTGCTGACCACGGATGATAATTCTCCCACGTATATTAGATGTGCTCTATGCAGGTGATCGATCAGTCAGGGAAAGGTTGGACAGACCTCAGTGAACAATGTGGCCCCGTAGTTTCTGTACATTAGTTCTGCATTGGTTTGAGGTTAATACACAGAGCCCATCCCTGGTGAGAGTCTAGTACTGCTCCAGGGGGTAGTAAGTGTGACTTCCTTGATCCAGATGCCGGACCTTTGAAGGCTGGTGTTGATGAATTTTCCACCTTTTTTTCCTCATTTCTTGCTTTGGCTCATCAGCAGTTTTCGTACGGTGAAAATTCTATAGGCCACGTCTCTTAAAATGCCCAAAGAATATTTTCCTGAACTAAAAAAATATTAGAGCCCCCATTTTCCATATTTATTTAGTTTTTTTTTTGGGTGGAAGTGCCCCTGTCAAAGAAACATTCC
Organism: Synaphobranchus kaupii; assembly: GCA_029718625.1. Classification (NCBI taxonomy): domain Eukaryota; kingdom Metazoa; phylum Chordata; class Actinopteri; order Anguilliformes; family Synaphobranchidae; genus Synaphobranchus; species Synaphobranchus kaupii. Next base: position 8,828,184 of record CM056376.1, read on the forward strand.
TTCATTACAATAAATAAAAAGTTAAAGTGAATGGGCAAAAATGAAAAATTGACGTGACAAGAAGCGAATATAGAGGGCTGATTCATCCCCGCAGGAGACTGACTGACCCGGCAGCTTCCTGCGTTCGGGACAGGTATTGGGACAGGACCAAGAGAAACATGGCCCACCTCTGAGCGTGTGAACTGCCGCAGAGAGAGGGAGAGGGCCAGGCATAGCGAGATGAATGGCCTTCCCAGAATGCATCTCTTCTGGGATTAAATCTCTGCACACATGGTTCACTTCACCAGTAGGCCGTTTGTACATCGGCAGCATCCAGGCAGGCTCACAAAAATTACCTCAGCCTCAGTGAGCTCTCTGGCCAATAGGCTGGAATTAATACTTTGCAAAGCAGTGTGGGTACTTTTTAAAGATAATAGGAAAATTAATGTGGGATTCTGCTGACAGTGGTCCACTATTTGAGTCATTTACATGTCTAATTGAAGTGAATCAGTCCCCCTTTATATCAAGTTTCTATTTATTAATCATTAGTAAAACATCAACCGTTGCTATTAATGCGATTATTATGTTGCCCTAAAATAGATTGAAATCACCATCTGTATGTATCTTGGCTGAAATTAATGTTAATGTTTCAGTTATTAACTTATTAAAGGGACATCAGTATAAACTGTTACAATAAAGTCTACAGAATGCATTGTGAAACACTTTGTGATGTGATGTTTCTATGGTGTCTTCCCTATGAGGTCAGGTTATGATTGGCCCTGCAATGGCAGGGTGGAATGTGGAAAGATTTGAATGCTTGGGAAAACAGAAACAGAGGAATATTATGGGGAGTGTCCGTTTGTTTAATTTATACTGGTTGCTAGTCATATTGTTTCTGGTTGCTGTTAACAATGAAATCCAGTTATTTATGAAGCCTTATACTGAATTATGACAGGACAGTAATTTAATTGTTTATTTGACTTTGTTTTGTTTTCATTAGATGGTCTGTCATGTTTGGTTGCAAAGACCAAAAGCTGAGATTTTTTTTCCCCCTGTGGGAAGTGTGGCTTCCCACTCCCCTCTTGGGAACGTCACTGAGTTCCCGTTTTGCCGAAGACCTCTGATTAAGGCCACAGTGGTCTGTACAGTGACTTAAGCAGGCAGCTTACACATCTTTCTTAGGGAGCTTTCTAAGAGCTAGGGTTCTTGGTAAGGCTTTTATACTGCTTCCTTGTGAATTAAGCGTTAATATGACATTCCAGTTAATCAGATGAATGAAATGGGACCCCCCCCCCCCCCCCACACACACATTTCTACCCCATAATCCCCAGATGTTCATGTTAGTGTGACTGCTTTCTTCATCTAATATCACCTGATGAAATTTTATTAAAGTCTATTCAACTGCAATATGCTTTTTCTTTTCAGTAGTTTCCGGAATTAATGGAAAATGTAGGTACAGAATAAATAAAAAACTGGAAACATCTTATACTGATGTTAGATGGCATAGAGGCCTTTGAAATGCACTTGCATATTTTATTCTAATATTAAATAGTTCTAATTGATTGCAATTTTTAATGCATTCCCTAATTTTTTGACAGCTGCATTTTGATGGTACATATTGAATTGGCGTCAATGTAAGGCAGCCTTTGGTTATTACAGTTGTATGCAAAAGTGTCTTTAAGTGAATAGAAGCTGATCTGACCTCTACATGGTACAAAATTAAACATGATATCTTTATGCAAATATGAATATATGATCACTACAGTATATTTGCATTTATTACATATTCAAAAGAATACGCTAAAGTGAAAATGCTTATGCAAGTTTGGGCATCCTGTCAGTTACCTCCTTAGGCAGATCTATAAAACATTTCTTGCAGCGAGCTAAGTCTTTCTGTTCTTGCTTTTGTAATCTTTTCATACTCTTTCTTGCAGAGCTCTTTTACCTCTCTAGCTCTTCCAGTAATACTTGTAGTTGTCCATTGCATGTTTGAGATCTCCCCACAGATTTTCATATAATAATAATGTTGAAGTGTGGAGGTCGTGGCGGCCGTTCCAAAACATTCAACTTTCTTTCTTGTAAATACCTTGTGGTTGAGCTTGAAGTATGCTTGGGATGGAAAAGATTACTTAAAGATTAATTTGTCGCCAAGTTTGAGCTTTCTGGAGGAAGGTATGCCGGGTTTTAGATAAAATGTATTTCCTGGTGCTTTCTGGACCTTTTCCGCACCATATTTCACCGTACATATGACACCCTTTTCAACATGAGTTGTCCTTCTCCCGATGTCAAACCCACTGCTGGTCTTTGATTGGAACTAGATTTCTCTATTTGGCGTTTGAAGAAGGACACTTACGATGAAAAAGAGAGCCATCAAAGATCCGCTATGCGTATTTTACTAAGTGAGGAGGTTGTTTTGCATCTATGGGTCTTATACTCTTATATTGTTATGCATACTTGTATTATTATATGTACATTATATGAATTAAATAAATAACACAAGTAGTATTTTAATTATTGGCATGGAATACCTCTTTTTCAAACTGGGTTTTGATGCAGGCATAGACGTAACTTTACCTCTGACACGGGTTTGATTAACAGGATCCCCTTGCCTGCAGTGATCTCACTAAGTCTGTTGCCATGGCGTTTGTGTTCCTGTCACGCTCCGGTTTCCTGCTGGCCGTTCCCGGCGAGAGGCAAGGACGCCCGCGAGGAAGCCTCTCGAGTTTCTTACAAGAGAAGCACACAAAGCCCCCCCCCCCCCTCCCTCAGGTGCGTAAGCGGAGCTGATTTATTTCCCAGGTGGAGACGCACACGTTGCGCCGCGCGCGCTCTCTCCTAAAGCTAGCCCACGCGCGCCAGCCCAGCCCCTTTCTGCGTGCGCGTTTGTGTTGTATTTGGAGGGGAGCGCGTAAGAGGATCCATTGGGTCCGGCGATGCGAGGAGCGAGGGTGGGCCGGAACGCGGCGAGCGCACTGCGGGAGGCGCTAGGATAAGGATCGCTTCTGCGCGACGGCGGCTGTTACACAGCTCACGGGAAACTCGGGAGGAGGTGCGGCGGTCGCAGTGCTCCCTGCGGCCCGCCTTTCAGCAGCAATGCCAAAAAAGAAAACGCCGCACCGCGTGAATCTTAGAGCCCCATTTTAAACATACAAGATCTGAAGGGCTACCACGACCTTTGACCCCTCCTCCCCCCAAGGCACGGCCACTTATCATTTTCTTCCTCGGATTGAAAAAACAGAGAGACAGACACAGATATGCTGTATGGCCATAAAATTATGTCAGTTTTGAATTATTCTCAAGACCCTAATAGATGGGACAGATTTTGAACTGTGGGATAAAATGTAATACTCATGTTATCCTAAGAGCCCCCTAAAATTCAGTCGCTGCAGAACTGAGCGCAAAACGTCGTCATAAAATGTAAATGGTGGTTATGCTGCTGAGTTTGGCTCGGGAAAAAGGAGCGCACGCATATTCCTTGGCCCTTCTCATGCTATACCCTTTCAAAACTGTTTTATTTTGGTTTATGTCTTTGTCGTATATATTCACTGTCACGCTTTAAAAGGCAGTTTAGTGGATTGCAGTGGGGAATGAGTGTTCTCTACCTACTCACCAGATGCCTACAAGTTACTATCGCTGCCATTTGAGATGGAAGCCCCTCTCCTTCAATCATCAGTAGCTCTCCTCTCAGTACACTCTGTGGCCTGTAATGTGGAAAATGCGTATTTACTGGCTCACGGGCGCGTTTTGAATGAGCGTCTGTTTATGGGTTTGGGCGTGGGTGGCAAGCGGTGAGGCGAGAGCGCAGTGTAATCGCTGATTTCATGAAACGGGCGGAAAGGAGGAACATACTGATGTAGCACAAAGAAGAATTATCAACGCTATATCTCGTGCATGCAAATGGCTGAAATACTTTTACCTCCACGAACATCTACTTAAACATTTTTTTAGGGTTTCAAGCAGAAGCAGACAAAAAGTGTGTACTGGTGTGTGTCTGTCTGTGTGTGTGGGTGTGTGTCTGTGTGTGTGTGCAAGCATGTGTGTGTCCTAATTTTCTTTCCCGTGTCCATGTGAAAGGAATGTATGTATTGGTATTTCCTCTTCCTCCTAGTGGCTTTGCTGTCGTTTACAGCAGCGCTACTAAATGTCCAAGTGGAAAGCTTTGGTGAAGGGAAAAGGGAGTCACCACCACACCGAGGGATGGGTTTTGATTGGGCAGGACTTCAGATGAATTTTGCAGGGCTGAGGTCACTCTGACCCGCTCTCGGCTCGGGTCCCGGGCCTGTGGTTACCTCTGTGTGTGGTGTGTGCCGTCGTCCTAATTCAGAGCGTTAGTCAGACACTCTAGCGCTGCTCTCCGACGTCTGGTTGCCACATTACATCTGGCGCGGGTGGGGTGGGGCGGGGAGTACTTTTCAAGCTACTGTAAGCGATGTTTGCCCCACTTCCTTCCACATCCCGTCAGCGAGCCCGATGATGTCATGCTCATGATGGTAAGTGCTTTTCAGCGCTCGTCCGTCTGTCTGTCAGCCCACACATTTTCTCACGCAGGCTATTTTAACGCATCGAGCAGTCCACCACTGCGGTAGCCAGTGTCCATTCATATTATCTTCAGTGCTAGGGAAAAGTTTATCTGCTTGTATAGTTCAGTGGAAAACCGTAATATGGTCAAATATGGTGTTCTATTGTTCAGTGAGAGTCAGCGTTTATTTCATGAATAGGACCTCTCAAGTGCTTTCTTTTGTATGTGGAGGGAAAACCACTGGCTTCACAGTCTGGAGGTGTGCTGTTGTCCAAAAACCCCGGAAAGTGTTTTGTAAGACACACAAAGCCGGAACAAACGAGTCTTGTTTGGGGGAGGTTGGGGGTGGGAGAATGAGGCTTTCTTCATCTAACAAAAGAATGAGCAGACTCTCATATGTTATCCGTGATTTGACCTGATCATTATGTTTTGCTGTGGAGTGCAAAACAAGTCAATGATTGACAGTTTGTTATAGCTCCACCCACCATGGGATTCATGAAACTTCTCCTACCACTGTGATACTCAGTGTGCATTTGGTATCTGCAGACCAAAATTTCCCCTACATGTTCCACATAAAAAATAAATAAATACATGAACAAAAATATTTTTTAAAACCTTGTTAAAATATTATAAATATTTATTTTGAGGTTAAACTATAGATTTTTTTTTAAAATAGGGCAGCAGGCAGCCTGATGGCCTTTAAATACATCTTTACTAAAGCCTCCAGTACTGGAGCTAATTGGCCATTACTGTAAGTGTGCGATGAGAGACCACAGCTCTTTGTTGGAGGTGTTGTGGATGTTGCTCCAGGGGCAACAGAGGAGGGGAGAGCGCACTAGAGCATGACTGCACTCAACCCCCCCAAACACCCCACCTCCCTCCCCCCTCACACTACATTTCCTACATAGTGTCATTTTATGGGCTACTATGACCTGCCCCAGGCACCATAATAACAAAGATTACATCCTTTGACTAATGTTTACAACAGCTCTGTCACAAGAGCTTGTGTGCACCACTCATACATGGTCCAGAATGGGCCCGCCCTGCATGAGAGCTTGTGTGCACCACTCATACATGGTCCAGAATGGGTCCGCCCTGCATGAGAGCTTGTGTGCACCACTCATACATGGTCCAGAATGGGTCCGCCCTGCATGAGAGCTTGTGTGCACCACTCATACATGGTCCAGAATGGGTCCGCCCTGCATGAGAGCTTGTGTGCACCACTCATACATGGTCCAGAATGGGTCCGCCCTGCAGGAGTGCTTGTGTGCACCACTCATACATGGTCCAGAATGGGCCCGCCCTGCATGAGAGCTTGTGTGCACCACTCATGCATGGTCCAGAATGGGTCCGCGCTGCAGGAGAGCTTGTGTGCACCACTCATACATGGTCCAGAACGGGCCCGCCCTGCAGGAGAGCTTGTGTGCACCACTCATATATGGTCCAGAATGGGCCCGCCCTGCAGGAGAGACTTGGCTATTTCAGAACCGGACCAAGAGCCCCACATTCACCCACAGTACAGCTGTGACTATTGTGGACCGGCCAGAACCCCTGTGTCACCCAGAGTTTAACGGAAGATTTAGAACCGACTGTGCGCACGCTTCTAGATCTACAGCTATATCCACTGCCAGCATTAAATGCAGTGTTTTATTTCGTTACTCGTCCGGAACAGATATACACATATGATTTCTGGATCTGTGTATTCATATGTCCCCATCATAAGCATTGAAATATGGCTCAAAGTTTCTGCCCGATTCATCCTCAGCCGCGTGGACGTCTGCCTGAAATGCCAAGTGATGGCCATCTTGCGGTTATGATCTGTGTAGAAATGCCAGGATATTTTGAGCTGAGTGTATGCTTCTCACAACTCTTAAATGTCTTCAGCAAGAGTGCTTCAGCAAGGCAGATTATCAAGAGATTATTGTGGTCAAATTACAGTACAATTCTGTATGATTCACAATGCTGAGATTTCAGCGTCTTAATGGATAAAGTGGGTCCTTCTTGGATATGCGCAGGATATGTTGGAAATTAAAAGAGACTGCGAAGGTTGCTCTTCACCACAAGAGGGCGTGTGTCTCAAGCTTTCAGGAACCAATATTCAACATATTCCTGTTTTGAGAGCCAAATGTACTCCAGATGAAGGGAATATTTGGAAAACCGCTCTCTATCTCCTTACACTCCATGCTCTTCAGTTCACTCTTCCCCATTATTTACTATGGTAAAAGTATGGTAAAATAGTTCTGAAGTTAGTCAGTCAGGGACTTGCATAGATTAAATGAATCCGCTGATTGTTGAACATTATTAAATCCATCCACTTTCATTAATATATTACTGCTAACATATAGACGTACAGTGAAAGTAAACCTTACATTTTACAATGTCTGAATATCAATTGGGGAACTATAAACTGCCTTTTAAAATAACTGCCCTGTTAAATTCTGTTCCCAATTCAGGTTATTCTTAGAATGTCCTAATGACGCCTTGTCCAAAATCTGGAAAAACAGTCTTTTAGAAAAGCAGGTGGCAAGAGGTCCGTTTGGGGTTCCAGTCAGAGGTCACTTCCTGGATTTCCCTGGTGTCTCCTGCACTGTGCCCACGCTTCCTGGCAGGGGAAGGATGACCCTCCCAACAGGAAGAGAACCATCGATGGACTCTCCTGGGAGCTGCATTCCTATTGGGCAGGTAGGGGTGGGCCGGCAAACACACCTTCATGGGGGTGTCAGTGGACATGGGGGATGTGGGGGGTGGGGTGTTGGAGCTGGGGTCATGGTTTGGGAGACGGAAAAAGCCTGAAACGCAAAGCTTAGTCTCTTGTGTTGAGGCATAACCTAGTCCTTCTCTGTGGGCCCAGAACCACATATCAGAGCCATTGAGTAACAATAACTAACAATATTTCCTGAGACACCATCACCAATCCAGCTGAGAAATAAGCCACTGAAAAAGGATGTCTACAACATTTTGTTTACACACTTGCTGATGATACACATAGAATGAGGTCTCTCTCCTCCACACTGCCAGAACCTCCCACTCCTTTAAGAATAGCAAATTGTACTTTGGGGTGAATTTATGAATTAGGTAGTTTTGAAGAATTATTTAAGGAGAAAATGGCAGCTGATGGTACATAACCCAACAATCCCTTCCAGCTTTGAACAATCTTTGAACTTTCATTGGTTGAATCAGAAATCGACCAATGAATGAAGGCTATGCTAAAAGTTATTGCGGTTCTTGGCCCACAGAGTTTGGCTATGTTATGACTCAGTGTTGCTGCCTAGCATTACATTCCAGGCCACATCCAGATTCCCACCACAGAAATGGCTGCAGTACCTTAACACACGATTATTCAACCTTCATGGTGTGATGGCTTCACTGTCATTTTGTATACATTTTTATACAGTTGCACTCAAAATTATTCAACCCCCTTCACTTTTTGCACACTTTATTGTGTTGTAGATTTAATTTTAAATGGATAAAATTGCCATTTTTGCCCATCAATCTACACTCAATAACCCATAATGACAAAGTGAAAACATGTTTTTAGACATTTTTGCAAATGTATTAAAAATCAAAAACTGAAATCTCTCATGTGCATAAGTATTCAAACCCTTTGCTTTAATGTATTTTTAAAGTATCATATTTCATATTTGGTCGCATATCCTTTGCATGCTGTTACTTCCTGAAGTCTGTGACCCATCAACATCAAAAGACTCTCAATATCTTATTTTCAGGTACTGTTACAAGCGATACTATAACCTCTCTGCATTTCAATGGATCTCTATGGGAATTGGGGGGTGAGACTAGATTCAGCTGTAAATTAAGCTGGTACAGTATGGAACACATGGCTGGCTAAATGGCTGTAAGTTATCAAGGGTCTAAGGTATCAAACAAGCCCCAAACCATCACTCTGTTGCCAGATATGGAGTAGATATGGATCACTTTAAGGGTTTCTTCTCCTTACGTTTTTCCCTATAGAGCTCTATAGGAAAATAATTTTGACTGCAACTTTCATTCAATTTTCCATAGAAGCTGTCCTTTTAGGTGAATATAATTTACACTGCATATGACATCTTATAATACTTCACTTTACAATGACAGTGTCTAAAAGTACTGCCAGAAATCACCATTGTGGCTTTTCGATTATCTGTCTCTGTTAGCATCAAGATGTATGTGTCTTTGTAATCAGCATATTTCTACCTTTAATCTCAGCATGGCCCTGTCAAAAACTATGGACATGTTCAGCAAAAAGAGTGGTGGGAGAATGAAGGTTCATTAATCTAATGGATCTGCACAGCAAACCACAAGCTCAGAAAAAGGTTAGAAAAAGGTTCCTAAGAAGTTACAAACGCTTGTCACTGGGGTGGTACCCTATAGGTACATAGAATTGTACCCCTAGCCCAGCAATACATAATTAATTTGTACCTTTTGTTCTTGTAAAATGTACTCATTAGTACCCAAATAGAACATTATTGTACTTTCATGGTATATTTGTTCTTTATAGGGCAAAAATGTTCCTTATAGAGCAAAAATAATGATCAAATCACAGAGTCACTGATAGCATATGCAAGTCTGCCGATTCTTATGTTTCGTGAAGCCTCATTCTCGATAAGCAAAAAGGTGGTGGCTTTAGCTTTGCTGACAGTAACCAGATAGCGTGTACCTTATCTCAACATGTGCAGAAAGTGAGAACATGTAGTCTGTAAGGAGGAATTAGAATCACAGCGATTGTAGCGGACGCATTCTGGGATGCATCCTGAAACCATCACACGTCTACTGAAAATGAAAGTAATGCGTTGCTACTATATACGATCAAGTTTCCACGAAGAAACTGACAACGATAGCAGTCTTAGACAACAGTATAAATCACATGGAATTTGTTCCAAGAAGGGTCAACCTGTGTCACTCGCAATTTTAATGAGAAAAAGAGGGAAGAAAACAGAGCTTGCTAAACGCTCGTGGAAAAAACACTTCATGAATCATGATCATGTTTGAAGTAAGGTGCGAGAGGGATGAGACGTCTCTGAAATTAGAAGAGGAGCTGCAGGGACACTTCACGGGTCGAGGGCGTGAGTTGCATTGCGACGCTGCTGTGGTTAAAATGAGGGGCTTCCATTTTCATTTGGCGCTCAGGTGACCGGCACGCGACAGACTCCCGGGGTGCTGGACCGGGACAGTCCATCCCACGGAAGGCTCAATTTATGAGCCCCGTTCCACCCGGCCCTTGCATCCATCTCAGTGGTCATCATGGTCCACCGTTTATGAGCCTGGCCGCGCGTGCGGGAAAGGATGGTCACGCCGGGAGAGGGCCACGAGCGGTAAAATGCAAACGCTCTCTCTCTCTCTCGCTCTCCGGTGAAACAGAGCTCCAGCCGCCAGAGAGATTGCTTGTCCGCTGAGACATTGCCACTTGATGTGCATACGTTCTGTGCAGTAAAAAAGAGCAGCCATTGCTGGTGTGAGTGTACAGTCTGCTTTTGCCTGCCAAATGCATTAATGTCAAACAAATGTCATGCAGCAGGCTCCAAAGTGGAAAAGAAAATATCTGCACAAAAAAAATAAATAAATAAAAATTGTGCTTTTCGAGTATTTTTTCTTCCCTGTAAGATTAAAATGTCCAACAGCTTTTCAATCAGTAGAACAAGTATGCTTTTATTACTTAAACCTTCCTTGACAATTCAAAGCTTGTGGTTTCTAAAAACAAGGCATTCCGCGCTCAACTGATCACTCAGAAACCTTTTCGTTCCACTCATTGTACGTGACAAGCCGAGGCAGATTTCAGCGTGGCTCATGGTAGTGGCCAACATCGTTTATTAAAGTTAACCTGGAATTCGCTGATGCAAAACTGTTTAAGGTGCATGGCATGTGGTCCTTCAGTTCTCCTGTAAGTAGTGAGGGGAAAATTAGGCTTTGAGACATAAATGTGGGTGGAGCTACAATGCGCTATCAGTAACTTGTTGTTTTTAACCAATCCTTGTGTTTTGATGTGAAAAGCAAAACCCTGTGATTGGTTCAAACAGGTCAGTGATTGACAGCTCATTGTAGCTACACCTGTTACAGGGTTCACTATCTGTAAGCAATGAGTTGCCCTTTAATCGAGTTCTCCAAGCATGGGAAAAAAATCTATCTATCATAATGCTAAGCAGCGATTAGAGCTTCACACTAGAAGGATTAAGTTTCGGGAAGCCACAAAGGGGATATAAAATTCACAATTTATTTCTACCACGTTTTATATTGTCATATACACCCCTGGGCAACAATAAAACTTTGCAGCTTACACCACATTGTGACATGAGAGGTTATTAAAGGTTCTTCTGAAAATCCCGAAACGGCTCCCAAACCATCTGCAATCTAAACCGCTGGAGAAACTACGTATTTACTTCAGGGAAGCTTGGGAAGAGTAACCTCGATACTCAGTACTGCACATAATAACGCATTGATAAAGTTAACATAAATTGTTCTGAACAGCCAGGCTTTAAGGTCCAGTATAGGTTGTTCATATTTTCAGTCACAACGCTAGACACAGAAGAAAAGACGGATGTTTCTCATTGGCTGTGGGACGTGTCCAGCCACCCCCGAACATGTATGTATCTCTCCTAGTTATAGGCTATGTGCCTCAGAGGCGCGCCAGTGATGCCCAGGGGTGCGGGGGGCTTGCTCTCACGCTCTCACTCTCTCTGTCTTACTATTTCTGGATCTCAGCCTCTGCAATATAAACAGGAACCACTTGCTCGATAACTTATGGAAAAGTAAATCATTCAAATTTCTTCCGATATTTTAAAGTGATGACATTTGGGGTAATCGCAGCCCTCATCATCAGAATGCATATTTTTCACTTTCTGCCTCTCAAATTCTCCCTCTGTCTCGGGCTGTTTTTCCTCCCTTACTGTTCCCTTTGTTTTCCTATCTCTCGTTCTCTGGTCTAGTTGTTCCCCTTGTCTGTTCTTTATCCCTTCATCATCCCTTTCTCACTCTCTCTCTCTCTCTCTCCCATCCTCTTGCTCGTGGGAAGCATAATTGAGAATACTCACTGTGTAACATGGAGAGAGCTGCTTTGCAAGACGTCTCAGTGAGACTCGGAGAACTGACAGCCAGAAAAAACATAATTAGGAGACAGACAGGCCTCCCCACGGCCTACACAATACTAACCTGGCAGCTTTGTATTGTTATTGCTGGGTCCAACGTTAGGCGACACACACTGAACACACTATTACTGCTTAGTTGTGGGAAATTCACCATTAGGGAGCTATACATTTGTTTCAGTTTTGATTTGAGGTACAGGAGTCCCCCCCGCAAGACTCAAAGACACCACAATGCAACATTCTTACATTGTTTTTGTTGCAATTGGTCCCCTTTTTTTGGGGTAACATACAAATAGAATCAATGTTTTTAAAAATAGTTTTTACCACTGGAATAGGTATAAATACAATCAATAAACAATAAACCCAATAAAATACCATAACAATTCATAACCATAAAAAACATTAAATCATTAAGAGCAATAAAAACAATCAAAATACTCATAAAACCAAAAATATACATGAATAAAATTTAGGTATGAATGGAAAAATTCCATTTCACATTCACAACCTGTAGAATTTTATCCATCCCCTACCAGACCTCCTCTTGGGTAAAAGTTGGGGAGATGAAGACTGGGCTGGGGGGTCTAGACTAAATAGAGCCAAAGCAATGTGTTAGGTGCTGTTGATAGATGAAACAGATGTGTCATTTCTGCTCTGTAACTGAAACCTCTGAGGGGCCTGGCCTTTCCATGTCATTAAACCGCTGCTACCACTTGGCCAGAACTGCACTGGATCAAGGCTAATTAGCGGAAAGGTAATGCAGTGCAGCTGATGGACATAATACTTCCTGCATCCCTCATATTCAGTGGCCTTGGTCCGTCTCCTCAGCGAGATTCATAGAAAAAAAGGAAAAGATAAAAACTGGGGTTTATTTCAGCCTGCAAATATGTATAGCTGACTTAGTCATATCAATTTCATTAAGTGAATAACTCACAGAATTTATTTCTTTGGACGGGAGGCGCTATAAAGTCCTTTACAGCAAGTACAGCTTGTCTGCTGTGAATTTTGATAACCCCCCACACACACCACTCCTGTGAGGTATCATGTACAGTTATCTTGGGATAATGTGTGTCCCCCATTGCACACGCTCAGTGCAGCACAGTGGATCTATTCTTTGTAGGTTTCGGAACTTTGGGAGTACTGGAACATTCCTGTGCTTTTGAAGGTTCTGTGGTTTGGCTGCAGAATGGGCTTCTGTGTGTCGGCCTCCGGACATCCACGCTTTTGTTTTCACTCCAGGGGCTGCATTCCTCTGAAGTGTTGGGGCCCTGCACTACGGGAACCCTGTTTTTTTTGTCAGAGGACTGCTGTTTTCTTTTGAGGGCTCGTGTTCTCGCGGAAAGAGGGGCCACTGATGTGGAACACCATGGTGCTCGAGCGAACGGGTTTCACCCTCTGAAATATGCCAATCCTGGACGAAGAAAATCCTTATTTTATAAACTTAAAAAAAAATGTTTTAATGAATACAATTTTTAAAAAAGGTTGTATGGATTCAGCTATTTTGTGTGTTAAATGTTAATTTACGAGCAGTATGGTCCCTTCCGCTTTTAGCCAGCTGCTCCAGATGTTGGTGCTTCCAGTGGACCTGCATCTGTGAATTGCCTTTTATAACATGCTGTCTGGGTTTCCGTCTTTGTGGCTATAGCCTCTGGGAAGCCAGCCTTGAATGTGCGGTCTTTGAGTCGCATGTCTAGTGCCATGGTTTTCGCCGACCTTTCATTTTGTTTTGTCCTCTCGTGGTTGAGAACTAAATGAAGTGTGTAAAAAAAGTGACAGTTAAGACCAAGTGGGTGTAATGTGCCGTTCTTCATCTTGCCTTTTGGTCTTGGGTCTTTGGATGCCATTTCCAGGAGTGGAAAAGCCAGACGTTCCTCTCTGTGAGCCCCTTTTGGGTTTGGCAGGAGGAGGCTCCTAAGGAATGACGTGATGGAAGAAAGACGATGACCTGGCTGGTTTGGATTCCTCCAAGACTTCCGTCTCCTTGGAGAGGCTAAGATGGAGAAGAGGGAGGGGAAAGGGAGAGAGAACAAGAAGATATTGAGAGAAAAGCGGGATGGAGGGAAAAATAGACTGAATTGGGTAGAAAGTAAGCAGAAGAGAAAGATGAGAGGTAGATTATAAGCTAAAGGAAAAAAGAGGAAGAAAGAAAAGTCAGATAGAGGAATAGAGATGGAATGATGGAGCAATGGAAAGAGTAAGGAAGAGAGTGTGTGTGGGCAAGAGGGAGAGAGGAGGGGATGGGAGTCGACAAAGGTGAGTAAGAGGGTTGCTATGGTAGAGAGCCACAAGTCTGCTGAGGTAGACTTCCTTTCCCTGCTCAGCCTGTGAATCACTCACAAAATGCTAATAACACCACGCTGTAGTCATCCGTTTGGTCTCTCCACACTTATTTAAAACATTCTTGAGGGAACATCTCATAAATTTACAGATGTGTGCTGCCCCTAGAAATTGCAGAACAAGCCGGTTTTGTTCTGGACGTTGCCTGGTGAGTACGAGTACTTCACGACCGGTGATCTCCAATTGGTCTTATTTATAATTTTAGCTTGATGCCCAATAAGATGATTTTATTCCGAGTTGTTCAGTTTGGCTGTGACACCAGCTGTGAACCCTGCAATTTCCAATCATCAGAAGACAGGGTGCACTTCATTTGACTTGAACTTTTCAGTAATTATTCCCTGTCCCATGTAACATGTCTGGCTTAATTTAACACATTTATATCTTGAAAAAAAGTGGTTTGATGTCTTCCTTTTAATCGGACAACTACAGCAACACTAACGACAACTTTTTAAAGAGTTTAAAGAGTTCACAGCACTTCCTCTTCCCACATCACACATTTTAGATGTGACTTCCCAGTTCCCTCTGCGGTTTTGGATCGTGTAAATAATACAGTTTCACACAGGATGTACAGTCGCTGCTACACCTGGTTCTGCTTTGTGGAGTTTATGAGGTGGGCATTATGGGTGGTAGGATGTGAACAGTAGCACACTGGTCCGCGGGGGAGTGACAGGGCTTCTAAAACTTTCCAAGTCCAGGAACCATTTAATGTGTCCATTCCTTTTGGAGACACATGTGTACATGCGTACATACAAACCCCAATGAACATGAAAATGAAGCCTAATTTAATTATTTATTATTATTTTTACTTGGAATAAAGCAAGATTTAATATTCACAAATTTAACTGCATGGAAATGGAAAATAATGAAGGGTTTACTTTTAATAGTACAAGAGGACAACAGAATATGACAAAGTGGGAAAACGAATGGCCCAACCGCATCATATGGATGGGAAAAATATTCAGCTGTAGATAAACGCTTGTGACCCTATGAAATTAATTCACAATAAATAACACAAAGAAATGGATATATTAAGTCCATCCAGACATTGAAAAAAAACTTGCAGTATTTAATGAAAAAGACATTTTTATTAAAGAATAGGTTACTATTTAATTTCTTTTTGGTTTTTTGGCTCTGCATGGCTTTAATGGGAAAACCCATCTTTTGACTATGGTGGCTCTATCATTTTTAAGAGCAGTAGTTGTGTTTCTTGTGCGTCACTACCTCATCATTTTTTGACAGTTTGATGAATCCTGGAAGAACAGTAAAATGATCCTCAGCTGAGGTTTTGGAAGAGCCGAGCGATGATGAAATACGAAAAGCCGCAATACTAATCATCGATTTTGGAATTTATCCCAATTTAATTTTTTTAAGGCTTTTCCCAAACCAAAACTGTATTGTTTTTACAGTGAAACTCAGATTTATTTTTCTTACTTGAAAGCCATGGAAAAGATGTCAACTGGTAGATCTGTCCTCAGGGATGGTCCTGGATGGATTGGTTGTAATTCACTCTGAAGAGCTCTGGTGAAACACTTTCCATGAAATTGCTTAAAAACGATTATTTATTGAATTTCTATCCAGCTGTTTTACTGTAGTATTTCATTGTGATAATTCTTCTAGAGCAAATAATGCTAAAAAAAACTATTCCTCCAGCATAGATTTGAAAGCTTCTTCTGCTGGATGTATTTCAGTGAATTGTCTTCTATTGTGTAAGAGAAACAAATAGTTGATGGCACCTAATAATTTTTGTTTTATTAACATTGCATGTTAGTGTCCTAATATAGTTGCTTATATATTTATGCTTCTCAAAAAGGTTCAATCAGGTTTAGATCTGGTGATTGTGGAAGCTATAGAAGGTGTTTGACTTCATCCTAGTGTTCAAAGAAACACTCTTGAATTTGTTGAGCAGTGTGTAACATCTTGGAATGTGTTGATAATCAAGGGGAACGGTGCTTGCACTATAGAGTTCCCCTGTCTTGTAAAATGGCTTCATATACCTTGGCCGTTATTCAACCATGCTGAGCAGTTATCAGACCCAATGACTCCCATGAGATGGCTGTCATACCATTACAGATCCACCACCATGTTTAACAGTTGGCAAAAGACAGTATGAGATGAGTCCCTTGGCTTTCTCCAAATCTAAACCTGCCAAGGTGTAGGAAAAAGTAAAAAAAGATGTTGAACATAATTATATAAATGTCCCTTTTACAAGAAACAGACTTTCAAAAAAGTATTTTTAGCATCAACTTATTTCCCCTAAATTTTGATGAACTTCTTGTCACAGGAATGACTCAAAGTTTGGTTATATGACATGGATGAATCACACCGGAAAGGAACGTGCGCATAGTGTGTACAGAAAGTCTGGCACATCATAGGCTCTTCTACGTCTGGGTGCGTGACCTCCGTGTTCCCTAAGGTGGGTCACATGACCCAGGGGTCAGGGGGTAGCAAAGCACAAAGGTGCGCTGTGTCCTGAGGGGTCTGCTATGACCCAGAATATGCAGTCTCTGACTGATTTGGTCTTTTCCGAATGACTTCTCTTTCACATTTTTCTCTGTTTTCTCCCCTTACTTTGACTAGTCCCTCACACCTAGAACCACACCAGTTGGAAATTAGGGCTATTTTGTCACTTTTTCCACAAGGGCAGTCAGGTCAAATGTATTCCTGTCTATGACCATGTACCACGGAACAACTCTGACCTCCTAATGACCAATCAGCACTGTGAGACACTGTTCCATTGAGCGGGGTGAGACAGGGTCAAAGGTTAGCAGACTAGTATAAAGTCCTTCAAAGCACCAATGTTTATCTGTGAGGACCTTGACGGTGATGCATGGTCCTTCGGGGCTGTGTGAAAATTTTAAGAATAGAGGTGATGGATGTGCCCGCATACAAACTGCGGTCATTTGTCAGCAAAGTTTTGCTTGTTCTTTTATTTCCTTCAAACCCGCATTCATTTGTGGTTGATTTCTGTGTTTTCCCCCAGAACTACACACAACCTGTGTTGAATCAGATTCGGGGACGGTGTGTTTATAGCGTGGACCCCTGATTTTTCAGTGCACTGGCTCACCATTCCAAAAGTGCCTGGCGCTAAGCGATGGAGACACACAGTCGTTTATTTATGCAGTGGAGCTGCCTCACCCGGGGCAACATGTGGCTAGCATTAGCCAGAAAAGAGGCAGTTTCATCAGAACGTTTTCCCTAATTGTCGAAGTGCTTTAGGTTAAGCGAAGCTCTTGAGCTGAAGAGAGGTGAGATTTTAGAAGACGGAAGAAGAAGAGGGAAAATATATTTATATATTTTTTTTGCCTGTGGAGAAAATTGCCCCTCCTCCTCTGTGGGTAATTGTTATTTCAGCGATTTCAATGATTATAACAGCAATGCCCTGGGATAAGTTCTCTATTTGACCCTTACATGGAATAGGGGCTGGCAGGAGGGGTTGATTGCATCAAGACACGCTCAAATGTACTTATTGACTCTAAATATCATGTCCCCATTTTTGTAATCTCTGGGCAATTGGCCCGTTTCATATTATGTATGGATGAGAGAACTAATAGATACCCAGATTCCACTGTGAAAGCCAAAGGCCACAGGCTCTCTCGGTCAGAGAGACGGTCTTCCAGCCTCTCCGGCGCTCACGGTAAATAAGCTCCCCAAGGTTGAAATCCCCCCCCAACACTTACATCTGCTCCTGATTTGCACCCCGGGGGCCCGTGCCCGACTCCTGAGTTTCAACAGTGGCCCTCTGGGCAGCGGCTCGCTTACGAGGGCCGTGATTCCACCCGTCTGAAATCCCCACAACCAGGTGGGAAATGGGTCCCACATGTGCGCTGGCTCGCCCAAGAGGAGAGCTTCTGTTTGGGGCTGAGAGGGCCAGAGCAATGGGCTAAACAGACTTGATGGACCATCAGCATTAGTCCTCCGACTCCTATGGCCTCGCTCCAGACTCAAAGTGATGGGGGGGAAGGGTGGGTGTGCTGGCACTCTTTTCCTCTGTTTGTCCATTTCCTTTGTGAATGAGCAGCCCAAAGAATGCTCTCAGTGTCTGACAGACTAACCACGGGCTGTGGTTTATAACGAACTGATCGAGTCGCCATTCAATTTGGCACAATTTTGGATGTAGGAGCTGAGCTTATCTAAGCGTAGCTCATTCTGAGATGGTGCTCTCTGCCACAAAGGGCTATGGCACCTGATTCATACCAAACATCTATTTTTATCTGTTTGTCCTCAATTTATAATGGGAAATTCCTGTAGCCATGCAAGGAGCACTGCAGCTGAAGGGTATGCACTTCTCTGATACCCGTGAGCCTGTGGGCGTTCCACAATCCCGGAGAGTTATACAGGAGAGCTAGCAGAGCTGGTCCTTTTTTTGCTGATCCTAAACAAGAATATTGTTGTGGCCCCAAAGTGTTCCAACTTAAAAAATGTAATAAATAAAAGTTGAATTGTGTGAGAACTGGCTTTGAGAGCTAGCACCAATCAGAACTGGCTTTGAGAGCTAGCGCCAATCAGAACTGGCTTTGAGAGCTGGCACCAATCAGAACTGGCTTTGAGAGCTAGCACCAATCAGAACTGGCTTTGAGAGCTAGCACCAATCAGAACTGAGGCACATCTCTCTTGGCAACCGGTGGTTGGGGTGAAGTCACTGTGCGGCGTTCATGCTGTGGGAAGAGGGCAATTAGGCCCTGCTACAGACTCCTAGTCACAGTCTGCTAATGACATAGCCAAGACTCACCCTGTGCCTCTGGCAAAGCACAATTTTGACACTCTGCAAGCAGTCAATCAATATGGAAGTGTTCCATATGCTTTTACTGTTGTAGTCACATCTTTGATTTCCTGGCTGATCAGGAAGTCAGATGGATATAGAGAAAGAGTTGAGTTTTTTTAAACACTCGTAATCGTAATCGAACACCCTTTGCGTATGGATTTAGGTCAACACTATGCTGGATGATTTATAGCTTCTGTCAGGAAACAGCGAACCGGATTGAGACTACAGTTAGGAAAATCCTCAGTCAGGTGCTTGCAATGTAGTTTTGAATGTAAAACAATACTCATAATACCCCCATTAGAGAGAAATGGAATATACTATGATTCAGGCTCCTGCACAGAGCCTCTTTTGGAGGGGCTGGAGATTTACAAAGCCACCCTCAATGATTGAAATACTGAACTGAAACTTTCCAGCGCTTGAGTTCCTGGCTAATGGTAGCTGCTGATAAACCTGGCCTTATAGCTGAGGCATCACATTTCCCTCCAGAACACAGCAGTTTGTGAGATAGCCCTGTTCCTCCCTTTGGAAGATTCCACCAGCACAGTAACAGCCACAGATCTACATTAAATGGGGGCAGTTTTGGGGGCTGGATGCTGTTGAAAGGTGATGTCATGCTTTCCCTGATTCATAGATGAAGATTGTGTGTCTGAGGGGGGTGGTGTGTCTGGATGTGCCTGTCTGGAACAGAAATTTGAGTAGAAATCACCACCTCCCAACTCTCTCCAACAGGCAGTCTTCACTTGGTCAGTCATTAATACAAATGGGAAGTGTATGTTATGGCTTGCATGTCAAGTGAACCAAACTCAAAGTGAGACTCTAAGAAATGGCTTATTTTTTTAATAATACAGGTGAAATATATTCAGAGTAAGGTGTAGGACTTTTTCCTCTGGAATGTTCACAACGTACGCCAACCAGAGCCAGAGGCGGTATCCTATACACATGGCAGAAACCACAACTTTCTCTCCACTGGTAATGACTCAGGTAGAGTGTAAGGAAATCGTCGTGAAACAGGGAACCACTAAGGTCCCCTCCGACAATTTTCACGTCTTGGTTTGTTAAAATAAAAAAAATGGGAAGTAATTTTCAAAACGAGACAGATGCAAATGGTGGGATCAATGTCTGACCCTGAACCTGTCAACCTAATTGCTTATGTTAGCAAAGGGGCCAGTGGTCATATTTACTGCCTTCCCATGGGGTAGGGGGTTACAAAAAAATTACTTCAGGGTTGGTTTATTTACAGAAATGTGGAACTGTGTAAACAGAACATTCTTTTAAACTTTAGAATACCTTTTCTCCCCTGTTTGTGCAAAGTCCCAGTGTTTACACGATGGCATCCTTTTTTTAGCACAGACCTGCCCTTGTCAGTTTGGTTTAGGCAAATGAATTATGTCATCTCCCTTTACCAGAGACATAACGAGGTCTTGAAGGTAACAGGATTTCTGCTAGCATTGCAGATATATGCACAGGTACATCAGCCCTAGATACAAGGAGTGGCAAAAAGACATCTATAGTTTGTTTGTTCAGGCCTAAGTCATTCAGCATGTGCGAAGTTAAACAGGAGAAAGACCACAGGCTAAGTTAAATGGGAGTCAAGTGGAGGCAGGAGGAGTTCTGGACAAGTAAATTCAATTGGGATTGAATAAGAGTTTTGTTAAACAGCAGTAAAGCTCAGTTGTGTCATTTGTGAAAGCAAGTTGTTAACTGCCTCTTAGGCTGGATTGATGTGTATCCCTTTGAGTTGTCTCCTGCGAGGCCAAAGCCAGCTTTTAATTCCAGCTTCACTAGCCCATAGCCAGAACCGTGGCTTTTTGTGTAGAGGGAGAATCTGTCTTTCTTAGTAACCATTCCCCCTCAGAATCTGGAAGGTTGGACTTGCCTTTTGACTGGGGCCACCAGTTTATCTCAACCACATGACTCACAGGGATTTATATTTGTAATTAAACTGTTATCCTCTAGTGGCCCCTGTAGGCACAATTAAATGAAATGAAAATTAAAAATTATACAACTGAGTGGCTAATTTAAGCCCTTATAAAAACAATTAGTTGACCTAATAAATAAATAAATAATTACGTGGCCAGTTAAGCGCGGTGTATACAGTGGTTGGCTGAAAAGAGACTCAGTTAACTTTATAATTATAATTTAATCTTCTGAAAAAATATCAAATAAGGCTGTCATAATGATGGTTATTACATTTGATATGGCATTCATTCAACGTCTCTTAAAAACCTTATTTTTTCATTTTGTATGACTTTTCCTAATTTGGTGGGATTAAATGGTAAGAATTCAATAAGCTTAATGCAATTAAATAAGCTTAAAGTCCTGTACCAACTTTGTATAGAAAGGTGTTGCGTGGGTCATTTTGAGGTGATTTTGGGTACTTTCTCATATAGGTTTGAAACTTCACAAACTTTCACGTACCTCCGGTTCTAAAATGAAAGGTTTATCACAGATTTTCTAAAATATTTAGAGATAAAAGGATAGTCAATTGTGAGATTAAGAAGGCAACACACAAAGTGTAAAACTTTTTCTATTACAATAAATTGTTGGGGTCAATTTTACCACAAACATAAAAGACGTCTTAAAATTTCAACTTAATAGGATTCGCTCAAGGTTTCTGATCAACAATATGCTTATGAAAATGCTCTTCCCTTTAGGAATACCAAGTGGGCTTCGAACACTAGACTTTCACTTATGAATTCTGGTCACTGTTGAAATCTACAGTGATGAGAGAAAGCCTTGAAAACACATCAGAGGCAAGCAAGCGGAGCCACAAAACTCTGAATGCTAAACGTCCTGCAGTGTTTGGATTGGAATCTCTGGATGTGACATCTTTCAGTAACGTACTGTTTTCTTACCAGAGAGCAGAGTGGTTGTCAGTGACAGATATGTGCGTTTGTAATTGTTAGTCTGGATATCTCATCTGAAATACGCAGTCTCTAAACTCCATCTTGCCCTCCAGACATCCCATCGAATGGTAGCAGGAGTGTAAAATAGTATGATTTCCTTTGTGACAACTCACAGCCTGTGCAGGGTCAACTTCTTATCATCTCAATTGATACCTATCACTGTGTATCTGCAAGTCATCCACTGTAATGCATAGTCCAGTCTGACAAATATAAACCTAAAATCAGTGAAGAAGAAGAATAAGTATGACAAAGCTGGCCGTCACTTTGGACATAAATGGGCATTAAAAAAGTAGCCAGGAAGGGATTATATTAAGACCAGAATGGTAGCCAAGTTAATTATTACAGACGATAAAGCTGAGTACACGTCCGGTACCTTCTCACACACCTGTGTTTAACTGATAGCAGTTAATGTCTGATTAGATACAGCTGAATGCCCCTCAAATGCCTGAGATTTGCTAAAGTCAGCAGCACTTTAAACACAGACGTCAAGTACACCACAGTTCAGGCAAAATTGACAATCAGCTCTCATTATATAGTGAGGTTCATAAACTAAACGGAATGGGACCAAAAATCTAGAAAATACAAATACTGTAAACACATTTACAGATGAATACACTGAGCGACAATATTGCAGACCTCATCGAAAACCGATGTTCCAGCTTATGAACAGTTAAAAGTGACCCTGTCACTTTTGCCAATTAGCCTGGCTATATTTTGACACTAGAGAACAAAAGAAGGTCCTTTTTGACTCTGTGCTTCTATAATTATTTCCGTGGTTTATCATTTATTTCTAATTGGAGTGGCGGATAAATAGATACAGGCCTTGCATAACAAATGTGTTACATGTTGTGTGTTACATGTCTTGTGCTGGCTATGACAATTAATATCTCCCATATGCACCTGATTACCATTTTTGTAGATCATTAATGCTTGTGAAAAAAAGCCCCCCACCCCCCAAGCCCTTTTCTGTACAATCACTCTTAAAACCATGTGAATCATTACCAGATGTCTATTATCTCAACACTTTAACCCCCAAACCCCAGACCCCAACACCCACGCCCTAGGGGGGCTTAGGCCATGCCAGTTGCAGGGGATCATAATGCAAATTGCCCGGGGGAGCATAATGACGGTGATATCTTGGAATTATGGACCCTCTTGGTTTCTTGTGGACCCCATTGTCTGGGTGGACTGGCTGTAATGCCGCTCCAATAATAACAGGCACAATCTTAATCCACAGAGCCCAAATCTGCATGCTGAATGTAGGACTGCAGGGTATTTTAGTGCAATAAACAATTTACTTGAACTGCAGTTCTCTCTTGGCCCATGTTTTTAGGCCTGCCAAATTGGCACGATTACAAAAGCCAGTAAATCATCAGAAAAAGAGAGAATAGGCGATCGACACTTTAATTATGGAGAACAATTGTAATAATTTGAATATTTCATTAAACAACAGCCAGCAAAATACCGGTTTTGTGCATGTATAGAAATATGGAGCTTTCAGTGCTTAGCAAACCTGATAATGAATAAGATCACATGGGTTAATTGTTTGAACAGTAATTATTCCTTGAACAGAGCTTGGAGCTTGTGTGTGTTACAGCAGTGCTCTGGTGGTATGTGCAGGAGAGATAATCATTGATTCGGTGTGGGTTCAGTGAGAATTCAGGAGGGACATCATTAGAGGGCCTAGCTATGAAGTTTATTTGGGGAGTAGATGACTCAAGGTGGAGCGTTATTGATTAACCTCCACATTGTGTCTTCACATCGACACATCATAAGCCGGCATAATTTTTCAGTCCCGGCACTCGCCCCTACAGTGTTCTCTGTGGACAGAGGAGCCATGACTCTGAGCTCTAACCTCTTTATAAAATAAAATTCTGGATGGTTGAAACAGCCCAGCTGTGTCAGTTCATAATGCACAAATTGCTCTACTGAGGGAACTGTGAGCATTGTATTACAAATCAGTTCATACAAGCGGTCCGGTCTCCCCTGGTTACGGCGCCATGAACCCTTTCCTCTCGATATTAGACCACATTGTAGAGCTGGCACAGAGTGCAAAGGAAGGAAAACTGATGTAGATTCTGCCCCTAGCAACTGACCCCAGGTCAGTTTCACATTTCTCATTAAGGTTAAGTATCTTATAGCAAGGGTGATTTTCCAGTCGTGTGACTTTCCAGCGTTGCATGAAAAAACCCAAACTGGCTCCCAAGTTCCATTCCAAACTTCATCCACTTGGCCAGCATTATGGATCTGTTGCTACTTATTCACATGATAAACATATGGGTGGAGCGGCAGTCCAGTGAAGCTGCTAGACATATCAGCATTATACCTTTAGGCCAGGGGTGGGCAACTCTGCTCCTGGAGGACCGGTGTGTATGCAGGTTTTTGTTTCCACCAATTACTCTGGCTAAATGAGCTAATTGGCTGCATACGCCAACAATGGTTCATTCATAGATTAGATCACAGTAAAACGTTTCGTAATAGGGACACGCAGTCTTCGGCAGTCATTCATGAACTATCCAGAAATAGCTAAAGTGTCAGATGGCGTATATGTTAGGGCTAGTTACATAATTAAGGCCAGAAGTTGGCATGAAAATGAGAAACAGATACAGTCCTTGTTGCCCACCTCTGCTTTAGGCAGATATGTCCAATATGTAACCTATATTGAAGTTAGGACTTCTTCTATCAGAGCCATGGTTTCCTGTTCCCACAGAAAAGAAAGAAAAAAATCATAAGCCATCCACTATAACAACAATCTTAATCACATCCGCGCCTTTGTGATAATTCTACCATGTCTGTTGTCTGCTAGTCCTTGGGTTGTTTACCCTGGGTTTTTGTATTTAAATAGTTTGGCCTTACATCCATATACTGTATGAGGTACACTGGCATTATTTTCTCATTATTCAAGTCATACTTGACCTATGAACATGTACACCAACAGAAACAAGGAGTACATATTCTTATTGGTTGTACCCAGGTTCAGAAAGTAAAGGTATTCAGTATTTTTGTTCCAATCACCTGGATTTGCTAATTCTTCAGCCAGGAGGTAGAACTAATTAGTTAAATCAGCTGGCTGATTTTAAACCTCTGTTGAGTCCTCACTTTAATGTGTGAGAAAGACATGCAACCATGTTGATTCTGTCATCCGTGTGATGATGTCACAAAGGAGAACAATACAAAGCTGGAAGAGGCTGCCCAGCTATCTGGAACAAAGCCTCCCTTGTTGCCATGCCGATGCACACTCAATCATGCTCCCTCTGCCTCCACCTCACCTCAAGTGGATTGGTCCATCCTGGACTGATGTATCCGGCTGCCATTTTTCCGGCCCCTTGAAAGAGAAAAGCCTCACGTTCCCCTGCAGAGACAGGCATTCGGTCATCCGCTCTGTGCTTAAAATAAAGGAGGGGGGGTTTGTGATGACAACTCTAATTTATCTTGTTGTACCCCTCAGGAAGAAAAATAAACATAGGCCGGAGGCAGATGAGTATAGCATTGGTTTGATGAAGGAAATGAGAGTTCCTTCTCCTATGGGATGTCCCATAAGAAGGGACCCGCTTCCAAAACCCGCAGAAACGAAGGTCACTCCACGTACCTGCTGGCTGCTGGCCCAGCTCCTTGCCGGTGGCTGGGCCGCGGAGCGGTCGGGGGTCTGGAGGAGCGATCAGAGAGGAAGGCTGATAAATCTTCCTCCCGCACCGGCCTGCAGGCGCCGGGCCTCTGCCCTCCAACCAGCGGCCCCAGGTACGCTATGTCTGAGTAGGCAAGAAGACCCAGGCTGAAGATGAACCATTTAGCACACGTGGAGAGGCAGGGGGCGGAGATCACTGCATAGTATTCACAACTCCTATTCACAGATAGTTATGTAAAGGACCTTTAGAAGAAAAGCAGCAAAGTGCCAAACACAACACAGCGTGTATATGAGAAAGCTTCATGTAACGTCCTAGCTGTGAAATATATTAAGCCTGGAGACGGAATGTACTGAGTCAGAGCTATATGAATGTACTGAGTCAGAGCTATATGTAAAAAGCCAGGAAAAGAACGAGGGGAAACGACAAAGTACACTGCAGCCTGTGTAGTCTACAGGCACCCTGAAATGAGCCAGAGGCACTGAAAAGCCTGTTAGATATAAAAACATAATTTTGTGCTAATAATTCAACTTACTATGCATGTCTACATAAGTAGCCTGTTCAATACCCTAGAAACAGGAGTAGGGAACTCTGGTCCCGGAGTGCCTGAAATGCTTCTGTTTTGTTCCATCTGAGCTTGATCGATTATTAAAAGTCACCATTCAGTCTGAATGGGAAACGCTAAGTACTGCACTTACCTACCCCAGGCCTAGAATGTGTCATTTGGGATTGATCGCTGGACTTTTCCCTCATTAGCTAAGAATGATTAGAATATAAATTCATAACGGTTTTTAAAAAAAAATTTTTTATATGCAGGCAGGTAAAGTCTAATTCAATTTTCAAATCTGGATACTTGCCGTACCAATGAAATTCAACTTAAGCGCGTTGCTCAATAGTACAACAGCACCCCACCTGAGATTTCAAGTAGTAGCCTTCTGATTGTTAAAGCCCCCAACTGCCTCCCATTGCAATACCTGGAAAATGATAAATTAAACAAAATAACACATTTGTGCCACATTTTAACACATTCTTCTGTTTAATTTATAATTATTTTAAACTAAATAGTATTACAAATTTATTTATTCATTGACCAACAGATGGACTATATATATGATTATATAAAGACACAAAATGGCGCGCACCCAAACGAGGTGCAGACCAACGGAGCGCAACCACCAAAAAATCACGACGAAGGCGGTTTTTGCCGAAATGTTGGTCTTTAATAAACACAGCAAGGAGAAATTTGAATGTGCGACTTCAACAGATAGAATGAACAAATATTATTTGCTTATTAAGTGACTGCCTGAATAATGATAAATGCTTGAAGTCTCTAATACAGTATTTAAATAATTAAATAATAAACCAACACCCTCATGTGTAACTGCTCCTGGGAAGACACTGGTTTGTGCCAGGGTTAAAGTGTGATTTTGCAAGGACAAGATATCTTCCTATTGGGTGCATTCCCTCCCAGGAGACATGCAGTGCTTAGATTTTTCCAGAAACATTGTCAGGATATTGGGGATGTTATGCTTACATGCATGAAAGCATTCCAACTGCACGCAGTTCAGCCACACCCAGGATGGACTGAGCATGCCTTTAAATGGGAAAGTCATTTATGGAATTTTTTTCCCCCTCTCTTCATATCTTGAGCTTCAACTAAGACATTTAAAACGGATTTTTCTGAACAATAATGATTAATTTGACAAATTGTCAAATAATATATTTTCATTGAGAATTGTTGAAGTCATGGAGCATATGCTTAATGTGTCTTTTAACTCCAAGAAACTACAATGTGGCTTTGCTTCTCTTGAAAATGGTAGGGAACTACACTGAAAGGTTTGGGTTTTCCGAGTTTCCAAACTTTGCAAAAAGCATAAAAAAGACCTGGAAGGAACCCCCGAACCACAAGGTTCAGAACAAGGTTATTATAGTTTTTTATTTAGTTTTTATTTTTATTAGTTTTTTAATTTCAGTTTTTTAGTTAGTTTTCAGCATGTGTTTATAGTTTTAGATTAGTTTTAGTTTTTCAATCAATTTCAGTTTTAGTTTTAGTCTTTCAGTTTCACCGATTTTAGTTTTAGTTTTTATTTCAGTTAATAACAGTCAATAGTTGTGTTGGGGAGAGAAAAATATATATTGGTTTTGAATGTTTCAAATTACACTATATGCTATCCGGATCATCCAAACAGCTATCAACAGAATCAGAAACTAGATCAGAAACTAAAACTAAAAAGAATTCATGGTCATTTTTATTTTATTTCAGTTAGTTTTGCAACACTACATGACGATGATGTTTTAGTTTCGTTTTATTTTTTATTTTTATTTAATGTTTTTTTAATTTTAGTTTCAGTTTTAGAGGGGTAATGCTGATTGATTCCACACCTGGGATTCATGGGGCTGAACAGCGCATCTGGTTTTGTATCCCCCACTTTCGGCTGTGCGGGGACAGACACAGGAGCATCTGGTTTTGTATCCCCCACTTTCGGCTGTGCGGGGACAGACACTGGACACAGATTTTCCTGTGCCAAATCTCTGAATGCCTCCATTCACTTTATACCTTCTTACGACTTCCACATTCTGTGCATTGATCAACATCTGACAGCTCTCCATAAGCAACTGACTGAAAAAAGACAAATATTACCCAGAAGAGTGCCTCTCAGATTTATAACAAAGAAGGAAATATCAGATTGATTTTTAATAACTAGCAAGGCAGGGGGACCGAGAAAATCTATGGGAGATTTTTTTATTTTGTTTGATAGTCCAGAATAACCTCAGCAAAAGGTCCCGTGCTTTTAATTCTCTTCATAATGGATCTAAGAATAGGATGAAGAATTAAGAAGGATCAAAGCTTTAAAACATCTCTTTCAATCCAGGACTAAGGTAGCCTTCCCGAGGCGCAGTATACAATGGAATACAACACACATTAAACTATCAATTATTCAGTACCCTGTACATACTGAAACATGTACGTGTATGTATATATTAGAACAGAGCATGTATAGTGCTTCAATAAAACACAGCTATTTCCACAACGACGAGCATGAGAGACAGTTTTTGAACAGTCAGTGTAAGTCATGCCAGTTTTCCTTTTTTTTTTTTCCAGAAAGCTAATTTACATGGAACAAGTAACCTAAGAAAGGCGTCTCCACCTTTTCACACACAGCAGAAGGCATGGCGTGGGCAGAACTTTCAGAAGCTGCCAATCAAAACTGCCGTCATAGCAACAGGAAGCCAAGAGATTAGATACACATTCTGTCACAAGAAATACCCCCAATGAACCTCCTGAGTGGTTCAGTAAAGGTGTTTATTTCAAGTACAGTCTATGCCCTAAATATGGATTTACTTTCCTGCCAAAATGTTGTAAATACACTCACTGGGCCTCTTTTATCAATATCGTTGTAAAAAAGAGCATATATTTGGCGGATTGAACTTGCGTACGAAATTCTCACGTGTGATTCATCAAAGTTGTGTAAATCACTGATCTGAGTGTAAATTAATTGATGAATCAGACTTGATCGTATATTAAGAACCGCGTTCACATCATTATAAATTACCATACTCACATGCCCATTTTACTACCATATTTGGCAAGGCCACCTCCTTTAAAACGAACATGCCAACGCACTTTTCTCCAGTATTATACTAGGCCATGGCGGGCAATAGGAAAGCAAATGATTTTTCTGTGAGGGTAAACTTTAAATGCTTATGAATGAACATGAAAATAAACGTGTGCTTATTGGGAGCGTTAGTAGTGGTGCAGCCTAGCTCTAAAGCCGCTATGTGGCAGAGGATAAAATGGGCTAAAATGCTTACAAGTAAAAACTACAACTTGTAGTACGAGAGCGGGACATATTACAAACTATTTTTGTTATATTTGTTATTTTTTATTATATTATCTATTCTACACTTTGTAACCATCATCATATGTAAACTGATTAATATTCTCAAAAAAAAAAAAATATGCAAACTACTTCCTCACTAGTTTGGAATGAGTTTCGCAGGATTTTTTTCGCACACTGCTTGCAAAGTGAGGGGTCAGGGCACATAGTAGACAGGGAACTGAGTGGACAGGGGGCAGGGAACAGGGATCATATTTGGTCGCGGCCCCGGTTTTGGCCCCTTGTTTCACTGGCCACTTCCTTGACTTGAATTGAATTACCACGTCTGCATTTTCTCTGCTTCCCAGGAAAACGTTTTGGCGTCTAGCTGGATGATCCAGGCAGGGAAGTGGCCCGTTCCGTCAAACTCCGACTCTATCTCAGTTGTTAGTTGATAAACTGACATAGCCTACCGTTTAATGTACAAACCAGTGATCTGTGTTAGTAGCTGGATAATAAGTTTAGGTAAATGAGCAGCTGGTATTGTCGCTGTGTACATGTCAAATTATGAAATGAGGCTAGGTTAGCTAGCTAGGTCTTATTCACCACTTGTGTTTTGCATAAATGGCTTGCCAGGCAATTAGTCTAATCTAGTCAGACTGCTCAGTATTATTGCAGATTGAGACCTACATAAATCTGTATTTCCTGGTGCACGTATGCAATATCGGGTGAGCTAGGCAGCGTTAATGAGTGGATGGCGTGCATGTACAGATCTAACCTAGGGCTATAAGACTAGGGCCCTGACTTTATCCGTAGTGACCCTGTACTATAGCTAGTTACCTTATACCACAACTACTGTAGTACATAAATCGTGATAAATCATGGAATGCATATTTCAATTCGGAGCAATCATTTTCCACCGTATATTAGTATGGTATAATATTTTTTAGAACCATAGCAAGGAGAGTTCATTCTGAACCTATTGTTCCAAGGACCTTGGCCATTTTTCTTTGCACTTGATCTCCGGAAACATTCGGCGATTCTAATGCAGTTTTGAAGCCGTCGGTCTCACAAATAGCTTTACCCACAGTTCAAAGACGACGGTACTACCCTAATGATAGTAATTATTAGACTCACTTCCTCCAGCATGCAGCAGTATATTTCCGTCTACTCCATATGGCTTTTACCAGGAAAAAAGGGTGCCTCCGAGTCCAGACCACTCTCTGAGATAGTTTTTGTGACCTTTGTTTGATAGTAATCATTATTACAGTAGCGCTGATGATACCTGCGACCTGTAGTTCTGTCTGTGGTTAATCTATAAATCTGGGGGAAAAGGACACTTTTGACATGGTCGCATACAAACAGGGTCATGGGGATGGCCTCCCGAAAGTGAGACAGACTCACTTGACCGTCCAGTCTGAGTAGCAGGGGAATGAACGCAGACAAAGCCTTCGGCCTCACTGTATGCTGGCTCCAGATGCTGTTGCTGGGAATTGATCCAATCATATCATAATGTCTGGCTCCTTTCATGTGGATTGAAAGTTGATAGGCTTATGTATTTAGCCAGTGAGGCAAGCACCAGTAATGTCTGCTACAATCTTAACACACAGTTTTTTAAAATTGATAAAATTAAGTCCGTTAACATGGTTAAATACACAAAACCTCTCTATACAATACCTATACATTAATTGAGTCTTGTCTTGTCTGTTCTGTAGTGACTTTGATGACGTTTCTGTATGCACTTATTGTATGTCGCTTTGGATAAAAGCGTCTGCTAAATGACTGTAATGTAATGTAATTGAGTGCACTGCATATACTGCACTCTGCTTTGGCCAGCATTGTCCAAGCTCTTCAGAGCTAGAAATGGTCTAAAATCATTACATTACAGGCATTTAGCAGACGCTCTTATCCAGAGCGACTTACAACTTTTTAGTATTTCTTTTACATATATTATCCAATTATACAGCTGGATATATACTGAAGCAATTCAGGTTAAGTACCTTGCTCAAGGGTACAACGGCAGTGTCCTACCTGGGAATCGAACCTGCAACCTTTCAGTTACAAGGCTAGTTCCTTAACCATTATACTACACTGCCGCCCCGTAAAATCATGTTCCCAAGATGTACCAAGGATTAATAAATTTGACTTGTAAGTACCTTTGACTTGTGTGCTTAGAAGAACTATCCTGCATTTTTTTTCTTGACAGCATAAAATTCTAATTTGGCATACATAAATAATTGTAGTAAAAGAGAATATGTTAACTGAGAGACAACAATAATTAGTTTGAAGGTGTATGTCATCCCCTGTTGCCAGTTAAATATTTGGAGATCATGGTTCATTTAAAAGTACAGTAAATTACTTGCTGAGGTGTCACTGCTTGTACTGTCAACTTTATGTCGGCTGTTGTTGAAAGGTTCCTACCTAGCCATATATAGATGGCTTGCTGCAGGGATGTAAGGGTTCAGTGGTGGGGAGAAATGCATGGTGATGCAGTCTGTGTAGCTTTTAGCACTACTTAGTTATATACTGCAGAGTAACATGCCGTGCACACATATGCGCCTCGTTAACTGTCTAGTTAAATTTAAAATTCAAGTCACATAACTGTCAACCTATGAAGAGAGTTGCCCTCATTTTCACGCCTACGAAATAAATACACGAATATAAATTCACCAAAAAACCATATAGAATATTATCTATCTATTATCTGTTAAAACCACTAGCCACCACTGTTATTTGTCTGATTAAAGTTTATTTAATGTATTCCTGTATTTAGCTTTTCACATAATAATGACTGTGTACATACAAATGCAGCAAGGTGCTCACTTTAAAACAGTTAAGCAGTCACTGAGACACCCCACATGACTGACCCCACTCACTTACAACCCAGTGCAGGAGAGATACATAGATAGATGTAACATCATGGAACATTATCTTAATTTTGGTGAACATTGCATAAACATGAACATTGTCCAGTCATAACCATTTAACTGTTCACTAGGTTAACTAACATTAGATAGTTGTTGGGTATATTGTGGGCTACTGCGTCTTCGTGGTTTGTTGTGATAAAGTGCATTTAGATCTAGATCATACAGTCCTGATGCCGCTACTTGCTTTTCCCACGGCCTCAGAAATTGAGAGAATAGCAGAGAGAGGGAGAAAGTTGTGATTGCTGCGATTGAATTATGTTGGAAAACGTTTGGGAAAGAAAACGTGTTAGACTAGATTTCCCGTATCATAACCTTATACGCCCGTATACCTTCCAAAAGGTGGAAAACCCGTATTGTATATGGGCAAACCGTATGGGTTGACACATATGAAGTCATACCATTGGATATTTACAACAGGCAGGCCGGAGAGGTAATAGTACAGCGATATGTGTAGAATTAAACACCAGGATTAATATCACACCAGTGTTAATCGCAAATCTCATGCTGATAAAAAAGTTCAGATAAGCTGTGAGCCTCACTCATAATGATGAAGTGCCATTCTATTGGCTCTGCTTGTAGTAGGCTACATATTTAATGTCTGAGTAGTGTATAAATTGCTCTACTGGAGAGAAACGTCAACCTATGGTAGGATCGGAGACGTGTCGGGAGTGAAGGTCACGGGCGGACAGGAGACAGATTGAGTTTCTGTAATGTGTTACAGAAGGTCTCAAAGGACGGCCGGCCCAGGCCTGGCTCAGAGTCCAGGCCAATAAGATCTCTGTACAGGCCAAGGCACGGAGCGGCCCAGTCTCTCCAGGGGTACTGAGCCAATGAGAGGAAGGCAACGGTAGCCTGCCTTGAGCACCGTGGCTCTGTTGTAAATGTTGGGGGCTGTGATCAGTTCAGGCTTGTGCCTGAATGCTGCCAATCACTGACTTCTACCAACCAATAAAAAGCACTTCTCTCCACAGTAAAAGTGAACAAAAGTGACTGGTTCAAATCAGTGGGTCGCTGATGACAAATGACAGCCTCCCGCTCTCCTGATGTTTGTGAAGCCTCATTCTCCCGTCAGTACTTATGAGCTTCCCGTAACTGTCCTGGCGTTATTTTTCTACTTCTGTTTAAATGTGGATTCCTGACTGTAACAGATTCCTTTGAAATGATATGGCAGCATTACCGGTGTTACAAAACTGGGTTACATTAAATTAGTGTGGTTATAAGACTGTTTATTGACTGATTATTAGACTGACACTTTTTCATTGTGCATAAAAATGAAATCTGCTTCAGGACAATATGTTCTGAGTGAATCTCCTTCCACAGCCTCAGGGTAACAGGGCTTGTTAAAGTAATATTGAAATGTACTATTTACATTCAAAATTAATAAACGTGTTGTCTGCACCCTGTTTTCCAAAAAAAAGACCAAAATTTGCTTTAGCGGCAATTTATTTGCATAATCAAATGGGAAAGTGAATGAAATGCTCAGTGCATTAAAAAGGAGTAGCTGCTTGTTTTGAATGTACTATTTACAGACATTGCAACTTCACAGTCTGCACAAACAGTAATCTCCCTTATAAATCCGCATTACCAGCCAGTTTATTGGAGATGTCAGGAAATGACTCACATCTGTAAAATCTCCAAAATAAAGTCAGTTCAAAACAATCGCTAGAATTGGCTTTTGCCTTTTGTTTTATACAGGGAGAGGTATAAAAGTCACCATTTCTGCTTTACATTTTGCTGCGTTGGCATACCATGTTTGAGCTAATATTTACTGTCGTAGTTACCAATCGGAATGGATCACTGGAGGCCTGCACTGATCAGTCAACCGAGGATTACATATACGTCACATGGTGTAATCTGCTTCACATTAATAGGGTGTATTAGTAAACCCCTCCAGGGAAATACATAAGACAAAGTGCACTTTGTGAAAAAGATTGGGGTACAGTTCTTTGTCTTAAGTGTGATTTAAAGTTTGTTATAATTAGGGCTGTAGTAAAGTAAAAAAACACACACACACACACACACACACACAGGATGCTGGAGTTATGTTTCACATCCTACAGTATATGCGCTTGCCAAGGCAGGATTTGTAAAATACACTTTATTTCTTCATCACTAAATCTGGGTCATGAATCACTTGGTTCACCCTCCCATTGCGCTTCCATACTCAAGTCAAGCAAATCTTTCTGTTCTCACAAACCAGACTCCCTGGGTTTTTGGGATCTGTCTGGCCAGCTGATATATTGGTGCTCGCTGATATACTGCACATGCCCCTGTTCTTATCTATCGCCCGGGCCCTTGAAACATTTAAGATGTAAATGCTCTTAAGATTTTGTGGTTTATAGTTTTTCCATTCCCTATTTGCAACGGCTTTCCCGTTTGCCCCGGCGACACGGTTCTCACGCGGCGCCTCGTTTTACGGGAGCCGCGGGACAGAAGTTGACGTGGTGTAACAGGCTGGGCGAGATGGAAACAAGGACATGTCGGAAAACCGGGAGACAAATGGAACCACAGGGCTATAGTGGAGTGAGGAATGATATCATGGTAACGCATGCAGACAGACAATGTGTCGCTCTCCATAGGGTGGCCCATTCTCAACCCATATACACACCCACCCCTGTGACCGGGGTTCAGTTCTCTGCTACTGCAAACTCAATCTGTAACCCTCTCTGCTTTCCCACTATCTGAATAGTAGTGTAAATGTATATAAGCAAGACAGACTGTGTGCTCTCCTTCTTATATTAAAATAATGCAAGGCAAGCAAAATTAATTCATTATACAATTCCTTTTTTGCAATAGGCTATCGTGGATGGCTACCAAGTTCAATTGTCAGTGTCACCTTAGCTTGGCAAACAGCTGAATGACCTTTATGACAATTAGACAAGTGCTGTGTTTTTTTAATTTGCTTCACATTATTACAGACTGGACATAACAGAATTATGTCTTGCGAATAAGCATGTGTACAGTACTGTTAGGAAATAGCCCATACGTAACAATATACTATCATAAACTATCCAATAAAGTAACTCATTTTTCTCAACAAATCTGAAGAGTAATGTTAACAATGGTAAAGAATAATGGCCAATCTTGGAAATAAACACATGATTTTATTTTAGGAATGAAATATTATTTTAGTAGCCTACTGTATATTCAACTAATGCTGATATACGTATGTATGTACTGTATGCTTTATATAAGGCCTTTTGAGGACACATCCAGGCCCCTGACATTAAATCCAAACGGTTACAATTCCGGCTCTCAAATAGGAGAGTAAAACTGGTAAACGATTCAAAAGGGTGACTGTTGCATAAGACCAATGGAAGTGGCCACAGGTAAGCACCAGCAGTGAAACCCCTGTCCCCTGGAGACCAGGAGGAGGGGTAGATACGGCTGGGTGGAGGTACTGGGGGAACTCTGTTTTTTCCATTCGCAACAAATGGATGGACGTGGCCTCTAATCCTCTTTTACATTTGGGCCAGGCCAAGGGGAGGTTAATATCAGTAGCAAAATTTGAAACATTATGAAATGACTTCCTATCTGTCTGATCATGAAGCCAACATTCCAAGGTGTACGGAACAAAAAAAGTATTGAATTATCTCTACTAGAAAATAAAGTTATGGGCTCTTGAATCCATTGGGGTTGAACAGATGCACTTTCCCCCTGATTCTATCCTATCACAATAGTCTTACTGAGCAACTATTCTTAGTATGAAGTATGAATAAATAGCATTTTTCTAATGATGATATGAATAGGCATCCCGGGTTTAGGATAAAAAGTCACAGAATTTTTTTGACAAGGTATTCAAAAAATTTTCGGCCTGTCCCTCCGTTCAATTTTTTTAATATGGATTTTCTACTTAGAGAGGGGAAACATTCCAAAAGAAAGCTTATTGGGATGTGTCTTGATGTAGTATAACCAGTTTTGAAAAAAAGTTGGCAGAATAATGATTTTGAGGGGGATGTGTCCCTCCGTTACCATTTGTCAATGTCCCTCCGTTACCATGACCATCTGACTTTAAACCTTGCCCCATAACAATTGAGCAGCACAAGTGGCATTTTGCATGTTCATATTTAAGTGGTAATACTACAATATGAAAGAGAAAGATAACCCTTTTCACCTCAGGAACAATATGATATGCATGTCTGAAAAAAGTGTAAAAAACAGACGTTAATTTTGCGTCCCTCCGTTACCGCCCTGTTTTTAAAAAATAGATTTTACCCCCAAGAAGTTGTTTGCCCCCATACTTTTTCCCCACAGTTTGTTGTCTAAGATAGCCTTTATATAATACCAGTTGTTATTTTACTCAGCTTTGGATAGAACAGGAGTACTAGGGCAAAATACAGCAAAGGTGTCCCTCCGTTACCGCTTGGCCTGGCCCATTTTTTCCAGAACAAGAACACGACCGCTTAATGACATGCAATCATATGCTAAGGGCAAGCCATGGAGCAATGAATGATGGTTTCAAACCCCCCCCCCCCAAACACACACGCATGCACCATAAGGCGATTGAAAGCTTTTCATACTCAGCTTCACTAGTGCATGCAGGCAGTGCGTTCCTCCTCACAGGAAGTCCGGGGACGAAGCCTGCCCTTGGATAGCTTCACTTCCTGCCAGACAAGGGATGAGTGAAGCCTTCTTCTAGCAGGTGGGTAGTTAATGAGGATGCCATCTGAGCAAATAAACAAAAAGAAAATAGAGGGAGAGGAAGAGAGAGAGAGAGAGAGAGAGAGAGAGAGGCGGAAAGATGGACAGGAGAGCGGGAGCGAGGGAGTGAATGGATGGACCGGAGAAGAGATGGAGGGGAGGGAAGAGAGAGGCAGGAAGATGGACCGGAGAGCGAGAGCGGGAGCGGGACTGAATGGATGGGCTGGAATTCTGTCTGGAGTCAGGAGAAAAGGGGCTGATGTCAGGCATTAACACCACCACAAAATGCGTGTTTACGGTTCTTCGAGAAATCAAAAGTGTCTGGGGAAAAAAACGAGGCAATTAAGAAGAGATTTTCTGGACAAAAGAGCCACTTTCACGCGTACTTATTTTCCCGTTTTTAGATGCGATAATTGAGATTCACATTTAATTGCACATACAGAATTTCAGTGACCCAAGCAAAGAATGTACCCAAGTGGTTTTTGACAGTGGAACATTATTCCATGTGAATGAGATGCTTGATGAGGTACTCATATAAAGGTTGTGTTAGATTCCAGCTCCACGATGAGGTGTAATTGAGGGCATAATCAATAATTTCCTGTGAAACTATTTTCCTTTTCACTGCTGTAGTGTTCTACGGTTATGTTCATTTCATGCAATTTTCAGTAGTGCTAGTTGGGCTTACTGAAATTAATCTTTAAGCCTGAAATACCAAATTTATCAAGAGGATAGAAAACTTGTGGAAGCGGCGATCCCTATATTGATTCTGTGTATTTGCTGACAAATCAATACCTCTAAGCTACTTTTTTTAAATGGCTCATGAATTTAATTTCAATGAAGATTGATTGGTAACATGATTGACAGCCTGGAGGTTTTGCCTCCCCAAGGTAACGTCCCAGTAGATGCTGGGAAACCTAGCCATCGTAGTGCTCCGGGGACCAAAATGCAGTTTGTTTAAAGCAGTGATGTGAAGAGCAGAATATTCCCCCTGAAAGGGGGTTTGATGTCAGAGAAATGAGATGGCTGCTAGCTTGACTTATTTTCTTAGGTTGACAGAGGCGCAGTGGTCTTCGTGTGAAAACAACGGCTGTGTTTTGTCTAGCATATTTGAGATTTTTATTTTAGTGGTGTGGGCTACTGGGCTATTAAATATGACTCTGCCCTTCTGAGTTATCGACCTTAGGGTGAATGAAGGATTCCCTCCAATCACAGGGCACCAATTAATAATATTTTCACAGGAAACTACCAGTAACTCTAATTTGAGTTTGTTTTAAATAGTAGAGACCACCTATTAGAACAAGAAAAAAAAGACAATGCAATTTTTATTAACAAATAATCTTTAAGGTTTGAGGTTGTAATGCTCAGTCTATCTGGTTGATTGCTGGAAACTGACGGCAGAGTGTAGTCCATTGTGGAACATACCGCCGCATCGTGTTCTTCAGCTGCACAGTTATGTTAAGGGAACCCATGGGTTGAGCCGCCTTCCAGAGCTGCTCTCCAGCAGAGGCCTGCTGGTTTCGTTTTCTCACCTAAACCAAAGCCTTGATCCCAAGTTTACTTGGAATCTCGCCTTGCAAATACTAAGAGTGAAGAGAGCCTTGAGACAAACTATGAGACAAACTATGAGACAAATTAATTGTGCTGCAGACAGGATGGGGTGGCCAGATAAGACAACTAGGGAACTCATTTCCAAGGCCAAAACAGAATACTCATAAAACCGTTGCTTTTCTGTCTGGAATGCCAATAATAAAAAGAATACTAATAAACACGTATAAATCTTACTTATAAATGCAAGGCTCTAATCTTTGGTAATGTTTATTAGCTTTTTTAATTTAATGCATGAATGCCAATGTACATTTTCACTTTAAGCAAGGGCAGGCTCCTTTCCACCTCCTTTTTCCGACCATTATATTGTCAAACAATGTGTATCATGATCGGGGTGTTTGTACTATTTTCAGAATATAGTAAAGTATATGTTGGGTTTATTTTTACTTTTAATGATAGCAGAAGCTCCTGAAGTAAAGGCCACAAACTTTGAGCCTGTCATTAAGTATAATTAATTTAAAGTCACTAATAGTGCTACTGGCACTTGCAACAGAAGTGGTTTTTCAATGTGGCAGTTGCAGGCAGCAAAGCACCATTTGTTTGCTGTGACAGTTTCATAAAGCAGCCACAAAAATAGCCGCAAAACAACTTTTTAGGCTGATTTTTAATGCAGGGCCAGGAGAAACAAATGGTCGAAAAGTGAAAGTGAAGCTTGTAGTGACATTCACCCATGTGACCGTACAAGGTTTCACTGGGCCAGCCCTGCATATGGGATTGACATGGCAGGCAGCTTTAGAAATATAATGTCAGCGAAGTGTTGCTACATCCGACGACATTACTGGGGCATGTTGAAGAGAGGGCATAGGACTTGCAACAAGCAGCGATGGGAGAAATCGATCCTGTCACATCAAATATGAGCCCACAGTCACAACTGACATTTGGAAAAAGAATTACCACAACATGTCTTATATGTCTGTGACTGTTCATTTTGCCAGTTGAGACCATGCACAGGTCTCAAGAGTGTTTTTTGCTGCACCATTTGAGCTCAACACCACAAAACATGGTGACAATGTTCACGCTCTACTGCTCTAGAAACCCTTTTCGGAATCGAAGCCTTGCTTCTCAGGAGAAACATTGTTTTTGGCACACATTGGAGGGTCAATGTCTCTGCCCTTTGTGGTTTCAACGGGTTGAACGGCAACAATGTCATTCCTGATCCCAAATTTACGTCGGTCAAAGATGCTCGATGAGAGTGCTCTGAAAGTGGGCGCAGCCTGCCAAGGGACCAATCTCTCGCCATGAGTTCCCTGACCAATCTCTCGCCATGAGTTCCCTGACCAATCTCTCGCTATGAGTTCCCTGACCAATCTCTCGCCATGAGTTCCCTGACTGGGAGTACTGGTGCACAGAGCTGCACAGAACCATGGCCTTTGGACACAGAGATAATGGAATATTTGGCTGTCAAGCTTATTATTTCACCCACAATGGCGTTGTGGCACTCATGCAAATTCCGTTCCCTGCATTCGCCAATCTGGCCTGCCACGCCCTCTGTGTCCTGACTTTGAGTACCCTTTCTGAGAGAGCGTTTAGTCTGTGGTTGTTTTCTAGAGGAGAGAGGCACCATGCTGGGCCTGCGTCTGCGAGTGATATGGAATTTATCCAGTGGCAATCTCAAGTGACTTTGAATGCTGTTGGCCTACAGTTTACATTTGAGGAAACCGCCTGTGAACTGTTTAAACTGTTAAAGGCATATTCAAATTTCACCTCTGCAGCCAATGAGGCTTTCATTCACATCCTGGGCTACGGTCTAACCTCAGTTCAACACAGTCTCGTATTTCATACTTCAGTCACTTGTTTTAATTTAAAATGTGATATTTGATTGGCATATTTACCATTTTCGGCGAGACAGACTGTTTTGCATAAACACTTGAATAAAAAGCATTTTGTTTTAGCCAATGAATGTGAAATTATTCATATGGAAACATTACTATGCGGGTAATTATAACATTGTGTTATTGTGGGCGGCAGAGGGACTAAACCTAATGTGAGCAGCAGGGTGTAACCTGGCGGGAGGGGGTGTTTCACGCAGGCCTCAAACTCTTTCACGAACATCTTCATGGAACCAACATTCATCAACATATCTCTTACGCACTGTAGTTATGATATTTATTTATCAGTGAATTAGTTCTAAAGTGCTTTGTTGTGGGCCCAGCCTCATGAACATCGTGTTTACATTATTGACCAGGCCGTGGCTATTTTTACCTGTGCATTCGGCTCTGGTTTTTCCATTTGATCCCAAAGTTAACCCCCACGACCTCTATGATGAGACATATTTATCATGCCGTCTCTTCTCTGTGAACTCAGATCAGGTACGGCCGTGTGCGCTGTCGAGCTCCCCGCACCCCGCTGGCCTGGCCTTTGGCCCATTCGACCGGAGCTCGCCGCCCGGTGCATATAGTTTACCGCCTGTCCCACTGGTTACCCCCCCTCGTCCTCTCACGCTGTGGATGTCAGCAGCTTCCTTTATCTCTGCCGCCAAAGACAACGCGGCCCGCCGGCTTCGGCCGTGACCCGTTCGATCGGTTTTTGTTTTGATTGTTGTTTTTTGGCTCGCTTTAGTCTTTCCTCTAGGTTGTTAGTCACGTCTTTAAGTTGGTCCTCTTACGTGGGGTGGGGTGGCTTTGACTAGGAGTGCATCACAGTGAATGTTGGGAAGACGGCTTCGGTTCCAATCCTCAGAGTGACAGCTTCCGTTTGAACTCTCAAGTGTGGAAAAAAAAAACACCAATAAAAGACGTGAGAATGTCCAGCCATTTGTATTCTGTTCAGCTATGCCAGGCTGAGCGTTCTGGTACTTTGCCACCAACTCATTTGAATAATTATGCAACAATTTGTGATAAGAAGTGGAAAGAAAATGAAACAAATAAATGTGGTATTTTATATGGGGTGCCAAATGTAAAGTAAAACACAACACGTTTTTCCTGTGTTTTTTTCTCAGATTTAGCATAAATGTGGCATTTTCTTAAGATTTATGCTAAATGTGAGTTTTTTTTCCAAGATTTCACAGACATGCTAAATAAACCTTTTCGTTGATATTTTCAGATTTAATTGATAAATCTCAAATAAGCATTTCCTAAATATATAACTTAAATGTTAAATCTGAGTTTTCAAAAATAAATATTTAAAAAAATAAATATTTATTTATATCTTAAATCTGGCGTTGTAAAATAAATATTTATTTATATCTTAAATCTTGCGTTGTAAAATAAATATTTATTTATATCTTAAATCTTGCGTTGTAAAATAAATATTTATTTATATCTTAAATCTTGCGTTGTAAAATAAATATTTATTTATATCTTAAATCTTGCGTTCTAGAATAAATATTTATTTATATCTTAAATCTTGCGTTCTAAAATAAATATTTATTTATATCTTAAATCTTGCGTTTTTATAAAACCAAGATTTAACATTTAAATAAATATTTATTTATATCTTAAATCTTGCGTTGTAAAATAAATATTTATTTATATCTTAAATCTTGCGTTTTTATAAAAACCAAGATTTAACATTTAAATAAATATTTATTTATATCTTAAATCTTGCGTTCTAAAATAAATATTTATTTATATCTTAAATCTTGCGTTTTTATAAAAACCAAGATTTAACATTTAAATAAATATTTATTTATATCTTAAATCTTGCGTTCTAAAATAAATATTTAGAAAAAAATAAATATTTATTTATATCTTAAATCTTGCGTTTGTAAATTCAACATTTAGCTAAATCTAAATCTTTAGTTTAAATCTTTTGAAAGATATACTAATTAACCCCGCCCCTTGGTGACTGGTATCCAATGGAGGGAGGAAGGGAAATAGCTGGCTTTAGTGATGGGGGTAATTGAGGGTCTTCTAGCGAAGTGTGAAACTTGACGTTAATTTCTATATGAATTCCTGTTTGACACACATTATTTACATAACCTACACACAGATAGCATCTGTATGATGTCCAGAGAACTAACTAGATAGCATAGGCTACATTTTGGGCATATTGGCGTTTCCTTGACTGATTTCTTATGGTGAAGTTGAATATTGACAGCCAGCCAAGCCAAACAACAAACTCGCAGCTTGATTCAATAGATGGTTAGTGACCTAGCTCGCTAACCTGTCTGTCGGTAATGTCATAAAATAGCAGGATTCTTGAAACAAACTCGAAACATTAAAACTACCGTTTGCACTTAGGTCGCTAGCTAACGTTACTTGAGATAGGAAGCGAATTGACGTTGACAAACTGCATGGGGGCCAGCAGTCTGACACGACTGGGTAATATAGTCGCGAGTGTCTGGCTAGGAAGGGGTTCGCCTACTAATGTTATTACACATTGATATGGTTACAATTGCCTAGAAATACAGACAATACTTCTGCAAACCTTGCGTCTCCGTCAAGCTAATACGGGACTCGGTTTGTTCCGTATTTTATCTTCTACTGAAGTTTCTCAACAGGGGCACCAGAGGGCACTGGTGGACTTTAAGAGATGCTCATGCTGGGAGACAAAAAAGAAAGGTCGAGAGGTGGGCTATCGTGTTATAGAATTCATAGAATTTTTATTTTGAAAAACTGTACAGTCCATGTGTGTCAAATGATGTAGGCACCATGTGCCTCAGTAGGTCACTATAGCAGAAATCGCAGAACTTTCATAAACATTCTATTGTCGCGCTACATATACACTGTGGTCGTTGTCATTCGCAAAAAGTACAAAGGCATTCCAGCGACAGTTTACACTCGGGACAATGGAGGAAGAAGCAGCTAGCCTACATCTCATTATGACTTCTGCTTTACCCCTTTTTTGTCGGAGGCCTCTGAAATAAAGTTTATAAATATCCATTTCGAGGGCACCGTATATTGTTTGGAATGTCATTCACTGCGTCTTTCATACACTTGTAGGACGAGGTAGCAAATAAAACGTTTGTAATTAAACGTCAACATTACATTACAGTAATTTAGCAGACGCTTTTATCCAAAGCGACATACAATAAGTGCATACAGAAACGTCACTACAGAACAGATAAGACAAAGCACGTCCTTCCCATAACGTAGCAGCTATCCCTAGCAATGAACGTTGAATGTAGTTCACGGTAAGCTGTGGGTAAATCAGCTATACTACACTTCTATTCTAAATACTATTATATAGGGCTATAACATATAACATTGATGCAACTCATATTAAACGTTATTTAGTAGGAAAAGCACGCGGGCATAGCCTACGTTAGGTATGTAAATAGCTAGCTACAAGACGGGACTCATTGGGGGAGCAGCCTACAATTCCCACCTTCCCAGAGTCCCTTATAGGCTAAATGCTATAAACTTTAAGACAAAATATTTCAGCGAATGACATAGGCTAGTAGGTGCGTTACTCTAAAAATGTGTAGTCTTTTCCCCCACTCCAAAAGTGACGTGGTTTATATAAATTTATCTGAAACGCAAAGAAAATGTTGTTATTGTTAAATTTTTTTGGAATACCCAATAAAAGATCATTTTTTCTCCACTCGAAGCACGACCTGTGGGAGGCGAGGAACATCAAAGTCTACCAAAAGAAACAACAATAGACCTGGTCACTCTTCGGAAGAGAATACAAAACCTCCGCAGGGACGGCGTTATGGTGGACCTCAATAAATATAAAAGACTGACAAAAGAGAAATGTGGGGGGGGGGGGGACGTGGACGACTGGAAAAAAACTTGATCATGTAGTCCACCCTCTAAAGACACACACAACCACATTTTACCGTTTTCATGGAAATGGAATAAATGACAATGTATTACATTTCAATCGGAATTCAATAGTGTTTATTGTATTATTACACTTTATTATGATCATCATTATTATAGCTTGATGTAGGGACAGTGACCTTTTTTTTAACTAAAGGAATAAACTATAAAAGCACAGTAAAACGAATAGCATACATAATAAAAGCACAATAAAATAAAAGGACAAATATAGGACATTTAATTATTATTATTATTATTATTGTTTTATATTAATAACCACGTTCTGCACTTTGTATTTTATAGGCTACCGCGTAATTATTGTGGGAGCCGCTAGGCTAACTAAAATGTTATAATACTGGCAAACATCCAAAAATGCGACGCAGACGATATAAAATCGGTAAACATTAAAACAAGCAAAATGACGGTGACATTGTTTTTCAACTCTATCCTTCACGTTGACAGATTATGATTTACTCTTGCAAACCACCGGTCCACAAAATGGTCATAGCAACAAATTAAAGTAGACTAACCCTTGTCAAATTAAATATTTACTTGCAATTGTGATTCATGAATTCTGAAAAAGAGCATGCGGTGTGAGGAATGTCAGAAAGACAAAGAAAAACGAGAGAAATCGTTAATAACTGGCAGTGGCGCCCCCAGCTGTACGCAGAGTACGCAGTCTGCGTACCTTAGCAACAACAGCAAAATTAGTATTTCCATTAAAACTGACGTGAATTGTCATAGTCTTTCCGTCTCTGTTTCTACGATGTTGAGGAATGATATTTGCTTATTGTCTTCGTTGTATTGCCTGGTTATTGTATTTTCCAAGTTTTGCTTATTTCAAACATTTGAAAGTGATTGGAAGACACAGTTGAAAGTGATTGGAGGACCACCTTTTTCTTTAGACCGGGAAAAGTTTAGAGTTGCCTTTTTACTTGTCAGTCAAGATAACTAACTTAAACGAATAGCTACAGTAATTGACGTTAGCCAAATATGTCA
The DNA here is from genome assembly GCA_029718625.1 of Synaphobranchus kaupii. Lineage (NCBI taxonomy): Eukaryota > Metazoa > Chordata > Actinopteri > Anguilliformes > Synaphobranchidae > Synaphobranchus > Synaphobranchus kaupii. The sequence continues at coordinate 8,873,078 of CM056376.1, forward strand.
AAGTAAAGAAAGCAGCTCAGCATTGTGGAACTGCTGAGTCTGAAAAAGAATGAAAATAACAATTCGGAGAATCAGCTTTCGGAGAACCAGTCCTCAGCTGAGGATGAGTTAGCCCCACCGGGAGACGAGCTACCCACCAAAATGTTCTTTTATTTGCAGTGACTTGCTCTTGCTCGTGCTCTCTCTCTAACACACACACAATTGGCGTGCATATAATATTTTATTAGAAATTTAAGCAGTGAATACATTTTGTTGAGCATGTTCGATAGTTACATTGACTTGTCAGAAGTGTTTTCATTGTGTTAACATTAACTGTGCTGTAAGTCGCGTAACAGCTTGTTGCGCGCAACATTTCCATTCTATTGTGAGGTCTCTCCGGTTTTCCTGATGAAATATCAGGCTACTGTAAGTCACGTAACATCTTTTTGCGCGCAACATTTCCATTCTATTTTGAAGTACGTCTCTCCGGTTTTGCTGATGAAAGATCAGACTTTAACGTAGGCTAGGCCTACTCCTACGTTATAACTTCTTGTAATATGCGACCTTATGAGTGCAAAATATATCGGTAAATTACGTTGTAACGTTAGTCCTAAGTAGTGGCTTTGTTTTCAAGTAGCCTGTTGCTTGGCCTACTCTGTTGCGTACCCCGGGAAGAAATCCTGCGGGCGCCCCTGTTCATTTGAATTATGTCATGGTTTTTGCGCGCATCGTATGTTAACGAAATGCAATCGCCGATTTGCATTTTCATTTGAATTTTGGCGCGGATATGCTTCCATAACCAGCTAGTTCTATTAGATCTCATTACAGTATATTACCATCCATCCCACCCTTAGTTTAAACCGGGTCGGCCAGCGAAGGATGGGTCCCCCCTCTCTAGCCAGGTTCCTTCCGAGATTTCTTCCCATTGGGGAGTTTTTCTCGCCACTGTTGAGTGCTTTTTCTTCCCACCGGGGAGTTTGTTTTTTTTTACCTCGTTTTGCTGGCTGGGTTTTTTTTTTTGTGCTCAATTTTCCTTCTGTTTCTCTGTGCAGCGTCTTTGTGACTGTCACTTTGTGACAGTTCTCTGTAAAAAGCGCTATACAAATACAATTGAATTGAATTGAACAGTTGTGGAACTCAAATATTATTCTTATTTCATAATTTCAATGCAGAATGGTTAAGAGGGCTTCACCGATGAGATGCATTGCTATGCTACCTCCAAACACCTGTCTGAAAGATCAGAAACACTTCAGGAGGCAGGCGTGGATGTGTCGGTGACTATGGACAGAACACTGGAGAGCGGTTACAATCCTTCTGTGCGAGCTGTGAGCTCGCAGACCTCGCACCTCGCAGCTCACTGGCAGCTCCCACCTCGCAAGCTGGCAGCTTCTAGCAGCTAGCGATAATACCAGTTATTAACGATTTCTCTCGTTTTTCTTTGTCTTTCTGACATTCCTCACACCGCATGCTCTTTTTCAGCATTCATGAATCACAATTGCAAGTAAATATTTAATTTGACAAGGGTTAGTCTACTTTAATTTGTTGCTATGACCATTTTGTGGACCGGTGGTTTGCAAGAGTAAATCATAATCTGTCAACGTGAAGGATAGAGTTGAAAAACAATGTCACCGTCATTTTGCTTGTTTTAATGTTTACCGATTTTATATAATCTGCGTCGCATTTTTGGATGTTTGTCAGTATTATAACATTTTAGTTAGCCTAGCGGCTCCCACAATAATTACGCGGTAGCCTATAAAATACAAAGTGCAGAACGTGGTTATTAATATAAAACAATAATAATAATAATAATAATTCAATGTCCTATATTTGTCCTTTTATTTTATTGTGCTTTTATTATGCATGCTATTCGTTTTACTGTGCTTTTATAGTTTATTCCTATAGTAAAAAAAAAGGTCACTGTCCCTACATCAAGCTATAATAATGATGATCATAATAAAGTGTAATAATACAATAAACACTATTGAATTCCGATTGAAATGTAATACATTGTCATTTATTCCATTTCCATGAAAACGGTAAAATGTGGTTGTGCGTGTCTTTAGAGGGTGGACTACATGATCAAGTTTTTTTCCAGTCGTCAACGTCCCCCCCCCCATTTCTCTTTTGTCAGTCTTTTATATTTATTGAGGTCCACCATAACGCCGTCCCTGCGGAGGTTTTGTATTCTCTTCCGAAGAGTGACCAGGTCTATTGTTGTTTCTTTTGGTAGACTTTGATGTTCCTCGCCTCCCACAGGTCGTGCTTCGAGTGGAGAAAAAATGATCTTTTATTGGGTATTCCAAAAAAAATTAACAATAACAACATTTTCTTTGCGTTTCAGATACATTTATATAAACCACGTCACTTTTGGAGTGGGGGAAAAGACTACACATTTTTAGAGTAACGCACCTACTAGCCTATGTCATTCGCTGAAATATTTTGTCTTAAAGTTTATAGCATTTAGCCTATAAGGGACTCTGGGAAGGTGGGAATTGTAGGCTGCTCCCCCAATGAGTCCCGTCTTGTAGCTAGCTATTTACATACCTAACGTAGGCTATGCCCGCGTGCTTTTCCTACTAAATAACGTTTAATATGAGTTGCATCAATGTTATATGTTATAGCCCTATATAATAGTATTTAGAATAGAAGTGTAGTATAGCTGATTTACCCACAGCTTACCGTGAACTACATTCAACGTTCATTGCTAGGGATAGCTGCTACGTTATGGGAAGGACGTGCTTTGTCTTATCTGTTCTGTAGTGACGTTTCTGTATGCACTTATTGTATGTCGCTTTGGATAAAAGCGTCTGCTAAATGACTGTAATGTAATGTTGAGGTTTAATTACAAACGTTTTATTTGCTACCTCGTTCAAAACCCACATCCTACAAGTGTATGAAAGACGCAGTGAATGACATTCCAAACAATATACGGTGCCCTCGAAATGGATATTTATAAACTTTATTTCAGAGGCCTCCGACAAAAAAGGGGTAAAGCAGAAGTCATAATGAGATGTAGGCTAGCTGCTTCTTCCTCCATTGTCCCGAGTGTAAACTGTCGCTAGAATGCCTTTGTACTTTTTGCGAACGACAACGACCACAGTGTATATGTAGCGCGACAATAGAATGTTTATGAAAGTTCTGCGATTTCTGCTATAGTGACCTACTGAGGCACATGGTGCCTACATCATTTGACACACATGGACTGTACAGTTTTTCAAAATAAAAATTCTATGAATTCTATAACACGATAGCCCACCTCTCGACCTTTCTTTTTTGTCTCCCAGCATGAGCATCTCTTAAAGTCCACCAGTGCCCTCTGGTGCCCCTGTTGAAAAACTTCAGTAGAAGATAAAATACGGAACAAACCGAGTCCCGTATTAGCTTGACGGAGACACAAGGTTTGCAGAAGTATTGTCTGTATTTCTAGGCAATTGTAACCATATCAATGTGTAATAACATTAGTAGGCGAACCCCTTCCTAGCCAGACACTCGCGACTATATTAACCAGTCGTGTCAGACTGCTGCCCCCCATGCAGTTTGTCAACGTCAATTCGCTTCCTATCTCAAGTAACGTTAGCTAGCGACCTAAGTGCAAACGGTAGTTTTAATGTTTCGAGTTTGTTTCAAGAATCCTGCTATTTTATGACATTACCGACAGACAGGTTAGCGAGCTAGGTCACTAACCATCTATTGAATCAAGCTGCGAGTTTGTTGTTTGGCTTGGCTGGCTGTCAATATTCAACTTCACCATAAGAAATCAGTCAAGGAAACGCCAATATGCCCAAAATGTAGCCTATGCTATCTAGTTAGTTCTCTGGACATCATACAGATGCTATCTGTGTGTAGGTTATGTAAATAATGTGTGTCAAACAGGAATTCATATAGAAATTAACGTCAAGTTTCACACTTCGCTAGAAGACCCTCAATTACCCCCATCACTAAAGCCAGCTATTTCCCCTCCTCCCTCCATTGGATACCAGTCACCAAGGGGCGGGGTTAATTAGTATATCTTTCAAAAGATTTAAACTAAAGATTTAGATTTAGCTAAATGTTGAATTTACAAACGCAAGATTTAAGATATAAATAAATATTTATTTTTTTCTAAATATTTATTTTAGAACGCAAGATTTAAGATATAAATAAATATTTATTTAAATGTTAAATCTTGGTTTTTATAAAAACGCAAGATTTAAGATATAAATAAATATTTATTTTAGAACGCAAGATTTAAGATATAAATAAATATTTATTTAAATGTTAAATCTTGGTTTTTATAAAAATGCAAGATTTAAGATATAAATAAATATTTATTTTACAACGCAAGATTTAAGATATAAATAAATATTTATTTAAATGTTAAATCTTGGTTTTTATAAAAACGCAAGATTTAAGATATAAATAAATATTTATTTTACAACACAAGATTTAAGATATAAATAAATATTTATTTTACAACGCAAGATTTAAGATATAAATAAATATTTATTTTACAACGCAAGATTTAAGATATAAATAAATATTTATTTTACAACGCAAGATTTAAGATATAAATAAATATTTATTTTACAACGCAAGATTTAAGATATAAATAAATATTTATTTTACAACGCAAGATTTAAGATATAAATAAATATTTATTTTTTTAAATATTTATTTTTGAAAACTCAGATTTAACATTTAAGTTATATATTTAGGAAATGCTTATTTGAGATTTATCAATTAAATCTGAAAATATCAACTAAAAGGTTTATTTAGCATGTCTGTAAAATCTTGGAAAAAAAACTCACATTTAGCATAAATCTTAGGAAAATGCCACATTTATGCTAAATCTGAGAAAAAAACACAGGAAAAACGTGTTGTGTTTTACTTTACATTTGGCACCCCATAATTTTAAATTAAAGTTAATGAGAATTCCATCTTGATTATATAGGTCATGCTGTCAGCCCTTTTAAGCTGGACTGTGTGATTAATTAAGAGTGTTTTGTAAAAGGGTTTTGAGGCAGAATTCATATTAATGAGAAACAACTATGCACCTTTGATTACAGTCTGCAGTTAATGCCACATGCTCTGTCTGTTCCTCTTTACTGTCAATCTCCTCATTTCTGTTGCATCTTCCTTTCTGTGTAACCAGTTATCATTGGTGCCAACACAACTGTAGAAATATGCTATTAATGTGTTAATAATAGTAATAATAATAATACATTGTATTAGTTTGTGACTGTAGCACCAAAAGTAAATCTACAGAGAAAAAAAACTGAAGAAATAGAGGAAACAAATTAAAAACTAAATAATTCAAGTTAAAGAACACATCACATGAATGACATACTGTATGACTTAGATGCAAATGCTTTTGGTCACAATTAAACATTTTAAAGACTTTTACAGAGATGTGTTTTCGGAGAATGGGGACGGTAGACAGTTTCAGTGGAGGCAGTGCAGGCCTTAAATAATGATGCTTTCTCTTTCTGTGAGGTAGAATATTGTTAAAATTACAATTCTCTGTGACCCAGTATGAGTCAGTGATGTAAGTACGGAAGAAAACAGAGGTCAGCTGCTGTTGCATACCACCTCGATCTTCTACAGCAGGGCGACTCGCACTTCCCCCCCCCTCCGTGTCAACGGCTCTCGCTCGTCCCGACTGCGGAGCTTTTCCACCTTAGCTCCTCAGTGGTGGAACGAACTCCCCATTCCTCTACGTTCTACTTCAACCCTGCCTGCGTTCCGCCGTGGCCTGAAGACACACCTCTTCAGACTCCACCTTGACAGATACTAATCTAGGAACTTTTCTCATAGTACTTGTTCCCTGTGTTTTTTCTTGTCTAACTGTTTGATGTTATAGTTTATAATAGTATTTAGAACACAATTATAGTATAGCTGATTTACCCACAGCTTACTGTGCACCACATTCAATGTTCATTACTAGGGATAGCTGCTACATGTTGGGAATGATGTGCTTTGGCTTATCTGTTCTGTAGTCGCTTCGATGACCTTGCAGAATGCACTAATTGTATGTCTCTTTGAATAAAAGCATCTTGTAAATGACTGTAATGTAATGTAATGTAATGTCCCAGGTGTACCGTACAGCATGGGAAGGATACCCTGTGTACCAGTACCCCATTGGTCCATTCTGCGTCTCCTCTTTTATCAGGTGGGTGCCCAGAGAATGAGTGGGTCGTAAGTTTACCTCAGAATTCCATTCACATCCACCCCCTGACCCCAGCCTGACCTGGCCGAGGCTGTGACCCCCCCGTGACCTGGACTCTTTCATATCTTTTGACTGCATTTTTTCAAAATGTCTAACATTTATTCAGTTGCGTAAATCACATCCTGGTCTACGGGATTCCAAAAGGGGCTTCCAAGCGCTATCAGATTGCCGCTGACCACCTGCGATCTGCTTTCAAGGAATGCAATTTTCCGTAGATCTTATTTGAAAACTGATTTGAAAGGTTCATAAACATGTGAGGGAAGCCCGGAAAACTGTGTAAATTCAGACGTTATTGGAATGCGGTCTATGAAAAGCTTTGGTGCTGGACTGCTTGCGCAGGTAATAAAAGCCACTATTCTGAGCTGTGATTTAAACGTTCCCCTGACATCACACACAAAGCCTCCCAATTTACCAGTCCTGCCTTTTCAATTGGGCCAATGTCCTTAAGGCATGGATTCAATAAAAGCTAATTCTCATAAATTCTCATGCAAATGTTATTTCTTCTCTCTGAAAAACACATCCCGAGCATTCAATTGCTAAACTGTGTTTATCGAGAAACAAAAAACACATGCTTTTCATTAACAGAGAATCAAAGTTTAGGGCAAATGATTGAATCGGTTCACTGTGCAAACCCGCACCAGTGGAAACATTTTTCATTCATCACACGCACTATTAATGACCAGTTAACGAGGAGCCTGACACAAGCGGGTGTGCAGCACAGTTTGAAAGTTAAGTGGGGTAAACAAATTATAGCCAGGACTTTACTGCTAACATGTTTTCAAACAGTTACAATTCCTGGCACATCGCAAATTAGTTATCGCCACAGCAACGGTACCAGGGTTATGAACTGTAATTGTTTCAAGGCAGGTCATTTCAACACCCAACACAGACTGCTAGCACCTTGCAAATTGTGGTTATTGTGTCAACTGTTCATGCATCGACTATGCACTTTGATATTTTTTCTAAAGCTGGGTAGCAGCACTTAGGCTGCCTGGCAGGTGGGCGTAGAAGTCTCTGGGCTCAAACCAAATGGGGTTGTTCACATTTTCTGGCTTCTGTCTGAACGGTCCCAGTCTTGTGTGTACTGATGGAATTATCTTTACGCAGCTGAATCTTTCCTCATAGCTGTCTTCCTGTGGCTTTCTATCGCAGATTTTCTTTTTGACTAAGCCAGTCTGCAAAAGCTAAAAATAAATTGATTAAAATTTATACACTGCAGCACCAATGAGTTTATACCTATCCAATGGACACATGAGGGAAATTAAAGCCCCATTCTTAAATTCTGTTATACCCACCCACGTAGGCCTACATTCAAAATTAAGATCTTCAACTATGGAAATGCATTGTTGTTTCTTTTGATGAAATGGCGAAGAAAACATGTATTTATAGTGTATTCACACTGATTTACAGCGTCCCCTGGGGTTTGTAAATCTAGACGGCAGGGCTGATATTAAAAAAACAACATGCGTTAAAAATCCTGCCCACGCAGAGGATGTGGGAGTCCAAGCAGAGTATCTGGGTAAAATATTTTGTTGCGGCGGTAAATGATTAAAAAGAAAATGACAGCGACATTAAATTCCTGATGTGCTCGTAAAACTTTCCTCAAAGAAAGGTTGAATAATGAGTCTTGTGTGTGAGGGTCAGCGAACGCAGGGGTGCGATCCATTATCGCGGGGCACAGTAAATAACAGAAACCATGTGTATCTGACGCCGCTATTAAAGTGTTGATATCTGGGCGTAAAAGGAAAGAATAGGTGTGCGCGCAGAGAACGCATAGAGCCTGATCTCATGAAATTCGGCAATATGTACCGATTGTTAGTGTCTCAAAAAACGGTACCTGTTTCCGAATTTTGCACAAGCGCCCCCTGAGCCTGTACTGGGAACTACTGACTAAAGGCTGTGATAGGCCGAAAACATCACGTGTGAGGGTAGTAGTATATGACGTCACGCGTCCCACTGCTTTTCTTGGCAAGACTTTTTTGTCAAAAAATTTTTCTTGGCAAAAATTGTTTTTCTTTTTTTTTCGTGATTCCCGTACCCCACCCACAACCCCTAAACATAACCTCACAGGAGTTCACGTAACTCGGGCTCATGCCCGAACTGTTAAGATAGTGTCCCTTTTTGCTACCATATTGTTACCAACAATTTTGAAATAAAATAAATTATAAAAAATAAAAAAATTATTAAAAAAATAAAATTAAAATAAAAAAATGTCCCAGGGTCCCGCCCAACCCCTAAACATAACCTCATAGGAGTTCACGTAACTCGGGCTCATGGCCGAACTGTTAAGATTTAAAGAATCTATATTTGCACAACTATATTTTTCTATCACCAGCTTCTCTCGCATTATATATCTTTCACGAAATCTCCTTACAGTCTACAACTGAGCATTAGTCAATAGTTCCCAGTACAGGCTCAGGGGGCGCTTGTGCAAAATTCGGTAACAGGTACCGTTTTTTGAGACACTAACAATCGGTACATATTGCCGAATTCACATGAGATCAGGTTGAACGCATAACATATCACCATGTCTCTGGCTCTGCCGCCTCCTGCAATGTGATCACTAATTCCTCGATTGACGCAGAGCGCCATTTAAACATTGCTGGGTACGCAATTCAATTACTTCGGTCACTTTTCATTACACGTTTTACGGTGACAAAGCGGTAAATATTCAGTGAATTAAAATCACATTCTGGTCAGGGAAATCGCCACGGTTCATGTCCCTCTCATCTTTCATTTCATCACCCCTAACCTGCGTGCCCTCCTCCTCCCAACCCCCTATTCCTTCTTAATCATGCTCAATCGCTTTAGTGCTCCCATAGGCTGCTGATAAAACGCGTTTACCCCCGATTCAGTGGACCTCATTAATTTTTCATGAGCTTCAGAAACGTACCTCATTCAGCTCCGGCTGTCATTGTTGATTTTTCTATCACAGATAGCTTACCTTGCCCAACAAAAGGCTGTGTAGAGCAACGGATTTCTTTTCAAGGCGACTTTATCTGATGCGATCAGCCCAGCCGGTCTTAATCTCCCGCAGTGCAGGCGCAGATATTGCTGCCATATTGCCGCTGACATTTTAATGGCTTCTGCAGCAGCTCAGAAAGGTATTCCAGCTCCCTACTTATCAGGGACACCTCCATCATGCTTCCTGTGACCTCTCGACCTCCGTGCAGCCGGCTGTGTCGCCTTTCTCGGGCAACCACTATTTAATGTTATGTTGGGAGGGGGGAGGGGGGGGTGGGGGGTGAAATTAGGTGTCTGTTGGAGTGATGTCTTATGAGTATCAAGATGGACGCGGTCAGACAAAAGCTCAGATCTTTACCGTTTCCTATCTGGAGGGGAAAGATGGAATCCATGGCAGTGTTGCAAGCTGCGCTCGTTCAGATAACAGATTTTTTGCTCTGCAGCTCACTGATAGAGCTTCCTATGCGTGCAAAGGGTTCTTGCACTGTCAATACTACACTGGTAATAGCCTTAGCATAAACTGACAGGAACGATGGCGGAATTGATACAGGACGCTTCCCTGCAAGCAGACATTCTCCCTCGCTGGAATCACATGATAATTTCAGATGTAATCGCAGTAGCGATCACTGAAAAGAATCACAGAAGCTTCAGATATGGAAGTAGTATATGCCTCCAGAACAGCGATTATCACTATTTTATTTCACATTAGCCGATGGTTTGCACAGCTCTGAGAAACTTTCTTACATCCAAACTATATCAATCAGTTGCTAAATTCCCTGTTGACCCTGAGGTGATTTTATTTAAATATGATGGCATATGCGTATATGCAGTATATATGACATATATATTACAAAATATTTTCTCTTGTTTGTGTTTTATAGATGAATAATGTGTGATGACAAGCTATTCTTTTGTTAAAACGCTGCTAAGAATGGTCTTCATTGAAGCAGCTTTCAAGAAAACAGACTCAGGTGGCAAGAAGAGGGTGGCCTCTTTTATTGAGTTTCGTGAATTTATCGAGTTGATCACGAAACCCTTACTGGTCCCGGTTTCCTTTTGTTTTCACACAGGCGTGAGCCTTAAGGGTCACATTACTGGATCATCCTCCTGCACACTCCTTTCTGGGATGTCAAAATGCAAGCAGATCAAACAGCTGTGGAGTCTATCTGTGCAAGCCCATCGTCCACTAATCCAATTTACCCAGACATACACACAATTTATCCTGCTACGTTTGAAATGAAAAAGAAAAAAAGTCATTACCCATGCGTTTTTTTTCCCCTACTCAGAACAAGAGATAATGACCCTTTGAGGAATGAGAACTGAACAGAAAGTGAGTAGAATCAAGATTCCAGTCTTTATTTTGGCTAGATTACAGTATATTTTATTTGAAGAGATAGAGTGGGAGGGGGGGGGGGGGGGGGGGGTATGGTTGTTGGGGACTTCAGATGTTCATGTTTTTTAATCTCAGGCGGATCTTTCAGGATACTCAAAAGAGGCCCTGGCATTAAACCATAAACTGCGCAGAGAGAGAAAGACAGATAAATTGTGTAAACCTCACACCAGTGGAGACACTAGCACCCGTTCTCTCCGGTCCGTCCCCCCGTCCCCCCCGAAAAAAACCAAAACAAAAACAGAATAGAATGAGAGGCAGGTGGCAGGCTACTTAATTGAACAAATTTGCCATCTGCTCTGACAGATTGCACGATGACTCCGGACAGCATACCTGAACTGAGTCCTGAGCATCACAGCGCCAGGCCGCTCCCTGCCATTCAGGAGATTTTTCCAAAATAGGTTTTCTTTTGTGACATCCTGGGCCATTGTGTCAGATGAGGAAGCAATCCCGCGAACCGAAACAATCCCGCAAACCGAAACAATCCCGTTCTTTATATTGTTTTCAATGCTCTGGTCCCCTCATTAAATGGAACGAATACCAAATGGAATCCTTGTTATTTGTTTTTATATTTATTTCATTTATTGTTGATTCTTGATATTATACCGGAATATATACACTTATGCATTCCTGTTATTTTGAAGTGACATATTTTATAATTTCTGCTGAATATGGGATGTGAACCATTTCTAATGAAGTTTCCGGTGTAAAAGCCCAATGCGGAACTACATGTAAAAAAGAAAAGACATCAACAAAGGACCTGAACGAGAAGGATACAGGATAATCATCTTTTGAGACGAGGTTCCCACGGTGATTAGAACCTTTGAACACACAATAGGTGTCCTGGCCACAGAAGTGATAAATCCAAAGGAGGATGAGATGGCAAGCAGGGATGAGATATTTGACCTGGTGTCTGAAATTGAACCCTTTTTTGATACAGTGATGAGGATATTTAATTATGCACCATTTTGTTGTAGATATTTTATAACTTTGTTCCATATATGACTGCCTTGGTTCTCTCCGTTTTACAAACATACACACTTTTTTTTTTACCACCATTAAACCTCATTACACTGGTTTTACAAAGCTGACGGCATATTGATAGTCTATTTATGAGTACAATTATTTTCTATAGCTCTATTGTTTGTTTTCCTGTTTTTAGCTTTATGTCAATTTCATTTTATTTTCTGATTTTGATATTTGGAATTAGCTCAGTACATCTTTAATGAAACAGGAAACGTTTTGATGTAACATAACAGTCTTTTGCAGACATGACCCTCCACATCTTTCATAAGAAGCATTCCAGGCCCAGTGGCTGGAGAATGAGAGAAAGGTGTCAGTCCATGTCCGTTTCCATGGACCGCACAACCAGGCTTTTGGCTCAGGGACAGGCAGCTCACAAGGAAGTACACGTCCTGAGATTTCAACATGTACTTAGTGTTTACATACTTTGGGAACATTGTATTCTATAAAATTGAATAGAATAGAATAACTTTTATTTTCCCATTTGGGAACTTCAGTTGTAGCCCTAGCAACAACAAAAAGACAGAGACAGTGGGGCAGACCCAAAGCACACAAACAAACATATCAAATGTCATTTCATTAATCATGTGAATTAAAGTGGAATACAGCCATGCTGCCATGATTAAAAATAGTAACAGTAATAGATAACAATCAGTGGTGTGACAGTGGATGATGGCTCCGCCTACTATGGGGTTCATGAGGCCTCAGTCACATGACTGCAAAAGACCCGGCAGGATAAGCACGGCAAAGGGCCTCTGCTTTGGCTCAGGTTTGTGGCCTGTGGAGACTGCGGCATCGGCTCATTTGCATTCCAGCCGAGCCATAATTCCCAAAACAAATTGAGATTTTAATTGAACACTTACAAAGCGCCTCCAGTAAATAAATCCGTACACTTTGGACTGTCCTCGCAATGTTCTGAGAATGTGAAGCGAGTGAGACGAAACGTGACCGGGTTCATAAAGCTAGCCGAGGCAGGTGAGGGATGAATTTGCACCGTGGTTACAGCCGTTTACTTCAAGTCCAGGCACACGGTCACTGGCAATTAACCCGCATGGGTAGGAGATGCACACTGATCTTAAATTAGAACTTCACAGCAATGATTAAAAAGTCTCACATAAAATGCACAGTTATACTAAGCAATGCCAGGTCTAAATGAGTTAGACGACAGAACATACAAACGTCCCTTATTGCGGAGCACTGGTATTGGGCATTTTAAAGCAGTAATTTAAGTTGAGAATCGCAGCATGGGAATCATTCTCACATTTTTGATCAAAGTGCTGGCTGTGAATGAATATAGCCCAGGTGAAACCCTTTGTGCAGGTGAGAGAACAGGACCACAGGTGAAAATGTATTCCTCCATTTGATGAAACACTTCATCGGGGGGAAGGCCACCACACTGTGACCAGCAGGGACTGGACTTTATCGCTGCTGCAGTCGTGGACATAGGCCCAACATGAAGCCTGTGAATGCAGGTGGCTCTGAAAAGCAGCCCAAGTTGTCAAGAAACTGGGTCTGCCGCAAGCAGAATAAACCCCCTAATAGAACTAATTTCATGGCACGTTAATTTGCCTTACAATGCAGAAGCTGTACCCTGAGATGTGGTGATAATTGCTCATATTAAAATAAATGAAATCCTAGTTGCTAAATTGCTGCCTAGCAAAGATAACATATGCAGCACTGCTATAATGTCCATCATCAAAAACAGTGAAGCAGTTAACAGTTTTTTTCCCCCAGCAACTGCTGAAACTATATAGGATTATGAATTTAATTATAAAGAAATTGCAGTGATGGTTTGATGCAATGTATTATTCACATATTGATATGTATTCATATTTTTTTATTTATATATATGTAACTGGCAAGCTCTAGGTAGCTACCTGTGAGTATTGAAGCCTGAGACAGAGGTGACTCAGAGGGCAAAGTGTTGCATATGAGAGACATATTATAATTAATAAGCAAATCTGCATATTTTTTACTAGGAAAATATTCAGCCCCCTGTGAGCAGCTATAAAAGATTAAGAAGGTGGTTGGGGGGGGGGGGTTAAAAGGTGGAGGTCAAAGAAAGGAGGGGGTGACCTGGGCGGTGGTGGTGCTGGTGGGGGAGGGGTGATCTGCGCTCTCTCTTACTCAAAGCAACCAGATATGTTCAAAATTTAACCCTCTTTTTAATACTTAATGAGCTTAGTGTGAATATGCAGGGATGAGATGGCGGCGACTGAAATTTGCCAAGGAAACGCGGAGACGATCCAGGCTTATGGGCTGCTCAAGATAACGAGCGGGACAATGCCTGTGAGGAGCGCGCCCCGGCAGGCGGGGGGCGAGGAGGCTCCTCTCGGGAGCGAAAAAAAAAAGGTGGCTTTTAAAGGTATTTGATCCCAGAATTACTCCCCGAAATTACCTCGACATGCCTCCAGGTTACGCTCGGCAGGCAGAGAGAACTGCTGGGACTTTCTGTGTCATGGTGTCACGTTCTGGGAGGTGCTGAGCACTGCATATCTAGCTGCATGGTACACCTGAGCTTCCTCTCTCTCTCTCTCTCTCTCTCTCTCTCTGTCTCTCTCTCTCTCTCTCTCTCTCTCTCTGTCTCTCTCTCTCTCTCTCTCTCTTTCTCTCTCTCTCTCCATGTATGTGCTTTCATTACTGCGTTTTGTTTTTCGTCCTTGTCCTATTAATTAGACGCTACACGAGTAAGCACGAGAAAGGATATGTCAGAAGGATGTATGTGGCCGGCTGCCTATTCTAGCACTTAGATCCGGCAGAGTTGCTTTCTCAATTATCTGCTTTGTCCATAGGCAAACAAATGGGTGTTTAAACTGCTTCTTCATCTTCAAAAAACTACAACTGCTTCTTCTTCTTCAAAAATGTACAAATTGCTAGTAAAAAGCAATGGAAGCCTAATACACTTTGCACCTGCAAAGAGGCACAGCACATGTGAATTTGGCTGACCATCAAAATGTGTACTTAAGCAGTCTCTGTGAAACCTGAAACATCCTTGGACCATAGTACCGCAATCAACTCTTGCAAGAACATAAATATTTAACATCCACACACTGCCCCCCCACCCCAAAGATAAGTATCCTGCATATGCCAGCAGAGATCTAGCTCATATTGCGCTTGGAAGACATCTCTGTGCCTGTCCTTTATATGCGCCTTTCTAATTCTTTTAAAAGGACATTAAAAGTATACTTAATTATATAGAATTATTCTTGAGAATTCAGGGTTGACAATATCACATCAACATAACTCCCATTCCTTCATGAATTGCATGTTGTCCAATGGCACCCTGGGTCTGGAGAAAAATAAATATAAATACTTACTAAATGTAAGCCCGCCTACCTGAGCGTTCGGCATTGAAACGTGCAGGGAACGCTAACAATCTCAAACATTTGAAATCTAAATTAAAATGTGAATTGGTGAAATGCCTTTGGGTTTCCATGGAAATGAGTGAATGAAGTATTTGATAATAGGATGCTCTGAGCCAGAAGAAAGCAGGAATGAGCTGAGCAACGCAAACACAGCAATAATGAACATCCATTAAGCTGTTTAAGGTCTGAAGGGCTAATGTATAGAGGCCACTTGTTCTTTTCAGAAACATCTCATTTGTAAGTCTAGTAGTGGAATTTTATCTGCTGCGTTTTTCATTTTATTTTTATATTTTTAACTGAAATCCAAATAATTTGCACACAGCAGCTTAATTTACACTCAGGCTTGCCAGAGAATAGCCTTTTGGACTTGATCTGTGCCCCTAACCAAGGAATCAAATGTACATATATGTGATATACGGTACAATTTAGTTATTATATAGTCACACTTTTCACAAAGCTTTATGCAAAAAAAGGTTCATTTACACATCACAACATATTTATAAATTGTCCTTAAGCAAATTCAATCCACAATGAAGAGTGGCACAATGTATGTTATGGAAAATGTTAATTGTCAAATGTGACATAGCTACTTGTTTGGCCTGCCTTGCTTTAATGTTATATTAAAATGAGGCGGGGAAGTTCTGTTTGGTGAAAAAAAGAAAGTTCATTCTGCAGCATCTTTTGACAAACATTGTCAGTCATTATCGTCATTAAATATTGGACTGAACTATAATTGTGTGGAATATGTAACACAATAGTTTAATTGTAATTATTCTGTTAGCAGTTCAAATGGCTTTAAACAGCTTATTTTAACGTATTAATATTTGTTTTCCTCCATGTCATTATTACATAAAAACAATTTACAAACCTTATGTTGCACACCAATATGCCCCCAAATATTAGACAAGACTGGGAAATGACTAAATTAACTAATTGGTTTATTCCCTCTATGTTGCACACATGTTAACATGAGGCATTTTGAAACCTAGCATGATGCTGGGTTTTTAAAAAAGAACACTCTTTGAACCCAGCAGATGTATCCCAACCTGTCACACATTTTCTCATTTTTATGTACCTAAATCCCTCAAGTGTGCAGTCTGCAATCAACAGTTTTTTCCATCTCCAACAGAATAATCTCAACCCCCAACTGATTGGGTTACATATCTGGCCATTCCACCGAGACTCCTCTCCTTGGAATCACATTGGCTGTACACTTTGTGAGAGCTAAGTCATTCAATTCCATCCTCACCCCGCTTGACTTGTCTGCTGTGTTTGACATTTTCGGGACTGGGTCCTTCTCTCATTTTAGAGATAGGTATCGCAGTGTCCTCCCCTCACATGGTTGCAGACCAATTGTAGAAGGCCTGGAGGGGATCCGTCTCCTTCCCCCGGTGTCCCACAGGGTTCACTGCTTGGTCCTCTCCTTTCTTTACACTAAATAACTTGGCTAAATTATCTCTGCTCATACCATGCCATATCATTCTATGCTGATGAAGCTCAACTATTTTCTGCCCTCAGACACCCAAGTTCAGACATGCCTGGCGGGCTTTGCAGCCTGGATGTTCACCCACCACCAGAACCTAGGGTTGACAGGACTGTTCTTCCTGGCAAAGGGTTCCCCATTGATTTATTCTTCAATCAATGTCAATAGCTCAGCAATGTCTCTCGCTTAGCTAAGAATCTTGGTGTGACCCTGGATGACTAGCTGAGGACACAGTGCAGTAACCACCCCGTCCTTCTGGGTGAGGAAGGGGTGGATTCTACTGATGTTGTTAAAGGAGAAGCCACCCCTTCCTCACCCTATACACAGCTACTTGTCTAGGCCCTTAGAACCTCTTTTCTGGACTGTTGCAATGCATTGATGGCCTGTATACCAGCCTGTGCCATCATCAAGCCCCCTCAACTAGTCTAGAATGCTGCCTCCCACCTCCCCCTCAACCTGCTTATATGCACACACGCTATGCCACATCTCATTCAACACTGCATTCAACATCTCTGGCACCCTTTCTCTCTGATGGGATAAAATTCCATTGTTTTTAAAACATTTGTTTTATACCAGGTCTTTTGACACACCTCAAACTTTATGTTTCACGGCCCCTGATCTGGTGGTAGCTTAGTTGCCGCCACCGTTGGGATTTCAAAACATTTTATTTTAATTGTGCAGGCGCCACAATTTGTAGGCCACACCATTTGTTGTTTCTTGGATTTTCCTTTAAGCTTAAAGGTTTATTTGATTGAATCCAAATTTTTTAATCCAAATGTCCGGTTTGATTGAAAAATACTCTATATGCCCTTAAACTGGCTATGTACGTTTGATTGCATCTATGAGATTGTAACATGGTATTTCCAAAATGCGAGCATCAACCCTCTATAAAATGTTTCATCAAAAATATTAATTTTAGGGCCGTCGCGGTAGTACAGCGGTAAAAGCGCTGACTTTCAGTCGGTGCGGTTGTGCTCCGAGGATCGGGGTTCGCGCCCCGGTCCTGCCAGAGCCGGCGCCCTGTGGGAGCAGCAATTGGCGGCCCTGGGCAGGCTGGAATCACGGTCAGGAGCTAGGAGGAGTCACGCCCTGAAGAGGACGTGGCGCCCTCCCGTCCTACCGCCGGCTGACGGGATTGTGTAGTGGTGATTCTCTAGCGGTTGCTACACGTGGGGAATTGAATTAGAATAGGGGTTCAATTGGCTACTAAATTGGGAGAAAATGGGAAAAAATCTGAAACAAATTTTTAAAAAAATAAAATATATTAATTTTAAAGGGACCCGGCATAGTTCATTGCCATGATTGTTAGCTGCTTGCAGGTCTTTAGTATAGTGAGTTTTTCTAACAAGTGCCTGCCCCTACCCCTGAGACACTGAGTGCTGATAGGCCCAACCTGATTGATTGATGGACCGGATCTGGTGGACTGATTTTGCTCTGACTTTTGAGAGACAGGTTTGGGGTGCACATGTTGACAGAGGGGATTTGGGTGGTGGGGTCATTTGCTGCTTTGGACTATCCTCTGAAAGGGGACACTAATGGAGTGGCCGTCTGTCAGGTCAAAAGATTAAAAAACTTAAAAGCCAAACATTCCATTCTAGGGATAACACGCGGCGTTATCCATAGAATGGAATACCTCATCGGAAAAAAGTTTGCTACAGCAATAATAAATTTCAAAAAGTTAGCCAAGAGCGAATGGTATAGTGCTCAAGGGGTCAAGGGTCACTACATCAACCAAAGAGTAGCAGGCCGGGAAACTGACAGCTCAGGTCTAGGTCAAGGCACAGTCGTTTGAACCCTTATGGAAGAAAATAGAAGGAAAATACAGAGGGTTAACTTTACTTAAACAGTCTTGAGAGCCATGCTGGGGAGACTAGTATATCATTAAAAAAGGAAAAAAATTAAATATATTATATGGGACTGCTGGCTCAGAAAGCCAGGCTTTGATCAGAGCTGCCTCTGTTGTTGAACTTTGCTTGTCTAATTGAATAAATATTTAATCTTTACAATCAAAGTCTCATCATGCATAATATATGGGAATGCAGGATAAAATGGCTGAAATGAGTTTTAATTTATACTAGCTTGTTCCAATCTCCACCTACAGTCTCTCAGAGTTTGTCAAAACGTGCGTTGCCCTAACTTTAGTTAGAGGTCTTGTCACCCTGATTGGTAGTTCTTTTGGAAGGAGGAATCAAACTGCTTCAGCTGCATCACAGTACTTGCTGTTGAAATCCTCTGATATACTCTCCTCACAAATATGATTATGATTCATCACCAGGCAAAGTGTCTTTTTTCCCCAAATGCGTCTGCTAGACGTAGACAGTGGCTGGGTTTGAATAAATATGTCTGACTGAGTGACCTTAAACTTATTATTATTTAGGTTTTGGCAGCTGGCCATTCGATTGATCAAACAATCAACCAGTGATAAAATCAGCAATAATTTATTATTTTGTTTAATGAAGTGCTCTTGACAATAAGACCGTCACAGTGCTGCACAGTTTTCCTCAAGAACTATAATTTGAAAGAAGCCAATTCAAAAAAAAAAACCTTTTCAGACCCATTTACAGATTATTAAATTAGGAAAGACTGTGTCTTCCAAGCCTCACCGCACATCCAACCCAAGCGCTGGCACTGTGCAGTACACAGTGGACTGTTTTGAGCCCCCTAACAAAGAAAATTAAAAGTGTTTGTGGTATGATTTGTAGTGTTTGCAGTGTCAATAGGCCTTGCAATGGCAGTGATCCCCCCTGAGCTTCCACTTGTAAAATCTTATCTAAACGGACTCCTTTTGACGGACCCTCTCCACCTCGCCTCGACGGAGGAGAGCAGAATGTAGGGCAACGCAGGGCAGTCATGCCAAATAATAATCACCAGTCTCCACCGGCAGTCTGGCACCGCTGTGTTGGCGGTAATGCCACTCAAATGCCCCTGATTTTCCCCCTACAGCTGAGCAAAATTGCCCCAGAATGGAAAGCGTCGATCAGCTCACAACAGTCAAGTACGCTTGGCAAGCAATCAATGGGAGGATGAGAGAAAGGAACGGAGAAAGAAGAAAAAAAAACACCTTGCATTTTCCCCCCAGAATCTTTGACTTCCTGGGGTTCTGTAGAGGCACTGTCCAAGCAGACTAGCCTCAGTGGCGCCTACACAGGGACTCGCTTCACTCTTTTTGCAATTTATTTATCACCTGCTAACTTCACGATCACCAGGAAATCATACGATTTTTGTTTCTGTCGCATCCACATATCACGCTCCTTTTTAGCTGGCAACTGTCGGAAATGTGTTTTTTTTCTGCTCAATGAGGGTGGTATTCTGCCAGGGGATGGATTGCCAGAAGGAATGTACGGGTGCCAGTTTTCTTTTCAAACCTACAGAACAAACGTTTTGATTATTCGGGCTGCCAATGAGCTAAAGCGTTAAAGCTAAAGCCAGTTGCCAGGTGCTGCACACCACCCCCCCCCCCCCCCCCCCCCCCCCCCCGGCCTGCCAGATTGCCCTGGCAATGGGGTAAGGAAGGGTGCAATCAATCAAAGCACTTTGACTGATAAGTTTAAGCACATATTACATTTTTTTTAAACATAATTTAATTTAATTAATTTCAGTGACCACTCTACATCTCATGATGTGTGAATATTGACAGACTGAGCTTAAAATAGATTCAGATGGGCTTTACTATTTGTCATGTTTTCTTTTTTTGCTGTTTTTGTTATCTCTAACCTTTATCGACAAACTTGGCATTTCAAAGACTTTTTTAAAAAGATACGTTTCTCATTTGCTTACAATTTTTACCAACTTTTACAAATTTTCTTGATCTCCACAAGAATAAACCTGAAAGAGACCATCTGTTCTCCTATTCCACTGTAAACATACTGAGTGACTCAAATGGTTAAAATGATAATGAGCTTAAAGATGGTAGATTATACCGTGCGGTGAGGCTGACAGCTTGTTCACAGTGATTGGACTACATACGCAGTGAAGCCAATGTGTGGTGGTGGGGGGCAGTTCTGACACACTGAGACGCCCGTCACGGTTCGATACAGCGGGTCTCACCTCAGTCGCCCTGGGGTGAACAATGGCACATGTTTGTGCAGTCTAATATAGTGTCATACCTTGTTTGTTTTAGCTGCCCCTGAAGTATATGATGTGGCAGGGTTCGGAGCAGTTGGGAGGGTAAATCCCAGCATGCTATTGGCTTTGATCCCAGCCTATCCACTGTCTGCCTCTCATTTTTTTTGTTTGAACCCCCCGACCCTGTCCTTAGTTCCCCCTGTTCAATACCCTCATAGGCCCTCCCCCCAACCACTGGTTTGTGTTAGTAACAGTGGAAATAGGACGTCACAGAGTATTGGGTATTTTGTGGGGCCAAGCAGGATTTTGCATGATATGGATGATTGCATCTGTCATAATTACAAAAGAATAGCATCCCCCCCCGCTCTGTTTTCATCATATGCTAACCCTCACCCGCTTGCTTTTGGCAAGACTCAACCCTGGTGAGGTCATTTTCAGAGGGAGCTGTTGGACAGTTTCTCACACGGCAGACAATTCCCAGAAGATACCTCAATGAAGTCCTGCCAGTTTGGTCTTCCACTACATATTGTTATAGTTTAACATGATCGAGCATGAGTCCCATAGCGACCATACAGCAAAGTATACATTACATATAGTATTCTTTCCCTTATTCATTTTTCCCTTCACTGGTGAGCCTCCTGTGTCCTCTAAGGTGAAATTTGGGCCTGAATTCAGTCAACGGCTGTCCTTAACTTTAACTTAGCGGTTGCTGTTTGGTTAATTTGCACCACAAATGTAATTCATTTCACAAACCAGCGTTAAATCATGTTTAATTAATAATATTAGAAAAATAGATAAAACACGCACATCCAACTTATCTTTGCAGCTGCCGGACATATAGGCAATTGTGAACATAAGATAGGGTCCGCACACTCCTGTAATGCTAATCTTTTTTTGTAATCTTTAGTTCATAATTAATGATATTACACATACAACTCTCCCTCACTGCCTTGTGTCCTGTCTTTTGGCAAGAGAATGTTTTTAAGCGTGAGTCAAAGTTATGAACAAATAGTTGAATATATGCAGGCCTTAGAGGCTCTGATTTTTTAAAGATCTACCTGTATCTCTTGATATAGGCACCCTAAAGGAAAACCTAGCGCATAAACATCTATGAAATGCACAACCTGTTGACGGGATGCTTCTACCTGCCGAGGAGGTGGTTGTCAAGCTTTCACATTACAAGAAAAATCAGCAATACAGTCATTGGTAAGAAAAATGAACTGCAATTAAACACTTTCATGGTCCATCTCCTCTGTGGCCCCCTGGAGAAGTATTCGACTTCAACAGAAAATCCCTAAGGCGTTGTTTTTACAGAAAACGTCTGGTTCTGTAAACATCTGGTTCAGTGTGAAACTTAAGTGCCGATTGCTAAGCTAAGTGTCCAGGCAAGATCCCGTACAAGTGACAAAGCATGTCTGCCAAATTCGGCAATTGGCAATGTCGTGGTATTGGTAAGATTGGTCATATTTATTCATATTTCCCTTAAAATGTATAAAGGACACTCCTTTGCTGTAAGGGACAACTTATACCGTAATATTTGAATGCATGGTGTTTGGTTTTATGGTGACCCAACACTTTTATATTCATATACAGTTTATATTTCAATAAGAAGTAGAGGGAAACAGTTGTAACATTACCCAAAAAAAAAACACAGGTCTGGTTCAGTATCAGAAATAGCGGTTTCATGCATTCAGAAATGTCATGTGCATTTCATAAGGTCAATATGGTGTTATCTTTTGAAAAACACAATGTTAAGGAATCAAATTTTTCTGGTTTCCGTTTCGAATGGTCTGTTCTCTGTCTTGCCTCGGACCCCATTTACCAGTGACTCGGCCTGGAACTGGACTCGACTGAGCCAGCCTTAACGACAGCCCTGCTGGTTCAGACCGTTTGTTGTTACGAGGAGTGCTTTCTACGTTTCTGCCACTTCTTAAACAATGCATGAAAATTACTGTTGGGAATACTCGTCTTTTCTTTTTATTCCTTATGATACATCTAAATGAATCAAACCTGAATATTAATGTTGGAAGCTTTTTGGAATTTGATGAGGGTATGCTGGTGATGCTGGCCACATAGACATATTGAATATGATGCAATTAATGTTAATTCCAGTTGAAGCCCAGAACGGAGGTAGGGTACATTTTTACTGATATGTCTCAACGGTTCTGAGTTACTACAAAATGATTTGAGTGAGGTGAAATTGTGGTTGTAGAGATGCAGTTTATGAAAGACAGATGATGGATGATGATGGAGAGATGATGGAGAGTTCCATGATTGTGTGCTGAGAAAATAAAATGAAGAAATATGCTCACTTGGAATTTCTGACAGGTTTAGAGTATTATTATAACTCATTGTACAATGAGCATAACAACTAGATATTTCCAATATAAGTGTGCACATGGTAGATTAATCCCAATCTCTCAGGACATGTTTGTGCTATTGTGCGTTATACCAAAACAGTGAGAGGATGAGTGTAACTCTTTTTATTGTATATTAAAACGTTGTATATAAATAAATCTGATATTTCACACTTTGGGTTTTATAGACTCAGAGATAGTTGAAATGTACCTATCCGGACAGAGAAGACGGCAATCATCTTGCATTACATGTGGTCAAGAATCATTAACTTCCAAAATGATAGAAGAATAAATGAGAGCTTTAATGCAAACGTAATAGTAATTTAAAGTCAGAAGTTCATACTATTAGGACAAATAGTGAACTATTTGGAACTAGATTTAGATAATTGCAATTGATTGGTTGAACGTGGAAACGGGGCACAAGATGTTCCTCGCCGCTGTTTGCACTGAATTTATGACTGGGCCCCTTGGAGTTGAAAGGTATTGCACTCGGACATGAAAGATCTCTTCTGGGAGCATTTACACTTTTGCACACCTTTCATCTCCTTCTTAGATGTACATTCATCTTATCCACACTGGCGAAATGTACCCAAAAATACATACGTCTTATTCTCTGAGTGACTGACTGCCAGACGTGTCAGTCAGGATAGAAGGCCTCTCTTTAAGCTTATTCTTCACAGAAGATTATTTTATTTACCTCTAGTTACATCATTGTACATGTTGTGGTGTTTGAGGCTTTTATATGTTTTTGTATTATGTTTTATTAATCTATATACATTAGATATCTCTGTAAAGAGAATATTTTATTAAATATTAATGTTGCCAGAGCGAATGAATATTGGTTTTCTTTGGAACTGAGTTCTTGTTGCATTCTGTAATATCCTACTGTTTGGAAACAAGTGTTTGGAAGACATTTTATATAACCTTTTTTGTAATTTTCTGGCCGTGATGTACTAGGTATTTATACAAAGATGAGGTCCTTGCTGTGAGGTGCTGGTTAGAATGTTATTTGCTTTCGTGTCATTGCTCGTGCGAGAGTTGAGAGGAAAATGAGAGCTCAGCACGGTGTGTTTACAGTCTTACTCGGACTCAGTCCTCTGAAACAGGTCGTTAGCTTAACCCCTTGGAAACCAGGCTTTAAAAACGCTTGAGAGAACACAGAAGCACAGGGACGGCCGGGCGAGCCAAACTGATCTCCAGATGATTGGCCGTCCGCATTAAGAAAGCCCCTCTGACTGATTGGTTCTCTTCAGCCAATCAACACAAAAAGTCAAATCATTGGCTGCTTTACAGGGTGTTTTTTATGCTTCTGGAATTTCAGTCAGGGGATGTGGGAGGGATGCGACATTCCGCTTCAGTAGACCTTCCCGCTAACAGTTCAGAGAACCGAATACACTGTTAAAAATGATTTGTTGACTCAACTTGACTAAGTCAAGTCATCTTGTTGCTTTGACTGAGTTAAGTTGAGTCAAGTTCAGTCAACATATAGTGTCAAGGTTATTACACTTCAATAAATTAGTTGATTCAACATGTAGTCTGTTGACTCAACTTAACTCAGTCAAAACAACAAGATGACTTGACTTAGTCAAGTTGAGTCAACAAATCATTTTTAACAGTGTATTTGGGCTGTCAGGGTCACTCTAATGACTGGCTGCATCCACCACCGGAGAGTTTTAAGCCTCATTCAAACACCACAGTGTTTATGGTATGAATTGGCAGTGCGTCCCATCCAATGTGCTCCTCCCACAGGAAGTAAGAAATGGAATCCTCCCTTTGATGCAAAAAAAGTCAGTGAGCCGTCCGTCGATCACTGTTGTTTGCTCTCCATGAGAGAAAATGAACATGTTCTGAAAGAAAACAATGCTGTCTTCTGATCACTGAAATTAGTGGAGCTGGAGCACACCATCTGTTTTACAACAATATACCCATGGTAAAGAACCCATTATGTGTGTGTGTGGTTGCATGTGGGACGGTATTTTCCCCCTTGGCACTCTGCTTTTGGTTCTTGCTTCAAAACTCTAATGGCCATATCAGTAATTGCTGTGAAGGAAACAAAATGTATTTAATGTGATTCCCCGTCCCCTCAAATATCTCATTTGACGTGGCTTTGTGCCACTCTGTGTTAGTGTGTGCTGTGCCAGATGTTTCAGGCTCGAATAGTGTTCAGCACAAGGATCTCTGCCGAGTTCTCTGTGGTTCCATTCTCTTTGCCCTTGTCACCGAGCTTGCTTGACCAGACTCTTGAGGTGGTTTAGGAACTCATGCCAACGCAAAATGGCCCGGATCAGCGGGGGAGGGAATAAAGAAGCTCCCCTGGTCCCCTGACCCCAAACCACATTCACAGAGAAGGGTAACACCTGGAACATGTCCCGTGGTAGCCTCAATCAGTAAGTTAATCGATTCAAATTGAATGATGTTTAAGGAGACACGGGTGATACTGATGTTGAGCTGCATGCCAGCTCGCCTCACACATGATCTCCCAGCAATATAATGCTCTGGTAAACATTCGCTGATGAAAATCAAGGTCAAATGTCCCACTGCACCTTGTGTTTTATGAAGTATGGAAAAGGTTTGTCAGTCACTGAACCTCAAATCATTATGCCAAGCAGGGTGTAATGTGGACTGTTACCCAGGCAATCTGAAAAACAGGGTGTCACATGACTCTAAAGGCTGGCTGAACCTGATTTCTACATGTGCTTAATTAACAACTGCTTAATCAATTATATGTCCATTCATTTGTAAATTGTTAAAACATTCATTGCAATGGTGCTCCTAAAGGAGCTGTCAGTGGAAGCCATACAGAAGATGTTTAAATTAGTCGGTCTACGGTTCTATAGCGATAATTTGAGTGGTCATTCAAAACATGTTTGGTTGGTGTTATTTGAATGTCCGCAGTGCTACAGTGCTGCGTATTTGCCACAAGAAAATTAAATGCTGAATTTTCGCTCTCCAAAAGCGTCCTCTTCAATCTGCCAATCATACTCAAACTTTTATTTTTTTTATCACTATTAATGCAGTGCAATTACGGCTTGTGATAAAAAGCAGTGCGGAGCGTCCTTTGAGATTTCCGTGCTACCTTCCTTTCGCACAATCTGAGTGAGTGGTTAAAAATAACTAGGGAATTAAATCTGTGAGCCGTGGCCAAAGACATCGCCGTCGCTGTCTCTTGGCGACCAGCAGACACCATCGTCATCCTACTTTTTTTTTTTTCATTCTTTAACTAACAAAATAAATGTTTATTCATGAAAAAATATGTTTAAAAGTATTATAGTTAAGCACGTAAGCGTAATATGACACGGACACTTGATTGAGCAAGGACGTTCCATTTGCCTAATGCGCGTTGCCTTGATTCCTCCGTCCTCGTATCTGATCCTTGCATCCTTTCCTCGTGTCCTCCATTGGGGCGGAGCTAAGGAGTGAGGAAAGGACGTAAGGAAAGGATGTGAGGAGTGAAAATAAGCGATTGGAATCCACCCCAGAAGCCAGTTAGAACACATTAGTGAAATCAGACTGGCTGAGTTCATGGCTGAATGAAAAACATGGCAGGACTTTTGCTTTCTGGCCCCTGGACTTCCCACCTCTGCCGGACCCTAATGAAGCCAGCTAGTGCTGTCCCTGAAAAAGAGGCTGATAATATCATAACCTATACTGTATATGTATAGAGAAAGCAGAGGCGGAGTTTATGTGTTGGACTGGTTGATGACACTGGACATCTCGGGACAGCGGGGGCTATTTTTAATCATGATGTTTGGCTGTATTATTTGATATTTTGTTTGTGTGTTGTGGGTCTGCCCCACTGTCTATGTCTTTTTTGTTGTTGCTGGGGATACAACTGAAGTTCCCTAGTGGGAAAATAAAAGCTATTCTATTCTATATTTGTGTATATATGTGAGAGTAAGAGTGATGTGCTGATTCCTCAGTTTTTGATTTTCAGTTTTCCGTTTAAGGGCACACGGGTGATACTGATGTTATGGGGAGTGCCAATTTACACACTGTGTGTGCCCCAGGCATTGAAATCTACTGGCAAACATATGACAAAGTGCAGAGTAAATGTGCCACGTGCACTGTTATAAAATGCAATAAAATATTCACAGAAGTCAATCGCTAACTGTTTGATGGGATATCCATCAACACACTCATACAAATGCAGACACTTGCACATACGTGTGCGTGTGCATAATGCTTGTGTGCGCACGCATATGGGACATACACATACATCTGTCGTGCTATTTCCATTATTGGATTTCTACTGGAAGAGCGGTCACCGTGGGCTCAATAATAGCTCTGTGAGTCGGCAGCATTATCCATCCACTGTGCTCAGCATTATTATAGGGGGGCAGTGTATTAATACGGTCCGTATGCACGCACGGTACATGTACAATATACCCAGTTTATTACAGCCGAGCCGGAGGGAGTGGAAACCCATTTCCGGCAGAACTAAGCTGTGTGTGTGGAAAAAATCCCGCTCGGTCGGGTTCCTCCCAGAATGATGAAGGGACAAAAAAAAGATGAGTGGAGAGAGGGCAGGGAGGGAGGGAGAGAAGGAAAGCGGGATGGCGAGTGTGCGGGTGGGTGGAAGGGGATAGTATTTCTGCTTTTTCTGATTTACGGCGGATTGCTGACTCGTGGAAAAATGCTCTCCACAATGCGAGTGATTGTTTGGGAAGGAGAGGAATCAAGGCAGGGGGTTGTTTGACTGGAACGTGGATGCCAGAGAGAGAGACATCGGTATTCCATTCGATCCTCGTTAATCTCAGAGGCGATGAGCAAACAGACGGCTTCAATCAGACCCCCTGCCTCAGTGCCACATCACTGCTCAGGGTGCTTAACCACGATGGAAACCACACAAAGCCGCTTTCTTCCTGCGCTTGCAATAGGTATAAAACCTGTAGGCATAAGGCTATGTTTCCCTGCCGGAATCACCTCAGCTGAGTACCATTGAAAAGCCCTCTGTGTCTCTGTATCCAATGCAATATCGAGTGTATGGAGTTAATATCACTCATTTGTGAGGATCTTTTTTTCTAAATGTTATATTTTCTACTGGCAATATTCAGCCCAATATTCAGGCCGCCCACCCGGCTTCAGAGCTGAACAAAACGCAGGCCTAGAGCGGAGTCCGCCTGAAACAGGACATGCCCTGTGGGATACCCATGACCCCCCCGCAGGAGAAACGAGACAGGGACGGTCGATTAGATTCGGCGGACGGAAGGGAAGCCGTACACCTGGAGCACGTGTGACAAATTGGTTGGAAATAATTGCGCCCTGTGTGCAGCCGGTCGCCTCAGGGCCGCAGTAACGGATGGAAAGCAGGGGAAATAGGGCCTGGTTTCATGTGGGAAAATGAGTCTGAGACCAGGCGGATGAAGCGGAGTAGGTTGTTAGGCTCTGGCGTGGCTGCGGCCGCGGTGGCGACCGTCCTGCCGTGGTTATTCGGTGTGGAAGTCGTTGCGAGGGTTTGAGCGCCGCTGGGCGTCGCCACAGCTGAGAGGAAGTGATTCTGGCAGCAGCGGGGGACGCACTGTGGTGTTGATTGCCCCTCAACTCCAGGTGGAATTGCTGAGGGGGCGTGAGAGTGTGTGTGTGTGTTTTGATGTGAGATTTTCCAAGTATCTGTGCGCAAGTGCATGTGAGAGTGCAGTGTGTGTTTGTGCGAGAATATCTCTGTGCCTACAGTACGCATGTGTCTACCTGTCTGTCTCTGTGTACATGTGCTTTTGTGTTAATGTGACAGTGTTCGTGTATTTTTGTAGCTGTAACTTCCTGCATTTTGCACGTTTCACACCAAAGCACTGGCTTTTTGTGCTTTTCCTGCAGAAATATATCGTGGTGCCAAAATGAAAACAAGAATCCCTCCTTATTCAATAATATACAATACCGTCCCGCAATACATCACAACCCCCCAGCACGGATTATTTAGCTGGGTATGTGGTTTTTTCCGATGTGAACGCATGGGCGCCAGTCCAGAAAATGACAGAACTCCCGTCCTCAAAACGGAGGAAGGTCTATGAACGCTGATACTGAGGATGAGTTCATAGCTACATTTTCACCACAGGACAACAGGGCTCATGTGGCCCTATATTCATTTTTTTTTTTTAGTTTATGTGCCGAATCTCCATGGCAGTAAATTGTCCTGGAAATAAATATGCCTTCCAAAAAATACATCCTATTCACTTCAAAAATAATATTATGAAGTCATTATGTTTATGTGTATAAAAACATGCTAGCACATATGCTTTCCATACCCTCTTACTGGGTGGCAATCCATAGTGTTCCCGTTCTCCATCTTTACAGCTGGATATTTTCTAAAGCAAGTCAGGTTAAGTGCTTTACCCCAGGTTCCGAGGGGCGTCCGGGGATTCAGACCCGACCCGTGGCCTTCCGTATCACAAAGCCCAGCTCTTAAAAACACAACGTGAAACCAGCAAACGAACGGAACAGTAATTCCCTTTCTGAGCAAAACTCAGTCAAATCTCAGCGACTATCAGCCTTAGATCGCCCGCTGTGGCTCGTGTATTCTTAGACTACAGCCTGTCAGGCGTCACCCACGGTAACAGCGGTAGGCCCAGGTGATGAAGGGGAAGTGGCTGTGTGTCGGGGTAGACGGCGTTGTGCTTGGCGCACGCGGCTCAGCGGGTGACAGCCGAGGCGAGCCTGCGCCGCTGTGATGCGGATTCACATCGCTGCCGCACTCCTGCTCTTAAATCCCACACTCCAGCTCAGGGAATCATCTCTTTCCTCCGACTCACGCGGTACCCAACATTTCATCTCTGCAGTTTCTGATGGCTTACCCTGCCTTGTGTGAGTGTGTGTGTGTGTCTGTCAGTGTTTGTGTGTGTGTGTGTGTGTGTGTGTGCATTCGTACATGTACATGTGTAAGTGTATGTGGATAATAATAATAATAATAATAATTAATAATAATTATCAGCATCATCACACCTACAATATTTATGCAGAGAAACTCACTGAGAAATTGGATGTTAATGCAGTGTAATTGAATATAAAATTAATTTAAATCAATTTTAATGTCACAGTATATCATTTATTGCCATATTTAATGTCTTAAATAATTTGGTTGGATGTTGGTGCAATTGTGAAACCAAACGCTGTGCTCCATTGCTGAACTACGGTGGCCAGGCTGCTCCAATCACCCTGTAGGAACTGTGGAAAGGGTCTGCCCCCTTTCTTAGCAACTCGCAGATTTTCTCCAAATGAAGAGACAGCAGGGTGTCAGGTGTTCCTGTAAATAAAAGCACAGAAAAGGCACTGTCCGTCTATCACAAGGCTCCCCAGGTGTTGTTCTGGAGGACCATGGGGGGTTGCTGGTTCTCATTGTGGCATATTGGGCTGTTGACGTTCATCTCACCTGGTTTTCCTGGGTGGCTGATTTTAAGATGAAATAACCAGCAGACCCACGGCTCTGCAGGACCGGTATTGGCAATCCCTGACCTATCGGATGCAGGCTGCCTCGTGACAGCTAGAGATAAGGTGTGTTACTGCGCCACTGGAGAAAGAGTGAGATCAGGGGCTTAGCATAGCGTGTGCAGTACGGTGCAGTTAACTTTGACATTGAACTTTTCCCTCAGTCCTGCGGACTTGTGCTTACTCTGTGAGAAGCGCTCGTGTGTGGGTTTAGCAGTGATGGCACGGGGCCTTGCGTGACGGTTTCCGTCCGCTCGCACTGAAACCCCAGTGCTCATTAGATGTGGCCTGTGTGATGCAGCATTTTAATGGGCCCTAATCTCTTCTTGTGGGGAAACGTCTGAGGGTTTCTATGACACAGTGGTTCACACACCGATGATGCCTTGCATGGTGGGGTGTCGGGGAAGGGGGGAGCAACCGCTCAGTAAGAGAGCGCAATGGACACATAGAGGACCACGGTGATGGGTTCACTGGGGTAAAGCAAACAGGGTCCAAAACAGTGACATTTTTGCTGGAGAATTTGTTTTTTGGGGGGAAGGGGGTGTAAGTTGAAGGCATCAGGTGAGCTTGGGGCGTATGTGTTCATCAGGGGAGCTTGGGGCGTAATGTTCAAGTTCCAAGCTGGGCACCCTGACTTAAATCTAAAATCCAGCGTGTAGTGACATATGGTTACATGTAAAAATGTGTGACGCACTGGGTATGGGGGCTGCTTCAAGTTTAGAGAGCCTATTTTTCCACAGGCTATTTTGAATTTCTGCTGACGGTTTCCAATATTATTTTAAAATTATATACGGTTTTGACTGATTTTTGATGCCAACCTCAAATGCATTCACATCCTATGACGGTGGTTGTACGGTGCTTCTCCTT
Organism: Synaphobranchus kaupii; assembly: GCA_029718625.1. Lineage (NCBI taxonomy): Eukaryota > Metazoa > Chordata > Actinopteri > Anguilliformes > Synaphobranchidae > Synaphobranchus > Synaphobranchus kaupii. Next base: position 8,904,195 of record CM056376.1, read on the forward strand.
CTCTTTACTTATTTGATTTGGCCCATAATTCAGATGGAGTGAGTTAGGCTTTGCCTGACTTCATTTGTTTAGAGTGGCTCCAAAGGTGGAGTACATGTCTAAATCATTGCCAGGGAACTGTAAGATGTTCCCTCCAAGACAGCGCTGGTCTGTGCCTCGGATAGACACTGGCAATTATGAAGTGTGGGCAAAAGACAAATTTCATGCTGTCATGGGACATTTAATGTCCCATACTACAATAAAAAAATAAACCTTTATTTTACCTGGATGACATACTTTAGGGAGGTATTTATGCAAATCAATTGCATTCACAGCTGTAGTTCTCATATTAAAAGTACACGGTGCTTACTTGCATTTTGATTTGTGTTGTCTTGAAAAAATAGCAGTGCACGAAATTATTCAAACAGACGGACTTAAAAAGGCCACTACAAAAACAAATTCAATTCCAGTCAGAGAGCTCGTATAGTGTGCCAGGATGCAGACGTACCAAAGCAGTTTTAATCTCTTTTCAATGATACTGTTCACTTACATTAACCATTGTTAATGTGCACTGCCATTCAGAGATGCATATAGATAAAACACAACTACAGCATCTCAGTTTTTATTGATTTCTCTGTCTCTCCAGTGGTAATTGAATACTGTCGCTGTACTTAAATAGTCTTTTCCGGGATTCATACTTGTATACAATAATTTAACTACTCTACTTTTCACTCCACTGCTTTTCCTCCAACTGAGTGCTGCATATTTTGGTTTTTATTACTTGGTATCTTATGATCAACTGGCCCACAGGCTGTTTGTGTACAGCTCAGCAGCTTTAGAGGCAGCGCCAGAATCTGTTTTGCATTGTTATGCCAATGGTGAAGCGTTAAGACTTGGTGGCGCAAGCTGATCCCAGATCTGCAATTAAGTGCAGAAAATAATTGGAGGCACGCCTTTGACCAAGTTCCGTGTCCTAACGCGTCAGCAGTCAAGTCAATAAATTTGCTCTATGAGAGATTGGATTTTTTAAGCAAGGGATCATTGGTCGACAGACAGTTCCTGATTCCATTATCAGTAGATGACAGATGACAGTTGTGAAATATGGTCGCAACTCCCAGAGAGGATTAACACCAGTACATAACATATCCCTGGTCAGATCTGCAGAACCTGTTCACCTTTCAGAATAGCAGTAACTTGCTAATAATTTAGAATAATTCTAAAATGTGGGCTCACAAGAACATTTTCTTACTACTATGAAACATTATGTTGTTTTGTGATTTAAATTGAACTCTGAATGCATTTAATATTTCTGTAGTATTTTTATGTTTTTTTTTATGTATAACCTATATGGACTACTAATAAAGTAACTACTTTATTTATGTTGCATCAACTTGTATGAAAGAGCTGCATAATGATAACAGTCGTGCTCAATAATTGTACATAATAAACTGTTTGACACATTTATTAATAAAGCTTAATGAGCTGAATAGTCAGAAGCTGCCTCCTCATCTGCCAAACGCAAAAAGTTCCCTCCCTGAAGCAGTGTTTTTCATGATTTTATGACACTGCAAGCTTTAAAGTCCAGCACCTCCCCGAATCCCCAACAAACTTTTTTTTTTTTGGATAACTTTTAAAATCTTACTCAGTTTCCTGGAGGGGTACATTCGCATCCACTGAAGTACGTGCTCAGTGAAGTGACAGTACATCTACTTGAGTAGGATTTTGTTGTAATCTTTCTACCACTGCTCTACACTGCAAGACAATGCAGTGCAAGTACTGTTCTAACAATGCTGTACGTACAGCAGTGGTTCAGCTGTCATACACAGAGTTCAGGGAGAGTTTTCCTCCTGTTTACCCACAATGCATTTAGGTAAAAACAGCATGAGTCAAAGGAATCACGGTAGCATTAAACTGTAGATGAATGTCATGAGCAGTGCGTGAAGGGATTCATGTATGTTTCCAAGCGAACGCCTTGCAAAGACAACAGGGGAACTTTAGAAGAAGCCCCACGCATGACAAACGCGCCTGTCAACATGCCGCATCTTCCGAAACACAGTGAAAGTTTCTTTCTTCGGCTCGCTAGGGGAATGGGAACAGGAGGTAATTACCTGGATGGATGACCTCTTGGGTCGCGGCCGGCACCGAGATCGATCAGCTGATGTTCCAGCCTCCACCGTCTGACAAGGGATGAACTGTCTTTTGACCTTGGTGGGTAAATAAGCCACCTTGGGGAAGCTGGGATTTAAAAAAAACAAAAAACAAAAAACAAAAAAAAAACAGGAAGTTGTGTCTATATGCGGAACAGATAACAAGGAAGAAAGTTTGTACGGTATATTTCTTTTTTTTAAACAGACGGCATCACAAATCATACAGATTTCAACAGGAAACAAACTGCATTTTTGTTGAGTTGGTGTAGTGTTATTCCTGGTCTCCTTCAAAGGTTGGCTGCATATTTGTCTGATCTTATATTTGTCTGAACTTCTGATGACTGCAAAGGGTGGCCATATTTCTGTCTCTGAGCGGACATAAAAATGGACTGGTTTCCCAGGCTAGCCTGTGACATCATGCCAGCATCCATAGCCCCCAGTAGGGTTGGGGGGGGCTTGTGTTCTGGCCTGCTTCATGTGGGTTGCATCATCTGCCCCAGTGATTCACAGCCCTCATTCACCATGAAGAATTTAGAAGCAGGGATTCTGATCTTCTGTATCAACAAAGCTTTGTCAAATGCAACAGAGTGCACTTTCTCCCAACGAAGGTTAGCTCAATCCCCACAGTGATGCCCTTGTGTCTTTTAAGTAAAGCTGTTTCGGGGGGGAGCGTGGCTCTCCAAGACAGAAGAGGTACTTGTGGTGCCTCTTTTAGAGGAGACAGCCATGAAACCCCCGTATGGACGGGTTCAACAAGTGTGTCTGCATTTATTGCCGAGGAGAGCCGAGCAACCAAAAAGGCTTTGTCCCATGTGCTGTTGACTGGCTGGATTTCTGATTTATCCAAGGTGAATTAAACTTCAGTACAGGCCTGAATAAGAAAGTTTCACTTAATTTATTCCAATCTATGCAGCAGTAAATCATGTGGTGCAAGATTTTGACTGGATATTTCTGTTTGCCAAAATCACATTCTGTACTTTTTCTGAAATAAGGGCTTGGACTGGCTGGTTCTTTAATTAGCACAGCCCCCACCCCCACCTGGGTCATTTCCTCATCTCACAGGAACTTGTACAAGTGCCCAGTCTGGAACCAAGGGATCTGCAGGTTAAGGGAACTGAATTTGCACACATGTGTGTTGAACACACATACTGTATGTGCAAAAGGCTGGGAAGTTTCTTATGTTTCACATATTCTAGAAGGTTTCTTCCTCTGAAAACGGGAGTTACATTTCATGTTTCAGAAACTTCAAGGGCAAAAACTGCTTCTTCCATACACTGATTGGCCATTATACTTGGCACACCTGCTCGCTAATGCAAATAGCCTGCTCCTCCGACCAGCGTCACGTGACTGCCACTCAATATAAAGCACGCAAACATTGTGAAGACGTTTAGTTTTTCGTCGACCAAACATTAGAATGGGCAAGACACGTGATCTAAGTGACTAGGTATGACGGTTGGTGCCAGACATGGTGGTTCCAGAAACAGCAGCCCTCCTGGGATTTTCACACACCACAGACGCTAGTGTTTACAGATAATGGTGTGATAAACAAAAAACGTCCACTGAGCAGCAGTTCTGTGGGCAAAAACACTTTGTTGATGAGAGAGGTCAGAGGAGAATGGGCAGATTCATTCAAGCTAACAGAAAGGCCACAAATCCTCAAATAACGGCTATTTGAAACAGTGCTGTGCAGAAGGCCATCTCTGAAGGCACTACGCATCAATCCTTGCAGCGGATTGGCTACAGCAGCTATAAAGATCACGCAGGGTTCCACTCCTGTCCGCTATCAAGAACAGGAAGACGAGGCTACAGTGGGGACGTGATCACCAAAGGAAAATTTGAAAAACGCTGCCTGCTCTGATGAATTTAAATTTCTGCAGATGGTAGGGTAGGAATTTGACATAAACAGCATGAATTGCATTACATTACAGGCATTTAGCAGACGCTCTTATCTAGAGCGACTTACATAACTTCTCTTTTTTTTTTTTTTTTTTACATATATACTGAAGCTGAATTCAGGTTAACTACCTTGCTCAAGGGTACAACGGCAGTGCCCTACCTGGGAATTTGCAGTTCCTTAACCATTACACTACGCTGCCACTACCATGAATCCATCCTGCCTTGTGTCCACAGTAAAGACTGCTTGTGGTGGTGTTAATGGTGTGGGGAATTTTTGCTTGGTACAAATTAGGCTCCATAATACCAATTGAGCATAATTTGAATGGCACAGCATACCCTAAGCTTTGTTGCTGACAATGTCCATTCCCTTTAAGAATAAGTGGCATGTTCTCGAATGACTAAGTCAAGTCACCTTAATCACCTGCCCTGAATCCAATTAAACATGCGTTTCATTTGCTGAAGACAAGACTGAAGGCAAAACACCCCAGAAACAATCAGGAACTGCAGATGGCTACATACACACCTGGCAGAGCATCACTGAGCATCTGGTGATGTCTATGGGTCACAGACCTCAGGCAGTCATCAAATGCAAAGGATCTGCAACCAAGTACTAAATATGATTACTTCATTTCAGATTATGTTATTTTTGTCCAATTACTTTTGCTCCCTTAAAATAGGCGGACTGTGTATAAAAAGATTCCTACACGGATCACCAAATATGGATGTGAATACCCTAATTAATCAAATTAAAGCTGACAGTCTGCACTTTGACCGCATATTGATTGTTTCATTTCTAATCCAAAGTGCTGGAGTACACAGCCAAAAAAAGAAAAATTCTCCCACTGTCCCAATATGTTTTCATTTAACTGTATATACATATTCAATAATACATTGTTACAATGTATTACAATACACATTTCTGACAATGCGTGTATGACATGGTAAACTACGTGAATATGTGGTTCATCCACCATAAGGTATAAAATATATAAAACATTTATATAAAAGTATATGTAAAATGTATATATATTTTCTTTTCAACGTAAGAATTTCGGGCAGTGCAATCAACTACTTGCATGTGATATATCCTCTTATGATCTACGCAGGCATCAGGCAGCTGTTACAGTGTGATAAGACTTGATAAGAGTGACATGATAAGAAGAGAGTAGTGCACCAATCAAACCAAAGAGGGAAGACTGGGGGCATTTCTGTTTAACATTCCAATTCCATGTGCTCAGATTAATATAACAATGCGCTTCTACTGAATTGTGTCCAACAGCGGACTGATGATGTATCAGTCCCATGGCAACCAGTCGTCTCTCCTTTCCAAGAATGCGCGATAAACAGCATTTAGAAAGTGAACTGGGAAGAGCTGGTGATTAATCTTATTTAGGTTATAATTAAAAAGTGCTTTGGGGATCGATGATACATGCTTAATTATAAGTTTATGCTATTTAATTTGGTAATGATGATGGACCACAACTACGGTTGACTCCCTATTATGCTATACTTCAATTCCTGAGTCTCGGACTGGCCTGTGGGGATTGGGAAAAATTGTCCTTTTACAATTACTTTCCCAATTCGGCTGAGTCTAAACACGCCCTACTAAGAGTCAGCGTTGAAAACTATATGAAAACTTTATATAATATGATAGGATAGTGCCAGCAGTCATGAAACTGGAGTCTCCCAGTCAATTGTAAAAAAAAAAAAAAAAAAAAGGTTGACCTCGATCATAATTTTGCAGAGTCAAGGTCACCTAGAAATAGCTTGCGCTGTCTTTTATCTTCAAAAGTGCTGGCTTTCTGTTATTTTCTCTCCACTAGTCTATCTTCTTTTGCAATCTTTGGTTTCTCGCTATTTTCTGGGATCGCATTTGGCCTCTGGGTGTGCTATTTTACTATGGCTTAAATGGCTTATTTCTTTTTAAATTATTATACTCTACTCCACTGTGAAGAGCTACAACAGTGTTTTCACTACAAAAAAATGTACATACAGTATAATATGCCGATTCATTGATAATGATCAACCGGATAATTGTGTCCTATACACAGTGGGCATCATAATTCATTGGACAGTGACACATTTTTTTGTTATTTTGGTTCTGTACTCTAGCATATAATATAATATAGTTTGTACGTAGTCCCCCCCATTTTCGAGCATCAAAAAATATTGGACAGTTTAACATAATGTAGAATAAAGTAATCATTTTTAATAGTTGGTCTCATATCCTTTGCATGCCATGACTTCCTGATGTCTGTGACCCAACAACATCAAAAGACTCTTGATATCTTTTGATATTAAAATTTATAAAAATTATTACTTTATTCTACATTATGTTAAACTGTCCAATTCTTTTTGATGCCTGAAAATGGAGTGAGGGGGGTTCTATAATTTCTAAAGGGTCCATCCTATATGGACAAAAATACCCTCAAATTAAAGCTGACAGTCTGCACTTCAACCTCATTGTCATTGTATTCTTTCAAACACAAAGTGCTAGAGTACAGAACCAAAATAACAAAAAATGTGTCACTGTCCAATGAATTATGGTGCTCACTGTAAATATTCACAGATGTATGTAGCCAAAATGTGTGTAGATGCGTGTGCATACAAGCATGCTTACATGTGTGTGTGTGTGTGTGTGTGTGCGTGCATATGTTTGTGTGTGTGTGTGTGTGTGTGCGTGCATCTGGTGAAAATGGAACATCTCTCAAAGAATAACTAATACTTAATTTATTACAGTTTTGGAGAGCTGTATGGCCAATGTGTTCTTCCCAAGTAAATGATGCGAATGACTTGGCTTTATGGACCTGGTTAGGAAATATTACCAAAGCCAGATATGGAATTTTGGAGCAAACATTTCCCGTACAGGAGCTGTTCAGGATTAGCTAGGACATACTCAATCAAAAATGACAAGTCTACTTTTAAAAGGAAACTGCTGAAACCAATCATTCTCTGTTTATACATGCGCAATTAAATCCCTGTATTTTCTGTTTATTTTGCTTTCATATGTTGGCAATTTTTTTCCAACAGGCCTCAAAAGCAATTATCTGTCAAACTAAAGTTAAATATCATCATATCACAAGGAAAAAAATATGAATCCCAATATGTGACTATGACTATGTGACTGTACTGATGGTGTGTCCTTGTACTCTACCAAAATGAGTGTGTTCACTTACTGTATAACATCTTCACTCTAGGATCTCTGTTTGCCATTGTTCACAACGTCGCATCGTCTGGGCATTCATGCACTGTACTACATTGTGTTTCTGTATGCACTGTGACTGTCTCCCTGTGCTCCGTCACATTGTGCCTGCGCTCCTGTGCTGTGTCACACTGTGCACCTGTGCTACATCGCACCACGTTCCTGTGCTGAATCACATTGTGTCTGCGCTCCTGTGCTGTTCAACATGGCGTTCCTGCACTCATATCAAGCCTATGTTACCTGCGTCGATATGTTACCTGCGTCGGTACATCCTGGTCCTGGATGGAGATCCCATTACGTGGCTCATCTCAGAGAAGGCAGGGGCCTCTGTCCTTCTCAGACAGCAGTGTCTTCTCTCTCCTCTCTGCTTGCAGACCGCACTTGTCCTTGCGGACCGCTGACAGGAATTACAGATGTTCAGTAGCTGCAAAGGACCTTATCCAGAGGCTGTGGATCGCTCCCTTTCTATTTAAAGGGATAGTTTGGAATTTTGGACATAATGTCTCAATTACGACTTACCCATGATTGATGGAAACCATTTTCGGCTAATTCCATGCTGTCCCTTCTTTTGGACATACACACGTTGCTAATGCTAGCACAACTCTAAGGTAACCGGTAGCATCCACTACCAAACGTACTTAAACACTCCACAGTGCACCCAAAGCAAATAAAATACGACGACAGTCTATCGGGGTTATTTTGAGTGTTTATACCATCATATTTGAAGTCAAACTATCGTTGAATCCTTTATTTTGTGCTGACCTATATTCTCTGTGGAAGTACGGTGGTGGAGCGATACTTTACGTTACCTACGAATGTAGTGCCGGCACTGGTCGACTACAACAACAAAGAAGAGCAACAAGTTGCAATGGCCACGTTCGCTCCGCCGCCGTACTTCCACAGAGAACTATCTCTTTAAAGCAATGGAAGACTATCCCCTCATGTTAAAACAATATTCCCCATGTCCCCTACATAAATAAAACATTTGTGAGCTTTTTTAAAACATTTGTGAGCATCTTTGAGGAGTCAGAATCTGTGACCATGGTTACCTGGGCTATATAAAATCCCACATTAACAGCACTAGTGTTGGTGACACTTGAACTGAACTGAACTATGCATACTCCTTGCATCTAAAAAAAAAAGAAGGAGAAAAACTCAAGGAAACATTCAAGGAAGTCTGTTTATTCTCAACACAATTTCAATATATTTTCCTTTTATATTATATACCATAAATATTGAAATGCCTCTGTTATAAATTCAAATGAACCATTATACTATACTGCCACTTATCCCTATGCCACATAACCTATGCCACATAACCACATAACATTGCATGGATGTGATTAATTTGGGAACTGTCAAGGGACAGAAAGAATAATGTCATACTGGCCCTCAGCATTGCTTCTTTTAGCCGAAGCCAAAATGTGCGTGGCTGTGTGGTGGCAGGACGTTGGCCAGAGCCCATTAAGACCAGTTTGTGGAAATATGAAAGAGCTGGTTTCTACAATAACTTGAGGCTGTGCCAAACCACATATTCTCTAAGGTCCAAAGACCACTCACACAGCTCAACAGTATAACAAATATTGATCTTGAGCTGGTCAAAACAGCAACAAATAAAGAGCTCCAGTGACTTCAGGACATTTTCTTTAGGCGTGCAAATGTAGACATGTGTATGTTGTCTCATTTAGCATGGCAGAAATGATGGAAAACAAAATAAGTTACTCTGTGATACAATCATAAAAATAATTTCTTTCTGCAATAAATCAAATCTTTTCTTATATCTTCCTTGAATCAAAACCATGGTTATAATTTCCAGACACCTGTCAAAGGGAATGCTGTGTAACTACATTGTAATTACATTGTGGTTACTTTTAGCACTACAGTCTCCTCACAACTTTATCTGTTTGTAGTCGCACACTAATTTTAACCTTAACTCAATATATCCAATTATATGCATAACCAATCTAGTTAAGAAATATTTACATGTGCTTACACATAGCTCTTATGCAGTGAGATTTTCAGTGTAACATGGACAATAGTTTTCAGGATACATTGACTGCATCATCAGTTCTCAAAACTGAGAAATTATGGTGTAAGCTAAGCTATTTAAAAACATAAAGTAACATAATATTTGCTTGTAGATACTGTAATTTCCCCCACCATTATCCTTCATATAATGATTTCACTTATAAATTATCAATTTGCACCCTATTGGGGTCAGTTTTCTCCCATTATTCTTATTGGTGCAGTCGTATGCGTTCCCATGGAAACTAGGAAAAGGTATTGACAAGAAAATGAAAAAAATGTGTCGCCATAACATTATGGAGATGGAGACAGATGCAGCTTTTCTCAACATCCAAAAGCACTGAAGCATCGCAAGGTGTTGAATGAGATGTCAATTGGCATAAAATGCAATCTGGACCATTTTGCACATTCACAAGGGTGATATAGATCAAACCTTTCGTAACAGGGAATGCATATGTAGGGGCTGTAAAAGATGGGTCCCCTGAGACTTATGCAGGACGGATTTTTGAAGCGAATTTTTTTTTCATTAGAGAATCTGTTCTTCTTGCAGTAGAGTAATAGACTAACAGCCCTTTTGCGGATGCTTTTTGGTCACAGGATTTTATATCAAGTGCCAAATAATCCCATTGTCTTGTGCATGTTGTTTAATAATGAATTCCTTTTAAAGCAACCAGCAAAAAGGTCTATTGCCAATTTGTTCATATTTATAATTAATGGCCACTCAGAAAGAGATTTCAGCCCCACAGAACACAAGGAGTGCTGACCTCAGCACAAAAAGCAGGCTTTCCAAACCACACTGCTCTGGTCTACCAGGCAGGAGTAAAAGACTCCCATATGGATCGCGTTTTGTACCCCCCCCCCCCCCCCCCCCCCCCCCACACTCCCCAAGTTTCTGACTCATGCCTCTGCCAGCCTCTTGCTATTTGAAGTGCTTTGCAAAGGCAACCTCAAATTCAGGGCTTTAGTCATTAGAATCTAAATGCACAGATGCCATCCTAAATGTACAGTGGCCAAAAAAAAATTTGCGGGGCGCGTTTCAAATGCCGAGCGGCATGCGTCGGGGTCCAAAAAGAAAGAAATACAGCGTCGCTCTTCACAGTTTGTAAAAGAGCGGCATATATAGGCCGCGTGGAAATAAAACCTCGGATCGTACGCTCGGGGAGACTGGCAGGGCTTCTGTCGAGACTGAAATGGCAGTTTATTGAAAGGAATTGCTAATAGGATTCCCTCTGTCTCCCTCTCTCCTTCATTAAAAATAAATGGTAGGCACGGGTCTATTATTGTTGGAGAGAGGTCCGTTTTCCTGGAGGAGCGTGAGATGTAGAGCGTTGAGTTTTGTTAAGCTGCGGCGGAGCTGAAAGCTGCCTAGCAGAAGATGGTTTGGAATGTATGGTACACACAGCAGGTTGTAAAAGAGCACATTGTACAGTACCTCAGGTCCCTCTGGGCCACTGCATGGATTTATGTGCTGTGTAACTGGGATTGTTTTAGCTGCTGTTCCCACTGTGACCAGCTCTCCGAACTTGGAAGCATGGAAAGAGATTTAGTTGATAACAGCCGCCTTCAGACGGCACAATAATCTCCTTCGGGCTCACAAACAGGGCGGTGCCTTGAGTGCCACTTTCCAACATAAAGCAGATTTCACATTCCGTAAATTTGTAAGTAGTAAACTTCATTATTTCCAAGGCCTTTGAATCGATTAGAATCATTCACGTCAATAGGCTTTCAGCCAATGACGAATGCGATGGCTAAAGGAGAGGAAATGATCTGTGAGCTTCATTAGGGGAGTGGGGCTTTATAATTTTATGAACATGCTAGATTTTATTTGTTCGGGGAATTCTTCTGGTTCTGACACAGTTGAACCCATATGAATATATCTGCTATCTTCCCTTATAAAAAATATAAAATTTGCCTTCTGCCTTTTCACCAGAAAATGTTCACCAGAATTTCGCCACTACTGGCAAAGTATGGCAAACCTCTGGCAACATTTTGTGGAAAACAATTTAGTTTGTGGCAAATGCACTACATATTAGCTGCAAACTATCCAGTTTTGTAAAGGTCTTGAGCAAGTAAAAAAAAAAAAAAACTGAGACTGGATGGACATTATGTGCTGTTTGGGTTTGGGATTCTGGGGAATTTGTCATATAACAAAGAGGAAACTGTTACCCGCTTGGCAACAGGGACATCACACTTTCGGCCGGTGCTCAACCCCCCCCCCCCCCCCCCCCCCCCCCCACCCCCCGTTCCATGGGGTTACCATGACAACAAGGGAGACTGACACTTGTAAATGGAGGTACCGCGGTTCTGGCAACAAATTCGAGAAGCAAGGAAATGCCAACTCTGCCCTCGGTTTGCTTAACTTGGCGTCAGCACAATCGGTCTTATTGACTGCCCAGAGAGTGTTTGCTGTATTAATGAGATAAGCCACCCTGTGGTACTTTATAACGTGCTAGCTACCTAGTTTGTAAAAGATAAATCTCTTCATTTAGATAAAGCGTCGATAAGTCTCCGTCGTTCTGACGTGCCCGGCCAGTGTTTTCACACCACTGCATTTCAGATAAAATATGCGAGTACGCAAACCGTACAAGTCCTGCTCCTGCGTTCTCATAATTCACTGTGCAGATATCATCAGTAGTTGCATGTTAGTTGACATGTAATTACCTGAGCACATCGAAATGTTTGAAATGTGGACATGTTGAGGGCGAGTGTGAACGTTTCCCTCTCCCGCCTCTGGGAGCCACAAGCTGTTCTGATTTCTGTTCTTATTCAAAAACTCATTTGGTTACACAAACAACTCACCTCATCTAGATTCTTGGGTTTCAGTCGGTTTCTGATTCGCAGGTAAAAACAAAACCAAGCAACACCCTGTGGCTCTCCAGGACCCCCGGTTGGGACTTTGCTTTAGTACATAGTGCAAGTACAAGTGGCTTTGCTGTCTGGAAGTATTCACACAATTTTTACAAAACATAATTGCATACTATTTATGTAAATGTTGTCTATAATTATACTTATTTTTGTGTGTGCTTTATAAAACAAACAAGAAAACCTTTGTTTTTTCTGCTGCTTAAAATTGGTTCTGTAGTCAATTGATATTTGTTTCGCTGAGATAAAACATTCATTACTTACCAGCTGCAGGAACTACACTTATTTATGCTTTTGTCACGATGGCATTTAAAAATATATTATCGTGCTTAAATTTTGTGTTAGTCTGGGGGAAAAATCTATCTCAAAGCAATCAGTGTCTGGACTGAGATTAAACCAAGAGTCCAGAGGCGCTGAAGCGGTAATAAGGGGCTCATCCATATAGGACTGGTGTGGGAATAAGGCTTTTGGCTGCAATGAAATGATAGGGATCCATAAACTGTATCTAGTGAGAGGTCTGTTTTTTATTAACATTACAGAAACTCAGGGTTTGAGACGGAATATATCGCTCATCCTGCCAATTTATCAGCGTAATGTAAGGCAACGTGCAGCATTTTAATAACAAAGTTGCCCGTTTATTTTATACAGTGTTTGGTTTTACAGTTCACGGTTTTCAAAGTTATAAAGCGACATGCTTGTGTGACTGCTCATTAATGACAAAGACACCTTTATTTCCTCATATTTTATAATGCCAACTTGTATATTAAACACAAAGGAATGTCATTGGTTTTCACATTTAGGCAAGCCTCCAGCTACAAATATTCAGACGATTGATGTTATTTATTCGGTTCAGCGTGCGCAGGTTTCCCTTGAATTGAGATTCACCAGTCAGTGGAAATCACTGACATTTCAACGTAGTATTTCTTCTCCGTGTCCACCATAGGGCCTCTTTACCCATCAACACCATTCAGACTTGGCATAGTTGTGGAGTCAGTGAAGAATTAACAAAGAATTATTATTCTATTTTCGCTTTGGTTTCTCTCTCAGGATCTACAGGAAGCTAAAAAAATGTTAATGCTTTGTCCATTTATCGTGACTGGAGAAAGCTAATGGACGTTTAAAGCATCACTTAGGGTTTCTTTCATGCTTAAAGACCCTTGCAGACCGGAATTACGTCTTCCAATTTATTGGAAAGTCTAACATGAAGAACACCCGGGCCTTGCAGCAGAGCTGCAGATATTTTGCCGATACTTCTTGTGACCATCCTCAATGTTTTCTGTTTTTTGAACGTAGTATCTCTTCAAGCAGTTATATACGTATACAAGCAGTTATAGTTATATACATATCTATGTATATACAGACAGGTGACAAATTAAAGGAAAAAGCCCTACAGTGAGGGGGTCCGGTGGCTGTGGAGGGCATTTTCCTGGCATGGTTTGGGTACTTGTCCCCTTAGAGGGAAGGGTCACTGCAAATCAATACAAAGTTATTCTGAGTGATCGACTTTATCCTATGATGAAACATTTCTATCCTGATGGGAGTGGTCTCTTCCAGGATGACAATGCGCCCATCCACAGGGCACGAGGGGTCACTGAATGGTTTGATGAGTATGAAAATGATGTGAATCATATGCTATGGCCTTCACAGTCACCAGATCTCAACCCAATTGAACACCTATGGGAGATTTTGGTCCGACGCGTTAGACAGCGCTCTCCACCACCACCATCATCAAAACACCAAATTAGGGAATATCTTTTGGAAGAATGGTGTTCCATCCCTCCAGTAGAGTTCCAGAGACTAGAATCTATGCTAGACTAGAGGTAGAGTCTATGCCAAGGCACATTGAAGCTGTTCTGGTGGCTCATGGTGGCCCAACACCTTACTAAGACACTTTATGTTGGTTTTTCCTTTAATTTGTCACCCGTCTGATAGCTGGGGAGTCTTGAAGGTATAAAAAGGCAAAACAACATAGAAAGACTGGTCAAAGCAAAATGTTACTGTCTGTGAATTCCATCTTCATGATGTGCAAAATTACAGTAATTCTCTGTACTTAATGGTCTTGTGGTGTTGACTTGTTTTTTTGCCTCGGCTTGTCAGGTCTGCCTTGTAACCTCCTTAACTAATGCAGAGCTCGCCATCATGTTTATGAACTCCAGCTCTGAACTATGCTCCAATGCCGCCAGGGAATGCAGGCTAACCTTTGCCTTGTAGCCTACTGCGCCCCAGCACAGATTTACGACGGATGATTGTTTTTCTGTGCTGCTGTATTTGTAGCTCGCTCCAAATAGCTACGGTTTGATTTATCCTTGCCTGAGACCCGAGTCAATTAGCAGGGTTTACAGAGAGCTTTCCGCCTTCCTCTCTATTCAGCTTCTTGGGGCCTTTTGGCTGTAGCAGGAGGCACTGGTCAGTGTACAAGCAAAATGCGTTTCTGGCCAGAAGAGAGGGGGTCAAAGGTGGGTGTCCGTTTTTTCAAACTTGCTAAAGGTCTGAATTGAATGGACACAAGCCTTGCAGATTGCAGCAATATGTGGTTAGGCAAATACCTCAAACAGGATTAGTGTGAAAGCGAAAAGGGTAGAGATGCTGTTGTCATAGCAGCCAGTAGGAAAAAGTTTGAAAGTTGACACCATTATCAAGAGTGGCAAATGTTTTTTTAATTTTTGTTTAAGCATTGTCCCACATACTAACACATATTTTATTTCATATGTACATACTACATACTAGAATCCAAATCAATGTACGTATTTACCTGAAGACTATCTTCCTGGTGCAAGGCCTCAGTTTAGAGTCCTGCATTGGGTAGGATATCCACGGGAACCCGTGGTGATAACCTGCAAAGAAATAAAGCTGGTGGGTGAATAAAAAACATGCTTGAAACCCACAGTTTGGTTCAAGGGTGGAAATAGGAATGGCATGGGGCATGACTGGGTCAGTTTTTTAAAAAATATTTATTTTTTTACATAATTTTATATTATTTTATGTAAAATTATGTTATTTTTGTGTGTGTGTGTGTGTGCACAGCAAAAATGTTGGTGTCAATTTAACACTGATGGTGTACATTAGAACAACCTTGGGTGTGTATATATATATATATATATATATATATATATGTGTCCACGGACTCCGTAGGGTTTTATATGTACACCACCATTTTTGCTGTGTGTGTGTGGATGGTTAGGTGGGGTGAAAACACATTCTAGTGAGAGAGTGTGTGGTGGTGGGGGCAACGTGGCATGCACAGGCCGTTCTGGGCTACGATACTGAACAAAATTAATTTCTACAAGTATACAGTTGATTTCTTTTGAACTGTTTTTGCTATTGTCTAATTTATTTTGCCCACTGCTTGCAGTCTTCTCAGAAAAAAAATATATTTCATGAAGAATTACCTCATTTGTTGCACAAACCTTTGCCTCAGCCAATATTAAAATATTAATTTTCCTGGGTATGACATTCTTTATTCACTGCAGAGAGTCTCAGAAGAAAAAAGAAATCCTGTAGAGGTGGGAATATGTGACAGGCTTTATGATCGGTATGAGGGCGGGCATTGGGTTCACGTTCATGAGGGTCGGGTGGGTTGCAGGTTCTTTTCTTGAGAACAGATGACGGTTTGGTCTTGGAATTAGTAAAGCAGGGGCAGGTGGAGGTGGGCGAGAGAACTCAGTTATAGCGCAGTTATAGCGCAGTTATAGCGCAGTTATAGCCTAGCTACCGCAGTCAATTTCCCCAGTTCCTCCTGAAATAAATGACACCAACTAGCAGAGTACCAGCAACAGGGATCATAATAATGACAAGCACTGGGGAAATGCACTTGGGCCATCTTCCTACATGATGCAAAGCCCATTATGCCACTGGCCTGGAACTACCTGAAAAGCAGATAATGTCAGACTTGTCCCAGGATGCATAAGTGGAGTAGCAGGGCTCCCTTCTTGGTCTGATTTCAGGCCCAGATAATATTCTTCCTATGACAATAAACAAGGTTTGAAATGCCTCTTATGACAATAAACAAGGCGTATGTAAGGTCGAAGTTCAATCAAGATTAGTCGCTCTCAGGGATGAGCAATATTCTAATAAAATAAGCACTATCTCCACCGTGCTTCTTTTATATTAAGTTCATACCTCCACACTGTATTTCTCTGGCTGCTTTTCTCTCTGTCTCTGACACTATTTCCCGCACTCTTCTCTGTATCTTCTCTCCCTTTCTGTCATTTTCTTGCACCCCATCCTTTTCTTTTGTTTTAGCTCTCCTTCTTACTGCCACTATTTCATACACCATTCTTACATCCCTCAATGGAAAGAAATCTGCTTCATTTTGCACTTGTTCGCATGCAATATTTGTTTTTGTATTTAAATTTCTAACACAAAAAAAAACATACATGGTAAACTACCGAAGGCCCTTCGTGCCGTCTCTTTGAGTTTGTTTCATTAAAATCAGTCCCAGATATAATTACTGTGTGCAGCGTTCCAATAACGATGTTTTCATTGTGAAACGTGAATCTGTTTCTCTGTGATATGGTTCCTTCTTGGAATGGTGCAATTTTAATTTTATATGTTTATAAAAAGGCCCAGGTATGGCAGTATTTCTTCTGCAGAGCAAAGTCCCCTACAACCTTTCATGCCACGGATGACAGCAGAGCCAGGTCATCTGCATAGAGTAAAATGTTATTACTTCCCTTCTGAATGGGAGGGCAGGGACTGTAAATTGTTCCAACATTATGGGCAGTTTCATGTAGATATTAGACAAGGTTGCAAGCCTGCAGTATCCTTGTTACACAACACATTAGCCCCCCCCCCCCCCCCCCCCCCCCCAAAAAAAAGAGAAAAGAAACCTTGTTCTTTTGTTGCAATGCATTTTTGTGATTTGTGTTTATATTGTTTTAAGGACATAATATATAGTTTTATATAAATCATCATTCCAGATTGAATCAAATACCCTTAGAAATACACCATGCAGGCAAATAATTCGTTTTTGTGTTAGTTCACTTAGATTTCTATTAAGGTGTGCTGGATGCATATATATTGTGTAATGTTTTGGAAGAAATCCAATTTCACTTGTACTTAAGTCTCAAGATTGTGCTCGTTAAGAAAGCTGTAATGCCTTTTATTAATAATGCTCCATAAGACCTTTCCAAGATGACTGTTTATACAAATACATTGGTCGCTGCTGGGGTTGAGTTCGTCTCCGATCTAAGTAATGAGGATTATTAGTCCCTAACTCCAGATGTCCGGGAAGTAACGCACACTCAGAAACAGACTGAATAGTTTTAGCAGCACCTCCTGCAGCTTGCGGCTGCTATGTTTCAGAATTGAGTTAATGACACCATCTGGTCTGCCGGCTTTTGGAGCAGTTTTATACAGAGCTCTGGTTGTGTTACTGCACAAGTCCATCTGAGTACAATTGTCTCCATGGGTCAGTGTTGGTTTATTTTACGTTTTCAAAAATATTACTTTGTTCCATTATGTTACAAAGAGGCCTTGCTATATACCTCGCTCTTCGTTAGTCAAGTCATTGGGGTTAGCTGAAAGTTTTTTTCCCAGTTTTCCCAGAAATGGTTTGAATTGATGTGCTCTTGATTATGATCAGCTGAGCTTAAACTTAAAAGTTTGCATGAAGACATCATTACCCAGCATCCCTGGTTTCATTTTTTGTCTTATGGGGGAGGGGGACATTCTTCATTCTTCCCCACCTTGAAGATCTCCACGCAATTTCTCGAGAGTGAGGTTCGCTGAACAATGAGGCATCTTTGAACCACAGCCCTGGCCTGACAATACCCATTCAGTACGTCCAGAGTGACTAACCATTAGCAAGCGCACCATATTACATTAACAAAAGAAATACCCATTCAGTACTTCCAGAGTGACTAACCATTAGCAAGCACACCATATTACATATAGTACCATTTTTGTTCCCTTGAATGCAGAGTCTGCTGTGCGGGCAGAATTACAACCTCACCACAGTCAGTGCCCTCTGGTCTTCAACTCAGGACTCCCTAAAAGTTCCTTGTCTGAGATGAGTCATCAGTCTTTCTTCCTTCCCCACACTCTCTACTCTAGATTCTGGACAGCGTGTCATTAAATGAAAATGGGGAGTCTATTTTCTGAAATGCCGGTTTGTGTTTCAACACTCCATATTGGGCGCGTCAGTGTGTTTCGAAAGCAACACATCTCCGAAGATGTTTTTCTGATGTTACCAATCTTCTGGATTTCTGTGATTTTGTACGTGTAATCAATGTGGTGACAGTATGACAGAGAATGGGCATCTTCAGCTACATGGGTTCAAAACATGTGTGCAGTACTCGAATATCCTTGTACAAGTTTACATGGATAAATGGCTGTAGTATGTGCAGTAATACATTACAAGCCTTCATTGTTTAAATTTTGCTGTGTGTTTTAATTTTCCAATGTTTTCCACTCATTTTCCAATTTTCCACTCAGGAAATAATTGTCCAGTTGTTCCTCCTAGGTGGCTCGGCGTTTTGAATTACCCTCTGGAAAATTTCCTCCGTCCAGGGCTTTGTAAATACTCAACGATATGAAATACAATTTTAATACAGATTGGTGATACTGTATTTAAAAGATAAGTTATGTAAGTGTTCCTGGATGAGCGTGCCTAAACAAGTAAAAAGTAAAATGAGGAGATCAAGCTCTACAGTAATTTGGAGGTTGTGATTAATTTACTCTGCATTTTACTGCAGATATTTGCAGCAAAATGTGTATTTATAGACATTGATAAAAAAAATGTATCTGCATGTCACAATAAGTATTGCAGTGTAAGGTATTGTTTATGGAGTTTAATTGCAAATTGAACTGTAGTCCCATTTTTTATTTATTTAGTTTTAGTTTCTCCCAACTTTAATTGTCACCCTACTGTCCACCACCTTGTAAGGGGTTGGGTTCGGAGGACCAAACGTGATTGAGAGGGGATTTGAACGTGACCCACGAAGTGTGGAACCACCACTAACAAGGAGGAGGAAGTCCGCGAACAGAATAGAGAAAATAAACAAACGGGAATAAAAAGTCCCGGAGAGAAAAACAAAGACAACCCGAAAAAAACGGGCGAGAAGCTCGTAGGCTTGAGCAGAGAAAATAAACAAAGGGGATAAAAACTCCCGGCGTAAGCCAAACAAAAGACAACCCAGAAAAAATGGGCGAAAAGCTTGTAGACTCGAGCAGAAAATACAAACAAAGAAAAGAATACCTCTAGCTCTGGAAACTATCAGAGAGCTAACAATAAAGAGGCAAAAGAATCGAGGAGAACTGAGCTTAGTGTAGCGAGACAGGGAAAAGAAAACCTAGGCAGGAAGTAAAGTGTGAAGGAGAACAGAAACCTAAGAACTGAATACTCTAACACTCTACAGGCAAGTCCCGCATGTTCTTTTGGAATATCAAAAGGACAAGTGGTCGCCTGAAATCCTATACCGCGTTACCTAGCTTAACGTGGCAAGAATGACACAAAAGCGCCGATGCAGGAAGACGCAGAGCTTTTAAAGCCGGATGAACACCTGAAACAGGTGAGCTCAATAAGTGCCGGGCGGCGGAAAAACACGGCAAGGACGCCGTCCCGAAGCTGTGAGAGAAACCTCCGCAGAAGAGGAACAGCAACCTGCAAAACCGTGACAACAACTGAGTTGCACAGGTGTGTTGTAGGACTCCAAATTTACTATGAGGCACCAATAGCATATGTGTACATGCCATAAGAATTACCTGTAGACAACTGCTGACAAAAAGAATAGAACTACTAAACAAAAAAAAAATGTACGTTGGAATGAACATAAGAAAGGATGTACAGTATAGAATGTTCATTTCAGACACAGTATAATGTTCAGTATTACGTCCTCTCTGATAGTCTAATAGAATAAATTTATCATTCTTGGACACGTATAAATGCCGTTCGAGTTCAATTAACAATGAACATTTAATATTTTTTTGTCCTGACTGACAGTATATGACTGTAATTTCTCTGAGTTTTTATTTAAGTTTGCTTTAAGCACAGCGTGTTGCGTTTTGTCCACATTTCGATTTTAGCCGCCATTTGACCATCATATATACAATATATTGTATGTGTGCGTGATTTTTTTCCACACCATGCCACCCTCATCTGTCTTTCTGTGAACTTCTGCATTCTCACTCCTATCTTGTGAGAAATAATGTAGCTGCTGCTCATTATTTCACCTTTACGAGGGCCATAAATGTAAGACGGTACCGAGTACATGGCTGTTCCTCCACCGCACCATGATGTCATCGGGGCAGAAGGAGTTTGTGCACTGTGGACAGCGCTGTGGAGGAGCATTAAAAATGTCAGACTCATGAAAGCACCAAAGTCACAGCGACCGGGACTCTCTCATGTCAAGCCAACACATTCGGCACTTGGGTGTCTCGTGTTGCCGCGTGTAATGGAAAGGTTTTCAGACATTGTGCCGTTTTAACGCTTGTACGGGAGTAGGTTTTTTTGGGGGCGGCGAACGCTGTTTAGCGCTCTCCAGTGTCGCCGCCGCCGCTGAGGCAAGACCGTCTTTGTCGTGTGACATGTTCTGCTGCGCTGGGCTGAAGCCAGGCACGCTTTCCCATTAGCACGCCGCAAGCCAAGTCATGTGTGATGGAATTAAAAGCAGGGGTGGGGATGGTAACAAGAGTCTGTGCGTGTGCGTGTGTGTGTGTGTGCGTGCAAGCGCGTGTGTTTGTGTATGTGTGTGCGTGCGCGTGCATGTGTGGGTGCGTGCGTGTGTGTGTGTATGTGTGCGCCTGTGTGTGTGCGTGCGTGTGTGTGTGTGTGTGTGTGTATGTGTTTAGGAGCAGGAGTTTACAGGGCTTGCTAGTGCTACTGATGTGTGACTTGTCCTCTATTTTGCACCCCACAGGATTACTAGCACAGGGGGATGGGGGGATACTGATGAAAGGAGACTCTGATAAGAGGCAGCTGTGGGTAGCAAAGAAAGGGACTTTGGGGGGGGGGGGGGGGGGGGGGTGGGGGAGCTCACCGAGAGGGGGGTGGGTGGGTGTTAGAGGAAGGGGTCTGCATAAAGAGATGACTTCCCAGGGAAATGAAACATTTGGCCTGAGAGTGAGAGAGAGAGAGAGATGAGAAGAAAGCAGAAAAAGCTGGTTGGTTCCAAAAGGCAACGGAGAGACGGATGACATTTTAACTTTTTTTTGTTTAATTAAACAGAGCTCCCCTCTCCCCCAACCTCTCAAGCCACTAAAAGCTCCCCACGTGTGTAAAGGGAGAGCCTGGATTCCTTTGATTTCTGGCCTGAGCCATATATTGATCTGCACGCGCGCTCTTTCCTCGCGCAGAATGCGATATTCTTTCAAGGCCGAGCGGAGTGCTCAATCGCACACTGATTGCATGGCTTCCTGTATGAATATGTATGCTTTCCCCCTTCCTTCACTTTCACATGCGTCTCTTCTGTAGTGAAAGCCCTATAATCTTAATTTATCTGGACTCCTTTCAGACAAGAGATTTCAAGTGAGTCCTTTTCGGAAGCTTTCTGACATAGATTTAGGCTAAGCTGGATTTAACTTGTCTTGAACTTGTCAAAGTGTTATCCTCGCCACCACCACCACCATCATCATCATCATTGTCGTCATCACCATCAGCAGCAGCAGTATTATCTTATACTTCTTCATTGCCATCGTCATTAGCAACACCGTTATCATCATCATACATCATCGCAATTGTCATCACAGTCATTATTACAACATATCATTATAGGGTATAGCCAGTGACTAGTTGTGTTAAAACACTGGGTTTTCAGTGTGCGTTTCGCCCCATTGCTTTGCGTTCAGTCTTTAGCTTTGCCAGTGCCTATCTGCAGCTATTACCTAGGACAGGCCCAGCGATATCATCAGTGTTCACGATCATCATCTAATCAATCCACTTGTGCTGTAAGTCTCCAGAATACAAGCCATTTCCTGTAGTGAGCTTGGATCAGGTGAAACTGGGTGGGCTGGGGTGTGTGAGGGAAAAGCTATTTAGGACGAAAGGTGTAGTTTATGGGGGGAGGAGGACCTTTTGTAGATAATTACATAATTTGTCCTCTCATGTTTTCCCTCCATTATGGAATGGAGGTGCTTATCACAACCTCATCGCTCAACCCTGAAGCACATGATGCCAGCTATTGCTTCTTATCAGCACCTCAGTACGCGAGCCGGGCTCCCGTAGATGTGAGTCGGATGAAACGGTTCATGTGCAGCTGAACAGACAAACTCGTGGGGGTCGCTGGTGCGTGAAGACTAGCTGTCATCTCGGCCGACCGAAACGCCCCCCCCCCCTCCGAGCGAGGCACAATCGGCTCTTTCGTCACCCTGAGGGGCTACAGAACACAGTCGGCACTGACACAAGACTAGACCCGGAGATCCCCAGCTGTTTTTGAGCAAGGTTTTTAGCCCCTAGTTAACTGCTAATGAGTCTCCTGCCACACACACACCTCCCCTTCCCCCCCAAAAGTGCCCCCGCCCCATATTTTTGAAAAGTGAGCAGTTCCACTTGTTGAGGCAATGTACATTCGTTCAGAGTTAATTTATTTTCTTATTACGATATCCGCCATAGGTCGTTGTGGTCTCTACACTTGCGGGACCGCCGGGGTATCCATGGCGCTCTCAGTGGCCTTAGCTCCCTCTGTTCCTGAATAGAGTACCTGTTTTATCTTTCCTTTTACTTCTGTCTCTGTCCTCCAATGTTTCCCTCCTGCTCACTCTGACGTGCCTAACAAATGAAAAGGAGAGAGAGAGAGAGAGAGAGATAGAGAGGGAGAGAGAGAGAGAGAGAGAGAGAGAGAGATAGAGAGAGAGAGAGAGAGAGAGAGAGAGAGAGAGAGAGAGAGAGCTACTTGCATCTTCTGATGGCTTTTAGGTTTGTAGCCTCTCTCTGTACTGGACTTCTTCCAGCGGTACTGCATTATGAATGTCACACCAGTAATCTATCCTCAGTCTTTTCATCGAATGCATTCCCCTTTCAACCTGAATCATTTAAGATTCAGTCTTCCCCTCCCCAACAATTTAAAACAGAACCAGTCGTGCATTCAGCATGCCGTCGGCGTACGGGCTGTCATACGGAGCCCTGAACAGCGCGCGGTGCAACCTCACGCTGAAGGGACTTCAGTTCTGTTTCTTGTACTGATTTTACTTTAGAGAGCCTCTACAAAAAAACATTCTTGCTGCCTTTGAATGTATGCTTATAATTGCACCCGACTGAACATTTTATGCCAGTTTCTTTTTCATTTGACACAACTAATTTATTTGTGTGCATCCTTGGTTTTGTTTAAACAACAGGCAGCGGTGCAGCATGACACATATTGGGTTTGTAACCAGGTTGCAGGTTCAAATCCTGAGTGGGGCACTACAGTCAGACCCTTGAACCTGGGTCACATGGTTTCCTCATGTTCATTGTGTAAAATGTAAGCTATGTAATTCACCCTCAATATGAGCCTTTTTCAAACAAATAATTATTATAATGTAAAAATATTGGGGCTTATCATCAATGCAGTATTGCTGTATGGTTTGCTGACGGCCATACACTAAACATCAACTTAATCTCCATAGAAATAAACTTTTTAAATTGGCAGCTTGACTTTAGGTTTGTGGTATAAATAAATCATTAGTCTAGCTATAAATGTGATTGTATGGGCTGCCATAAACTCCCAATGGCTTTTCTGTGGAGTTCATAGCAAGGATGTATGTGTGGGAAAGCGTGCGAGTGGCAAGTGGTTTTAAAGGGCACAGATACTATCTCCATAGCACAGACATGTGAAGATAATAGCTGTATGATCTAAAACATTATAAATGTCATCTGGGATCTTCTTTTATGTAATGTTATGAAAAATATATATAAAAAATTGTAGTCCTTTGCTGGTATTGTTCCAAGGTATTGTTCCTTTGTCATCAACAGGATGTAATAAGCAATAATATTAACTTGTAGCTCTCAAGACCAAAGTCCCAGCTCAGAGAACAAATTATATTGTTGCTCTGTCATTAGAAAAGTGACATTACCTTCCATGGAGATCTGCTGAATAATGTTCCCACTTGTGTTCCCGCCAAACCTAACATTTGGCTTTGGGGTTTTTAAATGCATGTCATGGTGTCATTCTACCTGGGAGAGTGATGAAAATCTTTTTTTTTTTGTAAATGCCCAGGGCTCAAGGTAATCATAAAATTGGCAAAAGCTTTCTTCAGTAGGAACAATGACTGGCTTTGGTGGTTTGAAAATGAGTAACTGCTCTCTTTT